>CP140205.1:0-732200 GCA_037349495.1 Lotmaria passim
CCTAACCCTAACCCTAACCCTAACCCTAACCCTAACCCTAACCCTAACCCTAACCCTAACCCTAACCCTAACCCTAACCCTAACCCTAACCCTAACCCTAACCCTAACCCTAACCCTAACCCTAACCCTAACCCTAACCCTAACCCTAACCCTAACCCTAACCCGTACACCCGTACACCCGTACACCCGTACACCCGTACACCCGTACACCCGTACACCCGTACACCCGTACACCCGTACACCCGTACACCCGTACACCCGTACACCCGTACACCCGTACACCCGTACACCCGTACACCCGTACACCCGTACACCCGTACACCCGTACACCCGTACACCCGTACACCCGTACACCCGTACACCCGTACACCCGTACACCCGTACACCCGTACACCCGTACACCCGTACACCCGTACACCCGTACACCCGTACACCCGTACACCCGTACACCCGTACACCCGTACACCCGTACACCCGTACACCCGTACACCCGTACACCCGTACACCCGTACACCCGTACACCCGTACACCCGTACACCCGTACACCCGTACACCCGTACACCCGTACACCCGTACACCCGTACACCCGTACACCCGTACACCCGTACACCCGTACACCCGTACACCCGTACACCCGTACACCCGTACACCCGTACACCCGTACACCCGTACACCCGTACACCCGTACACCCGTACACCCGTACACCCGTACACCCGTACACCCGTACACCCGTACACCCGTACACCCGTACACCCGTACACCCGTACACCCGTACACCCGTACACCCGTACACCCGTACACCCGTACACCCGTACACCCGTACACCCGTACACCCGTACACCCGTACACCCGTACACCCGTACACCCGTACACCCGTACACCCGTACACCCGTACACCCGTACACCCGTACACCCGTACACCCGTACACCCGTACACCCGTACACCCGTACACCCGTACACCCGTACACCCGTACACCCGTACACCCGTACACCCGTACACCCGTACACCCGTACACCCGTACACCCGTACACCCGTACACCCGTACACCCGTACACCCGTACACCCGTACACCCGTACACCCGTACACCCGTACACCCGTACACCCGTACACCCGTACACCCGTACACCCGTACACCCGTACACCCGTACACCCGTACACCCGTACACCCGTACACCCGTACACCCGTACACCCGTACACCCGTACACCCGTACACCCGTACACCCGTACACCCGTACACCCGTACACCCGTACACCCGTACACCCGTACACCCGTACACCCGTACACCCGTACACCCGTACACCCGTACACCCGTACACCCGTACACCCGTACACCCGTACACCCGTACACCCGTACACCCGTACACCCGTACACCCTAACCCTAACCCGTACACCCGTACACCCGTACACCCGTACACCCGTACACCCGTACACCCGTACACCCGTACACCCGTACACCCGTACACCCGTACACCCGTACACCCGTACACCCGTACACCCGTACACCCGTACACCCGTACCCTAACCCTAACCCGTCCACTACTACACCCGTACACTACTACACCCGTACACCCTAACCCGTACACCCTAACCCGTACACCCTAACCCGTACACCCTAACCCGTACACCCTAACCCGTACACCCTAACCCGTACACCCGTACACCCTAACCCGTACACTGCTACACTACTACACTGCTACACTACCACACTACTACACCGTAACTCCCAACAACATCCACACAACACAACACACCACACACGTAACACAATTCAGCTCCTCCACAATACAAGCACCACCCAATCCTCTTGCAGCACAGTAACACAGTCTGTCCAGGCACACACAAAGGCAGTCGTCCGCTCACCTGCAAAACACACCCATGCACACACACACACACATGACCCACCTTCACAACAGTTCAGCTCCACCAGCTGCGTGCGTACCAGTGCCACACATCTACACAAACACACACGCACACACGCACATCAACACGCATACACACACAGAGAGAGTGAGAGAGAAGAACAGCTCCGGTGCAGCTCCGTCGCAACAACAACAACATAGCAAATCGCTGTCTCAAACACCTTGTCCATGCTCCCCTTCACAATAAACTACAGACACAAGGCGCACACAGCAAGCAGTCCACCACACCCACACCACCAGCCTATTCATGTCTGCGCAGCCCTTCACCTGGTGTGGCTCGTCGTGGTCCTCCTTCTCTCTCCCTCAATCCGCTGGCTGCACCTGCCTCTGCTTTGTCGTCTGCTGCACCATGGCTGTGTGTCGCCACAACACACACAGGCTGTCCAACACCGCACCATCAAGGCGGAACACTGCATGCACAACACACCGTCATGAGGACGCACCCTCACCACAAGCAACTCGGCACGCTCAACATTCACATACGCACCACCATCGTCGGTCCAACGCGACCGCCTTGAGTGAGGACAGGCAAACACACACAAACACACACACATATGGTCGATAGCGTCAAGCTTGATGTCAGCATGCTGCCTTCTTTTCTCCTCGTGCCTCTGCATTCACTTTCTGCAAACACACACACACATACATACAGGTCTGGCGTCATCAGACTGCAGTGCCTCACATCTTTGCATGCCACACTTCGACTCTGCTAGCCTTTCAACAAAAACCAGCTCCTCCTTCATTCGTCTGCTGCACGCTCCATCCCTCCCCATCCTCGGCAACACTCCTCTGACACAGTCTGCTCAGCACACGCACCAGCTACGCCACAGATTTAATTCACTGTCTCATTCCATACCTCTCTTTCTCCTTCCTTTACGTCTGTCAAGTTGAGTTTCTCCTTCTTCTCAGCATCTGTTGAAACGAAGAAGATGCAGAGAAGCTGTGAGCAACGCACATGCATCCTTTTGCCTTCTTTCCTTCCAACCAGTTGAGAATGGCAAAGCCAATTACAGTGGTGCCACGAATGCGCTGCTGCAGCTTGAGCTGTCCTTCCTTTCCCACTCAACAGCAGATGCTCCTCCATCTCCGTCTTCGTTGCTCAGCCGTTGTGAAAGTAAACACGCAGTGCAGTCAGCGCTTGCCTTCCCAGATGCAGGTGTGAAAAGCCCGTCGAACAGCAGCGTCAATGAGGAGGACGCTGGGCACGTGGGAACAAGCGCCACGCGCACAGATCCGTCAGCCCTGTTCGCCTAACAAGAATCCCTTGTGTTCGCAAAGAAAGCCGAGGTAGCGGCAGCAGCATGCACCGTTGTCTGGCAATTCTCCGTTTCCGCTGCTGTTGACGCTGTGAGAGCGTTGTCGTCCCACTAATAGAACCGCTGCAGGAGGGCCGGTCGCTGTCTGCTTCCATTGCCTCCTTGATTCCAGCAAGTCAAGCTAATTGGCAGCAACGAGCAAAAAGGCTCCATTTGCATCTGTGCGCACATCACACGCTGACTATCATCCTTGTTTCCCCAAGAGCGGCATCTGCATTCTCTGCAAAGGACGGTCTTAGCGTTGAGCAGTCAAAGTGCCCTTTTTCCGCGTCGCCTTTACAAGGTGGAAAGGCAGAAGCAAGAGCACACAAAGACAACGGAGGAACGCAGCAGCAACAAGCTGCCCACAAAGCACAAGCACAATCAAGAGCAACAGCTGGGACATTTTTCTTTTTTCTATTCAATTCTAAAGGAGAGCCTTTCTTTTTACCTCCTGGGGATATGAAAGCTGCAAGCAAAAAGGTGTGCAGCGAGCAAAAGCACTCCCCAACTGCAATTGGAACGCTCAAGGCAACCTCCTTCAGTGGAGCTCTCCTCTTGCACAAACACACACGCTTCAGCCGCAACGTCTAGATGCTGTTTGCGTGTGCATCTAGAAGCCAGGCAGTCCTCCTAATCAAGGGAACAAGCAAACCACTTCTCCGCACGTACAAGAAACTCAATCATCATCACAGCGCCTGTCGCTTCATAAAACACGCTTACTGCATGCATACTCACGTTGCGCAGATCGGATGCCACAAGAGGAAGCTTGGCAAATAGGCACCTTACTTGCTGCGGGTGTCTTGCAAAAGCCAAACAGAAGAGAAAAGCAAAAGGAGAATGCAACGCCCAACGCGGTGCCACGACGTCACTGTGAAGTGAAGTGCTGACCAAAACGAAAACCCAAGCAGAGCTCAAATGAACAGGCAAAGAAGAAACAAGCGAGAAAAGGCAGGCAACACCACTGCTTGTGCTATCGCACCACGCAAACGAATGGCGTTCCGTGACAGCGCTCCAGCGCAAGGCAGCTAGCGTGGTGCAACAGCCTGACGTGGTGCCGTGTAGCTTGAGCTACTGCAAAGTACTCCGAGGACAACATCATTTAACACTGAACAGAGCTCAGAGACGAGAAAAAAGAGAAACAACAAAGTGCAGCGACCTCTTTCCCTTTAAAGGGTAAACCGAGCTTTGCCCATCAGCTTCGAAGCACCATCACAACTCCGAAGGCACACACGACAAGCACCTGGCCTGCAGATATGGAATGGGAGCTGTTGCAAATGAAGGAAACGAGCACAGGAAAAACGCCAGTTCACCTCAGTGCCACAAAAAAGAACAAAACATAACAGCAGGCACCCCCATTTCAGCCCTCCTGCGTTCAGACGTTGTAGAGAGGTGCTCCTTCAAGAGCGCTTCATTGCCTCCTGTCGTCACTCCCAGGCACATACCAGCCCCACGCACCAGCAGACCACTGTCCAAGCAGCCGACGCTTCACAGACCACAGTGCGATGATGAGGTGTTTCTGACAAGGCACGTCAGACCATCTAGACCGCGAAGACTGCTTAAAGTGACTTGGAAAAAAAAAAAGAGAAATGGCACCTGAAGTGGAAAGGAAGCCGATCCTCCACATTTGCCGGGTGTACGAACTCTGCGAAGCTCATTCTGGCTGCAGCAGTGAAAAAAGGGAGCCACAACAAAGGAAGAGAAGAGAGACACTCTGCCTGCTGATCGGTGCGGAAAAAGCGCCGGCAGTGTGAAGTCACCAAAAGCGAAAGTTAAAGAGCAAAACAATGCGCCGACGCGCTGTAAAGGACAGCAAGCGGGACGCCTGGCAACACACTGTGAAAAAGATATGAGGTGACACCAAGGCGAAACAAAAGCCCTTGCAAGTAGCAAACAAACACTGTTGAAGGAAAGACAAAAAAAAAAACAGCTTTGCTGGACGTGTATGTGCGTGTGTAAGTGAGCAACACCAACAATAAAAAGGTACGAGAATCCCCTCCTCGACAAAAAAGAAGAACCACTGCACTGTTCTCAAAAGGCTGAGAAAAAAGCAAAACAGCCTCATGCTCACATCAGAACAGGGGTGGCTAAAGGAAGAAGAGAGGGAACGAAAAGTAAGGAAGAAACAAACGACTGCAATGGCCACTGCAGAGAGGCTTAATTAACGAGCCCGACTTTAAGCTGATGTCTCGGTAAAGCTGCACGTCGTTTTCGTCACAGTTGAGGAGTTATAAAACAAAACTCGATTGCCAGTTCTCGCGGACCACCCGTGTGCTTCAATGGCATTTCATTATCCACTCTGTTGACAGTAGTTTCTGAACCTAGTCCGATAAGGCATCATAACGAATGAGCACAAAAAAAAAACTACACGATGCTACAAAATGAACACTTGAAAAAAAAAGGAAAAAAAAGGAAAAACAACAGCCGCGTAGGACATCTTGAAAATGGCTTACGGAAAACAAAGAAAAAAGAGAAGAGCGAAACACTTAAAAAAGGAAAAGACAAGAAAAGACACTCCTGAAGCTGTCATTAAACCAACGATGCACTCGGCTTCATTAAAATGCCCCGTGACGTTGTCACAACGTTGCGGTTCCTTCATCGTTTTCAGCAACGTTGTCCTACTTTTTGTCTGTGATCACCCTTACGGAGGACGCCAGCACCCGAGTATTCGTGACGCTGCAGCACAAGGCGTGTACTTTTTTCAAAGATGGGGCACCAGCGAGGCCATCAAGGTGAGCAAGTCTTTTGTTTCCTCTCACATTAACGAGGCTCAGTTTAGGACAGCTGTTAAGACCGTCTACGCTCTCCAGATTGCACTCTGTTGCCCATAGACGCTCGAGACACACAGCACCAGCGAGGCCGGCAAGACTGCTAAGGGCTCTATTGTTGCACAAGTTGAGCGTGCGCAGCCTCGAACACCGGCCCAGACCTTCGACACTGGTGAGGCCACAGTACCGCACTACGAGCTTCTCCAGCAGCGGGGCACCGGCGAGACCAGCGAGGCTCTGCAGCGCGCGATTGCTGGACATGTCGAGGTAGCTCAGTTTAGGACAGCTGTTGAGCCCGTCTACGCTTTTCAGATTGCAGGCCACAGCCCGTAAGCGCTCGAGGCACACGGCACCGGCGAGACCAGCGAGGCTCTGTAGCGCGTCGTTGTGGGAAACGTCGAGCGTGCGCAGCCTCGGACACTGGGCCAAGCCTTCCACGCTGACAAGCTCGCAGTTCTGCGCCACAAGTGACTCCAGGCACGCTGCGCCTGCAAGCATCCTCAGATCACGCACGTCACGCATGCCGGTGATGTCCAACTCGGTCAAAACGGGCAGTGTGCTTAAAATGGAAAGGCACCTGGGATTGCAGCCTGCCACATTCAATCGCGTGAGGTGCGGTGCGCCGGCAATGTCGGAAAAGTCAAACAAATCGCTGTTAAATGAGACGTCCACGTCAGTGAGGCTCGGGCAACTCCTGAGGCCGTGCAGAGTGGTCAGCCGGCAGAACTGAGTTTTCACTTTTTCTAATGACGGTGAGTCCGCGAGGCCAACGAGGCTGGTCAGGTTTTCGTTGTACGAGACGTCGACCACACGCAGCGCTGTGAAGCTGCTCAATCCCTCGAGGCTTCGCAGGTTGCAATCTGTCGCTTTCAGCTTCTCAACCCTCAACGCGCCGGCGAGTGACCTGAGGCCCTCCAACGTTGGATTGTTGGAAACGTCGACGTCGGTCAACTCCGGACAACTTGCCAAGCCCTCCATTGACGCAATGGCGCATGCTCGGACACTGATGGAACGCAGATGTTGCGCTCTGGCCAACGCAGAGAAGTCCCTCAGAGACGGAAGCCCTCGCACCACAATCCTCGAAATCGGCAATCCCGCTGCTGCACGCAGAGCCCCCGTGATGTCTGTGAGACCGCCTTTGTAGTGCACGCTTTCAATACACAATTCCTGCAGATGTGGAAACGCTGGCAGCGCTGCGAGGAAAGTGGTCTTGCGCACTACCATCGACAAGAGAGAGCGCAGTAGACCTTCTTTTGGCGGAATTTCGATGCACAACGTCACCACACGGCCTCGCAGGCACTCCGGCAGCACCGCCAGGACGTCGTCACGTGTGTTGTCGACATCCAACACCAGCGGCAGCCAGCACCGATCTGCCCACCACAGCGATAATGCAAAGCTAGGCTGATCTTGCGAACGGCTGCCAGCTACCATGTCATACACCAGCCCGCGTTGCTCCTCCGCTTGCGCACGGCTCACGTCTTCGTCCAGATGCCGTAAGCGATCAAGGACCTCCACGCACAGTCGCATTTGTGGGCTTACGGCACGGAGTACATCCCTGGTGAAAGAATCATCTGCAGCATCGCTGAAACTCATCACCTGCGCAACACCGTCTTCACACAGCATCGACAACGCTCTTCGAGGGTCACCTGAAGTGCTTGTAGAAAGGACTGCGTTGAGGTCCTTTGCAAAGGTTGCATAGTTCGTGTGTGAGAGTCTCATGGCTTATCGGAATGTGGTTGCGCGGAACAGGAAACTCTACAACGAGGTGAAGAAAGCAGCACGCCGAGCAAAGAAGAGGGGCAGAACGCTTGGTGGAATCGGTAAGACACTGGCAACGCATAAATGAAGCAGGCGTTCCACTCAAGAAAAAAGGAGGGAAGGAAAGTGGGAGCAAGAAGAGCCCGGAGCGCTCTCTGTGTGTGTGTGAGCTGCAAAGACCTACCGTTTACTGTGCTCCTCAACTGGCATCACAAGGCGGCAGAGAAGTGGTCAGGTGTACACGCGTTTACGAGCACTCCGGCCCACACGTGGCATGCTGAGGGACGCTACAAAGCAAAGAAAAACACTAAAAAGGAAATTACGCTGTCCGCTTGTGGTTTCGTGTAGTTTTGTATTCTTGTTCCATCTTTTACTGTGTTTCCTTTTAAAAAGGCAAAAACGTATGGCTGAACAAAGGAAAAAGGAACGGAGTAAGAAAGAGAGAGCTCCACTTGCAGCAGCGTCAACGCTTTGAGGAAGAGGGCTCTTTCTTTTATCGAGGGCACTGTCAAGGCTGTGCTGGCGGTGCAACGGTCCTTCTTTTCCCTCCATTTACTGGAGCGGGCAGACAAAGAAAACAAAGGCTGGTTGAGACGCAAACAGAAGTGCTTCGATTGACAACACGTAGACATGGTTGTCAGTGAATGGTACGAGCGTGTCCACCAACAGCAGAAAAGTGCGGCGTTTCAGTCGCACGTCGACCTCCTCTAGCGCTGCCTGAGCTGCCTGAGAAGTCAGCTGTACACCAGCGCCGCCATTTCTGCGTGAGTATTATCGACACGCATCATGATAGAAAGGCCGCACATGCCGGCCCACCACAAAGATAGCACCCCATGTTTCGGGTAAGTTGTGAGATAATTGCATATCTGAAGCCGGGATACCATCTTCCCGCCCATTATGTGTGTAAAAACAACGCCCAAGGCGCCCTTTCCATTCAGACGATCTAGGTGAAAGTGCTTTGGTCTCCAGCTTACGAACGTTTCCCCATCGAGGCGCAGCTGCGGGCATATAGCTCCTATCGTGTAGTTGGAGTGGGGCAGGAAACCAACAACCTGCGCGATGGCGTCCAGCTGTACCTTTAGCCATGCTTCCCGCAGGTCGCTGTTTACGCTGCAGGAGACGGCAGCGGCGAGGCGCTGCGCGTGCACTCCAGCGTTGATTCGCGGGTAATCCGCATCTTTTGTGCCGTCGACTCTGTGTCTGTACGAGCACGCCAAAGGCACACGAACGGAAGGTTATGGTCAAGGCTGCGAAAGCTACGAGAGAAGAGACATTGCATGAAAAACAGAGAAACGTTGCCACATTTTCTAAGAGAGCCGAGACTCGCGCAGAGCAGTAAAGCTGGTGTTCGTCAGACTAGAGCAACAAAACGGTGAAGTTGTCGTGACATCGCCGATGGTGAGGGAGAAGGACAACTGAGTAGGACAAAGCCTAATGCCTTTTCGATGAGCCTCTTCGCAATTCAAACTACACCCTTTCGCTTCCTTCCCTGCCATTGAACGCTACTTAAAAAGAAAAAAAAAGGAACAGCAGCAGTTCAGCCATCGCCCTTAGCTCTGCAGTATTTCTTGTTCTTTTTTGCATTTCTGCTTGTTTAAACGCAACAAGTAGAGAAAAACGCTACTCGGTGGTGTAGCGCAAGCTAACCCGCAGGGAAGCTATTTGGCGCCCGCACAGGAACACTTGTTTGCCATCGTAGAGTGCAGAAAGAAAAAAAAAGTGTGTAGCAGCACAGAATGCTCTTCTTTTCCTACCTCCTATCACAGTCGACTAACTCTCGATGCAGCCACCGTCGTCATGACGCGGGTATGAGATGCTGCTCAATGGCGGCCGCAAAGCCGTCGAAGGAACTGAAGTCAGCGGCAACGCAGTCCACCTTCACGCCATGTTTCGCTGCAAAGCCGCCAGTGTAGGGGCCGAAGCACCACACACTGACGTGTGCCAGACACTGTGGCGAAGCGCGCAGCAAAACTGTGATCTCCGCACTGCTCGTGAAGGCGACTCCTTGCACTGTCCGATCAAGCAGCGCGTTCACGGCAGCAGCAACTACCGCTTCACTAACCGGGCGCGTCACATAGGCGTCGACACGCAAGATGTGCATCTGCAGCTCCGCCAACTGCGCAAGAAAACGTGGAACGACGTCCGGCTCCTCAATTTCCTCGACGCATGGCGCAAGAACAGCGATGGTGCGGCCAGCAATCGCGGCATCTTCGCCCAGTCTTGCCGCGATACCTGCTGGGCTTGGCTCGGCTGGGCAGACAGTCGGCCTCACGTGCAATCGCTCCGCAAGGTAGTCACCGTCTTTGCCGATGGTAGCGAAGGCACAGCCCGCGATCACCTCAGCAATGCGCGACGATCCCGCCGCGGTGCCTGCTGCGTCGCCGTACTTGTGGGCCAGTGCCACGCTAAACGACTCGATAGCACAGCGACTGCAGAACATTATGTAGTCGACGTCCTGCAGATCATGTGCCAGGAGTGCCTGCATGGTTGCCGTGTCCGACGTCGGGACGGTCTCAATGAGGGGGATGGCTAGCGGGCTCAGGTGGTGGGCCTCCAGCGCGTGCGCAAAGCGCCGTGAGTACGATTCCGGCGCCGTGATTAAGACAGAGACCGACATGAGCGACAGAGTAGCGCACGGCGGCAGCAGAGAGCAAGCAAACGAAAAACTGAAATCCTCTTATGTGTCAAGTCAGAGGCCGAGAGAAGAAAAGAAAAGCTATGATCAAAGGATGCCAGAGATTCTTGGAAGACGGTTCAAAAAAAAAAAACAGTTATCGCAGGGTTGGCAGAAACGCGGGGACAAATTGGAAGAAGGGAGAGGCAGCATAGAGGCACCAAGAAGCAAAAGAGCACAGTGAGTAGTTCAAAAGTAAGACAGTCTCTTGTCGCTTTTTTCGATGTCGCAGCACAAACCACTTAGAAAAAAAAAGGGGGGGCTTGTCCACACTTCACCGCGGCAAGGACGCGCGCACAGATCAGAGGATACAATAAGCGCATACAGGTCTTCTGTTTTCTCCTCAGGACAGAGGTCAGGTAGGGTAGTGGATACAAAAGAAAAAGAAAAAACACAAAGAGAAAAGAACGAAAATCCATGACGAAAGACTGTGATACGATCATGCCGACTGCCTCACAGCTGTGTTGGCAAACACACACGTAGGGAAACACTCTACGCGTAGCCGTACAGGATGTGGCCGCGCTTGCGCAGCGCGTTCACCACGTTGGACGCCGTCACCGTCTTCTTGCGCGCGTACTCGGTGTACGCCGTGCTGAAGCGCACCACGTCCTCGACGTACGCCTTCAGCACGCGGCGCACCTCCTCGTAGATCTCGCTGGAGATGCGCATCACACCGCCACGGCGAGCCATGCGGCGGATGGAGCCGCGGGTGATGCCGCGGATGTTGTCGCGGAGCACCTTCTTCTGGCGCTTCTGGCTCCCCTTGGCGTCAGCGGGACGCTTGCCGTTAGCGCTGCCCCAACGTTGATAGAGATTGGTGAGGGCCAGTCAAAGCAGAGGCTGGAAGTGCCTCTGAGCAGCGTAGTGAAGAAGGGTGTCTGTTTTGCTCTGCTACCAGGAGAAAGGAAGGAAGCTGGTGAAGCCCTTGTGTTGGTACAGATTGGCTTCATGAAGCGTATTAATTTCGATGAAGTTGGTCTTTTATTACGAGGGCGGCGCAATGAACAAGTGACGGTAACAAAAGCGAATAATGGAGCACAGGAGAAGGAAACGTCTGGTCGTACGTTTTTCTTCTTTCTTTATTGTCTTTGTTTTTCCTCCTTTGCCCCCCCCCCCCCGGACTTTCTTTCTTTAAATCCGCGTACTCCCTTCTCTTCCGTTGAAACACGCACATTGAATAGTCAGTCTGTTAGAGTGAAGGGAGTGAGGGGCGTGTAGCGTGGTGGGGTTTAGTCTCGTAACTGTGCGGAGGTACAGCCCAGCATGGGGAATAAAGGAAAAGGGAACGGTGTGGTTTGTTTTCTTCCATGAAGAAACCGTGCGGTTAGTTAGAGGGTTTTTGTTTGACTCTGAGACTTGCAATAGTGTGAACGTGCATTCGTTATCTTCATCGCGAGAATCGGGTTAGTTTCGCTCCCACGGGAAGCTCTCCCGAAATGTTGTAAGCAAGCTCGCTGAATCGACGGTTAACGCAATGCTATAGAGCGACGAACGCTGATGAGCTCTTTAATCGAAGTCAGTGAGCCTCGTTCATAGGCCGATTAATCTGTTCGTCTTCTTTTGTTTCTCCTTGCTAGTTTCTGGGCGACTTTTCTGTGGTTTGTTTTCTTTTTCTGTAAATCTCTTCCATTTACACAAGTCGGTTTCATTTCATACATATATATATATATATATATATATATATATATATCATTTCAGCTACTCAAGACCGGAAGTAACGTTGTGGACATCTTGGTTTTCTCGTGGGTGTTGTTTGCTCATCTTTTTTTGTTGGTAAATAGTTTTTTTTTTTTTTTTGTAAACTCTATCCGGCAACCTGTAAGATGAACGACAACGACGCAATTCATGTTCCGAAAACACGGAATGGCGGCTCCTTTAGTGATTCCAAAGATGTGAAGCTTCACGCAAACGATTTCGAATGGGAAGCTAAAGTCGCGGAGCTCAGCGATAATGAGAAAAAGCAGATGAACGATTACCTGTCATTGTGCCTTCGTAGTCTTTCAGAAACAAACATGTTAACGTCCTCAACGGAAATCGCACCCAAGCCATGGGAGTCACACTTTTTGTTGTCAAAGCACCACTTCCCGCTTAAAAACTACATAATTCACGCGTTTCCGCTTTTGCGCAACTTCGTAAAAGAAAAGAACAGGGAGACGTGGATTTTGGAGTGCGGGTGCGGCACCGGCAGCACCCTGCTTCCAATTATGCGCGAGTGTGCAAATGAACAGGCTCATTTTGTCGGGTTTGACATCTCTTCCTCTGCTCTTGCGCATTTTGCAAATCATGAAGTTGCAAAGAGCTATCTTGAGCAGGGAAAGCTGACGCTTTTTCCCTTGGCAGTAGGCACGCATTGCCGCAGCACAGAAAGCGAGCAGTTGTCCCCAGCACTCAAGCGCCAACGTCTTGACCGGAGCGAAGAACTTGTTGCCGACGCCTTAGCAAGAGCGGGCAAAACCCTTCAGGGGCAGAGGTTTGACGTGGTGTTTCTCATATTTGTGCTTTCTGCGCTGCCGACAGTAGGCAAAATGGTTCTTGCGCTGAAGCAACTGCGGCAGGTGATGAAGCCAGATGGAGTTCTCTTTTTTAGAGACTACACGCTACCCGACCACAATTTCTTCCGGTTTTTGTCAAAACCAGGTTGCAAACTCGACAGCGTGGCATTTGGAAAAGGTGATTCGACAACTCAAGCTTTTTTCCACAAGGAATTTGCCACGAAGGTTTTTGCGGCCGCGGGATTTGAAGAAGTAGCTGATGCTCAGTCGAGGCTTACGTACCACTGCAACAGAATAGAGAATCGTAAAAACGGCAAACGAATGGACAAAGTTTTTATTAACGGAACGTTTAAATTATCAGCTGCTCAGTGATGAGGTAGCAAGTTTCGAGCGTTTCATCTAAAGTTGTTTTTCATCTTGCATCACTGGTCCTTTATGCTGATGTTGCTGTTAGTTAATTATAGCAACAAGAGAAAAAGAAATAATTGAGTCAATAACAAAAAAGTCTTAACTCTTCGTGACAAAGCTACGAATGCTGCATCAGTAAATTTAATTAAAGAAGAGATACTGAGCGTGAACACTATCATGCCCTGCAATTACGATTCATTCACAAATAGCGTAACTGTGTAAGTTCAGTGCACAAAAGTGCAGCGAGCAGTTTAAGCCGTTACTGTGTTTATTTTGTTTGTTTTTGCTTCATCAAAACAATATTTTTTTTTTTTAAACCTCCATCTGCTCACCTCCTGCTTCTTTGCTTGTACATATATTCCACACTGCCGTTTTCCTCTTGTGTTGCCTGTGGTTTTGAGCTTTGCTGCTTTTTTTTTTTTCCTCATATCGCTTTTATCAGTGCTTATTGTGCTTATTTGAAAAGAGAGAGAGATAGAATTTGTTTCACCTGTTAGTCATTAACAGTAGGTTGTGCTGCCCGTTCATAAAAGCGTTTTTTTTTTTTCATAGGTTCCAATGGAGTCGAAAAACGATTCAGATTTAGCCAATGCCATCGAGGGTAGTGAAGGCAACCGCTTTCAACTGAAAAAGTGGAACGCAGTGGCGCTGTGGTCTTGGGACATTCAAGTGGACACCTGCGCCATTTGCAGAAATCATATCATGGATTTGTGTATTGAGTGCCAATCCAATCCTGCATGCTCTCCTAAGGACTGTACCGTTGCGTGGGGGGCGTGCAATCACGCTTTTCACATGCACTGCATTTCCCGCTGGCTGAAAACGCGAAACGTTTGCCCTTTAGACAACAAGGAATGGGTGTATTTGCGTTACGGGGCGTGATTGTCTCCCCTTCAGATGTCGTTTCATGTACTAAATGTGTGGTTTTCTTTGCGCTTTCCGCAAGCGTTTTACTCGCTCTACTTGCTTCCTATGAGCCTCTTTGTGTGCTTAAACGTCGTGGTTTTTGTTTTGCTTTTTTAAGTAAGAACGAGCAGAAGTACAAACAGCAGGGTGTGCTTTCAAAACAAAGTCGTTTAATTAGCAGCTTAACTTTAATAGCCGCAATTGTACTGTCTTTTTTTTTTTTTTTGTAGAGTCGCAAGCAAAATAAGAACGTCAGGTTCTGGTGTTCTAGCAGGCATCTTGATGAAGCTGTTTTCCGCTTTGCTTACTGGCTTTTATCAGCTTTCTTCTTTCCTCTCTTCTTTTTCCTTTAAAAAAAAAAAACTGGTTATTTTATTGTTATATACGTTTTTTTTTTTTTTACGCTGCTGAATGCACGCATTACACTTGACTTTTTGCGGTACCTTCACAGTTATTATGCCAACTCTGAAAAACACTTCGTGCACTTTGTGTCGTGGCGTTGGGAACTTACTTGCTAGCTTTTCGGGCGCGACTGAAAGCGCAGCGTCCCGCCAATGGCTTTTCCGTCACACCCCTGGAACGCGGCAGTTTGCGCTGTTTAGCGAGGCTCCGAACAACGCAAAGGCCTCTGTGCATTGTACTCTCCCCGCGTCGCGTTTTTCTCACGCACGCAAGAAAAGGCGTAATCGTCATCTGACGGAGCTTTCTTTGGAGGGATGCTCTTTGCCGTTTACTTGCCAGCTGAGTAACTTGTGCCGTGGCTTTCCACTTGTTTTAAATCTGTATTGCGAAACACGTGCTGGTCAACTCGTGCTGAGCGGCGCCGCGTTCACGCGCGACGCCGTGGAGCTCCGTCAAGGACCGGAGGCATCACGCAATCAACTCACGTACTGTGGTCCACACTTGACACAAACGCAGTTGGCAGATTTGGTTATTGGCGCTCTACCTCTCAGCAGTCCACTTGCTCAGGGGGTACACGAGGAGGCGCTGTTTTTCAATTCAGCCTGTTGTTTTGACAATTGTGCTCATAACTGGTATGGACACAACCCTGTGCATACAGTGCGGCCCGAGGTCACTGAAGCTGTTGCTCAGGTGGCGTCCTGCTTCGGCGTGAACGACACTCTTGCCGCCTACGTGCTGGAAAAGGCGCTGCTTGTAGCTAAGGCCGAGAGAGCGGCGTGGCTCCAAGCATTCCGAGACACGATTTTGAAGCGCTGAGGGGCAAACTGCTGAGTATCAATAGAAAGCAACTCCAAAGTTAGCGAGCGATACCGTACAGCTTCGCAGTTGTAACGTCATGGCCGACACAAGATTCAGCCTTCTCGTCTTCACACAGCCTTGTCCACCCAGTTATCACAAGTTAAACAAACGGCGAAAAAAAAAAAAGAGGGGAAAACCGCATCAAACAAGCAGTTCAAGTCCGTGTCAACAGCGCAAGTGTAATATTATTATTGTTTTTTTCCGTTTGCTGTTTGCGAGTGCCGCCGGTTGCTTAGAAAAAAAAAAAAGTTGAAACACAATCTAAAAAGAGATGTATGGCGTTGTACTGCCAGCAATACAGGCAAAGGGGAATCAAAGGCCTGATGTTTGAGTCTCCGGTTTGGACATCTCTTCGTTTCACTTATTGTTTTCTCTTTCGCTCTCTTTTTTCCTTCCTCGACAATATTCTCCGCGCCTAAAACTTGAGAGTTGCACGTGTTTCTAACATAAGAGCATCACACTCGTGAACTTTTCTTTTCCATTCTGTAGACCATTTGGCTAGGCCTCTTGTTATCTTTGCCTTTATTTTCTTCAGTACATTCCCAATTTATAAATCATGAAGAAGTTTATGTTGGACACGAAGACGGTCTTGGGCACTGCTCCCAAGACTGAGGATAAAGACTACGATCAGAAGGCGGCCAACGTTAAGAGCATTGAAAAGGCCATCTCCGACTACAAGTCCGCGATGGAGAAGATGAAGAGCGCCGCGTCGTCGTTTGCTTCGGCGATTGAATCGATGTCGAAGGCTTTTGAGCTGTTTGGCAACGGTGAGGGTGCCTCGGAGGGTATGAAGGAGATGGCCAAGGAGTACGAGGCGGTTTACAAGAAGATAAACGATCACATCCTTGTTGACTTCAAGAGGGCCATCGATGACCACGAGGACATGCCGATTGCGAAGGAACTGGCTTCGGAGTGCAAGAAGCTAGAGGGCAGCCGCAACAAGGTCATGGCTGAGTATGACACGTATCGCGAGGCCGTTGACAAGAAGGAGCTGGAGTACAAGAAGAAGAACAAGGACTTGACGGACTCCAAGCACTACCACGACGAGCTTATGAAGCGCGACAGCTTGAAGGCTGACTTCGAGAAGGCCGACAAGGAGTTTAAGGACAAATATGCCGAACTGGAGTCAAAGAAGAATGCGGCTTACAGCAGCGGCATGTCAGCCTATCTGTCGAACACCTCTAAGTTCCTTGATTCCATCGAGAAGGAGCTGGGGCGCGTGCTGGCCAAGGCGGACAAGGACGGAAAGTAAGCTGACAACGCCAAAGCACTTTTCTCAGGTTTCAGTTTTTTTTTTTTTTGCTCGGAATGAGGCTCAAGAATACAACGAAGATGCAGTAGAAAAGGGGGAAAAAATGCAGTAAAGCTCAAAAGCGGCTGCGCTCTTCATACATGGCGCATTTTTCCGCTCTGATACTTTTTTTTTTTTCCTCAGCGTCTCACTACTCCCTCCTTGCGTCACAATAATATCATTATTTTCTTTTTCCCTTTTTTTTTTTCTACTCGTAGGCAGGCGCGCAGCAAGGCACTATCATATGCAGCATTTGTGCATCTCCTCAAGCTGAATGGTAGGGTAAAAAGTGCTTTCCATCGAAAGCAAAGGGAAAAGAAACAGCTGCAAAGGTCTTTTTTTTTTCGATTGCTTTCTGATGGCCCACAACGACAGCTTGCTGCCGTGTTTTTACTACCTTTTTAGCAGTTTACGAGGCTTTTTTTTTCTACACCAAAATTTCCCTTCTCCCTTCTCTCAATTTCGCACGTTTATGCGAACGCTTGCCACAGCGCTTCTCTGTGCAAGGCTTCGTGACTTTTTCTTCCTTTTTTTTGTTCTTCATTTGATATTTATGCAAAAACTGTCTTGATATTCAAATAATCCTCAAGCGCAAGAGTTTCTTCTCGCTTATACCTTTTGTCCCGGCCTCTCTTACTTTTTCTTGCTGGTGTTTACGGAAAAAACGCTGCGCGGTTCAATAATGTGAAGCGACCAAAGATACAGAGAAGTTGGAATGAGGAGGTGACACTTTGTAGTCTTGCAGAGAATGCCGGACTGTTGCCACTTTTTTTTCCACTTTCAACCTTTAATAGGTATAGTCTGTGCGGCAACAACACGCGTTGCTTCTTAGAACGCGTATAATGCTAGAAGTGAGAATGATCGAGCAAGGATGTAGGGAAGGTTAAGGGACAACAATAACAGACAACGCACGACGCTGTTTTTCCTAAGTTGGATTCGGGGCACCAAGTCGTAATGCTCATCACTCACACCGCGACTACTCTTCCATCTTCTTTTCCTCATCTGTCATCACGGGAAAAAAAAAAAACAATTCTTTTTTTTTTACTTTTCACATGCTGCAATATAACTGTTCACTTATAACTTTACTAATTGAAAGCTCTTGCTACCCATACACGCTTTTTTTTTTCTCTTATTGTTGGTGTTGTTCTGTGTTGAAAAGCGATGCTGAAGATTAAGACAGCGTTGAAGCTGGGGCCGAAGACAAAGGATGAGGAATACGATCGGCGCAAGAAGGAGATGAAGGACCTCGGCTCGGCGATTCACGCGTACAAGTCCGCCATGGAAAAGGCCAAATCGTCGATAAAGCGCGTGGTGGAGACGTGGGCAGATGTACGAAAAGTTTTTGAGGGGCTCTCTGACCATGTGAACGTTCCCGACTGCACGCGGGACTGCACGATGGCTCTTCTGGCGTCGTTAGACCGCGTTGAGGGAAGTCTGCTGCCGGAATACATGACCGCAATGGACTCCAATGTCATTCCCGCTACAAATGAACTGAAGTCACTGTACGACGAGTGTGACAAGCTGGAGAGCAGCCGCAACAAGATCATGCACCAGTACGACGTGTACCGCAATGAGGTGGCGAAGAAGGAGTCAGAGTATCAGCGAAAGTCGAAAGATATTGCGACGTCGAAGAGTTACAGCTCCGAGGTGGCAAAGCGTGATCAGCTAGAGACGGACTTTTGTCAGGCAGATCAAAAGTTCAAGGACACGCACGATCATCTCATGCAAAACCGCGCCATTGCGTGCAGCGCCGCGCTCTATGCCTTTGTGGATTGCTCAGCTACGTTCATGGAGGGCGTCGCAAGTGAATTCACAGCGCTCCAAGGCATGTCGCGGCAAGCCCTTGACACGATTCGCGAGGGTGCGCAGATGGAGTACAACACACTCAACCAATAAACTATTCGTGCTATCGTTGCTCTTGTTGACGCTGTCAAAGTGAATGAAGGCCAACAAGGAACAACAAATGGACGAGGCTGGAATGAGGACAGCTTGGAGCGCGACGACATTTTCCGTTGCTCCCCTTTCAAAACTCGATACGCTGCGCAATCCTGGCTCTGATTCATGAAGGAAAAAGAAAACCGATTCCTAAGTAGGCTTGCTTTTTTTTTTTTTCGGTCTTCGTTGCGTTCATTATTCTTTTTTTTTCAACTGCATCTTTCCTCATAAATGTGCAATTAAAAGTACATGCAGAATCAGCGCCTCCGCATTGCGCAGCCTCTCTGTGCTTTCAATTTTCATCGGCCGTCTTACATCCACCTCAAAATGCCGTTCTGGCCAACTGTACGTCTAATCCAAATTACCGTCGTACTGACGCGAGAAAAGCGGAGGGTGGGCCTCCATTCTCTCTTGATTCACTTTTTCCTGTTTGTTTCTTTTGTATTGCTATTCCGACCATGATTCACTTTCTTTTTAGGTTTTTTTTTTTTCGTGTGTGTGTGTCTCTTTTCATTTGCCCTTCGTGCTCAAAATCAGGCAGGCAAGCCAGAAAGACCAGTTTCTGGTAGTCTACGAATTCCCGCTGCTAAAGAACATAACACCACGCAAATAAGTGCTGCAGCTGTCGTGGTAGGCTTAGCAATTGTTAGAGGTTTTTCATTCGGTGGTTAGAAGAAAAAAAAAAAAATGCATGAGTATCAAGTTCAATAATCTAAAAGCGCGTCTGGGAGTGCTTTTGTATTTCCTGCTTTTCCTCATCCCCTCACTTGGATCAGGACTGCCAAGAAGTATAACATAGTGTTGGGCAACGTATTCATTAACATTCTTTTTTTTTTTTTTAGTGCTCGCAGCGTGCATAATTACCCTTGCTCTTTTCTTTCTTTTTATTCTCGCTCCTCTTTCCCCTTCTTTTTTTTTCGCACCCACCTCCGTGTGAGCTAAGGTGAGCGCTTTCAAAACACGCACAAGTTAGCTCTTAAGCACGTGCCCAAACAAATTCAACTCACGTGGCCACCTTTATCTTTTTTCCAGCTGGTGGAAGACAAGTAGTTAGTCTGCATGCGCAGACGCACCTAGCCATGCACGCTGACGACCCTTTCAATGACTCGGTGAAGGAGGTTCGCGAGCTTGTCGTCCGCGCACGGCTGATGGAGCAGCAGGCGACCCAGAAAGGCGTCGTCACCCCTTCCATCGTAAGTGAATTGCAGCAAATTCAAAGCGACGTGGAGGAGCTGCTGCAGTTCCTCAAGGACATGCTCCGCGTCGTGGACGAGCGAGGTGGCAAAGTGCAGGGGAAGGTGTTCTCTGCGAACGAAATTATGGAGCGGCAGAATACTGTGCGCAGCCTCGAAGGCGATGTAGCGGACATACACAGTTTCTACCGAAAAGTCGCTGCGAGCAGCGCACAGCGGCAACGCGCGGCAACGGCGGCAGAGGCGGCGGTGGCGAGTCCGCTGGACGGTCGCGGCAGCTCTGGACAAGATGAGTTCATTACCGCGCAAACGCACGCGCAGCGCGAGGAGGAAAAGGTGCAGGATGAAGTGCTGGACCGACTCACCTATGGCCTGCGCGAGTTGCGCGAGACGGGCGTCAACATCCACGAAGAGTTGGACACGCAGGAGATGATGTTGAACGACGTGGATCGTGATGTATCCGGGGTGCAGGTGCGTCTGCGTGCTGCCAACGCGAAGGTGGACAAGCTGCTAGCGAGTATGTCCAACAAGGGCAAGGTGTGCACGATTGTTACACTCATCTTTATCCTCGTTTTTCTTGCGTTTTTCGGATTCAGCTGAAGACGCAAAAGCAGCGTGTAGTTCAGAAAAGTGCAAGGTTCTTTTTGTACATGTGTCGTTGCCGTGAACTGACATTGCGCTTTTTAGTTCTTCAGTTGTGATGTCTCACAACGAGAAACTACACCAAACAGGAATAGTCTGCTGTTTGAAGCTGTGAAACGAAGATTTCACAATTTGTTGCGGTTGGTTGGCGGTTGCTGTCTTTTTTTTTTTTTCCTTTTGGTGGGGGAAAAAAAAACATACAACACTAATTGTTTTTTTTTTTTGTTGTTGTTGTTGCTCTTTTTTATCTTTGTTTTTCCTACTTTTGTGCCAGACAGCGTGATATTATATGTGTGGCTGTGCTTTATCTGCAGTAGCAATTCGCTTTCAAAAAGAAAAAACAATAATAATAACACAAGGAACATCTTTTCGAAGTTTTTTTTTTTTTGTTCCGGTCGCGGTGTGGATATTTGGTAGAAAGAGAGGGAAAAAATGCAGCTGTGACGAAGCCCGCTCGAATTTGTTGCCCATCGATCTCATTTTTCCACTTCGACGTTTGCTAGCTTGGCCTCTTTTGACTCCTCCCACTTCTTCTAATACCAATTGATTCCATCCTCATGCGAAAAGCGTGCAAGGCGTCACTGCTCCCTGAAAAAAAAAAAGAGAAAAAGCGAAGAGAAAGAGAGTAGATGCTTCATGGACTCCATAGCGGAACTCACCGGGTTGGTGCGCCGCGTCTCACCCAACGCCTACGAGCGTCTGCTGCTTCTTTTTCATTACCTTCACAACAACAACAGCAATTGCCATAAGAGCAATAGCAGCGGTAGCGGCAGCGCCACTTCTGCGCTTTCACTGCAGGCCATCTGTGCTCTGCTTGTGTGCGCCTGCCCTGGCACCGCGCCACGCTTTCTCTTCGCCCTGGCAGGCAACGACAAACTTCTACGCAGCCCAGATGGGGGACGGACGTGGCGCATCAGCTTCTCTCGTTCTTGCGATGACGCAACGCCGGCACACGAGAACAGCGCGGACGCCGTCGATATACTGGGCGGCATGCAGCGACTACTGCAGAATGCCGCAGCAGCTGATGTAGCCGCCACACCCGAGACTGAACTCGATGCCCCACTATCTTCGGCAACAACCACAGGAGAAGCCCCGACATCAGCATCGTCTGCTCCATCGTGCTCTTCTCTTCCAATGATCTGTGATGCGCATGGCCACGACGACGTTGTCGCCCTCTGCGGCCGCGACGGCTTTCTAGCCATCTCCGGTGATCGCGGTGTCACCTTCACCACAGCAACCGTCTCCCTCGTGAATGGGACTACCCTGCACGCAGCGTTGCAGCACGTTCGCGTGGTGCACTCCCAGCTGCTTGTCGTGAGCGATGATGCGCGGCAGGTGTTCTCCGTGGCAATAGTGCAGGTTGGTTACGGGCGACTGGCCTTGGGCAGAGCGACACATGTGCTGACGTGCAGCTCATCCGTTGTTTATCTTTACGCCTACACCTGGGTTTATGGCGACTGCAATGAAGAGAGGGGGAGCAGGAAAAGTCTGCAGCGCGCTGTTGTGGTGAGTGAGACGAACAAGCTACATGTCTCATTGGACGGCGCGACGACGTTTCTTGAGGTGCGGCACTGTATGGGGCAGATCCGAAGCATGGATGCAATGACAGCATTTCGACAGTGCGAACAGCCGGCCCTGCCGCTTTCATCGCTCGCCGCGGCCCTTGAAATTCAAGGCTCTGCCGCCTCGAGAGCTGACAGCAGCGGCGGCAACACACCGGCGACTTCCTCGTACGCCTACATCAGCGGCTATAAACGCGACCTATCGAGCCCCGACGCCGCCTCGCACGCGACGGCGCTCGCCCACTTCGAAATAGCCGCGCGACCAGCCCAGCATGGTGTCTTCTACCAGCACTTTTTCATCGCTGGCAACGGGACACTGGTGCTGCCCTATGACTACACGGCGGTGCTGTGCATTTGCACTCGTCGCACTGCTCCTGCTTTGCAGTCTCCCTGCATTGTTCTTTCCTGCGCCACACACGTCTGCTACGTTCCATTTTCACACGCGCGTCGGCAGGAGGCGCTGCCGTGCGCAGTCGTGCGCCGCATCGGTTGCAGCGGCATTCGAGCCGGCCGAGGAAGCACCGTCGGTGTTAGCGTGTCAACTGACCTGGAGCACTGGAGCACGCCGCAGGGAGCTGCCCCAGTGGGTCTGGTGGCTCAGTCAGGCGGAGAGCTGCTGGCGTGCGGGCGACGCAAAGTTGTCGCAGCAGTCGGCAGCGCGGAGGTGGCGCACACGGTACCGAGCGAGTTGCGCGTGCCGTACTTACTTACCGCTTTCACTATGTAAACAAGACTTTTGTGTGTGTGTGTGTGTGTGTGTGTGTGTGCGACAATAAGCTGTTTCTGCGACTGTTATTGGCAATCCAAAAGCTCAATGCTAAAAGATAGTTGTTAGTTTGCTTATTCATCTCGATAGATGAAGGCTTGCATTTCTTCACAAAAAGCGGCAAAGCGTCGGTATCTTTGCACCTGAAGAGGTCTGTACGTATCATGAAACTCAATTGCGTACTTTTTTCCTTTCGGTGCTTTTTTTTTTTTTTACCCCTTTGTGCTTCTTCTATGGTGGGCGAGTGACTATAGGACGTCCTTGTCCGCTTCCTCTCTTTGCATTTGCCAGAGGTAAAACAGGAGCAAAGAAACAAGAGAATTATAGCCTATTACTTCTTTTTCTTTGTTGTTCATGGACGCAATGCGTCTGCAAAAAAATGGAAAAAGTTGCCATCTCTCGCCGCTCTACTATATTCGTTTTCTTTTTGTCGTTGTTGCTGATAAATGTCAATGCTCTGCTTCACTGTTTGCATTATTGGCATTTGCTGTTGAGCGTGTCGTTCAACAACGCCTCCTTCCCACTAACGCAAACACTTTTTTTTTTTTTCTTTAGCCTAGTTTCACCTTTGTAACATCACTGTAACTTGAGCTAAGAGGAAGTGCCTCTCTCTTGTTGCACGAGGCGGCCACGATACCATTCTTCGATTCGTTACGCCACTTCATCATTTTTTCCTTTTTTCCCTTCGAACATCTGCACACACACGGGCTTACACCGATACTCCACCTGCACTCACAAAAGCGACCAAACAAAGCAAACAAACACTCAACATACAAGGGTATTAATTGTTCAGACACATATACACATACACACTTGCAGGCGGAGACAAGGGAATTGCTTTTGCGCGCGTCACTTACAGTCACACACACACACACAACAAAAAAAAGGAATACAGGCCACAACAGCAATGGGGAACAAGTGCTTCAAGAGTAGCGAGGTAGTCGAAAACCGCAAGGGGGAGGGCTACGACGAGGAGCCGCCAAAGCGCGACAAAAAGACGCCGCGCAGCAAGAGCGAGAAGTCCACTGCCTCACCTAAGGCTACCTCGCGCTCCCTCTCTCCTCCGCCTGCGCAACAGCAAAAAAATGGGGAGGACGCGACACCGCAGCAGACCGTCGTAGTGAACACTATCGAGGCCCTGCAGCACACACTGAAGCCGACGGTGTCGGTAATCGCCACGGCCCTGCGACACGACGAGTTTCGTCAGTTCACTTCAATTTTTGCACCGAATAAAGCTGCGCTGGCGGTGGCCTCGTGTACGCGGGCGAAACGGCCGCTACACGTCCTGGCCGCCGGCGAGGACCGCAGTGTGGCGCTGCTGAATTACGAGACGGGCCACGTCATGCGTCGCTGGATGCATGCTCACCAGGGCGACGTCAACTGCATCACCATGCCGACCTCAAATGGCTTCTTTGCAACCGCGAGCCGCGACAAGGTGGTGAAGGTGTGGGACTTCACTTCCGACGGCAGCGTGACGGAGTTGCAGGGCCACACGCTGAACGTGACGAGTGCGGACATGAGCCCCGACGGCGCCCTCATCGTGTCTGGTAGCAAAGACAACACCGTGCGGCTCTGGGATGTTGAAAAGTCTGAGGAGCTATACTGCGGCGATCTCAAGTTGAACGTGGTGCACTTTGTCAAGTTTATGCCGTCGATGCAGTGCGTGGCGCAGGGCGGCGAGGACCTGGCAGTGCGACTGTGGGACATCCGCACGCAGAACTCCCACCGCGACCTTCAGCTGGCCAAGACGATTGAGGGAATGGACTACTACCCTGTGTGCTGCGAGACAGTGCCAGATAACGCAAATTTGCTGCTGACGGGTCACAACGGCGTGAACGAGTGTGGGTCGTACGTTGCGGAGTGGGACATCCGCACAGGCAAGCGACTGGCGACGTACCAAGGCCACAAGGCGACCGTGTCAAATGTGAAGATGGTAACACCGCGCGTGTACGGGGCCGGCTCCTTCTTCACAGCGAGCGACGATGGCACGTTTGGGGTGTGGAACCGCGACGATGGCGAGCACAAGGGCGAGGTGAATCTCGCGGTGGAGCATCAGTTCCGCTTTCCGGAGGGGCGTGTTACCTGCTTCACTGCAGAGGAGAACGGCGACACGGTGATCGCGCTCGACGACGGCTGCCTCGTTGTGCTGCGCCCCGTGTCGAAGGACGGCGCTGTCGTTCCGTCGTTCCGCCTTCGCTACGTCGGTGTCCTGAAGCCGCACGCATAGCATCAGTGCATTATTTACCTGTTCTTTTTTTTTTTCTCTGATTTTTGAGCGAGTGAGAGGAAGTGAAGGAGAGATGTGTTTGGGAGAGGCGACGATGCAACGGGAAAGGGGAATGAGGGTTACACGTTACCCCCAACGACAAACACAATTGTCCTAGAACAGGAGAAGTACTGTCTTCGTCCTCACGAAGGCACGTATAAAGGAGCATTCGTTTTTTTTTTTTGTACGTCCCCCCCCCCCCTTTTCTCTCTCCTTCACGGCTCGATAATTATGCACAAGACTCATTGCTGCGGGCTGAACAGATGCTAAGCGACATGGAAGAAGAGAGAAAAAAAAGCTTCACCATGATTGACTGGTATGATCAATCAAGTAAGCTGATGAGGACGAGAGAGGGAGAGATGAAGGCCCGTTTTTTTTTTTTCTTTACTTCACTCAGCTACACAACAGGTTGAATTCCTTTTGTCAACGACTATTGTCAATCCTGCTCGCCTAAACGACTTCGGAGTGTTCTCATTTGCGTCCTTTTTTTTTTTTTTCACTATTCCTAATTACTGTTTTCCTTGGATCTTCATTTAACACTCTACTTTTTTTGTACATAAACTGTTGCGAAACCGTTGCTGAAGAAAAAGAAATAGGGATAACTTCCGTGTGTCGGTCCTGTATTGTTTCTTTTTTTTCTCTAAGCTGTGTCTGGAGAGAGAGGTTAGAATAGTACGTTTTTTTTTTTTTTTGACTTTTCCCTCGTGCTATGCATGCAGCCCTTCTAGGCTTGTTGAAGCCTTGCTTCAGTCTAATGAGCACGTTTTGAGGGAATGAGTGAATGAAAAGCGGCGCATTCTGAGACCCTCACGACATGACAAGGTGTTACAATGGGATCTCATTGCTGGAACTTCATCTTTTTCACATCTCCGCAATTTTTCCCTTCTCTCTTTTGTGCGTGCAATCATCTGCATGCGTATGCATGTGTGCGTTTCTGCCGTGTTTCTTGCTGCGTTTTGTCCTCCTCAGCAACTACTATCAGCAGTGCGTTTTTTTTTTTTTTTGTGTGTGTGTGTGTGCACAGGAAGGATACACGCCACTCGCAAGCGTACATTCCGTCTCGAAAGGGGAAAAGATAATATTTCTCAAGATCAAAAGCTACTGTTTAAAAACGGTTGAGTAAATACGTGCTGAGAAACACGATGACTGCGAACACTGTCGCACAAAAGAGCGAGGTCATTGCGGCTCACCCAAGTCGACTTCAGCTCATATACGCAGCACATCAGCAGCTCGAAGACGAACTCGACACTGTCCGCGCTTACGCAAGCGCCGCCAAGAAGCACAGCGGCACGGCGGATGTTGCAAAAAACGACGTGGACGGCTTTTCGCCTTGGACCGGGGTGCAGGACGCAGCGGAGCGGTGCATTAACAAGGCCACCTGCTGCCTCCGGCTCTTCAGTCCCATGCGCACTGTCGCACATTTGAAAGGCTTAACGACACTCACGGCACTGTACGGCGCGGCAGGGACGGTGACGCCACAGGCACGTGTGGTGGCATTTCTTGAGTGCGTCAGCGAGCGCTTGGATGGGGTGCTGCCGATGGAGGTGGTGCTGAGTGGAGGTCGCTGCCTGCAGCGACTCGATGCCGCAACGGCAGACAACTACTTATTTGGGTGTATTACGAAGGTGCTCACCGCACCTACTGTCGCTGCTGCAGAGGACGAGACTTCACACCTGCAGCGCTATCGCGTGTGTTTGGGCATGGACCCCGACTCGCCCGCCTATCATGTTCACCTCCGTGCCCTCCTTCTCCTGCAAATCGAAGTGGCTGCAGAGGCCGAGCACGCGGCACACACGTTAACTACCGCATTCGACGCGAAGAAACTAGAAGAGGCAATTTCCATCTCAACCTACGAAGAACTGGCGAAGTACGAGCGGGTGTGCTGGCGCGAGGTGGCACGCGTGCGTGCGGCGCAGGCTGCCCCGGTTTCCTCCCCAGTCGTGACAACAGGGGAGAACAAGTCTGCAGGCGCCTATGCTGCCTCTTCCTCCTCTACGAAGGCAACAACGTCTCTCACGACAACAGTGCAAGCCACACAGTCTGCTGCAGCTGCTGCGGCTGTGTCGCGTTTCGGTGGTCTCTCGAACTGGAAATGGCACGCGGTGCGAATTGCGGTCTTGGTTTTGCTAGCGGTGCTGGTGCGCTTCACTTCGGGACCGCTTGCACGTGCGCTGAAGGGCGTGCTGCAGGTGACTCACACCACGCGGTCGCGGCAACGCACGTTGACTCTGTGACAGCGCATGTGTCAGAAGTTCGTTCTTTTTAATGCTGTACGTATATATGTTTATTTAACTTCAAAAGACGGATCACACTAATTAGCGACGCAGAAAGCGGAGCTGAAAGCAAAGGAAACGAGCTGCTTTTACGAAGCCCGGTGCTAGTAAGTGTCGCGGGCTCACTCGTGCGATGGCAGAGAGGTTCTTGTCGGCTAATGCTACCGATGCTTTCGAAACCTTGGTTACAACCGTATTGTTGCAACCAAGGTGAAAAGACCTTCTATAGTTGTTCGCAATGGTCGCACTCGCACAAAACAGGAAAGGTATTGCTGCTGACGCGGCGACGCAAGTCGACTATCGGGAATGCAAGATGTATATGCGTAGCCAGGAAAAAAAGAGATGAGCTTGAATTCGCATGCCTTGTTTGTGTTCTTTTCTTCTCTTCGTTTGGAACATTGCACAACTGTTGTGTGTCTCCCCTTCCCCTCGCACTTCTTGGCGTGGAGAAGAAAAAAAAAAAACGCATCGCCTCTTGGTCTCTTTTTTTTTCATAAGTCGCGGGTGCATTTTTTTCCACATAACGCCACTCGCCGCGTTTTCATCTTTTTTTTTTTTTTGCCTTTCTGTAGTAGTTGTATCACCTCTATCCGAGCCTCTGTCGTTAGCCGTAACAGGCTGTACAATCGTGCAAATACAAACTCTTTCCCTTCGTTTTCCTTTTTTCTGTAGTTCTTTTTCGCATATCAGGTCAAGAAACACTCTAGCTCCAGCAGCAAAAAAATGAACATTCAAGATTTCTTTTCTCGCTTCCAAAAGAAGTACCTGGTGCTCGTCATCTTCATCATCTTCACCACCAACAATGGCTTCGCGTGGCTGATGTTCGAGCCGGTTGCGGAGTGGTTGAAGAACAACGTCCATGGCATGTCCACCCGTCAGCTGACGTTGCTTTCCTCGTGGCAGCCGCTTGTCTTCTTATGCATGTGCATCCCAATTATGAAGCTAGTCACCCGCTTCGACGGTCTGCGACTGGCGGTGCGCATCGGCACGGCTGCCGAAATTGTCGGTGCAGTGCTGAAGATGATTGGCGCGTCGGCAAAAAAGAGCACCGCCGGTCTTGTCTTCCTCCATATGGGGCAAGTCTTCAGCGGTATCGGCTCGCCCGTCGCCACAGGCTGCGTTTCCGCGCTGTCCGCCACCTGGTTCGAGCCGGAGGAACGCACGCGTGCGACAGCCGCCGCGGTCCTCTTCAATAGTGTGGGTAACTCTCTCTGCTACCTCTTTGTGCCCTCCATGACGAAGGGCCTCGGCTACTTCTCGGTCACATTCTACGAGGTGGTGATGGCGGCGATTGCGCTGGTGCTGGCGTGGCTCGTCATGCCGCAGGAGCCGGAGCCGGCGGACGAAGGGACCGAGGCGACGGAAAAGACGGAAAAGGTGGAAAAGACGGAGAAAGCGGAAAATACGGACAACAACAAGAACGACAGCAGTAGCAGCAAGGCGGCGGCGGCGGCGAACTCCCCTTTAACGGACAACGCCTCAGCGGAGGAGAAGCCGGAGGGCGATGACGTGGCGCACACGAAAGAACACACGTCGCTGGTGACGCAGCTCAAGGCGCTCTGGAGAATCCCGTCCTGCGTGTGCCTGCTCGTGGTTTACGCGTGGCTCAGCGGTGGCTTCTCGGCCTGGATCTCGCTCTTCGCGGACACGTACTCGAAGTTCTACTCGGAGCAGTTCATTGGCATTATGAGCTTCTTTGGTATGATTGCCTACGTGGTGGGCGGCATCGCGTCCTCCTACGTCGTGGACCTGTACTTCTCGCGTCAGATGAAATACGTCATCTTCTTCTGCATCACGATGAACACGCTATGCAACCTGATCTTTATCGCCTGCACCCCGAACGACAAGAGCTACTCCCTGTGGAACCTCGGCCAGGGTTTTATTGTCGTTTCCACTGGTCTGTGTGGCTTCTGGAACGGTGCGGCTGCCCCGCTGTTCTACGAACTTGTCGCGGAGATTTCCTTCCCGGTCGAGGAGGGTGTTAGCGGCATTTGCATCTCCGTTATGGAGAACATTGGCGCACTCGTATTCTACCAGGTGGTCTCGCGTTTCTTCGTAGGTCAGTCGATGAGCGTCGCGTACTCTTTCGGTATGACGGTGGCGGTGGCCCTGTCGGCGGCGGTGAAGCAGCGTTACAACCGCACGTATCACGCGTATCTGTTGCAAAACGCGCACGAGGAGGAGGAGGAGCAGTAATACAAGCATGCATCTTTTTTTTTTCAATGTCTAGTACTTAAGGTGTACGTTTCAGCGACGCTGTACGCGCGTGCTCAAAAAAAAAAAAAAAAGAAGGAAGGCGCAGAAATGTCTGCCTTTTTTCCCTAACCGTGAAGAAAGTGGTTGCCCTGTCTCCTTTTTCATAATTCGCGTTGCCATTCACTTCTGGTGGTTTTACTTTCAACCTGTACTCGTTTCTTTTCTTTTTTCTCGTGTTGTATGCGTGTGTCTGTGTGTGCGTATATACATATACGGGTGGCGTTGGATTGGCTGTGCAAAAGCGAAGTGCTAGCTGAAGGAGAGGACAACAACAACAGCAAAAAATGCTTGACTTAGTGTATTAGTGTTGCTTTTTTTTTTTTTTTTCTCGTTCCTCCATATCTGAGCCTCCCCTTTAAAGGCGCCGAGCCTCATCGGTTGACGTAGTTGCTTCCTGTTAGCTGTTTTTTTTTTTTAATGCTTCGATCACTAGAAGCACTTTGTCTTTCCAGTGTTTGTTTTTCCTTTTTTTTTTTTTTGCAAAGCCGGGAAACTATCGATCATGTCTCCATTCTTTTTTTTTTTTTTTTTAAGTACCTCTTATTATATCTCGTTGAAGCAACGAACATACAAAAAGTGTGTAATCGCAGGGGAGGCAGTGAAAGGTGCTCAAAGCCACGTGGCGCCCGTTTTGCAGGCATGCATTGTGATTTGAGGGGCAATCACACCATCGCTAGCAACCGCTTCACGCCAACGTGTGAGCAAGACGGAGTGGCAGATAAGCCGTAAAGTAGTGAAGTGTGATTTACCCGTTGCCCTTGTCAACAGTTTACTCCGCTGTACCTATGCCCCGATTTTGACGTCTGTGAGCGTTTTCAGCACCAGTTGCTTCGACTCTCGTGAGGTTTACATCCTTGCGTGAAAGAAAAATCTCTTCTTTTTTCAGGTACGCGTATTCGCTGCTCTTTCATTTCCTGCTTCTCTCCGTCGTCCTTTAAGCCTCTCTTCTCACTTCCTCACAGCTTTATCTTTGTCATTCGTCATGACCGATAACTGAAAACGAAGGCTGAAGTCTGCAGACTGATATTGTTTCTCCTCTTTCCTATTCAACGCACCTTAGACCCCTTTTCCCGTTTTTCTGTTGCAGAAGGCGGACATAGAGCTTCATTTTTCGACTACATTAGATTCACACACACACACACACACACAAATCATTCAATTCATAACAGCAACAACGACAAAACAAACAAAAAGCAGTGACGGATGGACGTTGGCTCACATAACTGGCGGACTTCGCGGCCGAGGGTGCACATGATGGTGCTCTTCCTGTTCATCTTGACTGACCTCATCAACTTAATTTGCTACATCCTTTACATCTCGAATGATATGGACGAGTTTGGCGCGGCGGGCTGCAACGCGTACATCGCCTTTACCTGCATTGGCATTGTCTTCTTCTGCTCCGTCGGCGGTCCCCTAATTTACTGGCCCTATGTGCACGGTAATGAAATGTCGCCCGTGTCTCGACGCAACGCGCTTTGCCTCGGTATTTTAATCTCCTTCGTGGCGCACGACTTCCCGATGGCGTGGATTGAACTGTGGATTGTGACGACCTTTGGGTGGACGGAGTACCTGCAGGGTATCTCGCTCTTCCTGACGTTGCTGTGCTTTATTATAGGCTTTCTCGTGACGTGGTTGTCGTACTCGTGGAAGTTGAGTAAAGCGTTGCAGATTCGCTACGGCAATGCCGCGCCAACGCAATCGAGCGTGCCGGCAGCGCAGGTGGCGCGGCGGAGCTCGTCGCGACATTACAACATTTAAAAGGATGTCGTTCGACAGTTGTGGTTGTTGTTGTTCCTGTGGGAAAAACCACGCTTTGACATGTTTCATGAATCGAGTAATTCGCTTGTTTTTGATAGATTGTCTAGGCTGCTTTTTTTTTTTTTCGTCTTTGCTTTTGTTAGATTGTCCTCTCGAGGTTATATGTTCGGTTGGCTTCATCTGTGCGCGCAGAAATTGTCTTGACAATCGTCGTTCGCACTCTTACTGTGATAGCAGCTGATAGTGTCCTACACCAGCATGGCAACGCAAAGCTGAAGGCTGTCGCGACCTGTTTTTGATTCTTCGAGCGCCTCCCTCTTCGACTATGCACCAACGAAATACAGATACGAGAGCTGTCGGCGTGCAATAAAAACCCTGGTGAAAAAAGCAAAGGGCTTAGTCCATTCTTCCCCTCCCCCTGTTTTCTCGGTTGCCTGCCCTTTAGTCGTCCTGCCCATCTCAGCCTCCACCTTTTTTTTTTTTCTATTTGAGCTGGTCATTTTCATCACTCACAGAGTACAATTGGCAGCGGCGTCCGTTGTCCTCTCACGTTGCGTTTGTTTGTGTTGCGCGTATTCTCTTTTCTTTTTTCTCGCGTGGTGCGTAGCGTAGCTGTCATGTTTCGCCTCAGTCCCGTATGCTTCCCGAAAGCCGGGTGTGAGGAAATCACGCGCAAGGCACGCCGCGTCGTCCTTAAGCCGCAGGAGGCCTTCGCCCAGCACCGCATGCAAGTCTGGCAGATGCGCTTTAAAGAAATGGGCCCGCCCTTCTCCCGCGTCTGGGTCGCCCTCGGCGGAAAAATGCGTCGTCGTCGCATTGGCAGGCAGATTGATGTGAAGGACCTGCGGTACTACTGGCGGCCTATCGAGCCGCAGTATCAGCGACTGTACATGTCACGCCTGCGGTCAAAAGATCACTCTAACCCGCGGACAGAGCCGCTCCGGCTGCGGGCGTCGAACACAAACATCGGCACTGCGTCATCGTCGGCGGAGTGGGAGCGGGCGAGCCACCGCAAATATGGCGCGAACCTGGCTCCGCCAAAGAAGCATGACTTTGAATTTCGCGTGTTTTAACCGCGCTCACTTACTTTCTTTTTTCGCCTTAGTTTCTTTTCACAGGATCTTGAACAGCTTTTGGTTTTGCGCGGTTGTGCTTTTATGTGGGTACTTGAATATCTATGCTGATGGGGTTGTGTTGAGGACTTCTACAAAAAAAAAAAAAGAATGGAAAAGGCAGAATAAAAGAAGAGGAAAAGCGTCAGCCTTTTTTTCCTCTTCGTTTTTATCTGGACAGAGAAGCAGTCTTTGCGGTGTCGTTTTTTTTTTTTTTTTGGTAAAGTGCCCGCTTGTTGGTCAGAGGAAGAAGAACCAAAAGAGCTTCTTTAAAAGCCCTTTTGCATTGATGTTGTTTGTTAAAGAAGTGGTGTTTGCACTATAAATGATGGCGTTAGTTTTTTGAACAGCTTTTCTACTTGCCGCTTTTATGAGTGCCCTCTCTGCATTCAGGACGAAACGCATGTAATTTTATTTTTCTCAATTCTGTCAGTTCCATCCCCTTCTTCTCACACGCTCTCTCACTGACTTATACAAACATGCCTTTCTTCAACCTTACTAGTGGCAGTCCTGCAAGTGAAAGCAGAGATAAGAAATAAAGGAGCAGGGTCGTTGATGTTTCGTTGTTGAACATCTAAAAGGGAAAAAGTCTTCTTTTATCTGTTCGCTTTGCGTTAAGGTCGAGTGTCAAACGGAAAAAAAATGCAAGGATTGAGCAGGCGTCCCGAGCACGAAGAAGTGCGCGTGTTTCAGAGTGCCCTGGACAAGCGGACCGTCACGACGACCGTCTTCGCTCAACCCTCCTTCTACATGGGACTCGGCAGTGCTCTCGTGATGGTGCTGACGCAACGCTTTCCCGAAGAATTCATGCCGCGCAGGTTCCTCTCCATGTCCTACAACGGCATTCGCGCGCCTGCGCTGCTGTCCATCCCGTTCTGCGTGATCAGCGGCATTTACTTCAGCGTAGCGAGTGTGATTACCACCGCGCCCAGCCCCCTCGTCGGACATCTTTTTGGTTACGGGGTGAGTCTCGGTGTGGGGCTAACGATGCTGTCGCTGCGACGTGTCTCGTGGTACTATCCACTGCTCGGGCTCATGTACCTGTCCTTTGGTGGCTTGCATCACTACCGGAAGATGATGGTATACGGCGACAACGCGCCAATTTTCTACTGGTCAGACTTTGGGGAAATTTGGCGGGACATGCGGGCTCGGCGGCAGGAAAAAAAGCAGCACCAACAGCAGAAGGAGCCGCTGACGCAGAAACAGGCCATCGAGTGAGGTTGAAGTAGACGGATGATGAGTGAACACACCTCTGCGTTTCAAAAAAAAAGTGCTTTTTCTTTTTGGGGGGCTTCTTCTGTGTCAGCTTCTGACAGAACGAACGTTATATAAATGCTCTTCTTTTTTTCTTTTTCTCTTTCCCGAGTTGCGAGTTTGAATGAGTTTGTGTTGTTTTTGTCGTCGCTGTTGTGCACGACGCTTTTTCTTTACAGTTGCATGTTTCCCCTGGCATGCAGATACTTTGCATGAGAAAAAGTAAACAAAAGAGATTGCAAAACTACTTTGACGATGACTGCGTTGCACTTCGCAGCGCATACGTCAACAGCTAAAGGGAAGAAGAAAAAAGCGAGTCTTAAGAAACCGCGTTTTTGTTGTTGCTTTGCACTTGACGAGATCAGTGATGGAACTGAAGGTTGCTGCTTATTCCCTGTGTCCCTTCTTTCCCCTTTGTTACATCCATGATGAACTATCCTTCATGAAACATGATGTGAATGCTTGAATCTTCTTTTTCATTTTTTAGCATTCTCATTACTCTTTGCGTTGCGTCGTTTGCCAACACTAACCGCATTTTTCATTACAAAAAAAAAACCGAGAATACACACGTAACCAACGAAGCAAGCACGCTTGCATTCAAAGACACACCTGCAAGTGTAAATACTATCCTGTGTTTTATTGCTCTTTTTTTTTTTTTTCAGTTATTTGTCACGCTGTGCACCGCGATGCCGACCAATGCGGAGCTCTACGAGTACTACTGCCGGCGCTCCGCATGCCATCCCAACAGCTCCGTAAAAAAGCTCCTAGAAGGCAGCGGCAGCCGTACACTTGAAACCGTGGACGTCTCGAGCAACTATCTAGGTCCTCGAGGCCTCCTCCCCGTCCTGGATCTCGTGAAAAACACGAAAACCGTTCACACGCTCGACATCAGCAACAACGACCTGGGATTAGAGCAGGTGCAGCACCTCGCCTACTGCCTGGCCCTGCACCCCTGCCTGCGGCGTCTTATCCTTCGTCGCACCAGCTTGCAGGACGCACACATCCCCGTCTTGCTCCAGCTGCTCGACATGAACAGCGTTGTCGAAGAGGTCGACCTCGAGGATAACGCTTCGCTTTCCACGACCAGTCTGAAGGCGGTGACGGCTGCCCTGTCCCGCAGCCACGAGACGCAGCAGCAGCGCCGCGGCGTTGAGGCGGCACACGCCGCATTCCTCACTGAAAAGGCCGCCACCACCTGTGCCGCCGCGATGGGCGGTCGACGCTGCTTCTCTGCCTCGCTGGTCGGCCGCATTTCCGCTGCGAAGTCCGGCGGCTACGTGCACTTCGCCACCTGGTGGAAAAACCCGCAGTTCGCCGTCACCCTCTCCCGAGCCTCACGTGTGCTCTTCGTCCTCGAGTGCACACAGGAAGACACGCGGGCGAATCAGATGGGGCTGATGGTGCTGCGGCACGACGGCGTGCATCGCACGATTGAGATTCGCAACGACGGGGCGGCCGCAGCGGCAGCATCGACGGTGGTGGCAGAGAGCGCCGTGGGGGATCGGCGCTGTACCGTGGAAACGTACCTGGATGTCGCGGAGTCGTACGTGGTGATGCCCTACACGTTCAATCCTGGACGTTCGCTGGAATTCCGCTTGACTGCGACACTGGTCAATGATCATGTCGCACAGGAGGAAGGTTGGATCTCGCTGGAGCCGATCGACCCCCGCTACGACTGGTGTACCTGCGCGGTAGAGGATGGCGTTTGGACGGCGGGAAATAACGCTGGCGGCAGCGGCCGCCACACGTCGTGGCGGTGCAACGACATGTACCACCTGACCTACGACGCTGACAGCGCGCGTCTGGGCCAACATGAAGCTTCTCGCCACAGAAGCAGCGACAGCAGCAGGAACGAGTCAACAGATGAGAAGAAGTCTGCTCTGTCAGCCGAGAAAAAACCAGACGGGGAGGCAAGTGCCACAATTTACGTTTTATTGGTGAAGGAGGCGGACCCGTATAGCAACGACGACCGTGCCATCGGCATTGACGTCGTCACACACGATCCGTACAACGCGGCTGCCCCACCACTGGTGTATACGACAGATGTGGTCTGTGCGACTTACCCACACGCCGCAGTGTCATTTGCCCTGCTGCAGCTGCGACTACCGCTGTCCCAGCTCGACGTCTACGTTGTGCCCTCGACTGAGTTGCCTGGGCAAACCGGCACATACACGTTGACTATTTTCAGTTCGTTTGCGGTGCAGCTGGAGCGGTCTGTCTTCCCGCATGGGTGGCGCTACCGTGCGTTGAGCGGGGCGTGGGACGAAATGAGCTGCGGCGGCTGTCGTGCGGAGTGTGGATCGTGGAAGAACAACCCGGCGGTGGAGGTGCACGTGGCCGACGTCGCACAGCCGCTCATCGCCTGCGTGGAACTGCGAGAGGAAAAGGCAAATGATATTCCTCCTGTTTCTGCAGCTGCTACCGCATCAGTAACTTCACGGAAACCTGGAAATCACGTTGTGGGGGCGACACCTGCTCAGCACGGCGAAGACAACACAGCGGAAAACGACAGCGCACACGCAAACGCGGAGGGAGAAGGTACGGAAGAGAGTCCCGAGATAGCGCAGCGCAAGGCAGAACTGCTCGCTTTCCACCAGCGTCACCGCAGCACCATGTTCGAAGTTGGTGTGATGGTGGTAGAGCCCCTCGCACCGGCCTACCCGACGCTAGCCACCTCCACTCAGCAGCCCACCGCTGTCTCCGTCGTGGTCACTGCACCACGTCCGGCGATGTACATCGTGCCGATGCTGCGCCACGCAGCAGAGGTGGCTGCCTACACGCTGGAGCTTTTCTCCCCCACATCCTTTGTCGTCGATTCGAGCGGGGCGCTCTCTCTCGCCACCCGAGAGCGACAGGCACAACTGGCGGCGTACACCTCTGAAAGTGAGCAGCGCGTGGCGATTCTGCAGGCAGCTGGGCAGAACACGGAAAGAAGCACACATGACACCGCAGCCCTGCAAGCAGAGCGTGTTGGGATTTTTGAGAGGGTGGCGAAGATGGGCGGGTTGTTTGTGGACCGCGATTTCCCGCCTGGGACCTCTTCTCTTTTCCTGGACCCGTCTGCTGCCCCTCCGCTAGACTTCCCCGTGGAGACGACGTGGGTGCGTGTATCAGAGCTGTCGCTGGAGCGTAGCCGTGATGCTGAAACTGAAAATGAAGGCAGTCCGCAGCACAGTGTGTGGGAGGTGAGTCCGCGGAACATGACACCGCCCGTCCCTTACGGCCCTCGGCATTGGTTCGCGTCGGTGCTGCAGGCCGTCGCTGCCAAGCCTGGATGGCTGTCACACATTTTTGTCCAATACGCCCGCGAGGTCGGCTTTGCGCAGTTCGCCTTCTACAAGCAGGATGACTGGGTGGGCATCACCGTTGACGACTTTCTTCTCGTGGACAATCAGCGGGAGCTTGTCTATGGCCACAGCGTGGACCGGCGCGACTTCTTCTTTGCCCTGGCGGAGAAGGCATACGCGAAGCTGCACCGCTGCTACGAAGCGCTGGAGCCAAAGGTGAATGCGGCGCAGACGACGCTGGAGCTGCTCTGCCAGGGTCTGCGTGATGTAACGAGCGGGTTCACGACGGTGCAGCGCATACGCACCCTCGAAACGAAGACCGCGGAGCTGCCAGACGAGGCTCGCGACGAGCTGTGGCGATGCCTGAAGCGCTCCATTGAGCCGTCGCTGCTGTGCTCGCTGATGTTGGAGGGCGGCGGCGATAAGGACCCGCAGCATCATCAACATGCGGCGTCGCGAGAGCGTGCCTACGTGGGCCTGCTGCCTGATCGACTGTACGGTGTGATGGACGCTCGCTTCGTCGAGCAGCAACGACTGGTGAAGATTCGTCTTTTTCATAAGGCAGAGCAGCAACACACCCCGGCGACGACTGAAGTGAGCACGAATGGTAACGACAACGACAGCCGCAACAGCAGCTCTGGCGGATGGAAGGGGAAGTGGGCGTTCAACAGCCCCCGCTGGACCACAACGCTGCGCGACGTCCTGCACTACCACAGCGAAGAGCCGGGCGTGGCGTGGATCCATTTTGACGAACTTCTTTACTACTTCACGCACGTCCTCGTGACGGAGGTGTGTCCACGCACGGTCAGCGTGGTCGGCAGCTTCGCCGAGGCCGCAGGTGACGCTGCTCAGGAAAAGGAATCAACCGTGCTGACGTTGGTAGGCGCAGGGCTGTCACTGCGCAATCCGCAGTTCGCGCTGGCCATCACGCCAGCCACAACCACGAGCGCACAGCAGCATAGCACAGCCAGTGCCAGTGGTGTCGGTAACACCGCTGTGAACAGTGACAAGAGCAATGTGACAAGGGGTGATCAATTGACGAGAGAAGGCACAACAGTGGAGGTGCACATCGGTCTGCACCGTCGTGACCCACGGTGCGGCATCACTCGCGCAAAAAACGCCACGGCGCAATTCAAAACAAAACTCGGCTGCGCGGTTTTTGCCACCGAGGACAACACCCGGCGTCTTCGCAGTATAACAGATGCGCAGCAGGTGCTGCAGGTTGTCAAGCCGAGCGTGGAGCGCGACCAGTACATCACGCTGCGGCTCTCAACCGAGTTTCTGCAGTCACAGCAGATCACCATCATGCCTTTTCGAGAGTATCTACGGGACCCGGATGTGTCCTACACGCTCTCCGCCAGCTGCGCCGCTGCCGACAGCAGCAATGTTGCATCCTTGCAACTGACACCCGTCGCGGCCAATACGAGTACATCGGTGCGTGGCCGCTGGGAGGCTGGCGTAAAAGCAGGTCCACCGAACTATCCGTCCTGGCGCAACAATCCGGAGTTCTTTCTCTCTGTGAAGGAAGCCACAGAAGTGACGCTGACGCTGCGGCCGAGCAGTGCGGCAGCGCGGCTGTCGCCCGTCGGCTTCACAGTGCACAACGCCCGTCGCTGCAGTAGCTTTTTGATCTTTGATCCGGACTCCGTGGTCGCGAGTGCCACGACGGAGTCGCGATCAGCGGCAAATGCAGCTGGCACATCGAGTGTTGCCCCGTCGTGTGTGGTGCGACTAGCTGGCATGGCGGAGCGGCGTGGCATGCCGTACATCGTTGTGCCCTACTCCGCGTCCGCCGGAAATGGTGACGCTAGTTTCGAGCTGGAGGTGACGGCAAACCGGCCCGTGCAGCTGCGGCCCATCGACCCTCGCCTCGACTGGCATCGCGTGCGATACACCGTTTCGATCAGCGCCGCAAACGGCAATACGGGCGGCAACCCGGCGTTTCCGTCGTGGCGCTTCAACACGCAACTCGCGCTGACGTTGCCCGTCGAGCGAGACGGTCGCCTCTTCATCTCTGCGAGGCGGCTGCGCAGCGCCGACCCGCGTGTGAAAGTGGGCATGCTCCTGCTCCACGCGGGTGCGCCTGTTGCAGGGTGCTACCGCCGTTGCCTCACCTATACTGACGGAAAGAGCAGCGGCGGCAGTAGCAGTAGTAGTGAGAGTGGTGTGGTGGCTCGCTCGGTGGACGGAGTGCAGGAGTCGGTGCTGGACACAACGGTGTCCCTGCCGCGCGACCATGGTGCACTCATCTTAGTCGTCTACGCGGATCAGCCGTACAAGGAAGCAGAGGTGGAGCTGAGTTTCTACGCCGCTGCGACGCTGGAGGTGCAGCCGGTGGTGGAGTGGCCGACGGTGCTTGTGCAGGAAGGCAGCTGGAACCTTGGCACAACCGCCGCCGGTAGCCGATCGAATTTCGCGAGCTGGATCAACAACCCGTTCTTTGGCCTGACCGTGTTGCGTCCAACAGAGGTAACACTGCTGCTCGTGCAATACCCGCGTGACCACGAGCATCCGGTGGTGCGGCGGCATGGTGCTCAAAAGTCGCTGCTGCCGCCTCCGCTGATTCACCCCGACCGTTGCACGGCAATTCAACTGAGTGTGGCGAAGTACGACGCGACGCTGACGGAGGTGGCGACGACGGTGCCGACGACGCAGGCGGAGACGGTTTTGACGCTCGAGCTGAGTCCGGTGCAGCCGTACTTTGTAGTGCCCTGCACTGCCGAACCGCAGCACGACGGGGACTTCAAGCTTTTTGCGTTTGCCGACCACCCGATTGAACTCTACGTGGCAGAGAAACCACGTCTGCCTTACGTGTGATTGGAATAGTTGGAAAAATGACAGGTTCATTACAACAACTACGACTTTCGCTTTTCGTGGCTTTACATGTTCACTACTGTCGTTTTTTTTTTTTCGCTTATTTGGAGCCTCTTTTTGTCTTTTGTCTGTTTCAATTTACATGTACACAAGATCTTTTTCTTTTTTCTCCTTCCCTCTCGTGCTTGTAAAATAGAGTTTGTTCCTGTTTTTTTTTTTTTTTTGGTTCTTTGCCACCCACGTGACAAGCGCCACGTGTTGTGTATGTATCCCAAACACCACGGCTCACGGCGTGGTCGACCAGTCTTATTACGAGTGTTTCCTATCACAAGGCAGTCCAGCTGCTCAGCACGAAAACCAAAAGAAAAAGGACACAATGTCTGCAGCGTCTGATGAGGTGCGTAGCCCATCAGCTGTGCTTACACCTTTTCATCTTTCTTTTTATTTTATTGATGTAGATATCAGCATGAGAGAAAGAGAGAGCGGTGTTTAGAAATGAATGGGCGCTGTCTATTTTATTTCATTTTCCCTTTTTAGCTCCTCTGACCATCTTTTTAATAACTTCGTTGTTTTCGCCTGCCCTTTGAATGTCCTTTTCTTTTTTCCAACGCTCTCTGCCCTTCTCCTTCTCCCTGTCTTCTGCGCAATAAAACCCGACGGTTCCTTTTACTCTATGTTGAAATGACGCCAGCATGTCACTCGTTCGCCCTCCCACCCACCCCCCCCCCCCCCAAAAAAAAAAAAGACGTGGCGTCTTTGAGACAGGCTTCTCTTCGACGAAGAGTAACAGTGGCGCCGAATACGCGTCTCTCCATTCATCCAAGCATACATACTACCCATAGAAGCCCTCAGTAGAAAAGGCATAGCTTTTGTGCCGATTGGCACTTTGCTGATCGAGTTTTTTTTTTTTTTTTGTAATCATGCTCCGCCGTACCATCTGCGCATGGGAGAAGCTGGTCATCGTGGAGTCCCCTAACAAGGTAATCAAGGTCGAAGGCCTGCTGAGCGACTCACGCGTCATACCTGACTGGTCCTTCAACAAATCGAACCTGAAGTCCATCAGCACGGGAGCGGAGAAGGCGATCGCGATGGCCACCACAGGCCACTTTATGTCGCTGCGGGAGTTGACGTGGACGCCGCAGTCGCTCGGCGCGGCGTCGGCAATTAGCGGAGATGAGTTCCCTGCGAACGGCGTACTCTCCAGCTTCTCGCTCGAATGGGAGCTGATCCCTGGCCGCCGCATCCGCGACACCGTGTCACACTACATTGAAGAAAAGGCCGATAATTTGACGGAGATTATCGTCGCGACCGATCCCGATCGGGAAGGGGAGCTCATCGCCGTGCATGCGCAGAATTTGATTCGTCGGATGTTTCCTGATTTGAAGGTGCCGTTTACCCGTGCCTACATGCACAGCATCACGGAGGACGGCATTCGTCGGGCGATGGAGGAGCGACGCGAGGCTTTTGACTACAACTTGGCGAACGCAGCGGAGGCGCGGCACGCGATGGATCGCATCTTTGGCTTCCTCGGCAGCTCCGTCGTCCGCTACGCCAACCCGCAGATGCGGTCGATCGGTCGCGTGCAGACACCCGCACTGATTTTAATCAACGACCGCGAAACGAAAATAAGGAATTTCCTCGACTCTCACGGCTCGACGTACGACGTGCAGGCGATGTGTCACTTCATGTCCCGGCAGAATGAGCGGTTTTCACAGATTGTAAAGGTGGTGCCGGTCCAGTCAAAGAGCAGTGGCGTCAGCAGCGGTGCTGATGTGGACTGGAAGGATAAGGCAGCGGTGAGTAAAGTGTGCGAACGGTGGCAGCTGCGCTCAGCGAGCGACTTCCGAGTCGCAGCAGGCTGCAAACCGCAGGAGAGCGTTTCTCCTCCGCCAAAGCCGTTCACGATGGCGACCCTCATCTCGAGGGCGAACCGTCAGCTGCACTACAGCAGTGACATGGTCAGCTCCTGCCTCCAAGATCTCTTTCAAATGGGTTTTATCACCTACCCCCGCACCGATAGTACGCGCATTGACGAGTCCGTACTGCCCTCCATTTACAACGCTATTCGCAGGGAACATGGGAAGAAGCTGCTGCATGAACAGGAAGGTGCTGCCTCCGCCACGTTTAGTACTCGCCGGTCAAGCAAAGCGAACAGTGGTGCGACAGCCGAAGCAGGCAACGTCGAGGACGCGCACGAGGCGATCCGTCCTACAAACATCGACACCAAAGTCAGCGACCTCGGCTCCGTCTCCACGCCTATGAAGAACGTCTACGATCTGGTGCGACGCAATACGCTGGCCGCGTTTATGATTCCGATGCGGACAGAGCGAGTGACCGTGTCTGTCACGTGCAAGGCCGCGAACGGAGAGGAAGTGGAGTTTCAGCTGCAGGGTAAGCACGTCGCGGAGCCTGGCTGGTCCGCTGCCTTTCGTCTCAGCAACAACAACAGCAGTAGGAACAGCGGAAGTGGTCAGTCGAACAGCATCACGGAGGAGGCGGCAGAGACGGATCAAGATATGCGCGCGATTGAGGACGGCGCGGCGGTGATGCCGAACATGTCAGACGCTGAGTTTGCGGCAATTATGGACGTTGCTGCTCGCAAATCCTCTCACAGCCATGATAGCAGTAACCAGCTCCGATTAGAATCCGCGCAGGTTGTGGAGAACAAGCCGATGCCGCCGCTGCCGTACTCGGAGGGTGGGCTGATTGAGCAGCTGCGTAGCAACGGTGTAGGGCGGCCAAGCACCTACCCGATGATTGTCAAGACGCTCCTCGCGCGGAACTACATTACGGTGAACCGTGGCCGCTGCGAGACGACGCCGGTCGGACGAATGCTGGTCGAGACCTCGCGCGTTACGTTTCCATCAATTGTCGATATCGGCTTCACCGCAAGCTTCGAGAAGAAGCTGGACCGAATTGCAAAGCCCGAAGGCAGCGACGGTGAAGTGTTGGCGGATACGGTGCGCTTTAATCTACCCAAAACCATTTCTGAGGCAGACTTTGTGCTGTCGAGCTTTATTTCCAACTTACTCAACTACGTGACGGAGGCGACGAAGGCGAAGCGAGCCGCAATCAGCACCCGCTCCCTTACTCTGCAGCACGAGAAGCATCGCCACAGCCTCACTAGTCCGGCGACGTCTGGCGCAGCCTCGGCAGCCGACACTAGTGCGAGCTCCTGTGCTACTGCTGCTGATTCGGAGGAAGACTTCAAATCGAGCGTAGAGCGTGAAACAAAGCGTGTGACGGCGCAGGTGCCGGATTTGGTGGAGAATGTGAAGATCTATCGCACCTTCACGGCACTGCAGAACAGCCTGAACGACTATCTGCGCCGCAACTTTCCAGCGTCGACGGTGTGGTCGGGCACGGCTGGCGGCGGCAGCAGCAGCGGAAGTAGCATCAGTAGCTACAGTCGAGGCAGCTACAGTAGCAGTAATAAGGGTCGCAGCGCCAGCGTAAGTGGTAGTAAGCGGACCACAGCAAAGAGGCCGAAGGCGGACAAGAAGACGCCGCGTCGCTTCCAGGAAAAGAAGAAGAAGTAACGCGGCGGAAAGAGTTCAGGGAGAGACGTGTAACACTGAGTCAGTTGGCATACGCGAAGCTGACAGTTAGTGAAACAGCCGTAAAAAATGATACAAAAAAAGATGATGTCTCACGTGCATAGAAAACGCATAGATTTTTTTTTTTTGTGTGTGTGGTTGCCGAACCTGTTTTCCTTTTTTTTTTTTTTACTTGAAGGCATAGATGATGAGTTGCTTTATGTATCGATGAGTCGCAGTGGCGCTCTGACATGTCTGAAGGACGCAGTGCTTTTCTTTTTTTTTTTCCCCCCCTTTTCGCAGCGTAGAATATGGCAATGCGTCTGCCTTGCACATGCTCTATATATTTTTTCCTTTTCGCTGTTGTTCACAACACGCCCTTTGGGATAAGTACACATGGGCTAAATAACAATTCAAAACACTAAAAGCTCATGGAAGCACTTTAAGCTTAACCTCTTGCAGGTTTTTTTTTTCCCTTTCGGATACCCGAAAAAAGAGGATATGCCGCCCCCCTCTCAGACAACCTCTAATCGTTCACATGGAGGATGCAGAAGTTCCCTGAGGCTGGGTGTCTCGCTGAAGGCACAAGGAGTTGCTTCTTTTCTATCAAATCCACCGAGAGAAAGTGTCAGGCAAGCCGATGCTGCGTGAAATATTTGTTGAGCTTCCGCAGTTTTTCAAAACGCCGCTTCTTATTTCCCTGTGTTTACAGCACTTTGCTCAGACCTCTCTCCGGCCTCCATTTTTATCCATTGCTTTTATATACGCTTTCGTCGTTCTTGCGGTCTAGCTTTTCCTCTTTCTCTTTACTTGGGCATACGGGTAAGAAAGAAAAAGGAAAGAACTTATATACATAAATATACATATATATATATATAGAAATCGAGTGCCGTGCGTGGTACGTACGTGTATGCGCACGAGGCAGACACACCGTTGCATTAGGTGGTTCTCCTCTCCGTTTCCATCTCTTTTCTTTTTTTTTTTTTTCTTGCCGTTACGTACGCACGGCATAGCCATTATACGTATTTTAAATCTCGGCCAGCGTTGTCGCCTCCTCTTCACAAAATAAAAGAAAAAAAGGGGCACAGCCGCATGAAGAAAAACACACAAAAAACTACAACTCAAAAAGCACGTCATTTCAGGCTTTGATGAGCAAACTGCTTTCCCTTTTTCCTACTTCAGATTTGCTCTATATTATCTCTTCTTGTTTCTCCCCACAAACGAATTACGTTAAAGAACTTCGCTCTTTCTCTTTGGTTTCTCAGGTAAAGCGTGCGTGTTTCCGGAAGTCGCACGTGCATATTTCTATGTGCGCTCGCCCGGACGTGTTTTCTCTAGTTGTCGTGTCTTAATTATTGTTACTGTTTTCCTTGCTAGACTCGTCAGCATTAGCGTTTGTTTTTCCCTCGCTTCATTTCAAGTGTATATCAAAGCTTTTTTTGTTTTGTCCCACCACAGCCTCATTCCTTTTCGCTGCCTTTTTCCAGCCTTTTTGATTTTTGCGTGATTATTGCCCACTCCAGTGAAGCTCCTTCGTTTTTTCCCCATCTTTTTTTTGTTGTCACTTCTCTCTCTTTCCTAGTTGATTTTTCTTTTTTTTTTTTCTGCTTCTTTATTTGTGCGTCGCGAGTGCTTCTTTTTTAAGTGTTTTTTTTTTTGTCTTTTCCACATCTCGCATCTTGCTATTTTTTTTTTTGTTTGTTTGTTTGTTTGTTTGCTCTTTTCTCTCTTTCCCCCACCCCCTGTGAAAGACAATAGTCTTTTCTTTTTAGCTTGTGGGAATTTCAACACGAATTTGTGTCTGTCGTGTGAAGAGACACCGGTACGCCTCAGTCCATAAGCGGAGATCACCTTCTGTTTTTTTTTTTTAAACTTTCCAGATACACAAACTGAGTAAGCTATTAGCTTTTTTTTTTTTTCACGTTGTGACGATCAACTTAACCTTTGAGAGTTTTCGTTGTATTGTTGTTGCTTTTACTGTTATTATTGTTAATTTTACTCTTTATATACACACCTGTATACCTCCGTCTTTGTGGTCGTTACAAACACTGTCACAAACCATCCATTCACTTTTTTCCCTGTGGACTTTTTTTTTTTAATTTGTTTATTTGTTCTACTCGTTCTCTTCAATTTAGAGGCGTTGCGTTCTTTCAGGCTTGCTAGCAGGCACTCGTCCCAATCTTTTTTTTTTTTCTTATTCTGTCTTACTCAAGAGAGAGAAAAAAGAAGCTTCCGAGTCCCAACAGCAACAACAACAAAAAAAAAAAGGAAGGAGGAAACCCGTCTAGCGGAGAAGAGATAGCAAAATAAAATTAATCAAGAAAAGAAGTAATGACGGAGAAAGACATGTGGTTGGGCAAAGCCGACGACAGCGAGAGCACCTTGATAGGCAGCTCGATCTTTGATGACGACAGGCGAGACCAACGGCATCTTCAGCAGCCGCAGCCATGCCATCGAACGCAGCTGGTCCTCGAGGAAAGTGGTGGGAGTGTGGAGGAGGCGAACCACAGCAGCATCCACGGACGTAGCTTTCTTCGCAATGAGCTGCGTATCGAGTTGCCGCACAGCGGCAGCTCGCCTCGCACCTCCCTCACCTCTCCTGCCGATGCGACGGCGACGACGAACGAGTCCCCCCGCACGGCCGTATATCGCAATCCAGATGGGACGGCGTTTCAGCGCGAGATGGAAGGGTGCACACCGACGTCTATTGCGGAGCACCACGCACGGCAATCTGCCATCGCCCTGCTGCACGCGGACATCACGAACAAGGCCCACCTCGCCGCTTCAGTGAGCAGACGAGGGGGGAATCCGGCTGAGAGCGTGCGGCAACCACCGTCACTCCTGCTGTATCCGCATCAGCATCAGCCATCGCTGTATCCGGCGACGAGCGGCAGCTTCGAGATGGCTGAGGAGTCCGCGTCGCAGCCTCCCCAGGCACAGCCTGCCTCACCACAGCACAAGAAAAAACCCTCGCTGCAGCAGCTCCTCACCACCCGCATCCGCAAAAACCGCAGCGCGCTCTCCTCGTTGAGCGGACTCTTCATGGCTAGCTCCAGCAGTCACCAACGCGAGATTTCCATCGCGCTGGACCTGACGAGCGGGGCAGACCAGGAGTCGCGTCAGCTGTCGCCCCCCGCGCACTCCTCCACCATCCCGCAGGCGGACAACGGCACCAGCGAGCCGCAGGTGGCGGTGCCGCAGCTGAGCTCAAGTCGACTGGCGACCTCGCTGGCATCGGTGGAGCGGCTTCCCAGGTCGATGTCGGTATCGTCACCTTCTCCGCCGGTCGTTCCTCTTGCGCAGGGGTCTACTGCAACGCCCCCTCCCCTTTGTGCCACTGATGACGACGCCGAAGACAGCAGCAGCAGCTCCGGGCAAAACATCGGCATGGAAGCGGTGCTGCGCGATGCCTCCCGCATTCGCGGGATCCGGCTGACGTGGATGTTCTACCTGCTGATTGTGATGGTCATTATTCTCTTCGTGCTGCTGCTTGTGCAGATTATTTACGAGTCGAACCGCACGCTGGTGCGCACGGCGACGCAGGCGGTGCGGGCGCAGGCATCGGTGCTGTTCAACAGCATCGATTTCAACAATTATGCGCTGATGAACGTGTTTATGCTGCTGCACGAAGTGAGTGCTAGCAGTTTTCGCCCGATGGATGCGATGTACGACATCATGCGCGACAACTTTTGCTTCCGGTTTTACGGCTCGCCGATGGCGTTTGCCTTGTACAACGGGACGGGCGACCTCGTTTGGAAGATTCGCTGCAGTCTGTACCCGGTCTCGCAAGGCTATCAAGAAGTCCCGCTGAAGATCATGCCAGGTCCATCCGAAGTGCGCACCTCTGACTACACCTGGGATGCCGCGCTGGCTCAGCGATCCTTCTATAACGCGGTGAACGACTCCGTCGAGACGTTCGTGATGCTGATTGACAAAGAGACGCTCGGCCGCACGCTGCTTGGCAATAGATTCCCGCAGTACAGCAGCTCCACACTGCAGTATGTGACATCTGCGTTTCTCACGCGTATGTGGAACGGCTCTAAGCCACGCATCCTGTTTCACACCCTCACGAAGACCCGCCCGACCTACGTGGCAACGGAGAACGGCACGGTGCACGACAGCCTCACCGCATTGTTTCACGACATATGCTACGAAGGCTCCCCCTACATCTGGCACACCGTGACGACGCATCCAGCAGAGAACGCAGCGTCGTCTGCGAGGGGCGACAGTAACACGGACCATGACCGGCCGAGCACCAGCGCGCGGTGGCCGCCGACGACGATGAGCGAGATCCCGTCTCCTCACTTGGAGTACGGTCGCTCCTGGGGACAGCTGTCTGTGGCGAATTTGTGTGGCGTGCAGTGCTTTGGTGCGGCTGGTGACACGAGGTGCGACTTCAACAACCCAACGAACACTTGGTTCGTCGTGGAGTATTCCCTAACAAAGCAGAACGGCCTCTCCAGCATTTTGAACGTCGTTGGCGTGGTCAGCATCGTCGCGCTGGTGATTTTTAGCTTTGTGATGTTTCTCGTGTACATCAGCATCACCGTGCCGGTCAACTTCCTACGCGTGCAGCTGCTCAAGGCTGTCGGGGCCAACGACACGCAGACGGACTTTCAGCGTAAAATTGTCAGCTGGACCTACCGGCTGTGGCTGGGTGACTTGACCGCCATTGTCCGATCCACCCACATTCTCAGCCTGTGTTTTCAGCTGAACAAGAAGTACGTGCCAGACCACGTCCTGCGCAACCACGCCCAGCAGCTGTACCTGCGCCGGCGGAAGTTCAACTTTCTAGAAGACGTGGACCTAAAGGACGACCCAGCAGACCATGGGGACACAGAGTCGGAGAGCGACCTCGAACCCACGTTGGCAGCGCAGCTGCCCGATGTGAGCCCTGTCATGCCGTCCACCGACACACGTTTTCTCTGGCGCTTTGCTGCCGGGACGAACGATGGCGACGGCGACGGCGACGGCGACGACGGCGCACGGCAGTCAACTGACGCGGAGCCGACCACGCTATTAGAAGCACAAGGTGGTGGTGGGGGAGGTGGCGCGTTGCCGCCTCTCATGACAGCCACCGCTGCGGCGTCCTCGGCCGATCACCCCCCCACGGGGGAGCCGCGCGCAAGTGCGCAAGCCCGTGATCTCAGTGCGGTGATGAAGCGATCCAAGTCGGTAAAACGGACGCAGACCTGCGCGAGCGACCCGGCCATGGGCCCGTGGCCCATCGGCGAGCTCGAGAACGGTCCGCCGCTGGGCAACGAGGTGGACGTCTCGCTTGCTATGAGTGCACTGAACAACGTCCGAAGCATGAACACGATGGCAATTCGCCGCGAGTCGGAGTCGACGATTCTGTGCGTGCGCATCCCCAACGTGGAGCTCGCGTACCTGCTGAACTACTCCGTCGCCGCCATTCAGCATCGGCGAATTATGCGCATTCTGCTCCACCGCATTCGACGACACAAAGGCGCGCTCTTTCACCGCTCCGGCGACTGCCTGGCAGCGGTGTGGAACGCCTTCGAGGGATGTCCGAACCACGCGGAGACGGCCGCGATCTGCGCGCAGGAAATCGCAAACGCCTTCGCGCCGTTCCGCATGGACGGTCTGCACATTGGTCTGGTGCTGCATCAAGGCGTGCTCGTGTGTGGCACAATCGAGTACTCCAAGGCCGCCTTCGTTACCGCCTTCGGCGATGGCCCGCGCGAGGCCTACGCGCTGTCAGACCTCGCCGCCACCGTCGGTTCGCTGAACATCCTCGTGACGGAGCCGGTCAAGCAGAGTCTCTCCGGACTGTATGACTGCAACATCGTGGACGTGGTGCAGCTGCCAAACTCCGCTCACCCACTGCTGCTCTTCGAGCTTGGTGGCAGCCGCGGCTACTACGCGACACCCGCCGCGCCGGAGCGGCGTGCGCAGTTCGCCGTCGAGTACGCACGTGCCTTTGCGCAGTTTCGCAACCACGAGTTCACGGAGGCGCTGCACGGCATCGAGCAAATTCGGCTACACCTGAGCAATCCGAAGAACGAACATCTGCTGCGGCGCCTTGAGCGACTTTGCGTCTTTTACGCCACCGCACCATCCTCGCTGCCTTTCCCCTACGTCCGTCCCTTCCCTGTCTGGGCCAACTACGAGGTGATTGCGCAGGCGGGCCTGCTCAACGACGTGCATTTCCGTCCTCCACGCAGTAGCAGCTTTCTCTCGTGCAGCTTCATGAACGCGGTCGTGTACAACGGCGTGCCGACTGTCCGCGACGACGTGGAGTACATTGAGGACTTCAAGCAGGAGCTGCAGGAGAACATGCGACGCACGGCGCGGAAAGGGAATGGATCGCCGACGTTGGACGAGTCGAGTACGCGACCGCACATCACCCCGCGGTCCAGCCCACCCATGTGTCCCACCGCGGACCCAACGATGAGTGAGCGGGTGATCTCCGTGGGCAGCGCGATGGAGATGTCGGACAATATTGCAAGCACCGCCTCCCCGTGGTCGAAACGTGTCGACGTGGCAAACTGGAAAACAACGGCAACACGCACGTCGACGATGGAGCTGCTGACGTTGCTGCCGGCGAGCGTGACGGCGAAGCCCAGTCTCTCGGCGAACATGTCCAACTTTCCCTCTGTGGCGCTGCTAACGTTCGACGCATTGCCGGTATCCGCGTCGGAGCCGATGGCGGATTCCCTGGCGGAGTGCTGTTGTGGTGGCGATGGTGGCAGTGGGGGTGAAGACGCGTGCGTCAGTGCAGCGGCAACGGCAGCGGCGGCGGCGGCGGCAGCGGCAGCGACGGCGTCCGGCGCCGTGGGGCACTCGCACGCTTCGGTGGCCGGGTCCTCCATTCAATCGATGGACTCGCCTTGCGATGTCTTCGCGATGTCTAATCGGTTTGCCGTGACGCACCGTGTGACCAACCGCCCGCCCGTGGCCCTTGCCGCGGGCTCGCCGGAGCTGCCAGACTTGACGGCGGAACGCTACACTGGGGAGACGCTGACGCGGCACAGCAGCAGCGAGGGGCACCACGACAACGCGAGCAACTCCATCATTCAGTCCGCCGCCATGTCCTTTAAGAACTCGGTGAACAACATGCTACACCAGAACGGTGGCGTGGGCGCGAACGGGTACGGCGGCGGTGGTGACGCTGGTGGCGGCAATATGCACAGCTTCAGCGTCAGTGGCAACGAGCTACCGACAGAAATCAAGGCGAAGAGCGGTACGACATACTTGCGCAGTACCCGCATTCTCGGCAAGGGTTCGTTCGGCTGTGTCTACCTCGGCATGGACGCGCACTCGGGGCGCCTTGTCGCCATCAAGTTCCTCCCGATGCCGAGCGACGAGTCAGGCATGAAGGAAATCGAGGCCGAAGTGCTCATTCTCCAGCGTGTGAACGATACGCACGTCGTGCAGCTGCTGTCCTACGCCTTCGAAGGTGACACGATTGTCATCATCATGGAGTGCATGCTCGCCGGCTCGCTGCAGAACATGATCTCCGCCTTTGGCAGCATTCCCAGCTCGACTGCGCGGGTGTTTATGCGGGACGTGCTGCGTGGGCTGTCGAAGATCCACTCGATGGGCGTCATTCACCGCGACATGAAGCCGCAGAACGTGTTGTTGAGTTTGGCGGGCAACTGTAAAATCTCCGACTTCGGTGCGTCTGCGTGGCTGCAGGAGTTGGCACGGAAGGAGTCTCAGGGACGGGTCTGCGGTACACCCGTGTACCTTGCCCCAGAAGCCGCACGTGGCAGCCCGGCCAAGGAAAGCGACATATGGAGTTGTGGTATTATGTTTCTGCAGATGATCACCGGTACCCTGCCTTACCCACCCGAGCAGCTGTCCGCGGGAGCGGCGGTGCTGGTGTTTCAGATCGGCAGCGGCATCGCTGTTCCGCGCATTCCGGACACGCTGGACGAACTTGATGCGGAGTTTGTGCGTGCGTGCTTGCAGGTGGAGCCCAGCAAGCGGCTGACGGCGTCCGCGTTGTTGCAGCTACCCATATTCACCGTGTAAAAAAAAAAAAAGAGGAGGAAAAAACGAGCACTTTTAAAGGAGTGTGTGTATAAGCACAGTCACGGCACTCGTGTGTCGCTTGCCTGTTAATCGTAACATGCGAGAGCATGTAAGCACAGATTTACAATAACTACTAATATACACATATACAATAGCTTCTTCAGCCATAAGATCGTAAGTACCTGTGATCCTGTTTTTTTTTTTTTCCAAGAGTCTCTTCGAAGGAGGAGTGACTTGGAGTGCGACCGAGCAGCAGCCGCGGCAACAACAAGTGCGCCGCACATACAAAAATGTACAAACTTCACTTTAGCCAGCAACAACAACAAAAAACACGGAAACAAATTATAAGGGCTTTTTCGTAGTTCTTCTGATTGAAGCAGTGATAAAAAGGAATGCGGTGATGGACGAAGAAGAGTGTTTTCGACTTTTTTCTTTTCTTTCTTTCCTGGTTTGTTTGTTCCATAAATCCCTCCAAATGGGCTCTTGTTGACTAAACCGAAGGCGCCACTGAAAACTTCGGAACAGCAAGAAGGAGGCATGTGGACACAGCAAGCCTCTTTTCATGAGAAGGGTGAAGCTGCGCGTATTCCAGCGTCTACGAGTTTTTTTTTTTTTTTTTTGACTCAGCTTTTTTATATACTTGTTTTCTCTTTTCTTCTTCAGTGCTTGTAGTCTGCGTATCCCTTTTAGGTTTTCGGTGTGTCGTCGTCTGGCCTTTTCTTTCTTTCCTGTTCTTTCCCTCTGTGAACCATCGTTGTACTCTCACTCTTCTTTTTTTTTTTTTTCTGTCACTTCCGCCTCACTGTCCCTCTTTCAATTTCTTTCATTTTTTTTTTTTTTAATGGGCGTATTATTGAGCTACTCTTTTTTTTTTTTTCTCTGTTTCTTCATCTACCAGTCACCTAGGTGCATTATACTGCCGCTTTTGCTTACACCACTACCCCAAATAATAACAACAGCAGTCAAATTACTAATATAATGATGAAAAGAGGAAAAAGCAAGGAAAACAGCTGTCAGATCTCTTGTATTTGCGTGATCTCTGACGAATGTAGAGATCGTTGTTTGTTTGCTTTTTTTTTTTCTCTGTTTGGGTATAGACGTGTGAGGGTAAGATCGTTGATAGGAGGCAGCGCCAACGTGTGAGCGCGTTGTTTCTCTCCTAGATGGTGCTTTCAGCTTGCAATTTATCAGGCGCTGCTTTAAAAAGGAAGAGTCCTTGTATGTTGTTGCCTGTTAGCAAGCAGGGCTAAAAGCGTCTTTGTAATTCTACTTTGCTTATTCACCTGCTCACGGACACACTCTTTCCAGTTAGCCTCTACCTTCTCTTGTGTTCTTATTTCTCTCTTCCTCTCGCTCGCCCTCTACCGCAGGGAGATAAAATAATAACAACAAAACAGGGAAAGGGAAAAAAGAACGCACGCAAACGCCTGCGTGTTTGCCACCGCTCGCTGTGTCTTTTTTTTTTTTTTCCTCTCTCTCTTCTTTATTGTTGGCTTCTCTCGTATCGACGCGATGCACTGGCCTCTCAGCCTCAACTATAGGTGCGTCGCACGTGCGCCTGGCAGAGCATCGTATCTCACACTATTACCTCCCACACTATCATCCTCTTCGCTGCTACACCGACGCGCGGCGCTGCCCGCTAACGCCACCACAGCAGCTGCTCCATTCTCACGTACGATCAGCAGCATCAACAGCAGCAGCAACGGCCCTCTCACGTCCTCCAGCCTTTTCACTGCTATGCGGTCCTACGCAACAACCACCGCGGCAAACTCTACGGAAGCAGCAGCCGTGAAAGAAGCTGGGGAAGGAGTGTCGAGTGAGAGTCTTGACAGCAGCAGCGGTCTTAACAGTAGTAGTCTTGACAACGATGTGGAAGGCGCTCCGCTGAACCTGCCACACCTCGCACAGGATCAAGAAGTACTGGCGTTGCTGCAGTCTATCGTACCGATGAGCTCCACAGACGAGATATTGCAGATGCTGAAGGGTGCAAAAAATGCGTACGAGGTGCGGCAAATCTTGGAAAAAGTCGTCTACCGCCATCACTTGTGTTTTGATGTACTGAACGGGCATGGGTTTCGCGTGGCAGTACTGCAGTCGCTGACCAACGTGGCTCCGCGCACGGGCTGCATGATGGAGTGGTTCGACTGCGTTGATCGCTTTCGGCGACTGGGCTTCCTCCTGACACGCACCTTCGCCGCGGAGGGTTTCACGACGATTCGCCAGTGGCTGTCGCGCGAATTTCAGACGCGCGGTCGCGTGCCGACAATTTTGACGGACGGCACAGCATACATTCGGGAGTTGGTGCAGATTTGTCTGGAGGACGGCCTCGTTTTTGACCACGTGCTGTACACCCGCATCACGTTTCTACTGACGATGATCGTCAGCTTCTTTGATCGGCAGAATTTGTATCGTATGTCGTTTCCGGACGACTTCGCGAAGCGGGACGGCATCGTGGTGGAGTGGATCATCACGAACGAGCGCTGCGTCGACTACGACGAATGTGTGCTGCAGTGCGACGCGCTGATGGAAGAGCTTCTGGAACAGATGCGTCACGACATCCCCTCGCGGCCGCCCTTCAGCTTCATGTATCGGCTGGCAGATTACTACTTCGCCACGGACAACGTGGACAAGTTGATCGCCGTCATGGAGGACGCGGAGAGCTACGGTATCAACGTTGCGGAGAGCACGACGGCGAAGCTCATGCAGCTTGCCTGCGCCTTCAACTACCCTCAGGTGCCTGAGCTACTGCTGCGGTGGCGCGTGCTGCTCCCGCAATGCGTGCTGGCCACACCGGACATCAGCCGGCTTCTGTTTTACTTCAGCCGGTCGGGAGGCGGGCTGCCGTGTCCGCACTGCGGGGAGCCGTACAACCACCGGAACGTGAGTGTGTACAACTGGCTGCAGACGCCGCCGCACCAGCGGCAGTGTCCGGCGCTGTGGATGGCGAGGCAGCAAAAAGGAGAGCTGGAGGAGGCACGGGAGCTGCCGCAGAACGCAGACTGGTCGACGCAGGCCTTCCAGCTGTACCGCCTGTCGCATGAGCGGGCCATCGAGTGGACGGCGACGGAGTGGCGCGGCTTTTTGCTCTGCTGCCTCTTCTCCTCTCGCGCGATGGAGGCGAAGCAGCTGCTGGACGAGCACTTCCCCGCCAAAGCGATGGACGACTTCCTACGCGCCACGTACATGCGCCTGCTGCGGCATCACGCACCGGCGCAAGCATGGCCGACACTGCAGGCGTGGCGGGCGCAGCAGTGTAACATGTCACCCATCGCTCTGCAGGAGGCGCTGATGGCAACGGTGATGATTGAGAACGACGCAGCGCTGCGGGTGGCGCACATGAAGCAGGTGTGGAGCCTGTTGGTGGAGAAGGACAGCTACGTGATGCCGTTCACCCGACGTTTCTACGTCCGGCGGCGCGCAGAGCTACAGCAGCAATACAGCGCGGCTACTGCGGCTGCTTCTCCCTCTGCAGCACCAACTGTGACCGCGGTGGACCCAGCGGTGCAGGCGGAGGAGGCACGTGTGATGGATTTGGTCATCAACATGCAGCCTCGTCATGTGTCGCTCCTGGACATGAAAGATAGTGCGGCGGACTTCGTGGTGGGCGTGCGGCGGAAGAACGTCTATCATCCGTAGTTCGCACCACAAAGCATATATATATATATATATTTTTTTTTTCGAGTGTGTGTAAAGTATGGTGGCGCATGTGTGTCTTGTAAGGATGAGGAAGAGGAGGTGCGGTGGTTGTCACACAATAACACGAGCAAAGAAGAAACGTAGAAAGCAGCTATGTGCCTGCAATAGGGGAAAGGGAGGAGGAGGGGGAAGTGGCCAAGCGTGTGTGCTTGCACGAAACAAAGAGCCGTTTGCGTTTTACGCTCATTGAACAAGCATAGAGCTGGTGAATTCCAAGTGATGGGTCTGGCTGCTGATGCGTGTTGTGCTAGGTACTGGCTGATTTACTGTTGTCGCTGCTTGTGTGTGCTTGATCCACACACACACCGTTTTCCCCCTCTGTTTTTCTCCCTCTCCCTCTTTTTTTTTTTTTTTTAATTTAAACCGTTCTACTTGAAATCTGTAGTCGACGCATGAACACAAAGAGGCGTTCAGACCTTTTCTTCCTTTTTCTTTCTCTTACACAAAGCGCATACATTTTTCACAGCATTTTACTTTTTTGGGGGGATTTCAGTGGCTCCCTCTTTCTTCAGGCACACACACACACAAAAAAAAAAAACGAGCAGATTATCTCCGTCATGTCCGGCTCCTCGACTTGCTCCTCGTCCGTAAGGCCAGCACCGACCGCCACGTCGTCCTCCACGTCTCTCAACGCCTCCATCCCCGCGGCCAGTCATCACCTGCCACCCCCACTGAACGGGTACACGTTCGTGAAACATGTCCGCAGTGCTCTATCACATGACACGTTTTTGGGTCAAGTCGTTGACACACAACGAGAAAAAACGCAGAAGAAGCAAACTAAGAAGGTGATTCGTGTCTACGCGTTGGATTACCTGCGTCGCGATGAAGAATGTCGGTTTACGCTAGAGCGAGAGTGCATGGCTGCTCGGATTATTGATCGTCAGTCGCCCCATACTGTCACCGTGGATCGCGTGTTTGCCTCCAAGACGGACTTATTTCTTGTGGAGGACTACTGCAGTGGCGGTGACTTGTATGAGTACATGGTGGGCGTAGCAAAGGCCGCAGCGACGGTGGCCGCAACGACGCACAGCGCAGACAGTCAGACCGACGAGGAGTCCACGAGTGGGAACGGGCTAGCGGTAGAGCTGGTGCGGCGTCTCGCACGCGACCTGTTAACTGGTGTGTATTACCTGCACACCACCTGCCGCCTGGTGCACCGTAATATCAAACTAGAGACACTTTTCCTTGATGCGGCGATGCGTCTGCGCATTGGAGGCTTTGGCTTGTCTGCGGTGTTGCCACCGCAAGCTTCCGGCAGCAACGACAAGACTAAAAACAGCAGCAACGGTCGGGAAGCTGGTAGTGCTGATCCTGTTGCTGCGGTGGCAGCCGATAAGGGATCTTTCTCATTATCAGCAGACGTCGCTGCCGCCGCAGCAGCAGGCTCGGGAGTAGAGTCTACGGCGCTCATGAGACTCTGCTGCGGGTCGAAGCACTACGCGGCACCAGAGCTCATTCAAGGACAGCCCTACCAAGGCGAGGCGGTGGATGCGTGGGCCTGCGGTGTCGTCCTTTTCGCTCTCCTCACCGGCTGCTTTCCATTTGATAGCGTCGACGGCGATGATGAAACGCTGTTTAAGTTAGTGTGCCACCATGCGGAAGCGCACTTGGCACAACATCCTGCTCTGGCGTCGATTGGCGATCCGCAGGCAATAGATCTGATCCGCAACATCCTGCGCGTGAACCCGAAGACGCGGTATACCGTGTCTGAGGCGCTAGATCATCCTTTTCTCGCTTAACTACGAGCGCTGTTTTTTTTTTTTTTTCCTGGAATTTTGGCATAGGCACCGATTATATAGATTGCTAGATGTGTAGAGGGTGGGGAAAAAAACTGATAAGGACTTGAACTGCGAGAAACGAGTGGGGTGACACTTGAGGGCGCACGGTGCTGTTTTCATGCGCATCGACCGCAAAGACGGGCTTCGTTGGAGACGATTTGTGCTCACTGCCGTACAAAGAAGTGGCTTCTGAGGTGGCAAAAATAAAAGCTCCGCAGACGTTCGTACTTTTTTTTTTTTTTCGAGAACGTGACGTGCGTTTTGATTTGCATTGTTGTGCATGCAAACTCCCTCTCTCTTCACTGATGCTCCTCTTTCTCCTCTTACCCATTAGCCAAGCCATAACAGCAACAACAGCACGTCAGCGAGTATATCGTATAGCAGAGATGCGCTCTTTGCGGCAGGTGTGTTCGACACCTTTGCCGTCAACGCTGCGTCTGCCAGGGCGAAGCTGGTCACTCGCAGCACTGCTTTCGGCACCACGCCAGCCAGTGTCGCCTCGTCTTGATGATTTTCTAGCATCCATCCGCCACGCCGCGTCTTCCTCCGGGGAGTGGGACATCGACCTCAGCGCTCTTGTGGAGCACAGTATGGCGCGGAGATTAGGTGATACGTCGCAGCTGATGGGCAGAGTCGGTGCCGCTCTCGCGCAAGCCTTAGATCCCACGGCAGCAGCAACACGGGTGCGGACGCTGCGAATTGTGCTGCCTACACCAGAGGCTGTACTCGTGGTGACGCAGCTGGCGGAGACAACCTCCCTTTTTGAAAACGTGAGGTCCGTTGAGCTCATCGTGGAAAGCGGGGCCGTGGGTACATGTCAAGACGGCATGGAAGGCACCGGTGGGCGAAAGCTTGCACAGCTTTTACGTGCACTGAGCCCACAAAGCCATCCACCGCAGCAGCAGTCTTCGTGGGTGGAGTTTTCGTTTCTGCACCGAGAGGCATCTTCCACCTCCAGCTCTGCCGGTAGCGGTGACAGTAGCGTCCGCCCGTCGCTTCTCTCCTCCTACACGGGAGGTCGGAGTCTGTGGGACGATGCGACAGTTGCCGCATTGGCAGACCTCCTTCGCTCACGCGCGTGGCGGAGAATCTCGCTTGACTTCGTCGATCTGACATCATGTAGTGCTCGTGCGCGACAAGGGCTGTGGGCGTCGCTTGAAACGAGTGCCGCGTCACTACAAGTTTTGTGCGTGAAAGGCACGCAGCCGGCGCAAGAGCTGATCAGCACCGGTCGGCTGCGCGCCTTCTCCGCACTGACATCCGTCGACGTGGGCTGTACACACCTGGACGAAGATGCGGTGGTCGAGCTTTTTCAGGGTCTGCACACAGGCATCGGTGGGTGGTGGCGACTGCAGCACCTTGGTCTCTCGCAGTGCGACGTCACGGACGCTGTTGTCACTGTCATGGCCACGCAGCTGCGAACGCATCAGCAGGAGCAGCAAGAGCACGAAATGCGAGCATCGTCTTCCCCCACGGATCAAAGCACCAGTGCGACGCTTCACACAAAGGCCGAGGATAAGAGGGAGGGCAGCAGCAACAACGACGACAACGGTGCAGAGGCGGCGGCGGAGGAGGAGGAGGTGCAGCTAACCTCACTCGATGTATCCGGCTCGCACCTCTCCCGCACCGCCGCCTTCACCTTAGCCGGCTGCCTCGTTGCATGCACACATTTAACGTACGTCAACACCCGGCACTGCCGGTTGCAGGCGGACGGCGTCGCGCATCTGGCCGCGGCGCTGCAGCACGCGACGGAGCTGCGCACGTGGGTCCTCTGCTTAAATCGTTTTGCTGACGCAGGTATGGCAGCCGTAGCGAAGTATGGGAAGTTCTGGCCGTGCCTGACCGAGCTGGATTTGACGCGGTGCCGGCTGACCTGCGCGGGTGTGCGCTCGCTGTGCGCCGCGCTGCCTGCGTGGGATGGCTTGGAGGTGCTGAGGCTCGTGGGGAATGACCTGCGCTGTCCTGCGAAGAAAGAGGATGCGGGTGGGGAAGCCCCTCTGGTAGGTGCGAGTTCTGCTTCCGCGAAAGCAGAAGAGAAGAAAGATACGGGCTCGGCGGGTCTCTTCGCGTACGATCCGGCATATATGAAGTGTCACGGAGGCAGTCAGAGGGTGCCTACGTCGTTCGAGTTGGACCGTCGCGATCGTGCAGAGGGTCGTCGGCGCTATCGCGGCACGGAAGCCTTTCTGAGAGCGGCAGCCGATGCCGCGGCGGCCGAGGCTGCCCAGACGCCCCTTGAACGGCTGGGCGAGGCACTCTCCCTCTGCTTGCGTCTGCGGCTGGTAGACGTGAGTGACTGCTCCCTGGCCGACGAAGGCCTGCGCCAGCTGACGCGTCACTATGCGGGAGGGGAGCGGCTGACGGAGCTGCGGCTGGCAGCGAATCCCCTCTTCACCTCGGTCAGCGGACTCGACACGTTGGTGGAGCTGCTTCGCAAAACACCGCAGCTGGCGCACCTCGACCTGTCCTTCACCGGACTGGGTGACCTGGGCTTGTCGATGCTGTGCGACGGCACGTCTGGCGCCGAGGACGGGGTGCTGTCGTGCATGACCGCTCTCGAAACGCTGCAGCTGGCCAGATGCTCACTTCAGTCGCTGGGGTGGGAATCGCTGACGGCTGCGCTGCCACGGTGGCCGGCGCTACGCCACATTGCACTCCACCACAACATCGTGTCAGAAGAGGCGCTGTTGCGCAGTTTCTTGCAGCAGCTGGCGGAGACAGCGCCGCAGCTGGAGTCGGTGGGCTTGATAGGCTGTCTGGCGGACCCGCGTGCGGCGCAGCGCATGGCGAACTGTGAAGAGTGTTGCGTGCTGCGTCAACGTGGCGTGCAACTTCATTTGTGAAGGGCTGAAACGGAGAGGAGGTCTCTCATGGCGGGAATCGGGCTGCGCGTGTCGCTTCTGTGTCGAAGCTGTTTTTTTTTTTTCTTTTCCCCCACTAGCATAGCGCAGTCGTTGCGCTGCTCATCACATCACAGAAGAGAATGTCGCAAAGAAAACAAAACGCAAAATGAGTTGCTACTTGCAGGCAGATCAGAGCTGTGCGAGGACCTTTGAGTGTGGGGCTTATCCTGCACCCTCTTCCCTCTTTTTTTTTTTTCTACACAGAAGAAAAAAAAGGGCAAAAAGAAGCATGACCGCTGTCGACGCTACTTAGAGAGTTATTCAAAAGCTAATCACCTCACTTTGTATTGGTGATACGTCTCCCTTTCTCTTTTTCATCTTCCCACCCTTTCCTCTTTCTTACAACGACTTCAAGCACAGAATACACGTATTCGGTCGTTTTGGATAAGTTGATTCTTGTCAATTTCGGACAATCTTCCGTGGTTTGTGTCCACCATGCCGCCCAGTGCACACTGGGGCAAGCGTCCCCGCGACAGCAGCGGCGATGAGCCCTTTGTGCGGTTCAGCGAGCTCTCCCCCGCCGCCAAGATGGAGCGGCGTCGGGAGGAGCGGGCAGAGAAGAAAGAGCGAGACCGGACTCTGTCCTACTTCAGGTCCGTGCAGCGGGCGCTGGAGGAGCAGAACAGCGGCGGCGGTGACGCCGGCGCGCTCGCCTCCATCGTCGACGGCTTCTTCTCCGAGCTGCTGAAGCTGCTCAAGGCGGACGCCACGTTTTACATCCTTCGCAATGGCACGGCCTGCCGCGTGATCGAGCTCGCGCTGACCAATGCGTTGCTGCTGCACGTCAAGTCCCTCCTTTACGTCTTTCTCGGCCACATTTGCGAGCTGATGATCTCGCCGGTGGCCAGCTTCACCCTGGAAACACTGTTGGCCAGCCTGTCTCAGGGGCTCAGCGCACTGGGCGAAGCAAGCCCAGAAGGGCTAGAGGCAGAGCTGCTTGAGGGCGGCGTCGGCACGCACACCGGCAGCGGCGTGCCGAGCAGCGCGACGCTTCTGCGCTCCATGACCGAGGAGCTCTGTGAGCGTGCAGAGGACTTAATCATCCACGACATCGGCGGCCGGGCTCTGCGCTCGGTTGTGCTGATGCTGGGCGGCCGTGCGATTCGACAGGCGCCGCAGCCTCTGCACCCCGTCGCGTTTCCCCGCATCCTCGGCACGCTAGCGGAGTCGATTATCACAGCGCTGGAGGAGGGCTACGGGCGGGAGTACAGCACAGCAGATCCGGCCGAGGCGTGGATGGCGGCGGTGCAGGTCCCTGCGACGAGTCTTGTGGTGCAGAACCTTCTGAGAGTGAGTGAGGAAGGAAGTGTGGTGGACACCTGCGTCCGCCGGCGTGTTGAGGCGCTGTCGTACAAAGGAAAGCCGTTGCTGCGTCACTTGCTCGTCGACCCGCTCGGTTGCCACGTCTTTCAGAGCTATGTGCAAGTGCCGCCACCGGCCGCAGTGGTGGAGGCGGGGGATGCGGTGGCGACACGCGCTACGACAGCAACAACAAGAGCTTTAACAGCCTCTTCAACTTCTTCCACGCCGAGATCAGCTGCGTCGAAGCCGGGAAAAGAAAACGGTAAAGCGACGGTAACGGAGGTGGGAGGGGAGGGGGAGAAGGGTAAAGATGAAGCTGAGCGTGAGTCAAAGCGAGAGGAGGGCGATGCATGGGCGGTGCCCGGTGGTGCCGACTCGTGTTGTTGGTCGCGTGCCGCGGAGCTCGTTTTGGTCGAGGTGGACAACTTACTCAAGCCAGGCAGCCATCTCGTTGCACAGACCAGCTACGTGCTGCAAGACCTGGTCCTGTTCGCTCCCACCACGACGCACCTGCAGTGGTTGTGGCACCGCCTGCTGGACCCTCGATTGCCGCTGTTCTTCAACGTGCCGGCGATGACGGCGGTGCTGGTCCAGGTGGCGAAGCGGTGCGCTTTTGAAGGTGTCGTTTTGCCCGCACTGCCTACGCCGACTGGTATTGCCGCACCATCGAGCGATGAGCCCACACCAGCTGGGGGCGCAAACTCCTTGGCAGGCGGAAGTGAAGTCAGTCACCATGGCACTGTGCTCCCGGCGGACGTGCTGGCGATGCTGCGCAAAGAGGCGGCTCAGCACATCCGGTATTCCCCTGTTTCCGTGGCCTTTCAAGCGACTGTCTGTGCGCGCGTCTGCGAGCTGGCGAAGCAGCGCGTAGCGAAGGGCGCCGTGCAGTACCTGCTGGTCGACGGTGCCCTGAGCGGCAAAGGCTACGAGCTGGCGCGTTACTTGGCGCACCTGCACCCGTCTGCTTCGACGCTGCTTCGGCATTCCCTCGACAAGCTGCAGCGAGAGGATTTAGTGGCAGCGGTGCAACACCAAAAAGGTAGTCAGTTCATGCAGCAGTACATTAAAGTGGCTGCACTCGCCACACCTAAGTCGGCTTCCGCCAACAACAACACGAGCGCTAGCAACGGCAAGAGCAGGCAAGCAAAAGGAACTGCATCGTCATCCACTGCCACCATAACGACAACTAGGGATGAGAAGGGCCCGCTGATGCGCCTTTTCCGCCGCCTGCAGTCGTCGCTGCCCGCTCTGATCTGCGACAAGTATGCGGCCTTCGTGATCGAGACGCTGTACGAGTGTGGCTCGCTCGGCGTGAAGGAGGCGCTGGTGCAGGCACTCGTGCCGATCTATCAGGACATGCGCAGGCTGAACCCGCTGACCGCTGAAGATGAACAGCAGCAACAACAGCATGATACAAGGGTAGAGACAGAGGCAGAGGTAGAAGCGGTGACGACAACGCCGAGCCCGACGCAGCAGCGCTTCATCACGTACAAGGTTATGTCGAAGTGCTGTGTGGAGCAGTACATGCACCGCAAGGACGACTGGAAGAAGCTGGCCGAGCGGCAGTGCCACGTGCAGCAGCTGCTGCGTCGCATGCTCCTGAGTGAGTAAAAAAAAAAAAGTACAATACTGCGCTTTTCTTTATCTTTTTGTTGTTGCTGTTGTTCTTTTTTTTTTTTTTTCGTGTAATGCAGTATAACAATGTCTACGTTTAACGCTAAAAAAAGGTCCTGCAGGCATTAACAGAAGAATAGAGAGGGGAAAAAAAACACCACCTAAAAATGAGAAAACAGGAGCGTTGCAATGCTCCTTTGCGTTTGTGTGTGTATGTGTGTGTGTGTGTACTTCAAGGGTCTGCTAAAAAAAAAAAAAAATAATAATAATAATAATAATGAACGACACTTGTAACGCAAAGAGCACCGTTGGATGTGATCTTTTTTTTTTTTCTTTCTCGGATGTGTTCTATGTTTGTGTGACGATGCCGCTCCGAGATTGCTTCAGCCACTGTTGTTGTTACTTTTCCCCACAATGAATGATCTCATGGCCAGCTTTTCTTGCACATCTTTGCACTTCTTTCTGTTTATTTTTCTCTTTTCCTTTGTGTGTGTAAGTGTGTGTGTGTGTGTGTGTGTGTGTGTTGTTTCATGCAGTAACCTCACGAAGACACGACAGCCAGCACCTCGACTTGCTTTTTGCGCGTTTGTCCGCCATGTCGAAGCCGTCCCCACCCACCACCTTGCCACCCTTAAACTGCCGTAGCACAAGCACGACGACCAGCGTCAACAATGAGGGTGCTGCACCGGCGATCGATTACGTGGCGTTGTACCGGCAGTACTGCGCGGAGGAAGGTTGCAAGGCGAACTCTGCCTTTGTCCGCTATATCCAGGACCGCGGCGGCCACTTCAGTCTCGAGCGGCTGAACCTCGGATGCAACTACCTGGGTTCGAAAGGCCTCCGACCTGTGCTGCGCATGATCGATCTGTGTCAGACGATTGTCTCGATTAACCTAGAGGACAACGGGATCAGCAACGACGCTGTGGCTGATCTGTGCGCGGTGCTGGAGCGGCACATGAGCTGCGCCTCGCTGAACCTGCGGCGCAACCCGATCTCGGTCGTAGGTGGCAAACGGCTGCTGCAACTTGCCGAGACGAACCCGCGTATGATGGAGATACTGATGGACGGCACGGACATCTTCGAAGGCCTGCAAGAGCGAATCCGCATGGCGCTGCAGCACAACGCCGCGGTGGCAAAAGGCAGTGGGCCGCAGATGGAGGCGTACAAGGACGGCACGAGGCCTGATGTAACGAGCAATTTTAGCAGTAGCAACGACAATAACAGTAATAGTAGTACAAGGGTGAACTGCCGATCGTCGAAGCGGCCGGAGCAGACGCGAACACAGGCTGCCGCCGCGGCCAAACTCCCTCCCCCTAAGGCCTCGCTGCAGCCTATTCACTCACTGAACGGCACTCTGAACAACGCGGCGGGTGACGTTCCAGCAGCCGCGACAGCAGTGGGTGCAGCAGTGTACGGCTCCTCATCGGCATCTGGCGCGCCGACGGCGGCGAGCACAGGCACGGCTGCAGCGTCGGTGGAGGCCAGTGTTAGTACGAGTGCAGGCAGCGCGGGACGGCTTGGATGGCAGGAGGCAACACTCAGGAAAACGCAGCCTCGTCCCCCAACCCCAGCCGTCGCTTCGCACGCGAGCAAGGCGATGCCGTTAAATAAGGTGATGGACCTGAAGGCCCTCTTCGCGGAGCGAGCGCGGCTGCACACGGAGGTGAACCGCGGCGAGGCGAGCCGACGCGCCTACGCGGTGCGGCAGGAGCTTCAGGCGCTGGAGCGGCACGGCCGACCAGTGTCAGACACAAACGGCTCGAGTAGCGCCTCTATTGCTTGTACCGCTGCTGGTGTTGCGGGTGTGGCATATGGTGCGAGCCAGACGTATCCCGGTGCTGCGACCACGAAGACGAACCTGCTGCTTCCTTCTCTTTCAAGCGACAATAACAACAGCAGCAGCAGCGGTGGCCAGCGCGTGGGCCCCGGCACAGAGCAGCCGTCAGCGTCGTCCCTACCGCGAACGCACGCGAACAGTGAGGTGCCACCGCCAACAGCAGTAGCAGCAGGAGGAGGATTGGAAGGACCGGCAAACGCACAGCCTGACAGGTCGAACGCTACCTTTGCAAACAACAATCAGAACGCAAGCAGCAGTGGTGATGCAGCAGCAGCAGCAGCATCAGCAGCAGCATGCCAGACTTCCGCCAACGCGTTGGCCCCAGCGCCTCCACCTGCGTCTTCGCCACAGCCGCCATCGCAGCAGGCACCGCCGCGTCCCCTCGCACACACGGTGGAGGACGTGTTGGACCCCGCTCGCATGATGCTGCTTACGACGGAGGAGCAGTTTACCGTTCTATTTGACCAAGGCTGTCGCGAGTACATGAACAGCAATCTCGATGCCGCGTACATGGCCTGGAATGATGCGATGCGGCTCGCCGTGGGCGAGGGTCAGCGGGAGTGGATGGCGGTCGTGGCAAGCAACCTGCAGCGACTCAGCTATGAGCTGCTTGTAGAGGAGGGGGCGAATTATCTGGAACACGGTGATCTGGAGAAAGCGGGCGAGACGTTCAATCTCGCGCTGGAGGTGGCGGTGAAGGCAAAAAATGCGGTGTGGGAGCGAGACATGCGCTTGGCGAAGCAGAATGTGCAGAAGGCGCTCTTCCACCGCTGCCATGAAGCCGCTTTACTGCTGTTCAGTCGAGCGCAGGAGGACGCACGGGACGCGGCCAGAAGCATCGCCAATCACCGCCGCAGCAAGACCAGCAATTCGGGCAGCCCAGACGACGCCGATTATGCCAACGGGGTGACGGAGGATGACTACTTCGTGTTGCCGGGCACGGACGAGATGATTCGACACACCTCCGCGTTTGTCCGTGAGTGGTCCTGCCTGTTACTATTAAAGGAGGCTGTTGGGCTGTGGGTGGAGGGCACGCGGGTGGTGTCGCGGCTCAGTGAAGTCGCTGCTGCCCCCCTGCGCGAGAACATCACCGAGGCGCTAAACCTCGTCGCCGGCTTCATCGCGCAGCGGCACTTCAACGACACCACCCCGACTGGGCTGCTGTGGTTCAACACGGATGCGTATCTCTACCACGAGTGCGTACTGCTGAGTGATCTCTGGTACGATCTGGTGGCGGACAGCGAGCAGAGCCTGCGCCACCCGCTGCTCAGCGCGGTTTGCGCGGCGCAGTTGGGCGAGCTGTACGTCGCGACCTTCCAGCTTCCTCAGGCGCTGGCGCAGCTGGAGAAGTTGGTGCGGTACGGCAGTCTGCACAAATCGCCGGTGCTGGAGGCGACAGGGCTGACGTTGTGCGGACGTGTGCATCTGCAGCGCGCAAGCTATGCGCTCGCCGAGACGGCCCTCGAGGAGGCGCTAGAGCTTTGGGCGACGGTGCAGAACGACCCCGTCGTAAAGCAGCTGATGAGTGGGGCGAGCTCCGGTGGCATCGCGCATGACGTGATAGCACCGATGGACTCGTCAGCGATTGCAGCGGACATGACGAATACGACAGCTCCTACTTCAACAACAACAACAACAGGTGCAGCCACAGTTCCGGCGCAGCAGAGCACGACGACGAACACGAATGGTGGTGGTGCTGCCGATGCAGCGGCACTGGTGTCGACGCCAACTTCGGATGGCGCCCACGGCGGCAACACGCGTTTCCGCATCGAGGCTCACCTGCCACCCGACGCGGTCACCGTATTGGCGAGCGCCTGCCGTCACTACAAGGTCTGCCTGCTCCTGCAAACCTACCGCTACCGCGATGCCTTGGAAACACTGGAGTACGGGCTGAACGTTTCCTACCATGACACGCTGCAGGAGAAACTGAGCCGCAACTATCACCTCAACCCGTCCATCGATGAAATTGCCGCTATCGCAGGCGTGCTGCGGACGTCGCTCGTGTTCTACACGTTGACCTCCCGCTATGACTGGTCCGCGACGCAGAACGCATACCAGGCGGAGGAGTCGCTCTGCATGTGGGTGCTGGCTGAGTCGCGCGAGATGCGCTTTGTCGAAGTAAACTTGACCACCAGTTTCAAGTGCTCGCTGCAAGATTTACTAGGCTCGCTGCGGCAGCGGCTCTGCGTCGAGTCGGAGGTGGCGATGCAGTCGGAGATCATCACGGAGCTGCCTAGTCGCAGCTGGCAGGAACCTCTGCGTGTGCTCTACCAGGCCTGCATCCTCCCCATCATCGGGTACGTGCGGGCGGCGGACCCGCAGCTGCTGTTCGGCGATGGCGTCATGACCGTCGTGCCGACCGGCTTGCTGTGGCTCGTGCCGTTTCACGCGTTGCTGAACGTGAAGGCCGGGGATCGCTACCTGGTGGAGGAGGTCGCGATTCAGTTTGCCTTCTCGGCCACTCAGGCTGCCTTCGCCTCGCTGAGCTCCGCACGCGTGCAGCAGCGCGATCTGCATCGCGAGGTCGTGGCGGTACAGACGGACACGGATCAGACCGTTATGGACTCGCTCTTCTACAGCGCCTTCCCGTTCAACGCGGATCGCTCGATGAGGGAAGGCGAGGTCGTCGCAGCGGTGCTACGCGCAGGGCAGGCGCAAGTCGCAGAGCGGCAGCTAAAGAAGGCCGCCGCCACCACGGCTTCTGGTTCGAGTAGCACGAACAGCAACAACAATAACAGTACAAACGTCGGCACCTCTGCGCGGGAAACGACGATCTTCACGGACAAAGTCGAACGCGTCGAGAACGCAGAGGCGCTGCGGGCCGTGCTGCCACGCGCGCGCACGCTGCACATCGCCACCGCCACCACCGCCGCCATTCCCCTTCCCTCACTACAGCAGCCGCAGCCGCTGCAGCAGCATCTGTCATTGCTGCTGGAGGAGCGACGAGGCCGGCGACGGCCGGAGGACGAGGGTGGACTTCTTATGAGCGCCGCCTCGCCGATTGGCGACGTTGGCATTGTCCGCGCGGCGGAGATTGCACACATGGAGTTGTTCGCCGAGCATGTCATTTTAACGAACACGAACGTGTCATCTGAGCACGTTCGCGACACTCGCGACGACGTGCTGGGCCTCGTGCGCAGCTTCTTCGGCAGCGGCGTGCCATGCGTGATTGCCGGGCAGTGGTGCACACCGGACATGGAACCGATTGAGCTTTTCCAACGGTTCTACACGTTGTGGTGCCGTCCACCGAATACGTCGTCGAGCGTGTCGTTACACAGTGTCACACAGTTGGATTCTGACGCCGGAGCTGGGGCGGAGTTGAGCAGTCCCACAAACAACGAAGTTGGTCCGTGCGGCAGTGATGAGAGTGGTGTTTCCAGCTCCACTGCCCAGGCAGCGGCCGCTACACGTACCGAGTTCTTCAACACAGGGCTATCGCAACAGCAGCAGGGTGCGCTCAACTCACTGAATAACAATAATAGCAGTGACACCAACAACAACGGCGGCAGCTTGAGTGATCGCAACGCAACTGGTTGTGATGGAGAGGGAGAGGGAGGCTCAGCCACAGCAACAGCAATAGGTGGTAGAGTCGGGGGTGAAGAGGATGGAGAGGTGGTGCGACATCGTGCGCTGCTGCTTGCCCGGGCGATCCGTCGGCTATTGGCGGAGGAGCCGGGGATGCGCTATCGGCCGCGGGTGTGGGCCGGTTACTACTGCATAGGCACCGGATGGTAGTTTTCTTATTTTGAAATGATGTCTTACCTTGTTTATTTCCGTTTTTTTTTTCTCTGGATGTACAGCAAGTATCCGCGGAATGCACGTTTTTTTTTTTTTTTTGATGTACAACACTACAACACCCCCACCCCTTTCTCTTTTTATTGTGCACTAAGAACTGCAGTACATCTTTTTTTTTCCCCCCCAACCCCCACAACTCTTCGGAATTTTATTTTTCCTCCGTTTATGTCATCTCATGTGGAGTTCCTTTTTCATTTTTTGCTTTTTCTTCTCTCTTTCGGCAGTTATCCGCTGTTTCATGTACACGTGAAACGAACACAACGGGTTTTAAAGTTCAGCGCAGGTTAAGAAAGAAGAAGAAGAAAAAGAAGGGGGAAACAGCCAACAACAGCGCACTCTATGATGTGCTTTTACGAAAATCACTGGTGTTTCTTTTTCTCGCGTTGTCTCGTCTCTTCATATATAAGTACAGTAACACGAAGGAGCTCCTCATGTGTGTAGAGAAGAGATAGAGAGGGGCACAACAACACAAAAAAAAAAAGGCTGAGGGCTTGAAAGCAGTTGTTTAAGATTTGTTCCCATGTTTTTCGCGATTCCCCCTATGGTTTTCCCTTTTCTTTTTTTTTTTTCAGCTTCACTTTCTATCCTACGAGCCGATAACCAAAAACACAAACAAGCATACACACACACACACACACACACAGTTGCGATTCAGCAACGGAGAGGTCTTCTGTGTGCAGTGCAGCTTCCTTTTCCTTCCTTTGTTTTGTTTGTGTACTCCCTTCAGTAGATTCGTCATTATCTTCCCACCCTACTTAATCTGTTTATATACATATATATATATATCATCGTTCACTGCTTTATTCCCCCACCCCACCCCACCCACACACGCACACACACACACAATTAAAAGAGAAAAAGATGGTTGGTGGTCGAAAGCGCGAGGTGCTTTTCTTCGGCTCTCTCGCCGTCAGCGTGGCGGGCCACAACGTCTACGACGACGACATCGCCGCCCAGCTGAAGCGGCAAAACGCGTTTATTAAGCTGCGCACCACCGTCACCGCTCCATACCACAAAACTGACGAGGCCTTCAGTGCTGTCGCCACGTCCCCGCTCTACGAGATCAACTCCCTTGACGCCTTACCCAATGGTTCTGACACGAACAACAGTAACAGCAATACGACCACGTTGATGGCGAGCAGTTTAGGCGCTCCTCAGCAGCTGGGCGAAAGCGTGGGCGGCATCGTTGGCACACACCGACGCTCGCAGTCGCCGTCACAGCAGCAACAGCAACATCGTCATCACCAACACCGCCACAACCATCGGCAGCGTGCTGCGTTCCTACCGGTGATGTTGGAGCTCGCACGAGGCGCCGTCGCGGAAGACGTCCCCTCTATCGAGGAAATGGACCGCTCCCTGACCTCTGCTGCTGCTGTTGCTACTACTATTTCAGATGCGGCATCGAAGGTCACGATCGATGCCGCGTCGGCGGCGGCGGCGGCGGTGAACATCAGTGAAGCGAACGGCGGCGGCAGCGGCGGCAGCGCGGAGGCCGCCAAGGCCGACTACGCCTCCGCCTCTCTCCGGATAGAGGTGGACATGTCGCGCAGCGGCAGCCGCACGGGGCCCGTCGCGATTCAGGATGTGTTTTTGCCCTCGCTGAATTACTTAGCTCGGCATGATATCTGCACCCTTGTGCGTATTCCGCTGCTGGCGAGTACGATTCAAAAGACGGCCATACGCGAGGTGGACGCGGCGGTGGTAGCGCGGGAGTCCGCGGAACTGCAGAGCACCGGCAGCATCGACGGACCTGCGGCCGGTGTCGCCTTAAATCTCTACGTGGTGGTGCGCGTGGTGAGCCTGGCCGAGAAGCTCCGCCTGATCTACGAGGCGGATGACGAGGTACGCGCGTTCCTCGAGATGGAGGAAGCAGCTCCATCGACGCTGCAGCTGACGCTGACGCAGCGTGGCGATGCCCCGTACGGAGCCGTGCCACTGACGGAGTTGTACCGACACTACAAACGGTTTTTTGAGCAGGCGGGGAACTGCGTGCTGAAGCACGGGGATGCCATCATGCAACGACTGGTGGCTGCGCCACGTCAGCGCGAGGCAGAGGCTTCGTTTCCCCATCGCTGGAACACGTTGACGGAGATGGATCTGCGGCCGCTGATGCTCGGTGAAAAGGCTTTTGCGCCGTTGCTTCTCACACTCGCCCACTGTACGAATCTGCGGTCCCTGCACGCGGATGGAAATCAGCTTAGTGACTTGACCTGTGGACGGCTGGCCATCCTCTTCCGCCATCACCGCTATTTGGCCTACATCGGGCTCACGAGGAACAACATACACGAGGCAGGAGGAGAGCAACTGATTCGCTTGTTGAAAACCAATCTTCGCATCACCTCAATGCCGTGCGAGGGCAACTACTTCTCCGACGCGATGCAGCAACGCGTGGCCGCGACCACCGCCAAGAACGCCCGGGTAATTGCAAACGACCCGTTAAACATCTTTTCCAAAGACTACGGCTATTTGACGGAGTTGTCGAGCCTGCCGGAGGTGACGCAGCGACAGGCACTGCGGACATGGGCAATGCTGTCCGCCGCACCGGTCGGTGACGTGGATGTGATGGTGCGCAACTTGACCACCAGCTCGCAGCGCACGATCGGCGACTCACCGCAGGTGGCGATGCAGCGTGCGAAGTTGGCCCTGCGCGCACGCGAGACATTCTCGCTCATCCCACCTGCTGCGTTTGCACCGTTGCTGAATGAAGTCATGCGGACGGTGTACGTGACGGTGTCCCGTATGCTACGTGACCCGCTGGTTCGCTCGCTCTTTTCGGACGTAGAGACGATTGTGGTCAAGCAGCAGGAACAGAAGGACACACAGGCAGAGAGTGTGGGCAACAGCGTACAGCATGAAAACACCGGCGGTGGGGGCGATAGCGCGAGTTGCACGACGGTTCCGCCGGATGCGCAGGCTGCACTTGGTGGCCCGTGCCGCCAGTCGCTGAACGCTGAAAAGCTCTTCGCGCGTTCATTTCTGCGCATTATCGTGACGGTATTTCGCGGGCTGATGCTCGCCACGCCGTGGTCGGACACGGTAGAGGTGTTAGCGGGCATCGGCCGGATGCACCAGGATTTGGGTGTCATGGCGGAGGATTATTGGCTGGCGGTGCACGTCTTTATGGCCGCAGTGCGCATCAGCTGCGGCGCGGAGAGCTACGACGCCGACCACGCATCATCGTTTCTGGCGCTGCTGGCACTGGCAGTGCGCACCACGGCTGGCTTCGACGTGCAGCTGGTGTAGAAAAGGAGGAGAACAACAAGAAAAAACGTTTTTGAAGATTGCCCGCTCTTTTTTTTTTTTTTTTCTTCCCGCGCTTGTGTCTACCGTTGTTTAGAAAACAAAGCAAAGCAAAGCAAAAAAAAAAAAAGAAATCTAAAAAGAAAAACGAGGTGATGTGGCGTAAGCAGCCGCCTATCTTTAACCAGTTGAAGCAAACACCTATGTGTTCTTCTTAAAGTGCATTGTGTTGCCTCTTCGTACCCCATGGTGCTACATCTCGATGTCCTTCGCACTTCTCTCTCTCTCTCTATCTGTGTCTTCCCTTCCCCCCCCCCCCCCCCTCCTTCCTCTCCTGTCACGATTTGCTATGCAGTTAGGTGGTGAGTCATCCCGTCACGTAGAGGGGATAACAGCGCTGTTATACACCTTTTTCTAAGCTGGCGTGTCGATCATTTGCAGCGTCGTTCTTATCCGACTCTTTTGCAGAATCGCTCATTTGTTGAAAATACTAAAAAAAAAAACGTACTTTTTATCGTGTTTTACTTCCTCAGCCATTTTTATTCTTGTCCATTCTTCTTCTTTCTTTTTTTTTTTTTAACTTTCTTTTCCTGCTTCAATCCCATGACGTCTATTCTCAAGCTGATGCCGCAGGAGTACCTGCACGTCGAGAACACGGATACGTGCGACGTCGTCACGCTTGTTGGCCCGATCACGTTCACCATGTATGACCACCACCGTCGCCTTCACAATGATCCTCGCAAGCTGGTCGTTGTCCCGCCTGGACACTACGTGGAAGTCAAGAACCCGCTTCACCGCGTAGACGCGCAGCCACCAGCACCGCAGGGCGACTGTGAAAACAGCAACAGTAGCGTAAGCCGCAGTTCACCCGTTTACTTGTTGCTTCATAGCAACACGTCCACCCCAACTGGCATAGAGACGGTGCAGTACAGCCGCTGGAAGTCTCCGTACGGCAGCAGCGAGCTTCGTTTCGCTGACGACTCCCCCTTTCCGCTGCTGCCAGACGAAGAAGTCGGCGACGTCCTGCCGATGCCGCTGCTGACGGCGAGGGAGGCCCTCGTACTGGAGGCTGTCGTCTCGCACACCACGACAGAGCCACGGATCGGTGCCGTGCGGCACCGCGTACAGCAGGAGCGGTATCTGTTCCGTGGCCCCGGCGTGTACCGCCCGCGGCTGGATGAGCGCGTCGTAGACACCATCACCGGCCGCCCGGCTTCCTCAATGCAGGTCTACTACTTCACCGCCCAGTACGACTTTGTGGACGACGACGGCGTGTCGCACGTGGCGGGTGAGAAATGGATGCAACGAGCTGAGGGGCTTGTATTTCCACACCCAGCAGTCAAGCTGGATGTGCGGGACGTCTGCATAGTCGCGGAGACGGAGGCGGTTGAGTTCGAGTCAAGCATGGCCTTTTTTGATGAGACACTGAACGTGCAGCGAGAGGCAAAGCAGCCGTATATAATCACGCATGCCGACACGACGGAGGGCGTGTACGTGCCCCGCCACTACGAGCGGCTGTTGTCGCGGCGTTATCAGCTGCATCTCTCCTCCACGCAGTACTGTGTGGTCGTGAACCCGGTCGGCGCAGACGGCAGGCCAGCGGCGCTGCGCGAGGCGGAGGTGCGCGTGGGGAAGCAGAGCTTTCTCCTACAACCAGGCGAGAAAGCGACAGCGGTGCTGGACGCACTCGTGTTGAGGGAAGACGAGGCGCTGCTGCTGATTGCGTTGCACTCATACACGGAGGTGATGGAACAGGAGGAGGAGGAGGAGGGCAACACCAACGACGTGGAAGCCACGCGCGGCGCGGCAGCCGGCGCACGATCGAAAAAAACGGTACTGCGGGAGGGCGGTTCTCGTTGGCTCGTGCGCGGCCCTCGTCAGTTCATCCCACCCATTTACGCACGGGTGGTGGAGCGGAGACGCATGATCCAACTCGATGAAAACAGCGGGGTGTACGTGCGCAACATCTACACCGGTCAGGTGCGGTCGGTCTTTGGTAAGCCGTTCATGCTGAGCGCGGAGGAGGAGCTGTGGGCGCGGCCGGTCAGCGCGTACATGCGTCGCCTGCTCGCACAGCCGCGGCAGTCGCTGCGGGTGGATGACATGTCTGGAGAGGAAATTGCCGAGGCCGCCGTGGAGGAGGGGCGCGCAAACATCCGTTGTCTGAACGATGCGACGCAGAGCACGATCATAGCTGCAGCGAACAGCGCCATCAACGCCATCCATCGAGCTAGCGTTACCCAACCGAATGCTGCTGCTGCTGCTGCGGGAAGACAGCGGCTAGCACACCCAGCAAGTTCGACCGGAACGCCTGAAGACAGTGAAGAAGACGGTGACGATTCGGATGTGTGCACGGTCTACACGAAAGATGACACGTCAGCGGTCGAGAACTCGGACAAGAGCAAGACCAACGAGACAGACCCCTATGCCACCACGCTGAATCTGCTGCAAATCGCCGAGAATAACGCGCACCCGCCCTGTCAATCGAGCGACATCGCGCAGTTTCACGTGCTGAACGCGAACGTGGAGCACAACACACTCATGCGTCTCTACGACACGAGCAGCGGACGCAGTCGTGTCGTGGCAGGGCCTGCGACGGTGCATCTGGAGCCGCACGAGTACATCACGCCGCTTTCGCTATCCGGTGGCCGACCGAAGAAGCCACATCAAATCCACTCGCTTAGTCTCTACCTCGGACCCGATTACATGGCAGACGTTATTGAGGTGGAGACACGCGACCACGCCCGGCTGCTGCTGCACCTCGCGTACAACTGGGAGTTTGATGGCGTGGAGTCGGGCAGCGAGACGGGCGTCGACGCGCAACTCGCCTTTACGATTCCAGACTTCGTCGGCCAGGCCTGCAAAGCGCTCGCGAGCCGCATCCGGTCTGTCATTGCGGGGAAAACGTTCGAGTTCTTCCACCGCAATTCCTCCACGCTGATCCGACAGGCGATTTTCACGTCCGCCTCGTCGGACGGCTCCACGGTGGTGAAAGATGGCGCACTTCTTTTCACCGCGAACGGTTTTCGGATTACGACGGTCGACGTGCAAAGCGTCAAGCCAGTCGACACGAAGACGCGCATCGCGCTGACCAAAAGCGTGCAGCTCGCGGTGGAGATCATCACGAAATCGCAGGAAAGCGACGCCTCGCACCAGGCAGCCCTGCTGGAACAGGAGGCGAACGGTGCGTTGGAGCTGCAGGTGATGCGGGATCGTGCAAAGGCAGAGCAGCAGCGAATGGCACTGTTAAAAGTGATGGGCGACAACATGGTGCTGGAGCAGGCGGGCGCGAGTCGTGCGCAGGCGCTGGCGGAGAACGAGGCACGACTGGCAGAGGCACAGGGCGAGGTCGACGCGACACCGATTCGCTGCGCAGCGCACTCGGTCAGCATGGATGCGGAGCTGGATGTACTGCGCCAGCGGGCGGAACTCGACCTGACACACCGTGCCGCAATGAACAAGCTTGCCGAGGAGAGGCTGCGTCGGCTGGCAAGCATTGAGGCAGCCAAGTATGAACAGATTATGTCCTCGCTTGGGAAAGAAACGCTCATCGCGATCGCGAACGCAGGGCCAGAGCTGAAGGCGCAGCTGTTGGGGACGCTAGGGCTGCAGGGCTTTATTGTTACAGACGGCAGTACGCCGATCAACATGCTGAACTTTGCTGACCAGATCGTCTCTCGCCCCGCTTCGGTGTGAATGGACAACAATCCAAAGAAGAAACAGGGGATGTACTCAGCAACTTCGCTTACACGAGCATCACATTTCTATATTGCGGTTTTCAAGCTTCCCTCCCAACATCCTTTTTTGTAGCCATGGCTTCAGACTGAAAAGAAAAGCACCGCCTTGCCATTTTTTTTTTTTTAATCTTCGCTGATCCTTTGTGCTTTTTTTTTTGTTTGTTTTAAAAAAGCCGGCTTTTTTCGAAGGAGCAGTAAAGAAGAAGAAGAAAACGATCGAAGGCTGTGCGTTGCATGCAGAGTACGTCTGCAACATGTGAGCGGACGCAGTGAAGTAGCATGACGTCTCTGAGAGAAGGGATAGCCTGAAGAAGATGAGAGACGTTGTAACGGTCTCACCCTTTCAATCCCATGCTCTATTCTGTCTTTGATTTCCGCTGAGCGAGAGGGAGAAAAAACCCAAGAAACTCTTGTTTGTCATTTCTGCTGCTGGTCTCTTGGCCTGTATCGATTCCACACTGATTCAACTCACAAACGAGAGAGAGAGAGAGAGAGAGAGTAAAGCCCGCGCCTTCATCTTAAAGCAACTTTACACTTTTTTTTGAGGGAGAGGAAGGGAAAGCACAGGCAACGCTGACGTGCAGACATCTTCGCATCTCCACCATCTCTACACACAACAACGCAGAAGCTGCAAAGGCGAATTCACACCCACTTGCACAAGTACGCGAAGGCACAAGCAAGCGATGCCTAGAGAAGTCGTCATCGGCACGTCCGACCTCAGCGCGGATGCCGCCGCCGCCGCACCCACACACGATCCACAACAACAAGAGAGCCAACCAGAGATGCCAACTCTCGCCGCAGTCGAGGCGCACATGCAGCGCCTTCGCTTTGAGCTCTGCGGCGACGGCCACGCATCGAGCGGCTACGCGGCACGTGTCCACATCGCGTCGCACGAGTTGTCGCGCATGCAATCCATAATCGACGTGTTGGATCAACTTCGGTACTGTGCGACGGAAGAGGGGACGACGTTTGTGGAGTATCCGAGCCAGCTCGCCGAAACGGAAGCCCCGGAGGCGGTGGTGGCGTGTCTGTGTAGCGGGCGACCGCTCCTCATCACGCAGGCGCTCTCCGTCGTGCAGCCGATGCTGCGACACCCGCAAACGGCGTGGGAGCTGCGCCGAGTCGTGCGTGAGGCTCAACAGCGCGAACATCAGTGTCGCGCCGACATGAACACTGGGAGCGGCGCCAGGTGCACGAGGAATCGAGAAGAAAAGGAAGAGGAGGAAGACGAAGCAGCTGCAGCAGCTGCGCTAGGCAATCCAAATGCTATTAAGGTTGGTGTTTCTGATTCAGTGAACAGCTCAGGCGATCCTCTTCTGGTGCTGTTGGCATGCCTTATGGAGCGGCACGCCAGATCTGCACCTCTTCTCACCGAAGTCTTCGCCACCGCCACTGCCGTCGTGCAAGTTGCTCTGGCAAACGTTGCACGCGAGGGCGTACACGACGGCGACGTCGTGTCCCGTCATGTGCGTCCTCTCGTGGACTCCCTCTACGAAACTCCGCTGATTTTTCTGATGGAAACGGCAATGCACCGATTTGCTGCGGTGGTGCAGCTGCAGGTGCACGCGACCGCGTTTTTCTGCGCGCTGGTGGATCTGCCAGCGTTTCCAAGCGACGACGGCCTGTGTGACGCGAGACTCGCAGACGACCTCGACAGCGGCGTGGCTTTCGAAAGCGGAGGGAGAAACGGGGAAATGCAAGGGAATCAGGAGAAAGCGAGCTCTAAGAAGGCAACAACGACAATAACAGCAGCAGCAGCAGAGGTAGTGGGGTCTACGTTCATGGCAGACGCCATCGCCCACAGCGACGGCGTTCTTGAGGCGCTGCGACGCGCCATGCAGCTGCATCGCCAGCACCTCGGCCTGTGCCGCTGTGTTTTGCACACTTGGTGTGTCTGCGCGCAGCTCCCGTCCAGTCGCGTGTCGCTGCTACGTCACGGGGTGTACGGTGCGGCGCTGCGGCAACTGAATGAAGTGGGGCCCTACACGCTCGACGTCTTTCGCATCTCTGCAGAAATCGTCGGCTACTTTATTCCCTTATCAGATCTCCTGCAGCGTCGTTCCTTGCTGCTGACGCTGCGCGGCCTGCTGCAGCGACGGCCGCAGCTGGAGATGATCGAACTTGTCCTGGCGCTACTCGTGGCGATGTTAAGCGTAGTGGAAAAGAGCAGTATTAGCCGTGTCAGTCACGGCCGTTCAGATGGCTCTCGTAGTGTTGCTCCCCCTCTCACGCACGAAGGAGTGAGCGTTGACGGTGCGGTGGCGAATCGAGATCCGTACGCCATGTATGCCATGTGCCCTCAGCCACCCTTGCTTTCTTCCTCTACCTGCGTTTCAACTGCTGGTCTGTTCTCCTGTCCGGCAGCTGTGCCTGCTCAATCAGCATCGGTGAGCTCTGCTCACGCGGTAACTCGATGCACCGCCCTTCAACTGAGTCCTCTCTTCTGGCTTCCGCCCTCCTCTTCCTCCTCCTGCTCCTCCTGCGCTGCCGGTGGTACTGGAGGTCAAATGGCACGTGTGGAGAGCGACACGTGGCGGTTTATGCTGCAGCGTTGCGCGCTCCCGCAGCTGGTGAGTGGCGTGCTGAGCTACTTTGAGATGTGTGAGGTGGTGGATGAGAGGGATGCCGCGGACGTGCGGCGGGTGTGTGCCTTGGCGGAGGCCGTTTTAGCGTACTTTTAGTATCCCCTCTTTTTTACTTGTTTTTTTTTTTTCTGCTTCTTCCGTTTTGTTTATTTGGTGGCTTTTCCTCCCCTCCCCCCCCCCCAACGCCGCTTCGTACTAATGAGTGCCTCCTTCAATACTGCAGTGTATATTGAGGGAGAGAGGAAAGAAGAGAAAAAAAAAAAAAAAGAGAAGCAAAAACACAAACAACAACACATAAAAAAAGAAGGTAGAATTCGCGTGCGTGGATGAGAAGTGTACTTGGACTTCTGGTGCGTGGAACTTGCCGATGCCTTTCGGAGCTTTCCACCCAATTTCGTTCTCTTCCTCCGTCCTTTGAACGCTTGAGCACGTTTTACCTTTAGCTTCCCCTCGTAGCAGGACACGCACCACACAGCAAAAAGCTCATTTACTTCTTCTCTGCTGGAGTTCCTCATGACAGCCTTAGCAGAGGAGCAGCGCACGCAGGCCGCCTTACAATTTCTGCTGCTGGACCAGGACTCCGACGGCTTCATTGCCAGTGACGACCTCGGCGTCTACCTGCGCTCTGTCGGCTTGTATCCGACGCCGTCCGACCTCGCCGGCTACCTTCCGTTGGTAGATCCGCAGCACACGAATAAGATCAGCCAGAAGGACGCCCTGAGCCTGGTGGAGAAGCTCTACCCCCAGCGGACCAAGCCGGAGGAACTGTACGCGGCTCTAAAGGCGTTGGACGACGACGCGGATGGCTATGTCACGACGGCGCAGCTGCGGCTGATGCTGGTCAGCGTTGGCATTCGCCTCACTGCTGAGGAGGCAGACGAGATCATTCAGGATGCCGAGAAGGATGCGGACGGCATGATCAACATTGAGAATTTGGCACAGTTGCTGATGCCAACCGAAGCGGAAGGTGCCTTCTAGAAACCCACTTTTTCTTTTTTTCACTGGCCTCCACTGTGCCTTGGTGTTTTGGCTACCTCTTTACGTGTCTTGTGTTCCATGTACATTACGATCAACGTACCTCGTCTGCTTCAACGGACGACGAGCTGTAAACAACCTCGTAAAAAAAAAAAAAAAGAAAAAGAGAGAGAGAGAGAATTCACTTTTCTTCGTATCACTTAAAGATGCTCTTACATCGAAAGCGGTTTTGAGCAAAACACTCCTGCCGCGTTATGACGTTTCTGTTTTTTTTTTTTTTATCCATTGGTGCGTAGTCCAGGAAACGGTGTTTCAAACAACGGCCACCGGGTTACGTTCCCGCTAAAGGGAGAAAAAAAATCCTGCGGGTGTATTAACGAAGTACGAAAACGTGTGTGTGCATGTTCTTTTTTTTTTTTTTCTTTTTCTTTTAATGCGGCCTATTGATTTTGCACGTTGCATCTCCCCCGGCCTCACCAGCTCTTATCTTACCTCCCTCTGTGAATGCGCAAGCGTGCTCTCGGCGTCAACGCACGTGCGTTCTCACATCTTTGAAGGACATCAGCACATGGGGCACTTCTAATAGCCTTTTCTCTTTTCCTTGTTTTTTTTTTTTTTTAAACACTCGATATAAGTCACAGCACCCGATCTGTTGGTTTTTTGGTGCATATGCCTCGCGCCGTACTTTTCATCGATAATGGCGGCTACGCGATCAAAGCCCTCTACCTACCTGCTGAGGCGGTTCATATAGCACCGACGACGTTCACCTCCTCGTCTGCCTCTGTGGTGGAGCCAAAGGTCTTTCTCATGCCAAATTGTGTTGGCGCTGCGCCGCACGTGGGTACCGGGATCATGGGCGATCAGCTTGCCAGCCTGCCGCACTATCACGGGCTGATGGTGCGTCGCCCGGTTGACCGTGGGTTCATCGTCGACGGTGGCCTGCAGACGAAACTCTGGGAGCACATGCTGCAGCATTTCGCGATTACGCAAGAAAGCGAGGTGGATGTGTGGCTGACAGTTCCTTTTGCTGCTCCGAAGGCTGTCGCGCAGTTGTTGTGGGCGCTGTGCACCCGCAGCTTCCGCTTTGGCTCCGTCACATTTATCAGCAGCAGTTTTCTCGCCCTCATCGCGGACAGCTTCGGCACGGAAGCGTCGTCATCGGGCTCTGACACGCCCGCGTACGCCATTCCAACAGCCAGTGAGGCGGCTGGAATAGGCGCGCTGTCGGACAAGAAGGAGGGGACGTCAGTTGACGCAGCTGTACCGCGCAAGCGCACACGTACTGCGGAGGGCAGCTTTTCAAGTAAGAAAGGACACACCGAAGGCGAGTGTGGTGGCATAACCGCTCCTCGACAGGAAAAGGGTGGAACAGCGATTATGGTGGATGTTGGCTTCTCGGGCACCACTGTCATCCCGTACGTGGACTACCTGCCCGTGGTCAGCTCGATCGTTCGACTTGACGTGGGCGGCAAGCTGCTGACGAATCGATTGAAGGAGTTCCTCAGCTTCAGTCAGGTGAACGTGATGGATGATACGTGGCTCATCAACTACGTGCGGGAGCGGTGTTGCGTGGTGTCGATGCACCCATGGCAAAGTCTGCGCTCGTACGCGGAGCTGTGGAAGGGCAAGTCCAGGGCAGAGGTAGAAGCCCATCTCACACAGGAACGCTCAAACGCCTTAACGAGAAGGCAGGAGGTCGGTGACCACGTCAGCAGGAATGGAGAATGTGGCAACGAGCAAGAGTGTAAAAGCGAAGGCGAGAATAAAACAGCGCTCGCTTCACTGCCTAACACCCCTGTGCGGTTTTACCTACCCACCATTCCAGCGCTGCTGCCTTTGGGCGTGCTGGAGGCGGAGATGTCGTCGCGGCTGCCAAAAACCACCGCTGTCGACGCGAGTGCGCTGCAGCACCTCCTGTTGTGCCACGAACGCTTTTTGGTCCCCGAGCTGCTCTTCACTCCGGGCGACGTTGGATTGGATCAGCAGGGCTTGACGCAGGCGATCACCGAAGGTGTTTTTCAGCGCGGGCTGCTGCAGCACCTCGTGGTGCTTTTACGGCCGCAGCTGCTCAAACGAATTTGTGTGTTCGGCGGTGTTGCCGACACGCCGTCGTTGTGTGCGCGGCTGCAGCAGGAAGTTGTGTCGGTGGCACCCGTGTCACGAGACTGCTGCAGCGGGGAGGAGGATGAAGAGAGGGAGGCGAATTGGGATGGAGACAAAACACTCGCGGCTGCGGAATTGTCCCACTCGCATACGGCCACTCCTGCTCCTCGTCTTCGTTGTGGTAGAGTTGGTGACGAGGTGGAAACGATCTTGGCGCCACCGCCTGCGGTGCCTGAGCGGCTCAGCACCGCGATTGCCACGGCAACCGCCGCCAGCGCGCCCTTGGCGGCTTCACCGCGATCGCTTCAGCCACTGATCGGCGCCTTTCATCTTCTCACAGCGAATCCGACACGTGTGCCGCAGCATAGACGTGAGTGTCGTCATCAGCAGCAGTGGCTCACACAGCTGCGTGAGTTGGTGCGGAAGCGGTCGACAGTGGAGCTGCAGCGCCCGTCTTCAGGCCGAGTAACGGTGGAGACGTTTCAGGAGGCCATGCGCCAAGCTTTTTAGATGACGGTGTGGCCTCGAGTTTGCTGCATGGGACGAGCAAAAAAGAAAACTGAGAAAGAAGGAATACGGTGCTTTGTCAGCACCTTCTGCAGAATACGTAGTCAAAGAACTCTATGCACGCGACCAAGTTTAAGAAAGAAAAAAAAGCTGCCTTTACACCTCTTAGCTTGATCGCTCAAATGGGAATAGTGCATTCGCTTTAAAGGAAGAGCAGCTTCACTACCTTTGCATTTTAATAACCCAATCCCTCATATCTTCTTTTTTTTTTCCCACCTCACCCACAAACACACATACACATCTCGACCCAATTGCCACAACTCGTTCCGCCTTTCTTGATAGATTCTATAAGCACGCTCCTAAATTCTATCAAAAGTCCACTTGTTCTTTTTTCTCTTTCTGTTTTTTTTTTTTTTTCTTTTTTTACCTATACACCAAGTCCTTTCACTTTCTGTTTTTATTCTCCTCTTCTCTTATCAACTGCAGAAAGCAAGACAAACCGCAGTCATGGCCTCTCGCGTTAACAACCTGATGTCCCACATCGCGATCCGCGATTCGGACAGCGATGAGATGCGCTACGTGAAGCAGCGCATCGCCCTCGCCAGCCTCGCCACGCAGTTCACCATGTCGCACGAGAAGCTGAAGCAGATCGCCATGTACATGATCCACGAGATGGTGGAGGGTCTGGAGGGCCGCGAGAGCACCATCCGCATGCTGCCGTCGTACGTCTACACCTCCGACCCCAGCAAGGCCACTGGCGTGTACTACGCGCTGGACCTCGGCGGCACGAACTTCCGCGTGCTGCGCGTGGGTCTGCGCCGCGGTCAGGTGGATTCGCGCACGGACGCGAAGTTCGTGATCCCGAAGAGTGCGCTGACGGGTACCGCGTCGGACCTCTTCGACTTCATCGCGCAGAGCGTGAAGAAGATGATGACGGAGAAGGCTCCGGAGGACTTGGAGAAGCGCGTGCCGCTCGGCTTCACCTTCTCCTTCCCGTGCGACCAGAAGGCTGTGAACAAGGGTCTGCTGATCAAGTGGACCAAGGGCTTCTCGACGAAGGGCGTGGAGGGCCAGGATGTGGTGGAGCTGCTGCAGAACTCGCTGCGCAGCGTGAAGATCAACGTGAACGTGGTGGCCCTCTGCAACGACACGGTCGGCACGCTGGTTGCGCGCTACTTCGTGGACCCCGATGTGCAGGTCGGCGTGATCATCGGTACCGGCTCGAACGCGTGCTACTTCGAGCGTGCGTCGGCCGTGACGAAGGACCCGGCGGTGGCCGCTCGCGGCAACGCCGTCACGCCGATCAACATGGAGTGCGGTAACTTCGACTCCAAGTACAAGTACGTGCTGCCGATCACGCAGTACGACGACGAGATGGACGTCGTCACGCCGAACCGCGAGCACCAGCGTCAGGAGAAGCTCGTGTCGGGTATGTACCTCGGCGAGATCGCCCGGCGCATCATCGTGCACCTGGCGCACCTCGGCTGCCTGCCGCATGAGCTGAAGGACGGCCTGGCGAAGCCGTGGGTCTTCGAGAGCAAGCACATGGGCATGATCGCAGCGGACCAGATGCCCGGTCTGCAGTTCACGCGCAAGCTGCTTGAGAAGATCTCTGGCGTGGACGTGTCCGACGTGAGCGACCTGCACGCGATTCGTGAGGCGTGCTGCCTCGTCCGCAGCCGTGCGGCGCAGCAGGGTGCGGTGTTCAGTGCGGCGCCGCTGCTGAAGACTCATACGCAGGGCCTGGCCACCATTGCAGTGGACGGCTCTGTCTATGAGAAGGTACCCTCCTTCCAACGCCTGTACCAGGAGAACATCACCAAGCTGCTCGGCCGCACATCGAACGCGAAGGCCGTGCTGCAGAAGGACGGTAGCGGCATCGGCGCGGCGATGATCTGCGCGCTGGTGGTGAACGAGCAGAAGAAGCACTAAGGAAGCGAAGTAGCAAGCTTCTTTATTTAAAAGAAAAAGGAGAGAGAGGCGCACACATGCAAACAGCTGTGAAAGAACGAGTGCGAGCAGTCTACGCGAATGCACAGCACAGGCAGAGCGGAAAGGAGAGAAAAAAAGAGGAAGGAAAAAGTAGGTCCGGCCATTTGGTGAAGGACTGGGCTGCAGTGGCAGCACATGAACAAGGAGGGCGATGGGTTGACGGCAAAACGTCAGCGAGAGCACACAGAAAAGGGGAAAAAGTGTGGCTTTTTGACACCTTTACCGTAAAGCAGGACCGTGCGTGTTAGGGTTTGACCTTTTTTTTTTTTTGTGTGTGTGTGGTTTCCCTGTTCGTTGCCACCCTGTATGTATGGCACCTCATTGACTTTCACCTGACCGCGATGGAGCCCTCAGCGTCTCTGTGTCTTCTTCGTTTTTTTTTTTTTTGTTGTTGTTGTTGTTGTCAGTCTCTCTCTCTTTCTTTTTAGGTATTGTGTATTTCATGGCTAATCGTCTTTATACCTCCTCTGTGTTCATGTCTCTTTCACACGCCAACTGACTTTTGGTCTGTTTTTCCCCCACTTCGGATAGGCAGGACGTAAAGCGTTGGGCTTTAAAACGAAAAAAAAAAACGGTCTGTTTTCTCTTCTAATTCTATAATTTCCTTTCTCTTTTCTTTTTACAGGTCAGCTGTTTTTGTTAACAGCTCCGTGCTCGTGAAGAAAAGAGATAATAAATAAAAAAAAAGCAACATACTGCTGAGAGCTTTTTTTTTCTTTTTCTTTCACGAGCACGACCCGTACGCGCAGCTGGCGTTGCAGCGAAGCTGGAAAAAGGCGTGCTTTTTTTTTTCCTTTTAAGCGCACCGGGTCTTTGTCGTCTCCAGCTGTCACTGATACGCTCTCAGTTGCATGTACGCATCCAAAAGGCTGAAATAACTATGTGTGTGTTCTTTTCTTTTACTCTTTCTTTTTTGTTTTTTTTTTTATGCTGTTCTTGGCTCTCTCGTTAGTGTTTTCTCTTTTTTTTTTCCTGTTCTTCTCTACCAAGTGTGTATTTGCTTTCGTAGTTCGCGAGACATCTTCATTTAATCATACGCGGAAGGATGAAAAACTAAAGAGCAGCGAAGACTTCAAAATGCCGCCTCTTATCGAGGAAACCGGCCTCTTTTAAATGTTGAAGAAACACCCAAAAACACACTCACCTTTTTTCTTTTTTTATTTTCAGCTTCGCTGTTTCACCGCTGTCGTTCTTGTTCATGCGTGTTGCGGTTGGTATGCGTCTCATGAGAGTAATTAATACAGGGAAAAAAAAAAAAGCAAGGCACGTGAACGAAACGTCTTCTGGCTGAACAGCAACTGGTGAGCCAAGGAAAAAAAAGGTAGGTGGGAAGAAGGGAGAGTTGTTCACTGTAAGACTTCAAAAACAAGAGCTTTATAGTTTATTGGAGAGTTGTTCTTAATCAGAAAAAAAGGGGAAAACGTTAATGTCTAGCAACAACAAAAATCAAATATAAAAGAAATGCGTGATTGGGACCGCAAAGCCAGTAGGAACTTGAAAATCATGTGTGTGTGTGTGTGTTTAAGCAGCGGTAGGCAGGGAGACATCAGCAGCAATAACCCGTATTTCCCTCATTTTCCATCACTACAACATTATCTGCTTTCTTTTCTTTTCCTCTTCTCTTATCAACTGCAGAAAGCAAGATAAACCGCAGTCATGGCCTCTCGCGTTAACAACCTGATGTCCCACATCGCGATCCGCGATTCGGACAGCGATGAGATGCGCTACGTGAAGCAGCGCATCGCCCTCGCCAGCCTCGCCACGCAGTTCACCATGTCGCACGAGAAGCTGAAGCAGATCGCCATGTACATGATCCACGAGATGGTGGAGGGTCTGGAGGGCCGCGAGAGCACCATCCGCATGCTGCCGTCGTACGTCTACACCTCCGACCCCAGCAAGGCCACTGGCGTGTACTACGCGCTGGACCTCGGCGGCACGAACTTCCGCGTGCTGCGCGTGGGTCTGCGCCGCGGTCAGGTGGATTCGCGCACGGACGCGAAGTTCGTGATCCCGAAGAGTGCGCTGACGGGTACCGCGTCGGACCTCTTCGACTTCATCGCGCAGAGCGTGAAGAAGATGATGACGGAGAAGGCTCCGGAGGACTTGGAGAAGCGCGTGCCGCTCGGCTTCACCTTCTCCTTCCCGTGCGACCAGAAGGCTGTGAACAAGGGTCTGCTGATCAAGTGGACCAAGGGCTTCTCGACGAAGGGCGTGGAGGGCCAGGATGTGGTGGAGCTGCTGCAGAACTCGCTGCGCAGCGTGAAGATCAACGTGAACGTGGTGGCCCTCTGCAACGACACGGTCGGCACGCTGGTTGCGCGCTACTTCGTGGACCCCGATGTGCAGGTCGGCGTGATCATCGGTACCGGCTCGAACGCGTGCTACTTCGAGCGTGCGTCGGCCGTGACGAAGGACCCGGCGGTGGCCGCTCGCGGCAACGCCGTCACGCCGATCAACATGGAGTGCGGTAACTTCGACTCCAAGTACAAGTACGTGCTGCCGATCACGCAGTACGACGACGAGATGGACGTCGTCACGCCGAACCGCGAGCACCAGCGTCAGGAGAAGCTCGTGTCGGGTATGTACCTCGGCGAGATCGCCCGGCGCATCATCGTGCACCTGGCGCACCTCGGCTGCCTGCCGCATGAGCTGAAGGACGGCCTGGCGAAGCCGTGGGTCTTCGAGAGCAAGCACATGGGCATGATCGCAGCGGACCAGATGCCCGGTCTGCAGTTCACGCGCAAGCTGCTTGAGAAGATCTCTGGCGTGGACGTGTCCGACGTGAGCGACCTGCACGCGATTCGTGAGGCGTGCTGCCTCGTCCGCAGCCGTGCGGCGCAGCAGGGTGCGGTGTTCAGTGCGGCGCCGCTGCTGAAGACTCATACGCAGGGCCTGGCCACCATTGCAGTGGACGGCTCTGTCTATGAGAAGGTACCCTCCTTCCAACGCCTGTACCAGGAGAACATCACCAAGCTGCTCGGCCGCACATCGAACGCGAAGGCCGTGCTGCAGAAGGACGGTAGCGGCATCGGCGCGGCGATGATCTGCGCGCTGGTGGTGAACGAGCAGAAGAAGCACTAAGGAAGCGAAGTAGCAAGCTTCTTTATTTAAAAGAAAAAGGAGAGAGAGGCGCACACATGCAAACAGCTGTGAAAGAACGAGTGCGAGCAGTCTACGCGAATGCACAGCACAGGCAGAGCGGAAAGGAGAGAAAAAAAGAGGAAGGAAAAAGTAGGTCCGGCCATTTGGTGAAGGACTGGGCTGCAGTGGCAGCACATGAACAAGGAGGGCGATGGGTTGACGGCAAAACGTCAGCGAGAGCACACAGAAAAGGGGAAAAAGTGTGGCTTTTTGACACCTTTACCGTAAAGCAGGACCGTGCGTGTTAGGGTTTGACCTTTTTTTTTTTTTTGTGTGTGTGTGGTTTCCCTGTTCGTTGCCACCCTGTATGTATGGCACCTCATTGACTTTCACCTGACCGCGATGGAGCCCTCAGCGTCTCTGTGTCTTCTTCGTTTTTTTTTTTTGTTGTTGTTGTTGTCAGTCTCTCTCTCTCTATTTCTTTTTAGGTATTGTGTATTTCATGGCTAATCGTCTTTATACCTCCTCTGTGTTCATGTCTCTTTCACACGCCAACTGACTTTTGGTCTGTTTTTCCCCCACTTCGGATAGGCAGGACGTAAAGCGTTGGGCTTTAAAACGAAAAAAAAAAAAAAACGGTCTGTTTTCTCTTCTAATTCTATAATTTCCTTTCTCTTTTCTTTTTACAGGTCAGCTGTTTTTGTTAACAGCTCCGTGCTCGTGAAGAAAAGAGATAATAAATAAAAAAAAAGCAACATACTGCTGAGAGCTTTTTTTTTCTTTTTCTTTCACGAGCACGACCCGTACGCGCAGCTGGCGTTGCAGCGAAGCTGGAAAAAGGCGTGCTTTTTTTTTTCCTTTTAAGCGCACCGGGTCTTTGTCGTCTCCAGCTGTCACTGATACGCTCTCAGTTGCATGTACGCATCCAAAAGGCTGAAATAACTATGTGTGTGTTCTTTTCTTTTACTCTTTCTTTTTTTTTTTTTAATGCTGTTCTTGGCTCTCTCGTTAGTGTTTTCTCTTTTTTTTTTTTCCCGTTCTTCTCTACCAAGTGTGTATTTGCTTTCGTAGTTCGCGAGACATCTTCATTTAATCATACGCGGAAGGATGAAAAACTAAAGAGCAGCGAAGACTTCAAAATGCCGCCTCTTATCGAGGAAACCGGCCTCTTTTAAATGTTGAAGAAACACCCAAAAACACACTCACCTTTTTTCTTTTTTTATTTTCAGCTTCGCTGTTTCACCGCTGTCGTTCTTGTTCATGCGTGTTGCGGTTGGTATGCGTCTCATGAGAGTAATTAATACAGGGAAAAAAAAAAAGCAAGGCACGTGAACGAAACGTCTTCTGGCTGAACAGCAACTGGTGAGCCAAGGAAAAAAAAGGTAGGTGGGAAGAAGGGAGAGTTGTTCACTGTAAGACTTCAAAAACAAGAGCTTTATAGTTTATTGGAGAGTTGTTCTTAATCAGAAAAAAAAAGGGAAAACGTTAATGTCTAGCAACAACAAAAATTAAATATAAAAGAAATGCGTAATTGGGACCGCAAAGTCAGTAGGAACTTGAAAATCATGTGTGTATGTGTGTGTGTGTGTGTGTGTGTGTGTGTGTGTGTGTTTAAGCAGCGGTAGGCAGGGAGACATCAGCAGCAATAACCCGTATTTCCCTCATTTTCCATCACTATAACATTTTCTGCTCTCTTTTTTTTTTTTTTTTTAAGCAGCGTCTTCGCAAGTGATCCTTCTGTTCTGACGGTATTGCTTATATTGGAGGGAGCAGATACGTGAGGTATATGGGTGCTGTTTTGCCCCTCGCTGGCGAAGAAAAAAAAGCAGAAGTGAGAGCAATGGTTGTCGGAGCGCCAAGTCTACGTAGTATTTTTCTACTAGCTTTGCTTTTTCTTTCTTTATTTTCTCTCTTTCGGTCTGTATATTGTGTCTTTTCGATCGAACGGTTGTTTGTGGTCCGTGCAGTACATGGTTTTTTGTTTCAAGCTCTAAGACAGCGCTCTTCGTGTCTTGCGTTTCGACATCTGGCTCTATGCAGCGGCGGCTTGCTTGCTCCGCTGCCCTACTTAGCAGCGGTGGGCACTCCACAAAACGCAACGCGGTGCTACGTGCATCATCACGTAGTCAGCCACTCACAAGTCATCCCGCGTTGTCAAATTCAGTGTTTATCACTAAGTGTGGCTTTGCTGATTCTGCTGCCACTGCTGCTGCGTCCGCCATTCACGAGCAGACGCGTTGGGCGCACACCAGCACGACACAACACACGGCTTCTCACGCGGCTTCCTCGTCGTCCTCAACAAGAACAGCGGCTTCCGCTTCTCTCACGCTCAGCAACTCTTCCCACAAGTTGCATCGTGCCACGACGCTGAGCATTTTGAACGGCTTCGTGCAGCAGCGCGACTACGAAGGTTGTGCCCGTTTCTACGAGCAGCACTTCGACCCTGCACGACAGCACTTCATACATGACTTCTGTCACGGTTTTGCCGGCGACGCACGTGATGCGCTGCTGCTGCTGATGCGCGTGTACACGAATATGGGTCGCATTGACAGGGTACGCGACGTGTTGAGTGTTGGTCTGCGGGACCTGGCTGCGGTAGAACGCGCCATGGACACGACGCCGCTGTCGTACGCCGACCTCGGCAGGCAGGCGGGAGGTGAGGAATGGAATAATCGTAGCGGCGATGAGGAGACGCAGCACAGCAGTTCGAGCGGACAGGGCAGGCTCTCGCTCCCGCAGCAAGACAACTTGCTGCCGCTGACGTCGTCTGCAGCCTCTGCGGAGGACACGCAAAACAGTGTGTTTGCGTGGTGTCGCGAATCGTTACTCAACTCATCGGTCTTCAACGCCTACCTCGAGGTCCTCACAAAACGAAATAAGTTCTCCGTGCCCGAAGTATCCTTCATACTGGAGCAGATGTCCGCGGCCGGCGTTGCGCGTGATGCGCTGACTTATCACTACCTCATCGAGTTGCACGTCCGCGCCGGCTACGATCCGCAAGGCCTGTGGGAGGAGATGAAGTCGCAGACACCGCCGCTGCAGCCGTTGCCCGCAACGGTACAGACGCTGCTTCTCCGGGTGGTGCCGTCGAGTCCCGATCCGGCTTTCGTGGTGGACGTAACTAAGGCAGCTCTGGGCTTCGGCACGGCGGTGATGGACAAGCGGATGCTGTCGGAGATGATCGAGCAGTGGCTGATGGGGACCGCCGCAGTGTCCCCTGCAGCTTCGGGTGACGCCCCGCCAATCCAAACACAAGGACAGCCTCACAGTACCACACCAGCGCAGGCAGCACGACTGCATCTTGGCGCAGCAGGCGGCAGCAACGCCAAGACGAACTTATACCCACCCGAGTACATCCTGTGGCTGATGCTCGAGCTGGAGCTGCGGTGCGTGCTAGACAAGGCGAGCTTCATGCAGTACGTGGAGCGCCACCACCTGACGGAGCTGCTGCTGCGGTGTGCGAAGTGCACGGACGCCGGGACGGCGGAGCAGGTGCTTGCGCTCATGGACCGCCACGCCGTGCCAAAGACAGCCGATGTCCTCGCTTTAGTTGTTTGGTGCTGGTCCCAGGCCCTCGAGGTAGAAAAAACGCTCGATTTGATTGAGTGGATGGCGCTGAAAGGCTATCTAGATCAGGTCGACTGCTTCCGCAAGGCCTACATCGACTCCTTGCGTTACACGATGGAGCAGCACTATCTCATGACGTTTGCTGACACGCTGAGCGGTAGCCCTGCGTTGGTGGCACGCGCGTTGGCACACCTGCGGGTGCGTCGCCAGCGTGGGGAACTTGTGTCCGCGCACACACTGGACTTGATCGTGCTGAGCTACGCCCGCGCTGGAGAGGAGCGCAAAGCACTGCAGCTTGTCGCCACGTACGAGTCCCGCTGGGACGTCAGCCCCCGGACAAACACCTTCAACTCGTTGCTGGTCGGCTGCTCGCGGCACCGCAGCACGATGCTGCACCGTGTCGTGTACACGACGATGTTGAACAGTGGCGTGGTCGCGAACGTCTTCACCTTTCGTGTGTTAATTCGTCAGGCCGTGGTCTCGGGGAACATCGACGAGGCGATGTTTTACTTGGAAGAGGTGACGAAGCATCCCGGGCTGCGAGTGGAGGTCGAGATGATTCTTCCCATCCTCGAGCGGGCAGCAAGGGTGGGGGATGTGGACACGGCGAACCGCATTAGTCAGTACTCACTGAAGTGCGACATCGGCATCGATGGCGGGGTGCTGCGTAGCGCCATGCAGCAGCTGGCCGAGGCAGGGCAGAGCGTGGAGGTGTTGAAGGGCCAGCTGCCGCTGCATGAGGCGCTGCGGTCACGTTCAAAGACGGGCCGTCAGCGCGCGCGTAACGAAGTCCTTCTGTAGAATGAGAAAGAAAAAAAAAAAAAGAGAAACTACCAAAAAAAAAAAGTCTGAAACACGCGTGTTCTTCTGTTTTTCTCTCGATAATAGCACGTAGAGAAAGGAGAAGGGGAAAAAGCACGATCTTTTAAACATCAATCACGATGCCGATGATGATGGGATGATGGCTGCGGTCCTTAGTGCTTCACTTGAGGAACGGTTTTTTTTTTCTTTTTCATCAGAAAGCAAACTACTTCTTTTTTTTTTTCCTTTTCGCTCCTAATGAAGGTACTTTGGTGGACATTCATTTTATATCTCTGTCTATATTCGTCTTCTCAACCTCTAACGTTGCTATGACGCTTGTTCACAGCCGAAAGCAAAGGAGCTACGTCACGTGGGTGTGCACGACTAAACCGCGCTCATGCAGCTGAACGCGTGCTGACGCGTGCATGTGTTGTCCCCCTCTCCTGTTTTTTTTTTCTCTTTCTTTTCTGATATATTGTATTGTACAGTTTTATAGTCTTTTGAGTGCGTTCACCGCAACACACACACACATACACACACGTGCCATTTCAGATTAAACGTAGAACACAGAGAGTTGGGGGTACTCTCTTTTCCGCGTGCGTGTGCGTGTGTGTGAGTGTTTTTTTTTTAATTATTATTACTCCCTTTCTTTTTTTTTTTCTTTATTTCCTTCTTTCATTGTAACGCGCCTGCACACAGCTCCTTCTTCTTTATTTTTCGCGGGCTTTTTTTTTGTTGTTGTTGTTGTCGTTTTCTTCTTTCTTAGTTCCTTTGTCTTTTCGTCATTTTCGAAATGGCCACCGTAGAGACCGTCAAAGGGCGTTACTCGTCCTACAAGCTGTTGAACGATGTCGGCCACGGCGGTAGCGCACGCGTCTTCCGCGCGCTGGACTTGGCGACGAAACGAGAAGTTGCCGTGAAGCAGCTCTTCGGCAATCGCGCGCAAGACCGTGAGGACTGGCTGCGTGAGGTCGATGCACTCCACACGCTGAACAACCACCACTGTCCTCACGTTATCCAATACCTCGATCACATGCAGCAGCACGATATGCTGTTTTTGGTGGAGGAGTTCGCTGAGCAGGGCTCGCTGCTGCGGCGGCTGAGGCAAGAGGGCCCGATGCCCGAAAGTAGAGTCTGTAACTTTACGTTTCAAATTCTGACGACGCTGCACCGCATGTCACAGTGGAGCATCATTCACGGTGATTTGAAGGCGTCGAACCTCTTGCTGTTTGCAGGGGATGTGGTGAAGTTGACCGACTTCGCGCTGCGCTCACGCGGCGGTGACAACAACGGCACAAACGAGCACCACCACAGCCGCAATCACCACCACCACAACAACAACAAAGTCACAAGCAGCAGTCGTACCGTGGAGCAGACAACTCGCGTGAGCATTGCTGGGTGCGAGGACGACAGCAGCAACAGCCCACACACTGGTTTGGCCTCGACCTCCGCGACGACGGCGACCACCACCACCACGACCACCACAATGGCGTCGTCGTCGCCTTTGCTGGAGTTTCGTGGATCGGTGTACTGGGCTGCGCCGGAGGTGCTCGCTGGGGAGAGCCGTCTGACCGCAGCGAGCGATGTCTGGTCGGTCGCGTGCACCGCGATTGAGTTACTGACTGGCGCCCCGCCGTACTTCGACCGATCAATTCCGAACGCGACACATCACGTGTTGAAGTACTACTACGCGGTGATGGAGCACAAAACTCCCGCAGCGGAGGAAGAGAGAGAGGAAGAGGACAAGCAGACTGCATTGCGGCACAGCGGCGAGGACGCTGCTGGTGCTAGTGCTGGTGTTTCTCCCACCCCCAGATCTGAACAAGGGAAGACTGGAAGTGGCAGCTTCAGTGGAGGAAGGGTTCGTGAAGACGAGGAGGAAATTGCTTGTGCACGAGAGCGTGGTGCGAGCGGCAGCAACACGAGCACCGCACCAGAGGAAGAGGAGGAGGAGAAGCGCAGCGGCGGAGGCAAGCAACGCGCCGGCTCCCTCGTGCCGCCACTGCCGGAGTCGCTGAAACTCAGCGAGGAGTGTATGTCGTTTCTGCGTGCCTGCCTCCGCCTTCGCCCGGACGAGCGTCCATCTGCGGGGGAGTTATTGCAGCACGAGTGGTTTTTAAGTGTCGTGGTGCCGCAGCTGCTGCAGGCTGCCCGGGAAGGGCGGGGGATGGGCAGCGCAGCGGCCAGCACTGGTGAAGACGAGATGATCGTGAATGGCACTAACGCGAACAACGGCAGCAGCGCAAGCGCGAACCCGGGGAACCGCTTTGCTGTGATCGAAAAGTGGGTGGAGCTGAACTTGTTGAGTGATCAGGCAGCCCGCTGCGAGGCCTGGTTGCGTGGCGAGGCCCTGCCGCTGCTCGTGCCGGTGCTCACGCCACGTATAATGACACCGAAGTACATCGGCAACGTCATGCGGTGCTTTTCTCACTTCGCAGACGCCAACGCGTCGCTAGCGCCACTGTTTTTAGACCGCCTGGGGGCAACGGAGCTATGGAGTGTGGAGGAGTTGACGTCCGCCTGCGACGCGGATCATCTGGTAACGCTGTTCCGCCGCTGCTGCGAGGTGCAAAATCCGCAGGTTGCGGTGTTCACGCCGACGCACCCGTCCGCGCTGCGATTTGTGCTGGGGCTGGAAAAAGCGAAGGTGCAGGAGTGCGCTGGTGCGCTGCATCGCCTGCTTGTGGAGGATCCACCAGCAGAGTCAGCTCAGCATGAACAAGTGCGTTCAGCGGCGAGTCTTGCTTCTCCGCCGAGTACTCAAACGTCAACAGTGTCACCTATGCCCTCAGGTGTGCCTCACGATGCTGGGCACGAGGCAGGGGCGGCAACAGCAGTGGAGAAAGAAAAGCAGCAGATGAGCATGCGGGAAGACGTCTGCAGGCCAGACAGCAGCGAGGCGGCTGGTGAAAGCGCGGAGAGTGAAACAGTGCCGCAGGAGTCTGCACAGCAACAGCAACAGCAGCGTCGAGAGCAAGCACGTGAACGCTTGCTACGCGACGGCGGTGCCGGCGTGCTCTGCCAGCGCGTCGAATCTCAATGCAAAACCGCCTTCTTGAACAATGTAGCTCCGACTTTGGAGTGGGGCACGATCAACTGCTTTTTGGACATTCTGAACACCGTCGAAGCATTGCCGGGCGGAGCGTCGCTGCTGTGGGGCTTCCCAAGCAAAGACAGCGTCGCACTGCCGGCGCTGAAGACGAATGTTGGCACAGCAGGCCCCACGTCTGCTGCTTCACTGATGACTCCCCGCAGCGAAGCTGTAGGCCCCAACAACAACAGCACGGGAGCAGCTACGGACACGAACGTGCACCCATCTCCGAGCCCGCCCTTGTCTCTCACGCCACCGCGCGAGTCGCTTTCCCCGACGGATCATCACGCGGGTTCTCCCGGGACAAGCAATGTGACGGTTAACCTTGCGGCGAACCATAACCGCACCACCAACAGTCCAAGTCCCACGACCACCGGAACAGCGACTGCAGCACCGACAGCTGCAGCAGCCGCGGCAGCGGCAGCGGCGGTGCACACTAACAACATCACCAACAGCAGTCTCGACGGCGATGACTCGACGGTGATGGAATGGACTTCGTCGCTGACGTGGATGTTGGCAGTGCAGGAAAGTGCACACTACGGGTGCGACGCTGCCGTGCGTCTGCTGGCCCGCTACATACATCCCGCATCCGAACTCAAAGCAGAGTATTTGGAAAAAGCAGGGGCAAGTCTGACCTCGACGCTGGTCCTCGTCGCGTCGAATGACAAACTTGAGACGGAGCTGCGCTGTGCCGCGGTCGGCTGTCTGCCGCGGCTTCAGGCTGCCTCGCTACGCGCCGCACGATACCTGCGCGATCCAGTCCGCTGTGTCCCGTTACTCGCACTCACGCTGAAGCGGAGCGCTGACTTGCCTGCGTTGACGACGGCGCTGCTGGCAGCGTTGCGTGCGCTGACGAGTAGCGAGAAGCAAACGCTAGCCGCGTGCGTGGGCAGTCCGTGGATGTGGGACGCCCTGATTGCACTGCTGAAAGCGGTGGAGGTGCAGGAAACGGCGCCGAGGAACTCAAGCGGAGGTGTATTACGGTTGTCATCAACACAACCGCGCGAACAGAGTCGAAAGAAAGACCCCGCCGCCTCGCCAAACAAGGAAAACAGCAGTGGCAGTAGCAGCCCGTCACACGCTGCGCTTGCGAATGCCGACGACGCGCACCGAGCCGCGCTACGTGCGATGCTGACAGATATTCTCACACTAATAGCGCAGTGGTTCGCTGACGTCTCGCCGTCCGCGCTGCTGAGCATGGCAGCTGCCACGGGTGGTGTGGGTCGGAACATGGTCTTGTCACCTCCCCCTCCGCCTCCGCCTCCTCTTCCTCCCCCAGTGACATCAATGGTACCGTCGACGCTGATTTCGTCTGCGCACCGGGGACGGAGGAACGTTGACCCGGCTGCTCCACCCTCACTGCCAGCGCTGCTGCAGCGATTGCGTGCACAGCTGACAGGGCTTGCGGATAACGAGGTGCTGTACTCGGGCGAGGTCGTGGCACACGTGGAGAAGACGCTGGAGTACCTGGCACCACTGGATGTAGCGACCACCGCTCCTGTGACAGTTGCGGCAGCAATGCCGCCGACAAAATAAACGTCAAAAATTACATGATAAAGAGATCGTGACACGGCGCAGTCTCTCTTCGGTGTTTCCTCTTTTCATATTGATCTTTTTTTTTTTTTCGGTTTCGCCTTCCGATCGCTTACCTTCTTTTGTGTGATCATTGCACGGTGTCTCGTCGTGATAATTCTCGTTTTTTTTTTTTTGTTTCTTCTGAACATGCACCTGTCCGCCGTCACCAACGCCACCAACGACGTCAACATTACCAACGGCGTGAGCAATTGTGTGTGTGTGTGTGTGTTTTTTGTGTGTTGATGCATACATGAGAGTTACAGAAATTCAAGCTACCTTGGATGTACAAAGCAACAATAAGAAAAGAAAAGAAAAAAAGAAAGAGTTCTCTCAAGACGTCGGTAGGCTCTGACACTTGTAACAACACGAATAAGACGTAGAGAAAAAAAGAAAGCGCCGAATCTCTCCGTTGTCCACTTCTGACAGCAAACATGTGTGTACTTATGCACAGAGATGAGAGAAGAGAGAAAAAAAAAAAAAAGTTTTCGCGCACTTTTTTCTCAGCAGTGCTTCACGTAGAACGTTGTTGAAGGGAAGCACTTCCATCTGAGACATCATCCTTCCCACTTCCAACACCGCGTCTTTCTCTCTCTCTCTCTCTATCTTTATTGTGGGAAGAACGAATCGCTGCCCTCAGAGCTTCTTTTTTTTTTTCCTCCATATATTTACACGTACACACACGCGCACAAATTCACTGTTCTTAACACTTGTTTACCCTGTTTCTTTTTCTCTTTTTTTTTTTTTGAACAGAATCTGAAATTATGTACAAGGTGTTTCCCTCACTGATCCTGCGTGCGGCGATGGTGCGTGCTCGCTCGCTGGAGCTGGGCGGCGTCAACGACTACTACACGAGCTCTTCCGCTCCCTCCTCGTCTACCCTCGTCGCTGCAGCGCCGTCCGTCACTAACGTGTACGTCTTGGCCTTCGGTGAGCGGGAGGGCTTGGCGCCGGGTGAACGACTAGAAGTGTACGGGAGCAGCGTACGTCTGATCCGCACACTCGCTTACGGCTGTCCGCGTGGCGTGACACCGGAAAGCGCCTTCACCGGCCGACTCGCCGCCGCGGATTTGGGCGAAATTACGGAGCAGCTTGACGCGCTGCACCCATGCGGGACGGACATGCGGAAACTGATCACCCTGCAGCTTCAGCGCCGCACCTCCTCGTCATCCCCGCCCTCATCAGCCCCATGCTCTCGTGCAGCGCCAACTACTCAGGAAAACGGAGATAGTGGTGCTCGTCGTGCTGCTGCTACGCAGGTGAGAGAACGCACGCATAGCTGGACGCTGCGGCTGCCGCCGATTAAGAACAGTCGTGTGCTGCGCGATCGGCTGCCAAGCGACGCAGCATCGCTGGGCAATGCGCAGCTGACGGCGCAACTGGAGCGAATGCGCCGTAGTCCGGAGGAGGTGGTCGTGGCGGAGTGGGTGAGCCGGGCAAGCGAAATCGAAAAGGAACACAAGCATGAAAGCAGCAATCGACAGCCACAGCAGCAGCAGCAGCAGGCGGCGATGCGTAACAATGGGGAGCTGTCAAACACGGTGGAGCTGACCGACGAGGATGGCATCCCGCTCTCCGCACAGAGCGCAAACACAGGCTCCGCTGACGATACGAAGAAAAACAGTACTGGCCCTGCTGGGAAGGAGGATGGGGAGGAGGACGGCGCAGGAGGCGATGCGCTGCTGATGGAGAATGGTGTGTGTTTCCGCAGTGCCGACAGCTGCGGCCTGCGTGCCCTGCGCACGGCTCGGCTGGCGTTTATTTCCAGCATCGAGCGAACAGCAAACGGGCTGGCGCGACGGCAGCGTCGGCTTTCAGGCGAGGAGCTCCGTGCGCTCGAGGTGTTGGACGTGAACGCGATTGATTTCACCTTTGCCCACGCGGCATTGCAATCTACGCTGGAGCTCGGCCTGCACGTAGGTGAGGCGTGTCGCATCACCCACGTCCCGCTTACCGACGCCGCAGCGCAGAAGGTGGAGACACAGACGGCCAGCTACATCCGCGTTGTCGCCGCTCGCACGGATGCGGGGCGAGCGCTGCCACGTCCCTTTGACTTTCTCCCTACGCACTCCTTCGACGTCGGGGCCTATACCGCGTACCTGCCGCTGCCGCTTGGCCCGCTGACAGCCGCCGAGGCAGCCGGCAGCTGCGCCAGCCTGGACACCGAGGAAATGTCTGCGTCGGCCTCTCGATCAAACTCGAGCACTACGAATAAGAGCAAAAACACTCACAGCAAGCAGCAGCAACAGCAGCAAAAGCAACGTTGCCGTGCGGCGGAGTCTGGTATCGGTGGCACGCGTCTGGACCGTCAGCAGCTTGCCATGCAGCTCTCCCAGGCCATGGCGACACTGCGCCGTGGCGCGTGCATGCTCGTCACCTTTGTCCCAACGCCGAACACCGTTGCGGCGCTCTACCACGAAATGGAGACGCAGCACCACGCCGAGGTGCTCATTGAGCATCGCATGGTGTCGAACTCAAAGGCGTGTATTGCCGAGGCAATTTCGCGAACCGGGCGATGGGGCTACATCACGGATGAGGTGCTGCCTGCCGCGGACTGTCCGCAGGGGAGTTCCTTTTCGCTCATGGTCATCCTGGAATAGTAAGAACGCCCTCTAAAAAGGTGGAAGAAAAAAAAGCGTGAAAGCTGAGTGTTTTTTTTTTCTTTGTTTTTTTTTTTTTTTTAAACTAGGTGTTCGTATACATGCGAAACGGAACGTGCCGATTTATCACACTCACAGGTGTAGCTGACTGCGGCCCAAACGTGTGTGATTGTCTTTTTCTTCTTTCTTTCTACCCGTTTGATGGACGGTCCCTCCGTGAGTAACTAAGCGAGCACAAAAAAGTAAGAGTTGGGGTACCGCCTTGTAGCTCTTACTGATTGTCCTCTTTCTTTTTGTTTTGTTTTGTTTTCTTCTGTGAGTTTATTGTCCTCCGTCCACAGATCGCACAACAACGAAGAAATCAAAAGAAGAAAAAGAAGTTTACGCAGCCCTTCCTTCCCCCCCCCCCCTCCTCCTCCTCCCCCGGCCTGGGACTGCTTCGGTGAGTGTGCACAGCAACATAGAGCACCTGTTTGTGCATGGTTTAGCGTTAGATTTCTCTATCAGGGCGTAGTCTTTTTTTACGCAGTTTTTATAGCCGAGACAAGTGTCATCGGCAACTTCGGATGCTGAGATGATGAGGTGATGAGGAGACAACTTACGACTTCTTCTTTTCTTTTTTTTTTTCACCCTGATTGCATCAGCAACATGAAGTCTGTCGAACACACACACAAACAAACACACACATATATATATATATATATATATATACAAACAGAAATTGCAACATGCTGAGCAACACGAAAGGCTACTCTCGCTTCTCCCGCGCGCTGGGGTACCACCGCGAGGATCTCTCTGCCTTGGGTCAGGTGTGCCCGACGTGGCGCAGCACTGGCAAATGCAAGTCGTACGACAAGGAGCAGGAGATCCGTCGCACCTTAGCGGCTGCGAAGGAAGCGGAGCTGTTGAAAAAGGCCACGTCGCTGTACAATGCACAGATGGATCTCATGGCAGACTTGGGCAGCGTGGAAGGGGATGCGGAGCTGCTTGACAGCATGACGGCACAGGGCGGCTTTTCCACGGATCCATCGAAGAAAGACGAGATGGTCCAAAAGCTGATCGCCGAGCTCAAGCAGGAGCCAGCGTACCTGAACTGGAGCCTCGACGCCGACGTCGCGGAGCGCATGGTCGAGCTGCGTGTAAAGCCGTGCCGTTTTAGCCATCGTGGTGAGCTGACCGCGTCCTTGAAGCGAAGTCGCAGTGCGCAGGATCGCGAGGAAGGCCGACTGGCGCAGCAGCAGCAGCGGGAGCAGCAGGAGGTACTTCGAAGCAGCAACGCAGAAGCAGCAGGAAGAACAAAAGTCGAAGCAGCCGCACCGGCTCACGCGTTGTCGTCGTCACATTCTCTTCCACCCATGCCCACATCACAGCCAAGGGGCAGCGCCGCACAACAAGCGCGGGCGCATGCGCAGGCGCAGCGGTGGGAAGAGGAGCGTCATCGCATGTTCCAGAGTCTAACACCACTGCAGCGGTGTGTGGTGTGTTTGCTGTGGCAGCGTCAGTACACGGTGGAGCAAGGCGTCGTGTGCGATGTTCGTCTAATGTTGGAGAAGCGGTTGACCGAGCAGTTTGAGCGCACAGGGCGTATTGTAGTGGAGGGTGCAGTCGTGGCGGAGCGCCGCGGCACAGGGAATCACAAGAGCAACGCCGAAGACAACGACGAAGATGGTGGTGGTGATGATCCGCTGGATCGTTACTTGAGCAGTGCAGACTTCGAGCAGCTCGTGGAACAGGAGTCGAAGCGGAAGGTGACGCGAGTGACGTTTCGACCAGAATTCGGCACAGTGGACCTGAGCGCGTTGTCTCCCCTGGTTGCGTACGTGAGCAGCACGCCGGGTTGCGGTGTGTTCCTGGCGCGAACGCTGATCTACTTCACCGGGGAGGCTCTGGCTCCACGACAAAGTGCTGCACCGTCGCAAGCTGCTCACAACCGAAGCAGTAACAGCGAGAGGAGTGGCAGTAGCGCGACAGATCAGAGAGTGGAAGTAGTGGTGGAAGCAGAAGATGACCGTCCTGCGCCGACGAGCTTCCATCGCCTGCTCTTCCCTACACATGAACCTGTTACAGAGAAGGAAGTAGACCTCGGCGGCACCGCACGCGCGGACGAAGTCGTCGAGGCGATGGAGTGGGTCCTGCAGGTCTACCAGCGAGAGGCACAGCTGCGCTCGGCGTGCAACGGCAGCCTGGGAGGCGCTGCGACCTTTTCTACGATTTCTGACCCACAAGAGCAACAGCACGTGTCGGCGCTGTTCGCGCGCCAGCGTGTTCGTCTGCACGGCTTCACCCTCACCCACTGCAAGATCACCTCAGCCGACGCCCTTATCGGCGCCCTGCGCAAGCGCAATCTCGAGCAGTTCCTCTACGCCCTCGACTTGTCAGACAATCGACTCTGGTCACTACGGTTTCTACTCGTACTGCGTGCGCACTTCGCACAGCGGTTGCTGCGGCTTTCCTTGCGCGGTAACCCGATTACACGCAAGCCAGAGTATCAAGAGCAGGTGCGGCGGTCGCTGCCACAGCTGACGTCGTTGGACGGAGAGCCGATCCGCCGGCCACCGCTGCGGCTGCCGAAGCCCCTGCCTTCGTCATGCACCCGCTGGATCAACGACGATGACGACCACGAGAATGACGCCGGCAACAGCCCCCGACAGCAACAAAGAAGAAAGCAAACGGAGAAGGAGGAGGAGGAGAAAGAAAAAGAAAGGGAACGAAGGGAGACTCAGACGACGGTGTTAGACTGTGTTGCGCGACTGCTCTACATCTTCGAAACACGCCGCATCCCGCACACCGCACGCGAGCTCCGCGCCTTCCACGAGGCAGCGAACGGCCCAATCACAAAAGAGGAAGAGGAGTGGAATGAGGACAACTTCCCGCACCGCTACTTGCATCCCGCCGCGACCTTCAGTGTCGCGCTTGCCCCCGAGCTCAGCTTCTTCGACGCCGCCAGCATGCGAGATGCGCGGTCGGTGGAGCTGGATACGATGTACACAGGAATGCGGCTGAGTGCGGTCGACGTGCGCGATGCCCGGGTGTTTGACGTCGCGATGAAAAACAGCTCGCGCAATTTGCTGGCGGGCCGACCTGCGCTGCAGCGGTTTGGCAAAGGAGCTGACAGCTGTTATTTGGCCTACCAGCTCACGCTCTACCCAGAGCGAATGGCGGTGCTGCATCACGTGAGCGATGCTGTAGTCTCGGTGGCGTGTGTGACGGATAGCGACATCAAGGCAGTAGCAGCAGCTACAGCAACCAAGGCAACAGGCAGCATGAACGAGAAGAAGGGCTGCAGCAGCAGCAGCAACAACAACATCAACATCAGCACGACCAAGAAGAGGTCAAGAGTTGAGGCGGCCACATCAGCGCAGCAGCGACACAAGCACTTCGGCACCCTGGCGCGCGATCCAGCACCGACGCAGCACATCGTCACGCTGCACGGCACAATGACATGGCAGCTGCCCAGCATGAGGGCCGGTGAGTGCATGCGTGCCGCCTACACCCGTGTGATGATTCTCACCAGAAAAGTGCTACCCGCGCAGAACCGCGAGTGGGAGCGGCTGCGAAGTCCGCCGTACGTGCTGATGAACGACACACTCTTTCTTTACCCGGCCGCGTCGCTGCCGCAAGCCTCCATCGCAGTGGCCCCCAGTGCCATCTTCAGAGCGAACACACCCGCACGGCTTTCGCGGCTGGTAGTGGAATTTGGGTTGGAGGCCTGCCGTGACGGCGTCGCGCTCGTGAGAGATGTGATGGAGCGATGCACGAGTGCGGCTGCCGAGTATGCCGCGTTGCAAGCCCTCGTGCTGGGTGTCGTCGGTCCACGTGGTGTGGTTGCGCACACCAACACCGAGATCGATCATCACGAGAGCGGCACAAGTCAAGTCACGACGGCGGCGACGGGCACACTAGCAGCGGAAGACGCAGCGGCGGTGCTGCTCGCACGCACGGCTGCTGCGCAGCTCAGACCCGTCTTGGAGGCCTTCGTAAGCGCAGCTACCACCTCTTCCTGTGCGTCCACAGCATCCAATCACACGTCTGCGCCGTTGGCGCCTGCTTCGCATACCTACACCGTCTTTTCCGTGTTGGAAGGCGCGACCTCGACTGCTGCGGCAGACACGGAGGAGGAGAACCGTGTGGAGTTGTGTGAAGCGAGGAAGAGCGCCCAGTCGAGCTCGCACGAGCAGCACCCGCGTTCGAGCAAGAAAAAAGCCAAAAAGGAGGGCGAAGTACCAAAGAAGGACGGTGGTGACGACGGCGATGGGTCTGGTGTGACGGTGTACGACGAGAGCCTGGCGCAGTCGAAGGACAGGATTCAGCAGTGGGCGTCCGGGCTGCATGTCGTGACGCGGTCTTTGGTGCACGATGTCACCGCCATCACAAACGCGTGCTACACGTTTCTGTAAGCAAGCAAACCAGAAAGCAGGCTGTACTAAGTTGTCTTTCTCTTTCTCTGACGGAGATTTCATTAAATCAGCATGTGTATTCTTGTGTGTGTGTGTTTAAGGTAAGACACGCTGAAAAGAGAGAAAAAAGAAGAAGATCCATGCGGCACAAAAATCCGCTTTAATTAATCGATTAATCATGTCTAACGACATAATAAAAGTAAGTAAAAAAAAAAAAAGAGGAAAGAGGAATGTAAAGCTGCTGCATGTGCGCTGAATCTTGCTGCCTGAATTGGTGAACCTTTTTTTTTTTTTGTGTGTGTGTGTGTTGCATGTTTCAATACCTTTGAGCTGTTGTTGTTGTGGTTTCCTCCCTGGTGTCCGCTGGTGTTTTACTCGTTGTGTGAGAGAGACACAAATTATATATGAGCATCGCTAGCCTAGAGTTTCCGCTGTCGTGGCCGTCTTGCAAAAACACACCCCTTCTTTTTTTTTTTTTCTTCCTCACCTCTATGTTCTATGGTGCGCATTGCATTTCTCTTTGTCTTTTTCTAGTGCATTTTGTGCTTCTCCTTATTATCTTTTTTTTTTTTTTATTCCCCCACCCCCTCTCCTGTAAACTGAGAGACATGTTGTTTCGTAATGTGTGCCAGGCGTGCGGCCGTGTACCGTCGCAGACCTCCCCGCTGCAACGCTGGCAGAAGCAGCAGCAGTGGCCGCAGTCCCAGTTCCTACAGCGTCGCTGGGCCAGCTCCTCATCCTCTTCCTCCCGCGCTGGCAGTCACGGCCACAGCAGCTTCCGCGCTGGTGCCGTGGACAGAACCCCTTTCCAAGTGAAGCCAAACTACAGCATCCCGATGTGGCAGCCGCCGGCGCGTTTTATGAAGTACCGCGCCGTTCGCTGGCTCTCCAATAATCTGCTCGCCCTCGCCACCTATCAACTCGTGTTGGAGGCTGGCTTTACGGTTGTCTTTGGCAGCCTCCTCTACACCGATAAGATTACCGCGCAGGGCGTGTGTGACTCCCTCTCTGCCTACCACTACCCCTTTGTGAACTGGATTGATGTGACGGGCGGCGTGTACACGGATCCGGTGAAAGTGGGTCCTTTTTCGTTAAACCCGCAGAAGATGACGGCGCTTCACACAGGACACAACATCGCGAACGGTCTGCTTCCCGTGCAGGTGGTGCTGCTGCTTTTAACTTTCTCCCCTGTGCACCGTCTATACCGGGTGTTGCGGCACTTACCTCCAGTCGCAGGAGCCACCGTCGTGGGATCCGCTGCGGCGAGCGGTGCAGCGACAGGCGCCTCCACCACTGCCGCTGCTACCGCTGACACTGGTGCCACGGCAAGAGGAGGCGCAAAAACGGCAGCTGCGGCATCGCCGCGCCGCGCATCGTACGCGCGACCATCCTCTACCCGGATTACAAACCCTCGCCAGCCTTTCTGAGAATGAGAACGTAGAAAAATGGTGAGAAGAAGGAGCGTGATCGCGACATTTGTGTTGAAGCAGGCGTTTTTTTTTTTTTTGAGCTGTACGACAGCTGGTTTTCTTTTCTGATTTGTGTCCACTGTCGCTCTGTGAGAGCGCTTATTTATTGCTGTTTTTTTTTTCTTATTTTTTTTTTTCCTAGTCTCATCACAGTTCGTTCGTTTAAAAGCGTGATAAAAAGAGTGACTTGCAACATGTCTCGTGAAGGATTGGTGTGACGTAACTGTTTGAAACGCACGTAACGGAGAATGACTTTTTTTTTTTCTGTGCCTCCCTCTCTTCTGCGTTCTCCTTCCTTCTTATGCCACCTCAGTGATCAGCACAGTACAGCAGATAATAAGAAAAAAGAAGAAAGCCATGTTTGCTGAGCCACTGAATCACTGTTCCTGAACAAGCACACACACACACACACATTGTATATTGAGTACTTCGCCTTTACACGCCGCGGAGAAGGTACAAAGCTACGACAATGAGAGCAACTTTCCTCTGGAAGAGAATAGCGGGTGACTCGCTTCGGTTTGTCACTCTCCTTCCCGCGCTCCTCTGCGGCGTCGCCGTTCTCTTCATCGTCATCCCAGCCTACGCAGCACCAGCGGCACGCAGCCCGACTCTCATCGACCACATTGGGGACTCAATTCCGCTGACGATGTACATGCGTCTGGAGAGGCAAACTCAAAAGACGTTTCTGTTTAACTGGTACGCCGCGGGCAAGGGCGACGCGCAGTTGGAGGAGGGCGAAGTCGCAGTGAACAACGAGGGCAACGTGGTGGTGGAGCACGGCACCAAAACTCAACTGCCAGATGAGTGGAACGTGGAAGAGCTGGGGAACGATGACGAATTGCCGGCGCTCGGCGCCACCACTGGTAAGCACCGCAATCAGATTATCCGCAACCTGCCCCCATCGTTCAGCCCTCGCTTTGGCATCAACCGCGCTGTGAGGCTGATGGCGAACGCCACGCTGCGGGCAGCCGGTGCGGAGCTGCAGCGCGACCCCGCACTGCAGCAGAGCGCTCTGGCCGTCCGCTTCAGCGTCGGTCGCGGCCTGCAGAAGGAGTCCACATGGCTGCCGCTGGCCTCGCGCCACCGGGTGGTGAGCTTGCTGTCCGCGCTGCTGGGCCACCGACTGGACGAGCTGCGAGTGGCGGCGCCAAAGATGGGCGCCGCAGAAAAGGCGGAGCGTGCTGCGCTGGAGCACGAGTTTGAGGATGTCACGGCGGAAAAAAGAGCTGTGCCGCCGGTTCACTACTTATCGCGTGTTACATTTTACTTTGGCTACCAGACAGGGGAGCAGCACCGCCTCACGTCCTTCTCCATCGACGTGCGTTACTCATCGGTGCAGCGGCCTGGGATTGATCTGCACTACATCTGGGACGAACACCGGCCCTACAACCCGAATCGGGCGCTGGTGCTGTGCAGTGCCGCGTCGCTGCTCGTAACGATGATGATGGTGGTGGTGGTATTTCACCCGTCGAGCCGGAGTATGCTGCTGTTTAGTCAACGCATCGTTGCGGTGCGCGAGCACGAATAAACGCGAAGATGTCTGCTGTGTTAGTGTTGTTGTCATGTTGTTGTTGTTGTTGTTTTGGTTGTCGTTTTGGTTGTTGTTCTGGGACGAAGGTTCGATCACTTCGTGCGGCGTTTTCATTGCTTAACTCTCGTGTTGTTGCTGTCCTCCTCTTTTTTTTTTTTTTTTTGCACCCGATTCGATTCCATACCGTGCCACTACACAAAACAAAAAAGCAGCAGTCGAATGAAAAGGTTGAAGAGGTAGTCGTGCTGGGGCCTTCGTTTTTTTTTTTTTTTGTATTTCTTCTCTTGTTCGCTTTCTCCGGTGATGAGAATTCGTAGCGAAAGAGCGTGCATACGTGCATGACTCAGTTTTTGTTTCCTGTACCAGCTCCCTCTCTCTCTCTCTCTCTCTTTTATCATTGTTATTTTTGTACTCGCACAGCTGTGCCTAGTCTGCTTAGCGCCCTTCTTCTCTTTGACATTTTGCCTTTGACTCCTCTTTTCACTTCACCTCTTCTGATCACTCACCAACCCAGCGGGTGCCTCGTCATTTCAGCGAGCCTCCCCTCCTTTTCCAACTCAACGATGGACGTCGTCCATTCACCTGCCAATCAGCCGACAAGCGAAGAAGTCGCACGGATCCGCCGCCGCCGCAGGCTCGCTCGCAAGACGCCGGAGCAGCGCCGGAAGCTGCTTCAGTACCAGCGCCGCCATAATGAAAAGGATGGCCGTCTCTTCTACTGCGACTACTGCGACTTGTTCGTCTCCTCCCGGCAAAAGACGTGGGCGGCACACTTGCGCAGCGCACGCCACATGGACAACTTCCGTGCCTACTACAACCTAGCCTCGCAGGTGGAGTCGGTGTGGATGGGCGAGATGGAGTACAAGATTGAGCAGGCACGCGCGCAGGAGGTGCACCGGCGAGTACAGCAACACGCAGGACGTGGCGCGGCGACGCCACTTGGTGCCCAGCATATCGCACCGGGTATCGTAGTTGGTGGCAGCCCCTCAACGTCCTCACCATCAACAGCAACGTCAACCACTGCAGCTCCTGCTGTTAACGTTGCTGTTCGCGTCGCCACACCGTCGGTGCGTGTAGGCGGCGTCGTCATGATGCCAACCATTCGCGTAGGTGGGAAGGTGGTGCCGCCACCGCCGCCTCCGCACGTGAGTGGAAGTCAGGCAAAAGCGAAGTGAGAGCTGTGATGTGAAAAGCTGAGGCTTGCCTCGTCCAAGTTGCGACTCTAGCGCGTCTCTGTGGGATTTCTTCTACTGCTGCTGTTGTTGTTGTTTTTCTGCGACGCTTGACATTGAAGAATCGTATTTTAGAAAAGGAAATGAAAATGCACGAGTGCAGGGGGAAAAAAAAAAAGGGACTACATCTTTCGACTTGAACGCAACTCGGTACTTACGAGCCTACGTCCAACTCTATCTCTTTCCGATTTGTCTTTTCCCCTTCCCCCTCTCCCTTATACACACACGCACACAATCATCACACGAACGTCTCAGTGCAAAAAAAAAAAAAAGGGCTTCTTCCCTTTTCCCTCTTTTTTTCGTTCTTTTTTTTTTTTTTTTGAGTTTACCTGAGAACATGTCTGTCAATCCATCAGGCGGTGCGGGCAGTGATGAGCGTCGGCAACGCCTGCGCGAGCAGATGAAGGCCTTCTATGGCGACCCGAACGCGTCTACGAAGCGCTCGGCCTCGCAGGCGGCCACACCGGGCAACCCAAATGTGCCGCCGGAGCTTGATCTCGACTCCGAGTACTTCAACGTGAACCGCTACACTACTGATTTACTGAAACGCGAAAGCCTGAAAGGTCTGGTCGAGACGGACACCGAGCTGCTGCGTCGCGTGCGGAGACTGGATGGAGAGCTGCAGGAGCTGGTGTACCGCAATTACGCGCGGTTCATCTCCGCCACGGACACCATTCGTGAGATGAAAGACAACGTGGTGGAGATGGACGCTAAGCTGCAGACGCTGTCGCAGAACGTGAACACAATTGACGGCATCTCCAGCCAAATCAGCCAGCAGCTGCAGGTGCACCGCAGCCACATCGAAGAGACGATCACGGCGAACCGGATGCTGAAGAAGGTACAGTTCTTGACGAGTCTGCCGACGACGATGCGCCGACTTATCGATAAGGAGGAGTTCAACATCGGGGTAAAGTACTGGGTGGCCGGTGACGGCTTCCTGACAAAGCACAAGTCCATCGCGAGCATCACGCAGATCCAGCAGAGCTGCTGCAAGCTGGCAGGGGAGCTGTACAGCGCGATTGAGCAGCGCATGTGCTCATGCCCGTTGGATGATCCGGATGCCATGGATCGCATTCGCGGCTACGTCGAGGATCTGCGCCTGCTGCGCGCGACGTCGCTGTTCGAATCGGCCCACATGGCAGACCAGCCGCCGTTTGAGGAAGTCGTGCTGCAGACGCTGATGAAGAGCGTCACGGCGAACTTTACGATGAATGTAGCGACAACACAGCGCAGTCTAAAGGCGGCGTTGGTGATTCCCGAGGACATCTCTGTCGTGGAGCTGACGAGGCGTGAGGCTTCGATGGCCCAGGCGAACTTGCAGGAGCCGCTGGCGCAGCTGAAAAACGCATGTGCGATGCTCGCCGTGAACTCGGAGCGGGTCTACGCGTTGCTCGACGCGAACACGAGCAGCGCGGACGCCTCCAGCGCGGCCGCGCAGGCCGCGAAGGACATCCAGCCTGTGCTGACAGACCTGCTGCAGCCACTCGGGCAATCGTTGATGGACTTCGTGCTGGCGCACCTAGATGCAATTGCGATGGATGGCGGGTCGGCCATGCGCGACCCGGCCGCGAGCGCCGCGGCTCTGCAGTCGTGCACAAAACACTTCGCGCGACTGTTAAAACAGTTCGTAACGGCAATGAAGACACTTGCGGAGATTTATCTCACGCCCCTCGTGCCGGCTGCCGACGCGGGCTTCGCTGGCTCCGCCCCTCCGCACGGTGGGCGCACCAGCTTGAGCAGAGCGGCCGCCGCCGTTGGCTCGCCTGTGACCGCGGACAACGCAGTACGGTGCTACGTGGCGGCGGTGCACACGACCGCGCGAGGCGTGTTGGAGCAGTACGTTGCCGCAATGCAGGCTAAAGTGACGCAGGCACCGGACACGGCGGTGCTGAAGACCTGCGTCCCGATACCCGTGGTGAACACGAGCGTGGTGTCCGCGCTGCCGCCGATGGATGAGGTGCACATGCAGAAACTTGCCTTCGTGCACACGCGGTTCCTGTACGCGGCGCTGTCGCAGTGCACGGCCGACGCGTTACGCGCCGGACTCGTCGGCGAGGACGGTGTGCCGATGGACGTCGTGGCGGAGCTCATGGCTGGCTTGGAGCGCTGTGCGCAGCAGATGCAGCACCGTGGGATTATTCTGCTCGGCCAGCTCGAGGTCGAGTCGCTTTACAACGTGGCGTTTGCCGGCGCAAGCGGAGAGGGTCGCGCGGACGGTGACAAGAGCAGCGACAAGACACCTACGCCCACACCCGCGGTCGTGACGGTGTCCACAGCGCTCATGCAACTGCTGCCGGAGTGGTCCACGGTGTACGACACGCTGAAGGCGCTGCCGCCCGTGACCGCCGCTGCGGCGGCCGCGACCAGCGTGAACAACAACAACAGTGGTTCACCGGCAGGTCGAGGCGGCGTGCCGGTGGGCTCGCCCGCGCTGCGGCGTCGCGAAACGAGTTTTTCCACTGGCAGCGGAGCAGCCGGCACCATCAATCAGAGCAACCTGAACATCGCCGGCTTAGGCTATCGCGTGGACAGTGGCAGTAACCGAAACGCTTATGGCGGCGGTGCGAGCAGCTCGAACGGCGCTCACAGCGATCACCGTGGCACGACTGGCACCGGCACGAACACTGGGTCCACTCACCTCAAGTCGGGCAACAGCAAGCTCGCCGTGGCGTACACCCGCCAGGTCATGTCTGCCTTGCAGCTGAGCGTGAATAACATCTTTGCGAACACGGAGACGGCGCTGCGGACGGAGCCGGTGGCCGGGCCACCGTCGCTTGTGATGGCCTGCGTTGTGCGGTACGTGCTGCAAGGGATCGTGGATCGGGTGCGGGATGAGGTGCACTACACCGAGGCGCAGTTCCAGCGTCTGCAGATCAGCTGCACCTTCCTGCTCTACGCGTTGCTCGCGCCAGCGAAAGGCACGGCGCCGCGGCAGTGGCGGAAAGAGTGGTCCGAGGAGGACATGAGTCAGGTGCAGCGACTTCTGGACGAGGCGTGCACCTGCGCGTACGAGTGCTACGAAGCCAAGGTGCCGCTCGCGGCAGCAGTGCTGGAGAAGATTGTGGAGTCGGCCGTGCGTGGAGGCCGGGCTGCGCTGGCAGCAGGCGCGACTGCGCCGTTCAACGCAGACAGCGCGAGCAAGTTGACTGCGACGGTTGCACCGCTGCCGCCTGCGGCAGCGGTGGAGTTCCCGGACGACGCGCCGCCGCCGCCGATCCCTGCCGCACTGCAGCGCACGGCGAACATCGCTTCCACGTCCGCGGTGGAAGAGGCGAAGTCGTCGCCGGTGCGTCACGATGACCCGCTGCAGTCGCCGCAGAGCAACCAGCCGACAACCTCGTCGAGTCGAGGGCCGAGTCGGCCATTTACGCCTAGTCCACCCGCGAATCCGACTGTTGCTGCTGCTACTGCTACTGCTACTGCGGCGGCGGTGAGCCCCCCTCCTCCTCCACAAGTTTCTCCAGAAGCCCCGCCTGCGTCAACAGCTGCAAATATGGTTACGCCAGTGGTACCAACGCCCACACTGCCAGCACCGCCTGCGCTGCCAGTTACGCCGAAGATATCCGCGCCGCCCCCCTCTATGCCGCGTCGGAGTGTGTCAGCAGCTGCGCCTGCTGCCAGTCCACCTGCGGCTGCGTCGACACAGCCGCCTCCACCACCATCACAGCCACGGCAACAGCAACAACCTGCGGCGATGAGTGCCCAGTACTACGGTGGTGAGCAGACAGAGCGCGTCCAACGCATAGACGAGGAGGAGGAGTTGCCCATGTAAAAAAAAAAAAAAGGCTTACGGTTTATGGCTGCCTGTATGAACCTATTCTCATTCGTGTGTGTGTGTGTGTGTGTGTGTGTTTTGCTGTATTCCTCTTTCCGACATACACACGTACGCAAGCGCGTCTTTTTGGGGAGAGCTTTTTTTAAGCGATAGTGCAGCTGTTTTTTTTTTTTTTCTTTCGTGTTTTTGTTTTGCATTGGGTTGTCTGGACGGGACTCATATTGTTAACCTTCATGATGACGTGTGTTCGTGTTTTCTGTAAGTTGATGATGCGTCCTCAATGTCGCTGTTATCGTTGTTTTCTTTTTTACGTTTTTTTTTTTCTTTTGCTTCTTTGTCTTTTTTTTTTTTTTTTGTGGAGTTTAAACTTACCTTTTTTCGTTGAAGTACCTTTTTTTTTGGGGGGGGGAGAGAGATCAGACATCATCAAACCTCTCTCTCGCCGCTGTGATTAATGTACAGATGATCAGATAGCCAAGCGTCCAGTGATCATGTCATGTTTGTCAAAGCGGTAACAACTTCCCCTCCCCCCGCCCCCGGAAAAAAAAAACAAAGAGCAGGGCAGCGAGAGCTGTCCTGTTTCTCACGTTCAAAGCCCTTTCATGACAACTTCTCTCTGTCTCTCTCCTTTGCCCACAACTCTTGTGACTTCACGGTATGTGCCTACGCCCGACACACTCCCACGTGCCGGCAGTTAGTGGATCACTCGACGTACTTGTCGATTGACTGCAGAGAAGAAACAACAACAACAACAACAACAACCGAAAAACAAAGGGGAAGTAAGCCTCCTCTTGTTTTTGAGAGTTTTTTCTAGTTATTTTTGCTGTGTTCTCCCTGATCAAGCACAACACGCACACGCATTCGCGGAAACAACGACAAGATGCTTCGCGCCTCCTCACGCCTGAGCATCTACGAGTACCAGTTCGGTCAGCCCTCGCTTAAGAAGGCGTTCGCGAGCCGCATCGTACCGCCTGCGAAGCCGCGGCAGCCGTCGGCGCTGCAGACGACGAAGTTAGCAAATGGCGTTCGCGTCGTCTCGCATGACTTGGACGGCGCCATCACCTCCCTCGGCGTCTACGCGGACTGCGGACCGAAGTACGATCCTATTGCGACGCCGGGACTCAGCTACGTGATGCGCTTCGCGCTGCAGACGTCGAACATGGACAGCTCCCTCTTTCAGATTGATCGCGTGATGCGCTCAACCGGAAACGCGTACGGCCACGGCGAAATCTGCAAGCGATATCTGAGCTGGAAGGCAGAGGGTCGCCGAGACATGTGGGAAAAGCCGTTCGAGATGCTCGCGACGGGCGTCGTTGCCCCGCGCTTCCACGAAGCGGATATCGAGCGTTTCCGGGACACGATGGACAACCAGCTGGAGGAGCTGCGCTGGCAGAAACCACGCGAGTACGTCGTCGACCAGCTAGAGACCGTCGCCTTCTACAAGGAGCCGCTTGGTGCGCCGCGCATGGTGCCGAAGATCGCAAACGACCGCTGCAGCCACAAGGCTCTGTTAGAGCACTGGGCGGCGAACTTCGTCCCCAGCCGCATCATCATTGCAGGCGTTAACGTCGCACATGACGCGCTCATCGCGGCCTACGAGAAGCTGCCGTACAAGCACTCCGCCGAAGCCCCGCATCACAGGCGTGCCGCCGCGCCGCAGCTGTCCCACGCAAACGAGCAGATGCAGTTCTACCCAGGTCGTCACAGCGTGGAGTACGAGGCGCGTGCCGCCGCGATGGGGACGATGCCGGACATGCAAGCGGAAGTGATCGCGGCGGTCGGCGTGCCGACCTTCGGCCGCGACGAGGGCGCGAAGGCCTACGCGACGGCGCTCGTTACACGCGAGATCTACGACGAGGCGGTGCGCAGCATCTACGGTAGCCGCAGCAGCCTGAACTACTACGGCGTGCAGACCTTCTACCGCCCTTACTCCTCTGCCGGCTTGATCGGGTACACGATCCATGGTGCACCGGCGGAAGTGGAAGCGATGATTAAGGCAGCCGCGGGCGCTTTTCCGACCGCCGTGGACGCCGCGGCGGTCCAGCGGGCGGTGCACTGCGCTCAGATGCGGGTGGCCCACGAGCAGACGGAGATGGGGCGTGACTACTGCGACTTCCTCGCGACCTCGCCGTACGGCATAGAGGAACTCGCGCAGGCGTTTGCGGCGGTGAAGCAGGCAGATGTGGAGGAGGCGTTGAAGAAGATGGTGTCACAGAAGCCGGCGATGTTCGCGACGGGTGACACCTTCACCTTTCCAGTGGTGCCTGCGTTGAACCGTCATTAAAAAGCGTTTTTAAACAAGATGTAGTCAAGAGAACACGTTTCGTGCGTGTATATCGGTTCTTGGCTCTTATTAGTGAAAAGCAAAGAATGATAGTGTAGCAACTTAGAAACTTAGGTATTGCTTTTTTTTTTTTTTTTGTAATGTCTACGGTACCTGCACGTGCACCTTGCGCTTCCTTAAACACGTACGTACACGTACTAGTTTTCTCCGAAGTTCAGTTTTTTCTTTTTTTTTTTTTTTGGAGAAGACGTGTGTGTTTGTTTGTGTTTTGGTGATGCCGCACGTCGGTGCACGTGTGTGTTTGTATGTGCAACGTGGTGTGTGTTTTTGTGTATTGACGTCCGCGACGCGGACGTAGACGTCCCCCCATACCGCGGCAACGCGCTCGCTCTTCTTCAATTTACTGTTATGCTCAAAAAAAAAAAATGTTGGTTTTTTAAAGCTGAGGAGAGAGTTTCTGTTGTTTCATAGAAGTAGGGCTTTAGCCGCCTTGTAAACACGTTTCGCAGAGTTTCCGTAAGCCATGGAAAAGCAATTCAGTTGCTGTTGTTGTTGTTGTTGTTGTTTTAGAGGAAAAGTCTGACAACTTCGGCGTGCAAGATTGAAAACAAGAAGAAAAAGAGGAAGAAACTCAAATGTCTGCATTTCTATGCGTCCATAGTGTTTACTAGATGCAGGGAAAAAAAAAAACGCACCGTTGAAAGTGCATAAACACGGACAATGCGGCAAGTTTTTTTTTTTTTTAATTCTTGTTTTCTTACTTCTCCTCCTTTTTGTTGTTGTTGTTGTTTGCTGGTTTTTATCTCTGTAACCTGCATGTAAGGGGAAAAGTGATTGGTGCGGAGCGAATGCTACCTCTTAAACGGATGCTGCCGCTGCACTACCGCAGCCCTCCACGCACACTTTTTCGAGATTGTGTTCATCGCTACTCACCTGCAGTACGGACTGGCAGCAGCAGCAGCAGCAGCAGCGTCACCTCCGGACGTTTCTGCTGCTCCTCTCCAGCTGCTGATGCCACCGTGTCGAGCCGCAACTCAGGGAGCGATGCCGACGTCACGCAAAACGTGGTGGATGCCGCCGCCTTACGTGCGGCGCGCGACGGCCCACTGCGTGTCCGTCTCACCAAGAAACGTGCAGAGTTGGCGAAGTTGGCGGAACTGAAACGCCGGTGCGACGAAGCCGCGCAGCGCCTGCCAGACAAGCGGATGAAGCAGCTTTTTCTTTTTCTGCTTTTCCAGGCCGCCGTGCTGTTTGACTGGACCTACATCCACTTCGACTGGAATCTGACGGAGCCGATTACGTACTTGATCGGCTACAGCGCAACGTGGATCGCGATTCTGTGGTACGGGGCGCTGCAGCGCGAGTTCAGCTACGATGTGCTGCGCAGCATGCTGCGGGATCAGCAGCGGGTGAAGTTGTACACGCAGCATAAGTTCGATGTAGCGCACTACGAGAAGGTGAAAGCTGAAGTGGCGAAGCTGGAGAAGGTGCTGCGGAGCTTAGAACCCTTGTAGAGCTTCCTTGTTGGTTGGTTGGTTGCTTTCCTATGCTGCTTCTGCATTTGTCCCTGGTTTCTAATTTGCTTTTTGTGTGCATGTGTTTGTGTGTGTGTGTGTGACGTGTATGTGGCTCTCATGAACACATTTTCAACAGTGGGAGAAGAAAGGGAAAAGAGGCTTTTATCCGTCGACTTGCTGTGTCGTTTTTTTTTTTTGTAAACTTCCCGACGATCAATGCTGCAGGAAAAAAAAAAAATAATAACAATAATAATAATAATAATAATAATCGTAATAAGATAGTAATCAAACTCAGTTCGCCCTTTTATTGTTTCTTTTTTCCGTTTTGAACTCACTTTTACGTCAAACCTTCACTTTTTCTCTCTTTCCCTTTCTCTCGCGTTTTTCTTCATTATTGCTTTTCTCAAATTCTCTCACTATGCGGAAATAACTCCTCTCTTCCATCATCTTTCCAACCCCCTCTAAAAAAAAAAAAAACACCAGAGTGGAGAGCACTGTAAGTTGTCTTTGCACAAACGACTTACTTCAGGACACGAACAGGACAACAGTCCTCCGTGCAGCGAATTTAGTGTACTTGCGTTTTTGTTCTCCTTTTTTTTTTTTTTTAAACCGTACTCCACTTTAATTTCTAAGGAAGAGAAAAAAAGAAAAAGCCCAGTCAATTTCACTTCCCTTGTTTTTTTTTTTTTCTTTCTGGTTTCTTGCTGTTCTTTTATCAATCCCCGTTGTGCTTGCATTTATTCAGTAATCGGCGTAGAAGCGGAAAAGTGATTACACGAACGGGCGCAGTGCGCGATTCAACACGCACACCTGCTCTTTCTCTCTTTTCGGTCTTACTATTATTATTATTTTTCTTCTGTGATACTCGTCTTTTGTTTGTTTGTTTTTTCGAAGCCCCTTCGTACACCTGTGGGACGCAGCCAGAGGAACTTACAAAACTCAGGAATCCAACAGGAAAAAGAAAAAGCAATAATGAGCTCGGAAGAGTACTGGCGCAACCAAGTCGCGCAAATCGAGGCCGAGTACGAGCAAATTATTCAGGGCCTGCGTGACGAGGTGGAGAAGCAGCAAGGTCGATGCAGTGAGCTGGTGCACGAGCACGCCATGCAGCGCGCCACCGCCGCCGCCGATGTGCGCGACTTCTGCATGCAGTACGTCGCTGAAAAGCAACAGCAGCAGCGCAGCCCCGCAGCACCTGCCTCCACGCTCATGGCGAACCGAAACAGTAACGTGGACAGCATCCCGCTCCCAGTACTGCTGGGTTTCCTGCACGAGTACAGTCACGGGCTGCTCCAGCTGCCGGAGAATCGGCGCAAGCGCGAGCGACCGGACACGAGTCTCAGCCCCGCTCGTCACCGACTGCGGCAGCGCATGTTGGCGCGTCATCGCCTGATCGGACGGGATGACTACGTGCTGCAGGAGGACGGGGAGGCAGGACAGGAAGGTGCGGCCTCACCACGAGTTGGATCGCCCGGTTCTCCGCTGTTGGGGCCGTCTGCGGGTGCCCCGTCCGCTGCACCTCGCTACGCGAACGCTGCAGTAAATCTGAACCGCGCGCAGAACAGGCGTGCTGTGGAGGCGTCACCACCGGCCAGCACCTCGACTGCCATTGCCGGCGGTGGAGGTGATGGTGGTGGTGTTCAGCTGGCTCGCAGTATTGGTGGTGGCAGTGATGGGCCGATGATGACGGCATCTGCATTTGGTCTACCAACGCTGTTGCCTCGCTAGAAAAGGAGGAAAAAAAAAAACTGAAGAAAAGCTTCGTGTTCTTTGTCTTTTTTTTTTTCTGCTTAGGTGTCGAGAACTCGCAAAAAAAAAAAAACTCACACCTCTTTTTTTTTTTTTAGACATCTAAGTAAACGTGTTTTTTTTTTCTGTGTTTTGTGTATCTACACATAAAGCTCTGTTTGATCAACTCAAAAAAAAACGAAAAGAGAGTGGTGAGAGTTTTTTTTTGTTTGTTTGCTGATTGTCGAAAGTTGCTTTCCCTTCTCCCCCTCCTTTTTTTTTTCTTTCGGAGTCTTGCTTGAACGCCAGCTCATGAGGGATTATGTTGCTGTTATCTGTTTTTTTTTCCCCCTCTTCACTTCGTGATGGCACTTGTTATCTTTTTTTTAAAGCAGAGAAAAAAGAAAAGAACAAAGCCCGGTATGAATCCGTGCCGGTTCGGGAACAGACTGAGTTTTTTTTTTTTTGTGTGTGTGTATATATGTGCAAGTGCTTGTCTTGCTTCGTAGTCTGCACACCATTCTCACAAGCGCTCTAGACTGTATTGTATTGTTGAAGATGTTGTTGTTGTTGTGTGTGTGTGTGTGTGTGTGTTTTGTATTGGCTACTTCTCCTTCTTTCACTCCCTGTCTTTCTTTGTCCTCATTTTTTTTTGTCCCCCAAAAAAAAAGAGCAAGAGAGAAGATAACAGGATTTAATTTGTGTCCTTCTCTTCCTTCTTCTTTTTTTTTTTTTTTTACACGAAGTATCTCACGCTCCTCTTACTCATCCATCGAGCTTACACTTTCCTGATTCACACATTTAAGTATATATATATATATATATTCACTTATTTATGTTATTATTTATATTTGTGTACAAATATAAGTAAATATGAACGCTGCTCCCCCAGCCGCGACAGCGGCAGCAGCAGCTCAGAACACCGCCGCGCATCCGTCTCTCATTAGCGGTGGTGCCTGGGAGGCGATCGTCGACAAGGCCGTCACGCAAGTCACGGAATACTTGACAACGACCACGCGGGAGTTCGACCCGGCTGCCCCCTTATCTGGGCACATGCTCCACCTGTTGGACCGCAGCACCCTGCGCGACATTGTGGTGGAACGGAACTACAATGAGTTGTGTGGGTGCTTGGGCTGTGGAAACAAGCCACGTGGCCTGCTGTGGGAGATGGAAAAGGGGACGGCGGGGACATTGAGTTTTGATTGGTTCTCTTCGTCGTCGTCGTCCGCAGCTTCCAGCTGTACGTCCTCCGCGGCGGAAAGCGAGAGCGACGGGGAGTTAGAGGGCGGAAAAGACAAACAGCAGAGCCTTGATCAACAGCAGCGAAGGCAGGAAAAGAAAAAGAAGAGCAGCAGTTGTGCGGATGCAGCGTCTCGCAAGCAACGTCGCGGCAAGGATCACAGTGACACGGGCCCCACCGCAAACGACGAAGAAATCGTCTACGAAGATGACTTGTACACCGCGGAGTCGTTCCAGCTGGTGCAGCGGCAGCGTGCGCAACTGAATCGCTTGCAGCGGAAAAAATCGCTGTCGAAGGACGGTGGAGTGCTGGATGCCGGCAACGCCGTGGCAGCTCCGCGTGTGCGTCAGAGCGGGATGCTCGGTGTCAGCTTCCCACACCGTTTCTGTAGTGTGGAGTGTGCGGAGCTGTACACGTCGGGTATCTCGCCACGCGTCTCGCCGTACCGCGCGATGGACTACCCGGTCGTGTTCAGCGCCATCACCAACTTATTTCCGAACTTGAGTGTCGCGTCGCTGCAGCAGCTAGCCGGGGCGGAGGTTTCCGCTTCGTGGTTGGTGCGTCCGATTCAAGAAAAAAGTGAGATCACCACCAGCAACAGCAGCAGCAGCTCCACCACCAAAAACCCTATTGACGCAACAACAGCCACGGCTCCAGCAGCGTCGACGGAAGATCAGAACTCGCTGAAGCCGGTGCAGGTCGGGGTGTCATATGAAAGTACCGAACACCTGAAACAACGGAAAAGCACGAAAAAAGACTCGCTTCGCGACCAGCCGAACGCGAGAGGCTGCGTGGAAGGCGCAGCAATGAAGCAAGGCGATCACCCATCACAGCAGCAGCAGCTGAGGCTGCGGACAGTGCTGGAGCAGATGCACGTGTTGGAAAGTGTCTGGAATCATGAGGTGGTGCCTCGCTTTTCGGAAATGCGTCTGCCACGCGTGCCCCTACCCGCCACCGAAGCAGCCGTCTCCACAGCAGCAGCAAAGATATCTCACAACTCTACGTGTGCGGATACGAAGAGTAGGACCGAGACGGCTATTACGAATGGCAATGTTGATCCCACAAGAAATCAGGAACAGCTACTCGCGGCTGGGGCTCCTCGCATCACCAGCATCAACGCTACCACCGTCACACATCACTCACGGCCAGCTCTTCGCGGTTCGCTGCTGCTTTTTGACTTTATTATGAACACGAGCGGCGTCAGGACGCAACGCCTTTTCCTCACCCACTACGCCAAGCACCGCGCCGCTTTACAAGAAAACGTGGCTGCAGTGAAATCTAGAACGACCGCTGCTGGTGCCCCGGGTGCTACTTTCAGACAGAATTGCACTGCGTCTTTCTTCGCAAAGGTGTCATCGCAGGTCGTGGCGGCACTCGAAGAAAGGTACAAATCCGCCAACGCCAACGAGGTTGTTGCGGAAGCAACGGCCCAGCAAGAAGTGGAAGAGGGTCTGCATATTGATCCGGTGCTGCAGCATCAGCGACGCGAGCTACTCACCACGTACCTTTTTTCCGAGGAAGTCACCGCGTCGCTGTCGCGACTGCTGATGGTGGATTACCTGCTGCTGCTGAAGTCCGCCTGGACGGGGGTGTGGTTCAAGGAGCTTCCCTTAAATAACGCTGGTGGAAACTCTCAAAAAGAAACGTGTTCGCTGCTGCGCAGTTTGCTCTTTCCCTTCGCAATTCCTGCGGTGCTGCTCCGTGCTGCAGGCTCATCACCTGAGGTGACGGGGCTGGCGATGATTTACCTCATCGCAGCGGGATGCTGCTCTGAGGTGGTCTGGGCGGGTTGCATGACGGAGGACGCGGCCTTCGATGAGGTGGCGGAGGTGGTTGGCTTGACCGAGGCGGACACCATCGCAGCCGTGTGCTCGCTGATGCTTGGCGAAGAGGAATAGCCGAAGCGCTTTTTGATTGCTGTGTGTTTCTTCAGAGAATCTTCGAAAAGTGTGCGAGGATCGCGTTGGACTGTCGTTATTTTTGTTTTTGTTTTTCCTCACATACGCACATGCACATACACTTTTCTTTTTGTTTCCCCTATTTACGCATAACTAACGACAAGACGTTTAAAAAAAAAATGAGTTAAGATGCACAACCAAGATGCCTTGCTGTGCACTCAAGCAGTGTGCATGTCTTTTTTTTTTTTTTCCTCCTTCTACGGTTGTTTGGGCGTAAGAAGTCCAATGGAAAACGGCATGGAAACTCACGTAAATCTCTGCATGAAAAATAAAAACAAACAAACTATGAAATTGAGTGCATTATTCTTGTCTACAGTCTTCTCTCTCTTCATTCATTTTTGTCGTTTTTTCGTCGTATCGTACCCAAAGTTGTTTTTACGCTGTGAACGTCTCAGGGGAAAACTAAAATAAAGTAAAATGTTCCACAACAGCTACCAGGCCGGCTTCCTGTCCATCCTGTACAGCATCGGTTCCAAGCCTCTACAAATCTGGGACTCGAAGGTCCGCAATGGCCATGTGAAGCGCATCACCGACGAGGACATCCAAAGTAGCGTGTTGGAGATCGTCGGCAGCAACGTCAGCACCTGCTACATCACCTGCCCAGCGAACCCGAAGCAAACCCTCGGCATCAAGCTTCCCTTTCTCGTGATGATCATCAAGAACATGAAGAAGTACTTTTCATTCGAGGTGACCGTGCTGGATGACAAGAACATGCGTCGTCGCTTCCGCGCCAGCAACTACCAGAGTACGACGAAGGTGAAGCCGTTTATCTGCACCATGCCGATGCGACTGGATGAAGGCTGGAATCAGATTCAGTTCAACCTCTCCGACTTTACTCGGCGGGCGTACGGCACGAATTACGTCGAGACGCTGCGTGTGCAGGTGCACGCGAACTGCCGTATCCGTCGACTGTACTTCAGTGACCGTCTCTACGCGGAGGAGGAGCTGCCGCCGGAGTTCAAGCTGTTTTTGCCGATTGCACAGCAGCCACAGGCACCGGCGGATCAGGTGGACGTGGAGGCGGCGAACACGACGGCGATGAGTGCGGCCGCGGAGGCACCGCCGGCAACTGCACCGCCGGCAGCAACACCGCCGGCAGCAACACCGCCAGCAGCAGCACCGCCAGCGACGGCATCGCAGTAAAAAAGAAAAAAGAACGAAAAGGGTAAGTGAAGAATTGAAGACAACTAAAAGCACGTATAAGAAGGTATATGAAGGTTTACCGGTGCGGGTCATTTGCCTTTTTACGTTGGGCTGGGAAAAGAAACGTATTATGAAGCTGCTTTTGCTTTTTTATTTGATCTTCGCTTCTACCCGTCGCAAGCCTTTTTTTTTTTTTCTGTTCTTCGACCTTTTCCAGCTCTTTTATATATGAATATATGTGTGTGTGTGTGCCTGTGTGATGTCTGCTGCGCGTTTTAGATTGTACGCGCCTATCATGTATGCGAGACGCTGATGCTGAAAGGTCATCATGTACATATAGCAAGGGAACATTGCGGTTCACTGCCTCTGTGTTTTTCTCCTTTTTCTCTGCAAAGCTGTAAACCACCCGCGACCTGTTATCAAGAAAACTAAAAAGAAAAATAAGAAAAAAGTCCACATACGCAGCTCTCTCTCTCTCTTAAATCCTGCAGCCGGTGAGGGCAAAGCGGGTAAAGCGTGCGTTGCTGATGTCGAAGTTGTCGCTGACATAGATGGGCTCTTCTCCGTTGTCACGAGACTTCTTTCTCGACGCGCTAATCAGTACCCATACCCACGTGTTTGTGTGTGTGTGTGTGTGTGTGTGTATGTGTGTGTGTGACATCAGAAAGACGCCAATTCAATGAAGCAGACCGTTTCCTTTTGTTATTTTTAAGGAAGTGCCTGCACCTGTGCAAGCAGGCCACCACTTGGCTAGAGCAGCGAAGGAAAAGACAGCCGATATTGAACGTTTTTTTTTTCTCTCTCTCTCTCTCCTCGTCTTATTGTTGTTGTGTTTGTGCTTCAACGTCTCACGAATCTTCCCTCCCTCAACACTCTTCCCCTTTTACTTTCGTTTTTTTTTTTTCTTGTCTGCTGTTGTCGTTTACTGGCCATTCATAAGCACCAGTGGAAAAAGCCTGTCTGCGCTGTTGGCGAGACCAAAATCAAAAGAGAAGAGGGGGAAAAAAAAGGCCGCTAAACGCGTGCACTTGACCTTTGACTTCTTTTTTTTTTTTTCCTCGTACTTCCATGCTTATTGCGACACACAATCCCTTCAAGGAATTACTAACGATTTCTTTCTTTTTTGCAATAGAAAAACTACAGAACATAGGCGCACGCTCACTCAGAAACCATAAAAAAAAAAAAAACGCACACATACATCCGGCAAAAATGCAGCAACTGAAGCGAATTCCTCACCCCTGCGGCACTGAAATCCTCTTCGACGCGAAGTGGCACCAGTACAAGATCGGCGACACCGCCCTCCGCTCCGTTTCTAAACTCCTCGACAAGTACTTCCCCTTCGACGAGAAGCGCGTGCTGCAACTCGTGGCGAAGAAAACCGGCCAGCCAATCGACGTAATCAAGCGAGGCTGGTCGCGGCAGGCGCTGCTAGGTAAAAACGTACATGCGTACATCGAGTGCAAACTCCTCCAGAAGCCGCCACCGACGTTTCTCTTGTTGCTGCAGCGCAGGCAAGCGCGCGAGGCGAGTCGCCCGGCTGACGTGACGGGACCGGCGAACGTTACGACGTCTTCGCTAGAGGACGAAGTGCTGCACGGCGAGGAAAACCTGTACCTGCCTGTGGCTGACGCCGCGGTAGAGACAATTCTCTCTCATTATGATCTGATCAGCTCAGAAGAGGTCATCGCGGCCCCGACATGGGGAATTGCTGGCACGGTTGACTTCATCGGTCGTGACAAGCAGACAAACAGAATTCTGATTGGGGACTGGAAGACGAGCGGCAGCGTCACGAGCAATTTTCGTTTTGGATCCTTCGAAACGCCCTGCCCTGGCTGTCTGCGACACCTGCCTAACAGCAAGTTTTACCGCTACGCGATGCAGGTGATGGTGTACGGCTGCATCCTGGCGAGAGAGCGGTACTTTGAACAGAAGTTCTTCGACGCACCGCTGCGTGCTGCGCTACAAGCGAGTGTTTCCATGGAAGACGCCACGAGCGCCAAATCGACAGAGAAATCGGCGGGAAAGAAAAGGAGTCGGAGCAAGAAGAAGAAGTCGACCACCCAAGACAATGCGTTAACGCCCGCAACCTCTCCCCCTTCCACTTTATTATCTTCTGCTGCGGATGTGGAGGTGTTGTTGGCGTCGTACTACCACAGCGGCAACATGGAGGAGAAGTTCGACTACGGCATCGTTCAGCTGGCGAAGAACGAAGACGGTGCCGTCGCGGTGGAGTTTAAAGAAGTGACACCATCGACGGTGCTGCCACCGGATTGTCCAGAAGTGTCGTTCGAGGAACTGCTGCAGCGTGTGATGGAGGGTGAGGGTGTTTAATTCTTGAGAGGGAACGTTAGTGATCCAAAGCGAGCTTTACTTACAAGATGTCAAAGAAGAAGAAGAGAAAAAAAGAAAAGTGCTCTTTCATGTGGCTTCATTTCAATGCCAAAATGGAAGTGCACCATAGGTTACTCTGTTGGCTTGTCCTTGAATGTGTGTGTGCGTGTGCAGCTTTTCATCTACTGGTGTTACTTCCTCTTGCTCTCGTTTCCTCCCTCACCATTTTTATTTCTCTGTTGTTGTTTTGTTGTTTTGTTGTTTTGCCTTATTTACAGAATGTGCCCGCGCTTTAATTTTGAGGGGTTGACTTCGTGTGGCTGCTCTCTCAAAGACTTCTGCTCCAAAGAAAGAGCGAAAGGTAAGAGTCCTTTCTTTTTTTTTTTTTCTCTCTCTCTCTCTTTATTTCTTTTCTTTTTTTTTTTTTTTTTGTACGCGCGCGTACGCAGTCGTGCTCCGTTGCACTTTCTGAGCAACATAGCCACTTTTCCGCCTTTTTTTTTTTTTTATTATTGTTGTTGTTGTTTCTTTCCTCTTCTTCCTTTGATGTAAGTTGTCTACGTTGCTTATTTACTTAGAAGCGCGATCAAGTTAGTGAGCTTCTATTACTACTTCCTATATTATTGTTATTGTTATTAGTGCCAATATTATTATTGTTATTATTATTATTATTATTAGGAGCTTGGATTCTACGCTATAGTACGGAAAAAGGGGGAAGAAAGAAAAAGAAAGAGAAACAAATAATAATAATCAAAAAAAAAAAAAACAGAGTCAGAGGCAATGGGTAACGAGACGTCTAAGACGGGCGGGCAGCCGTCCACGACGATGACGACGACGACAAGCACGCGTAGCGCAGGCCGCAGCGGCGGTGCACCCGTCTTCCCCAGCCCTGGAGCTGCCAGCACCACCATTGCCTCTTCCACAGGGGCTACCCCAGTCCCCTCAGTGCCTCTGCAAGCAGTCCCCGGCTCTCCAAAGCTGAACGCAGCCGCCTCGCCCACCACACAACAGCAGCAACAGCAATCGCTGGCGACGTCCTTGCCACGGCGCAGCTCCGCAGCTGTCGCTGTACCGGGCAGGGGTAACTCTGCTCTGAATATGAACAACAACCCTTCGAGTGCGGCCGTGCCGCTATCCGCGCAGACGCCAAGCAGCGCCAGTCAACGTGGATTTCTGGCCTCTGCTGACATCCCCATATCTGGCTCCTTCAGCAACAACTTGGATGCCATCAGTTCATCTGTCCCACGCTACGTCGATGCGAACAGCATGGTCTACACGTTTCCGTCCTTCTCCGAGGCATCCTTCACCAATAATGGCGGTGGTGGCATGATGAACAATAACAACAACAACAACTTCAACGGTCTGGCGGGCACAGCGGCGGGGCAGGCGAGTGCGCCAGTGGCGCTGCCGCAGGCCGTCTCCAACGGCGACTTCCGTCTCGGTGCGCCGTCGTCGCCACTGTCGCCGCTGCGTCGACACATGTCCGCTGTCAATGCGAGCAGTCCGATCGCGGTCCCGACGTACAACACCGCAACGGCGTCTGCCGTAGAGGAGTTATCCTGCAGCTCTCCTGTGCTGCGATCCTACCGGCAACACTCGTTTTCTGCGACAAAGCGAGACACCTGTTTGGCGAGGTCGCCGAATTCTCCACCCGTGACGTACTTCGGTTCCTCGTCCTTGAACATGAACGCGCCGGACATGCCGACGACGCTGGCGGCGTCGTCCTCCATGACGACGAGTGGGTCGCCTGGTGCGGCGGCGATTCACACTAAGTTCCTGGAAATTACGGGGCACCCGCTCGGTTTAGAGAACTACGGCAACACGTGCTACTGCAACTCCGTCATTCAGCTCATCTACCACTGCACGCCGCTTCGGCTGCGCCTGCTGGAGCTGCACGACGTCTACCAGTCGAAGAAGGGCAAGCCGGGGTTTGAAGAGGACACGGTGCTGTACCAGCTCTGCAACTTGATCGCGATCATGCACAAGTCGAACAACCGAAGTAAGGAGAAGTACCCGCGTGAGAAGATCGCGCCGAAGGATTTGCTGCAGTGCGTGCGCAAAAAGAACGAGATATTCAACAATGACATGCAGCAGGACGCGCACGAGTTCACGATGTTCTTGATCAACGACATCACGGAAACCGAACAGCGCATCATGGCGGACCCGAACAACGTGAACATCTTTATTCAGCACGAGGCGGCCATGAGAAAGAAAAGTGCCTCGTTTTCGTTCTGGAAGCATAGCAAGGACAAGACAATCAGCGCGAGCAGTCAAAAGACGAGCAGCAAAAACGACAAAGTATCCGTGACGTCGGCCGACAACGGCAAGACCAAGTCCACTTCACAGCAGCCCTTCAGTGGGGACTTGACCCCTCTGCAGGTGATCCTGCAAGGCCAATTCGGCTCCCTCACGGCCTGTCTCGAGTGCGAGAACATCACCGCCCGCGACGAGGTCTTCATCGATCTCAGCTTGGAGACCGCGCAGGGCTGCTCGCTGCTGCGCTGCCTCGACCACTTCGGCGACCCCGAGTATTTCTGGGGAAAAAACAAGTTGCGCTGCGACGAGTGTAAAGCCCAGGTGCGGGCCGCTAAGACGATCCACGTGCAGCAGCTGCCGCAGTACGCGCTGCTGATTCACCTGAAGCGTTTCCAGTACGACGTGAAGAAGCAGAACTTCACAAAGAAGGCCGATCACGTGGCGCTGCCGATGCAGATGGACGTGGAGGAGTATTTGACCGACCCCGATGTCATTGAGAAGAACCTTCGGATCGAGCAGGCGCGGTCGCAAAAGGAAACGACGAGCAGCACGGCAGGGAAGAAGGGCGACGACGACGACGGCGGTGCTGCTGGTGCTGGTGCTGGTGGAGGTGCCACCAACCACAGCAAAGACACCTCACCCGACACCTTCAAGCCGGCATCAGAGGAGGTGCGGAGTAAACTGCGCGGTGTCGCACGGCACAAGGCGCGGTTTGAACTTACCGGGTTTGTGGCACACATCGGTGAAGGTCCCAACTCGGGTCACTACTTCACATGTGTGCGCTACGGTCCGCAACTGTGGCGTCGCTTCGACGACGACACCGTTTCGACGATGGCCGAGCGCGACGTGCAGCAGTACTTCGGCGTGCCATCGGATGCGACGGGCGTGGTGACGACAACGGCCTACATTCTGCTGTACGAGCGTGTGGCGTAGATTTTTTGCTGTGGCAGTTGTACGTGTGTGTGTGTGTGTGTGTGTTTCTTTACTGCTGCTGCTGCTGCTGCTGCTGCTGCGTTTACGTTACAGACGGCCGAGGTGCCTACTGCACGCTGCTCTTGCTTGTACCAATATATCTCTCTCTATCTCTCTCTCTCTCTTTTGTTTTTTTTTTTTAATTCCTGTTTGTTTGTTTGTTTGTGGTTTTATCTTTGAAAAAGAAGAAGAAGAAAAAAAAAAAGAGTTGTCAATTCTGCTTTTTGAGGGGAAAAAAAACGCTTTTTTCTTTGTTCGTGTTTCCCCCCCCCCCCTTTTATCGCTTGTGTTTACAACACTGTCTTTTCTCTCTTCGTCTCTTTCGTGTATTTTCTTTTTTTTTTTATGTTCTGTTGTTGTTGTTGTTGTTGTTGTTGTTCTGTTTTTTTTTTTTTTTCTCTTCTTCCTCTTTTTATCTGTGAAGCGTTCTCATAATCCCGTTATCCCTCAGCTGCTTTTTTTTTTGTTGTTGTTGTTGTTGTTCTCGCAAGTAGTTTTTCTTGTGATGACGTTCGCGCTGTTTCTTCCAAACGTGTCGTAATTCTCCCACACGGCATCCACTGAGACATGCAAAAAGAGAGAGAAAAAAAGTGAGTAAACAAAAGAAGGAGGCGTTCTCCTCTTTGTACGTTGAGTGCACACACATGCACACACACACACAACAAAAAAAAAGAACATCATGAAGACAAGGCGTTGTCGGTATTCACTCACGTGTCTGAAAACTCCCTCTCTGTGTGATGCCTGTTTAATAGAAAGTGAAGCTCCGAGAAGAAAGAAACAAAACAAGAAACGTGTGCTGCCGTTGACTGCGTTTTCTTTTTTTTTTTTCTTCCTCCTTGCCTGTATGTATGTGTACACGATCGCGCCATGTTTTTCTTTTTTGTGTGTGCGTGTGTGTTTTGTTTTGTTTTGTTTACTGCTATTTTCTTCTTTTTTTTTTTTTTACTATTAGGATGTCAGTGAACAACGTTGCTTCATCTCTGTCTCTCCATGTCTCGCTTCTCTCTTCTTCTTTTTTTTTTTTTAGACTGTTGTTGTTCGCTTGTTTGTTTACTTCCTACTTCCTGGCTTCTTCAAGTGTGTATAATTGTTGTACATGCTCCTTCTTTTTTTTTTTCTATTTTCTTTTTCTTTTTTAGTTGTTGTTGTTGTTGTCTTGCCTCCTCTGCGACAATCGTGTCTCTTTTTTTTTACGATAGCGTGTTCTAAAAGCCACAAAACACACACACAAAAAGGGCCTTAGTTTTTTCCCCCTCCCTTTCTTACTTGTTGTGCAAAGGTATATACGTGAAGGGGTGCTTTCGACTGTGTGACTTGTGTGTATGGAGTTGGTACGTGAGCATGTTCGTTTTTTTTTTTTTTTGGACAACTGTGTAGTTCCTCATTGTCGAGAAAAGAAAAGCGGTAATTCGATTTTTTAAAAACACTTTATTTGTTGTCTTCAATTCGTAAAGGCGCAAGTCACTTTTGTGGCTTTTTTTTTTTATCTGAAGTTCGAGGTTTTGGTACTTTTCTTCTGCTTTTAAAGGTCTGCGTTCGTTCTCTCTTGTTAAGAGACATCAATAACACTGTCTTTTTTCCCCCTCTTCTTCCATTTGTTTTCTGTGGTCGATGGTGCTTTTGTGAGCTCTTCCGTGAATCCTGAGGTGTTTGTATCAAACAAGCACATGTGCAAGCACTTGAAGCTCAACGATCGGTGTTTTTTGGGCGTTGAGCACGAAGCTGTTTCTCTTTTTCCTCTCTTTTTCCTTCGTTTTTTTTTTTTTCTTGGAACTTCCTTTGACTAGGATGCCTTTTTTTTTTTTTTTAGGCGTATCAACACGGTTGATTTTTGAGTCTCCTCTTCTTTTGTGTTTCATGTTTTTTTCTAGTTGTCTGTTCCGTTCCCGCTAAACCGTAAAACAGGAAAAAGAGCTAATTGTGTTCTACAAGGCAAAATAAAGCGAACTCAGCGGTGCTCCGCGCAGCACATCCATGTATGTGTGTGTGTGTGTGTGTGTGTGCGTCTTCGTGTGCAAATGATTTCACGCACCTAGGGATTGTGTTTGTGTGGTGGTCATGCTGCTTAATAACCTAAATTGAAGTGTTGGTCGCTTTGCAGAGGAGCTCATTAAGCACGTTGTACCACGTTCTCTCTTCCTTTTACAGTCTTCGATTGAGTTGTTGTTGTTGTTGTTGTTTTTTTTTTTTTTTTTTGGTTTTTGCCCTTCCAAGCTTATCGAAAATGCTGATCAGATAGCACGTATGTCATGCTCACTTTCACGTTGAGCCTCACTCTCCTTCTCACCTTTTTTTTTTTATTTCTCTACACTTCAAAAAAAAAAAAAAATGTGCGCACCTTCACGGACTCCAAACTGTGAAGACAGGGCGTTTGTGACTGGTGGTCCACCGTTTAGACTCGCAACACCGTAACGCCTGCGTGCACACGTGCTCTTGAATTTTTTTTTTTCCTCTTCTCCGAGCATACGGCAGCTTGCACACAGATACATGTGAAAATAATGATTGACAGGCACAGAGAAAAACAGCAGCACGGTTTTACAGAATCGAGAAGAACCCACAGCAGGACAGTCTACGTTGATCATGCTACGCTTCTACCCATGCTCCTTTCTGCCCTTCGGTTGCACGTGCAGCTGCGGAGCTGGCAAGGCACGTCGCATCACACGCTTCTTCACGCCTTTCCCGCGTGTCACCACCGCTCGTCAGTTCTCCGAGCGTCGGTACGAAGCAGATTACGCCGATAGGCAACGCGGCGAGGCTGGCCACGCCTCCGCCGAACATCACAGCCAAATCTCGCCACAGAACTACACACCGCAAGGGTATTCACCGCATGCCTTTAACGGCGCAGCAGGCTACCGACAGCACGGCAACTGGCGTGGCCGTGGTGGTTACGTGAAGACGTACGGGGGCCGCGGTCGCAATTATGCTCGACACCAACCGCACCGGCCCCAGCTAGGAGCATCGGTTGCGTTCCAGAGTTACGAACCAGTGTCGCGCAACAACAGCAACGCGATTCAGTGTGAAAGCGACGCGGCGACAAATGCGGCGACGCCATCGGCGCATGTCCCGAGTAAGTTCCACGACACTGCCGCTGCAGAAGCAGCAGCAGCAGCTATGCAAGCCGAAGCAGGTGGCCTCTGTCGATCTTTTTGGTCACAGACAGTCCGCCATGTCCCAGCAGGTGAGTTGAAGCATCAGCACATGCTGGAGCGTGCGCACGACAAGCGCAGCCGTTTTCTGGTGCGCAACCGCATCCGCGAAGATGGCGTGCTGTCGAACTTGTTTCCGATCACCTTTCACGACGACGCCACGGTGCAGTCGCTTGGTGTCAAGCCGGACGCCTACCTGTACATCTACGAAATGTACGTAACGCGGCTGGTGCCGCCGAAGGCGGGCACGCAGCGTGACAGGCCCGCGTCTTCGTCCGCAGCGCAGCCCGCCCTCAAGACTCGCAGCACTGAAAAGTGTCTCACAGCGGTGGAGGGAAGTCTGCCGACGGAGCGCCGGGTGGCGCCCGGCCGCTCCTGGCGAGCCATTCAGCGCTACCTGCGTTATCGCTTCCACGCTGCCGCGGCCACCTTGCTCCCTCCGCTGATTCAACTCGAAAATAAAATCTACGCCGCCGCCCCGCTGCCGGCCGACGCGCTGCAGCTGCCGAAGACGTACTTCGACATCGGCTGGAAGGTGGCAGAGCTGCGTTTGCTCAGCAGAAGCCGCTACGCAGACCTGCCGGCGAGTGTGTTACAGACGGTGGTGAACAAGATTGTGTTGGAAATAGCTCGCGCGACGCAACAACAACACCAACACCGGCAGAAGCAGCACGCAAGCAACAATAACAACAACAGGAGTAGCAGTCAGAACGCTGATGACGATGCAAGTGCGTTGGGTGTATTGGAAGTGGTGCGTGAGAAAACAGGGAAGCTGGCGTGTACAATGCAGGGTGTCTCCTCCGGCGGCCTGCGGCTGTACCGTGGCATCTACGTGAACGCCATCTTCGTTGACCACACTGCGGCCTTGCTGTACGAGCCAGACCACGACAGCGATGACGCTCCTGCAGCTGCTGGTGCAGAACCGCAGCACACAGCAGCAGGGGAAAAGACAGGTAAACGAATTCAGCCCAACAACAATGTCGACGGAGGCGGAGGCGGAGGCGGTGGTGGAGGCCGCAACTACGTGAGCTGTGACGCTGTTACGGCAGCGAAGGCGATGACGACGACGCCAGCGCGTCTTGCTGCGCCGTCCACACGTCACCTCACCGAGACGCCGGTTGGACTCACCTCTGCTGACAACCCGATCCACTTTCGCGTTGATGTATTCCTGCGCGCCTTCACCTACCGTGGTACACCGGTGGAAAGCTACCAAATCAGCGACGCATCAGGCAGCGTGCTGGCCTCTGTCTGGGCCCCACCTCAGCCGCAGGCCCTCGCCGTGGGGGCGGTGTACTCTGCCGCGCCGGTGCGGATTCGTGAGTTTGCGGAGCGGGGCAACGCCAGACTGGTCGAGCTGCCGCGAGGAACCGTTCCCGTGTTACTCGCCGCTCCTGCAACTGCCCCTTCTTCGTCCTCTTCTTCCCCTACCGTCGCATCCGCGGTGCAACCGCACACGCAGCGCGCCCAGTTGCAATGCGGAGGCCGACGCGTCGCAGCGTTGCCAGACGTCTCGTCGTCGCCGCCGCCGCGTCTACCCGGGCACATTAGTCTAAAGATTGACACAAAGGGTACCATCGCGTCTGAGATCTCCCTGTGGGGCGAGGTGCTGCAGCACTTCGGCCCTGGTCCGTACGACGAGGCGACTCAGCAGCGGATTCAGAAGGCACTCGTGCACATGCCGGTGGTCATCTCGTACTCACTACAGCAAGGCGTGGTGCGTGAAGTACTTTTTGACGGGGGTGCTTTGCTGGCGTCGAGCGCGGCAGCGGCGACGACGACGGACCCGCAGAGGAGCAGCATGGCGCGTGAACTCGCCGCACAGGCCTCTGCGGCGTCGGCGTCAGAAGCGGCCTGTGCAGCAGAGTTCGCTTCCGGCACGGAAGTGTCCATCGTGCTACCGCAAACGTCACCAACGCCGCTGCTCGGCGTGCGCGAGCCTCGGTTGCTGCCACTGCTGCCGTTTCTCGACGCCCAACAGCCGTGTGCGGTGTTGACCAACTACAGCATTCTCCCACTGCAGGTGCTGCACTGCTGTTTCGACCCGACGATGAAGGGCTGGCAGGACATCTGCGTCGCGGTGCTGTCCCTCATGCCAAACCAACGCATGGAGCTGCTAAACTTTGTGCAGCAGCTGTTGTCGAAGGGGTTGCAGCGCTGGGGGATCGAAGTGGCTAGCAGGCCGTGGCGCACCAAGTCGCTCTCGCTCCTACCTGCGCCAATGAAGTACGTCGTGCCAAAGGCAGGCGAAGGAGCAACGAGGCCGCAGCTGTCGCCACACACGCTTTCCTCCGCTGCTGCCGTTGCAGCAGCATCAGCGTTCGGCGCAGCCAGAGTATATCCGTCGACCATTGCAGTGATCGGCATCTCTGGTCCACGCTGCACGGCAGAGCAGTCGCAGCGTGTTTCGTTGACGGTGCAGCACACGGCCAAGTACTTCCATACAAGCCTCGTGGCCTGTGTGGAGGACGAGAGCGCGGGCGTGCAGTTCGTTCACGATCAGCTGATGCTGAGCGCTACACCCCCAACCACGAGCCACGACATAGCCCAGCAGCAGCAGCGCGGAGCGTATTCGAGCAGCGATGGCGGTGGACCGATGACTGCCACGCTCCGCGATATCAACTCCGCTGTGTTCCTGGTCACAAACGAGCCGGACACGCGCGCCACGCGTTGGTTGAAGGTGGAGTGCATGAGTCGCGGCATTCACCTGATCACCCTGCCCCCGTCCTCCTCCCCAAAGCGACTGAACGTGTACTGCGGAAGCCTGCGCCGACAGCTTGCCACACAGTTCGAGCTAGACCCCCTTCGTGGCGTGGACCTCCGCTCTGAGGTGCCCGTGCTGGGCCGGCGACGTGTGTTGTTCATTGGCGTTGACACATGCCACACGAACACGCGCAGCGTCGGCACCATCGTCGGCATCCTCTCCACCCCCGCAAGCAATCACCTTCTCTCGCACTTCTGGCAGCACGACGCCCGCGGTCGTGAAACGTCGCACATCGCGGAACACTTTAAGAACCTGCTGGAGAAGGCGGTCGCGTTGCACGGCGGGGTAGACGAGGTCGTTGTTTTTCAAGATGGTGATGTATTCAGCGAGTTGGCGGGCGTGAAGGAGGAACTGGCGGCGCAGTTGCCCGGGTGTGGGCTGACGTTCATGTGTCTACACAAGCGGTGTAACATCCGCTTCACGCACACGAGCTCGAACCCAAGCACGAGCGCAGGAGGTCGGTGGAGGCGAAACTCAGAAGAGGAGGAAAACAACGGAAGAGAGCTCAGCAGAGCTTCCGTGGAAGCCGGCTTTCACAACGTGGTGAAGGGTGTTGTCATCACTGGTCTCGCCCCAGTGCCGCTCGATTACGAAGTCGCCGCCTCGTCCTTCTACCTGCAGACGCACGAGTCGGCCATGTCCACCGCACGCGCCGTGCAGTACACGGTGCACCACGTGAGCCCCACGCTGGATGTGGCGGACGTACAGCAGATGGCAAACGTGATGGCGAACGTGATGGCGCCGCAGGCGACGAAGCTGCCGATGTCGACGCGGTGCGCACATCGTCTGGCAGACCGAGCGGAGCGGCTGCTCGACGCAGTGCCGCAGTTTACCGGGGAGATGATTCCGCGACCGCTGAGTAACCGCTTGTGGTTCCTGTGAAAAGGCAAAAAAAAAAAGGGGGGAAAACAAGAACTGGTAGGTACTCGCCCAGATCCGCATAAACAGTAGGTATATAGAGTAACACTTTGTCGTGTTTTCACCTTTTTTTTTTTGCTTGTTTGTTTTTAGGTTGCTCTTCGTGCGTTAAAACACTTTAAAGAAAAAGCCTCAGTTTTTTTTTTCAGCTTTTTTTTTTTTTTAACTTTCGTCACACCTTCAACAATAAAACAGCACAATTCTGAGGTTTTACAGCATTTTTTGTTTGTTTGCGCTTCTTTTCTTTCACCGCGTATTCTTCATTTTTTTTTTTTTTCTTTTCCCATCTCAGAGCTTTTTCTCTCTCTCTCTCTCTCTCTGCTTGAGAACGCTTAATATTGTCTTTCTTTTTCCTTCAAATGTACTTCACGCATCCATTCAGAAGCTCTTCTCTTTTTTTTTTTCTCTCTCTCTGACGACTTTCTGCTCAACTAAGTTATTATTTTTTTTTTTTTAATGTGTGCATGTGTGTATGTTCAGTCCCATCCCTCTCTTCAGAGCTCTAAACAGAAGAAGAAGAAAGAAAGTGAAAGACAGCTTCACGGTGTGCTGGTCGGCTGAGTGTGTCTGTGTGTTTTATCGCACAGGTTTGTAATCGCAGAACGAGTGTGTGTTTGTGTGCGTGTTACTTTCAAACAAGAGAGAAAAAAAAAAAAGCTACTGAAGGCCACTTTCCTCTGTCTCTCCTTGCGTCATTCGCCTGTAGAAAAACGATCACGCTGAGAGGTTTATTTCCGTTGTTCTCCACACCTATGCGACATCGTACCGCGTGTTTTCGCCTCCCACTTGCCTGCTCCCTTTTACCTTTTGCTTCTGTCGCCCGGAGCCAAAAAAAAAAAAAAGAAACGAAATCAGAACAAAAAAAAAAACTCAGAAGCTCATATATCTGCTGTCTTTTTCTTTTTTTTTTTTGTTGTTGTTGTTGTTTTTAAACATCTAGCTTATTCGTGAGTGAGAGTGAGAGTGTATCGTCGCATCTTCAGTTGACGATGTTCCGCCGTGCTGGTGCGTTGCGTCACCGCGCCACGGTGCCTCTTTTCTCCACCTCCGTCGCCGTGTCCACTCTCTGTCGTTCAGCTGTTGCGCGATGTTACAACGGTCAAACTGAGGCGACAACGTCGTGTTTTGCTTTTCATCTGAACAGCCCACTGCGCAGGTGTAGCAGCAGCAGCAGCAACACCAACAGCAATAGTAAGAGTGAGAGCAATGGTAGTAGCACGAGCCCAAGCAACACGGAGACGGAAGCGTCAGCATCGACAGCAACGGGGAAGCCCTCGCCCAAGCGAAAAGTGCAAGTCGCCGTCGTCGGCAGCGGGCCGAGCGGGTGCTTTGTGGCAAGTCAGCTCGTCAAGAAGCACCCGAGCCTGCACGTTGACATATTCGAGCGACTGCCGGTGCCGTTCGGGTTGTGTCGCTACGGCGTCGCCCCGGACCACCCGGATGTGAAAAACGTGGAAAAGCAGTTCATGGAGCTCTTCCAAGGTGGGCGCGTGACATGGATCGGCAACGTGTCCATTGGCAAGGAAATCCCGGTGCAGGCGCTGCTGATGCACTACGCGGCGGTTGTGTTTGCGACGGGTGCCGAAGGCTCGAAGAAGCTGCACATCCCAGGTGAAGACCTTGGCGGCGTCATCTCCGCCCGCAGTTTTGTGGAGTACTACAACACGTACCCGTTCCCTTTTGGCTCGCCGCGCTTCTGCCCTTTCGACGTGGAGCGGACCAAGCGGGCGGTCGTGATCGGCAATGGCAACGTGGCAATGGACGTGGTACGGGTGCTGGGTGGCTCGTACAAGTACTTCTGCCCGACTGACATGAACTGCGTCTGCCTGAAGGAAATGATGAAGAACAGGATCGAGCACGTCAGCATCACGGGCCGGCGCGGCGTGGAGAGCTCCGCCTTCGCCACGGCGGAGTTTCGTGAGTTGACGAAGTACCAGGAAGGCCACGTAAAGGTGGAAGTCGACCCATTCGACCTGGAGAAAGTGGTGGCGGCCGTGCCGCCGGGTCGAACGGCGCGGGCACACAAGCGCATGATGGAGCTGGTGCATCAGCATACCGTCGCCGACGACGTCATGGCGAGTGAGTCTGCCCGGCTGGCCACCGATGCAGAGGGCAACCCGCTCGCGAGCGCCGCGTTAGCACAGCTCAATGCACCACCAACGACGGCATCTGCCAAGTCAACAGTCAAGTCGATTCGCAGCGATAAACGCGGCCCGTGTACGCTGCGCTTCCGATACAACTTAACCCCTGTTGCTATCCTGCCCAGTCCACATCGCAAGAACTACGTGGGAGGGGTGCTGTTCAAGAAGACACCCGTTGCCGTGCCAAGTAGATCTGCAAGCGCGAAGCCGAATCAGCAGGAGGGAGAGATTGCAAGCGGTGAAGCGGCGGCGGCGGAGTACTGCGTGATCCCATGCGATCTCGTGATGACGTCGATCGGGTATCGCTCGGACAGCATCGCTGATGTTCCTTTTGACCACCGCGCAGGAGTGATCGACAACGTGCAGGGACGCGTGCGAGGGATGCCGCGGGTGTACTGCTCCGGTTGGGCAAAAAATGGGGCAAAGGGGGTCATTTTGCACTCCGTCGTGGACGCGCAAGAAACGGTGGCGAGTCTGCTGGCGGACATGGAAGCCGGCATTATCCCGACAGAGGCCACCCTCCACGACGAGGAGAAGAACAGCAACGCGCCAGCTGCGCCAAAGGATCAGGAGCAGGATCAGGATCAGCAGCAACAACCACTGGTGGTGGAATCGCTCGCTGAATCGTCTGACGCTGCGGCGACGGCGTCTCCTCGGGCCTCGGGAGCGGCACAGACGACAATGGCAGGTAAGTACGGCCTCGTAGACTACTTTGTGGAGAAGAAGCTGCAGCCGGTCTCCGTGGCCGGCCTACAGCGCATCTTCTACGTGGAACATCAACGTGGTGTCGACTTGGGCAAGAAGGCGGAGAAGATCGACACGGTGCGGGATATGCTGGACGTCGCACTGGGCGGCGATGTGGGCAAGAAGGCGGACGAGCGAATTCGCCGCATCACGCCTGCCCGTTCCGACGCGATGCTGTACTTGAAAGAGCTACTGGATGACGACACGGACTTGGCGCCGCTCGCGCACGAGCTGGCGAAGGACATACCGCATCGGCTGGCGCAACAGCACCCGCTCGGCCGCATCGCGCCTGGGCAGCTGTGATCAAAACAACAAAAGAAAAAAAAAGCGACGGGAAGGGAAAAAGTGTGTGTGTGTATTTCTGTTGGTCTCTTTAGCGCGTTTGACATGTTCTTTCAATCCCCCCCCCACCCCTATTGATGTTGTTTACGGCAAATCGAGGCTTCACTTGTACTCGTTGCGTGCGTCATTCACATTGTAGCGAACCTAAAAAAACGTTCTCGATACCTTAGAAAGAGCGGTGTTTCTTTCCAATGAGGCATTGGAAAGAAGAGGGAAAAAAGCACTACACACAAATTCATATCTATCTTCTTCTATCTTTAATCATTCTCTTTACGTCACTTACCTTCTCTTTTTTTTTTTTTGAAGTTCACTTGGTGTCTTCTCATCGCTCTCGTTCGTAACTCTCAAACATTAAACTCTTGTTTTCAGTGTTTATAACCTCTCTTCTTTTTTACTTTTTTTTTGTTTTGTTTTCCCCTGACGCATCATGGCGGATCAAAGCCTCGCCCCCGAGACGGCCTTCACCGTTGCCTCCACCTTCCTCGCCTACTACTACAGCGAGTTCGTGAAGCTGAACGAGCTGGCCCGCATGTCCGACCTCTACGATGAGCGTTCCTACATGACCCTCGTTGACTTCCGGGATGAGGTTCCGGTCGTAGCCCACGGCCGCAACGCCGTCGCCAACCTGCTGGCGAAGCTGGATGGCTCACTCGGTCAGCGCAAAGTGGAGATCATTACCGTCGACACTGTCGCGCTGCCACACAACTGCGTGCAGGTGATTTGTCAGGGTGTGATGTACCTGCGTGAGTACCGCCGTGTCTTCCTGCATGTCTTCGTGCTCGAGCCGACGGCGTACCGCACGAAGACGTACCACATCTCCTCCGACTATCTCCGCTTTGTCGATTCCGAGAAGGAGGTGATTCCGGAGGGCGCGGTGGTGATCGCGGCGGACCAGGTGGCGAACTACCTGGAGGAGAGCCGTCGCCGCATCGAGGAGGAGCAGCACCGGCAGTTACTTGAGTTCCAGCAGCGCATCCGTGCCCAGCAAGAAGCCGCGCAGGCGAAGGCGAAGGCCGAGGCCGAGGCGGCGGCTGCGCAAGCACAGGCGAGGGCCCAGCAGCAGGCGGAGGCAGCGGCTGTGCGCATTCCACAGCCGGCCTCGCGCCAGGGACGTGGCCAGGGTCCCAACCCACGAAGTGGCGCCCCACCGCAAGAAGGCAACCGTGCAGAGTCGTCGCAGCAGCACCCACGAGAGCGTCGTGAGCGCACGCAGCGCTCGGATCGGCCGGCGCGTGCGTCTCGTGAGGGCAACAACAACAACAACAACAACGAGCGGCCCGAACGGCCGGAGCGACCGGAACGGCCAGAGCGGCCAGAGCGGCCAGAGCGCGCGCCACGCGGCGGCAACAACAATGAGGGCGGCCGTCCAGAACGCAAGCCGCGTGAAGCGCGTGGCGAGCGTCCAGAGCGTGCGGAGCGGAAGTCGCGTAGCGAACGCAAGCAAGCGGCGGCGGCAGCCGCAGCGGCGGCCGCAGCTGCGGCGGCAACGGCGGGAGAGGGAAAGGAGAAGGCGAGTAACGCGCCGGCGTCGCAGCGCCCGCAGGGCGAAGGCAGCGACCGTCGTCGCAAGTCCGCTGCTGATGCGCCAGCGCGCAAGCAGCACCGCGAAACGGGACCCACCTCGGCCTGTATTTTGCTGCGTGTGCCAAAGAAGATCAAGTTGTCGGACATCAAGGCCGAGCTGGCCAGTCAGGGTGGGGCGACACCGAATGACATGTTCTGGTGTGGCCCGCGCAGCGTGCACGCCGTACTGAAGTTCGACTCAGTGGAGAAGGCGACGGACCTCTTTACGAAGAAGGTCTTTGCGATTCAGGAGGAGTCGATTCCGATTAACTACTACTACGAGTAGACAGACACAAGCGCCGTGATTTGCCGCGTGCAATTAAAGAAGCTGTCGGTAGGGAGAGGCCTTGTTTCTGATGTCCCTGCACTTCTTACATATGAAAGTGATTTTTTTTTTTTTTTACGGTTTAGAACAAACGTAGAAAGTCCAGTTTTCAGCACGCGCTCGACCAAATGCACAGAGCGCGGTACTCAAAAGAAAAAGAAGAAAAAAAAATGAACATGAGCGCCAACTGAGTGCTTTGTAATTTATGGGATAGGGGAAAAAAAGAAGAACATAAACTAACAGAGGTATTTTATATAATGGATGGTGATTGTCTGGTATAAGAGAAGCTCTTTGGTTTTGATGTTGTTCAGCAAATGACATGATCGAGAAAAAGGCCAACTGTATTAGAGAGGAGGGGACGGGGACGGAAAAAAGCCTGGCAAGAAACTCTTACAGGGAGCTTTCTTAAAAAAAAAAAAAGGTGTTCTGTTGTTGCTGATCTTCGTGCTTGTTGGTCATCGTAATTCTTGTTTTTTTTTTTTTTCCTCTGTGTAAGTGCGAATTAGCTGCCTCTTTTTTTTTTTTTTTCCGCCCGAAGCTTCATTGTTGCTTTTTTTTTTTTTTCGCTGATAAACGGTGTTCCCGCTGTTGTGTGCACGTCACACGAAGCTTCGTCCACAACTTTCTTTTTTTACTGGCTGTTTGACGGCTGTGGTGGCGTTTTATTCCTTATTATTGCCACTTGATCTCCTTTACTTCGACGGCGTCGTGTCTTTCTCTCTTTCTCTTCCTCTTTCTCTCGTTCTTTTTCGGGACAAGCCTGTTAAAGTCCATCATTGACTTCTTTCATTATAAGTTCATTTTTTTTGTTGTTGTTGTTGTTTTTGTCGTTTTCCAAGCATGTCGAAAGTCTCTCCGAGCGTTGCGGCTTCCGGTGGTGAGATGATCGGCCGCGACGGCGATCCATCCGTCCGCAAGGCGAACGCGCAGAAGCTGAAGGCCGGCTACACAAAGAAGAAGCGTTTTCTCGAGTGCTGCTACCTCTCCGCCTCGGTGTTCCTGTGGTGCAGCAACGTGATCTCGTGCGGCCGCTACTTCGTCTTCGCCTCAGATGCGAATCTCATGCAGCTCGTGTGGATGCCGCTGTTCATCGTTGGGGCGATGTGTCTGGCGGATCTCGTATCCGGGCTGGCGCACTGGGGCTTGGACACGTGGGGCACGCCGGACACGCCAATTTTTGGCAACTTCATCCGCAGCTTCCGTGAGCACCACGTGGACCAGACGGCGATGTGCAAGCACGACTTCATCGAAACGAACGCCGACACGACGCTGCCGCTTCTGCCGGTGCTGCTGCTGCAGTACTTCTCAATTTGGTCGACAAACAGGAGCGGGAACGGCTACGTGGCCAACCTGCACGTCGCGAACATCGGCATTCACGTCTTCCTCTGCACCTTCTTTCTCTTCGTCGCCATCACAAACGAGATTCACAAGTGGTCGCATCAGGCGAAGCAGTCGCCGATGGTACGCAAGGCGATGGACGTGGGTATTTTACTTTCCCCCATCGCTCACCGCAAGCACCACAAGGACCCTTTTGACCGCAGCTATTGCATCACGACGGGCTGGCTCAACCCGCTGCTCGACTCGACGAACTTTTGGCGCCACCTTGAGTCGCTGGTGACGGCGCTGACGGGCGAGGTGCCGCGTGCGAATGATCAAACTCTCCTTGGCAAGTAAAATCAAAAAAAAAAAACAGAAAAACAGCGTAATAAACATGCATTTAAATGAAAAGGATCAGGTGTTTACTCTCCAACAACAGAAAAAAGGAACTGAAGAGGAGGTGAAGTGGCAGGAAAGGGGAAGAAAAGTGCAAGTTGCACTCTTCCCCATGTTAAAAAAAAAAAAGTGGAGAAAGTAAAGTTTGAGTACAGAGAGTAGGAGTTACAAAGGCAGTCGTATTTTGACTGCTGTCTTGTCGATGTTTCATTCTTTTCGGGCAACGTGCACCTGCGTGTTCATTGCTCTCCTCATTTAACAGAAGAGCAGACTTTTTCATTTTTTCCCTTTCCCCCCCCCCCCCACCCGTTGCTCGCGTTCTTCTCGGTTCTACTGCAGCTTCATATGGTGAAAGAGGGCACGTAAGGTGGCTCAGCAGCTTTTCTGCGTCGCGCACGCGAAAGCCGAGCAACTTTTTTTTTTTTTGCCACTTTTCAGCTGTACGAATGATGTGATCCTTGCGAAAAGCGACTCTTCTACTTTCTTTTCCCTCTTTTTTTTGTTTTTTTTTTGTTTTTACTGATTTCGTTGTCTTCGACTCGGTCAAACGTCATCAAGCGAAGTGTCTTCTCCCTTTTTTTTTCTTTTTTTTTTAAAGTGATTTGGATGCCGACTTCGTTTTATATCTCTCTTGCGCCTCGTAAAGCCCCGGCGCTGTGACCACATATGCAAAACACAAAGAGACCCTCTTTTTTTTTTTTTTTCAGTGCTCTTTACGAGTGAAATGTGTTGTTGTTGTTGTTTTTTTATCCTCTAGAAGCGTGTCTGCGTGCGAGCATGTTGGTGTGTGTCCCTCAAAATAATGAAAAAAAAAAAAGAGCTGTTTTTTTTTTTTTTCTTAAAAGGTAGCTTTGCCATGAGGTACTGCATTTGCGCAGTGAATAGCGTTTCACGGAGGTGTGTAGCTTTTTGAAGAATGTGCCCACATGTCCTCTTGCCCGACTCACTTTTTTTTCCCCTTAGTCCACAAGAGAATAAAACGTGAAGCACTAAAAGGGGGAAAAAAAACTCCACATGTGTGTGAACGATCAGGGCTCATTCGTTTTCATACGTGCATGTTGTCTTCGAAGCTGCCAATTCTCCCCGCGGTTTGAAATCCTCTTCTCTTTTGTATTTCGCCACCTTTCCTCCTTTCTTTTTTTTTTTCTTCAATCAATATAACATATATATGTGTATTTTTTTTTTTTCGAGAACAGCGTAAAGCGAACGCGTTGTCTTGCGATACACGCGAAGACTCCGCTTTTTTTTTTTCTCTCTCTTTTTTTTCCCCCACGATTAGACTTGTATTCTTCCTTTTCCATGAAAGCGGTACTGCAAGTAGGCCCTGCACAGTTCATCGTTGACGGCGCCACCTTTCACCTGCTGTGCAGTGATATCCAGCAGACGTTGCAGTCGCTCATGCCGCTGAGCGAGTCGGAGATTTTTCTCACACTACACATTGACGCCCTCGAGCGCTGCCTCGCTGACGACGCGCAGCGGCTGGCGTCGGCCGGCGTGCCGCCGCCACGTGCTCTGCACGATCTCGAATCAATAAAAAGCATAGACAGCACACAGCAGATGGATAGAAGGGCGAACACTAGGGGGGCAATGCAGCAGCAGCGGCGGCGGCTGAGTGTGAGTCGCGTGTGCGAGCCCATCAACGTCTTCTCAGTCGACTCGTTCGATGCAGCGGAGGCGGTCGTGCAGGAACTGCACGCACGCGTGCTCGAGCAGCGCTTGTTGTTGGAGAAGTGTGTAGAGCAAGGCACCATCGCCCCGGAAGTGGAAGAGAACGTCACTGCTGGGAAGAGGAGCGGCAGTCGAGTAGGTGGAAGCGTGAATGGAGCTGCCGTCTCGTCTTCCCCGCCACGTCGTGCGCTGCCGCTGCCGCTGCTGCGCCTGGACACGTATCTGTCAACTTCCGCCGATGTGTTGCCGGAGTACGACGCGCAGGGCCGTCGTCGACGGAGGCTCGCTGAGAATGATGGGAACTGCTGCTTCTCCCAGCTGAGCGTCAAGTCGATCCGTTGACGTTTTAGTTCGCTATTAGGATCGTTTTCATTTCCTATCATGATCGTAGACCTTTTGATTGTGTAGGATGCTCCTTTTTTTTTCCCCCCTCTCTCTCTTCTGTCCTTGTCGATTCTATTCTCTACTGCTTAAAAAGAAGATGAATCAAGCAAATCTAGTCACCTCTCTTAAAGACGCTGTTGGTATTACTCTGTGTCCCAGTGTGTCGACAGCTGGTACAAGCCTGCCGCCATTGGTATCGGTATCAAAGAAGATAAATTGCAACTGCTCCTTCTTACTTATTTTTCTTTCGTGTTTCGCTTGCACTGGTGCTGCGACTCCCGCCGCAATGCAAGCGTCATCTTCACTGTTTCCCACCATTGCCACACTCTTTTTTTTTTTTTCACACTTTCCCCTCCCCCCCCCCGCTCTCCCTCTCATGTGTCATCTCTTTTATTAATATTATTATTATTTGGTAGTAGAGAGGTGCAGACAGCGATGGGCATCGATTGGGAGGTTTCACCCTCCTTTACCCCCTGTTTCCAGTGTACTTTTACTCGTTTTTTTTTTTTGTTTATTGGTGTGTGTGTGTGTGTGTGTGTGTTTAAGAGAAACAGACAGTTGACGACTATCCTCAACTTACCACCAAGCATAATACGCACACTCGTACACGCATAATAACACCAGGTTATACTATTCTCACTTTTTAGATCTTTCTTTTTTCCTTGTCTTTTATATATCTATTTATACACAGACGCATATACATACATCGACACCAACGATCATTTCTGATCTTCTCCAGTTTTTTTTTTCTCTATCCTCCCTCCCTGTCCTTTTCCACCCCGAAGACACACAAACTGTTTTTTTTTTTTCTATTTTCCACCATTACAGCTGTGTCCTTTTTTTTTTTTTTTCAAGCATTATAGGAAAAGAACAAAAAAGGAGAAAGAGAGAGACTGCCAAGGCAATCAAAACAGGATTTTCGTCATCGCCCAAGACGCTCTTTTTTTTTTTTTTGTGTGTGTGTGTGTTATTGTTATTTTTGATCTTCTTTGAGCCAGTTTTTTTTTTTTTTTTTGGAGGAAGGTCCTTTGTTTGTTTGTTTGTGTGAATTCGAAGCACTCGTCCTTCTCTTGCTTCTCTCACTGTTGTTATTATACATCTTTTGTCTTTTTTTTTTTTTTCCTTCAAGTACTTGTTACTCATCACACTGTGTGTATATAGAGATATATATATATATATATATATATATACACCTATATACAGGTGCTCTTGCCCACGTGTTCTTTTTTTTTTTTTTTTGCCAGAAAGGAAAGATCATCTCTTGTTTGTTTGTTTGTTACTCTCACGAGCAAAAAAAAAAAAAAATGTCAGATGCTGCAGCGCGTGTACAAATCGTGTGCGGCTCCCTGACCGCCATAATGGAAGAATACAACATCTTCGCGAAGGCACAGCAGCTCTTGGCGCAGGTGCTCCCGTCGCGAACTTTGAGCACAGCTCAACGACTGTCTGCCGCGGTGCAGAATGCCCGTGCGCCGGAGCAGAACACCAGCAGCGGAAGAAACAGAACCAGCACGACGTATACACACAAGCGATTAAACAACCCTGGTGCGGAGGTGGAGAGCGAGGACAAAAATCACAAAGCCTGTGAGGTGCAGGAGGAGGATGCGGCGTCGACCTGCATGGCAGCACTGCAACTCCCGGCAGACTTGCTGCAGCGGTGGCTGGCTCAGCGCGAGGCTGAAAAAGTAGACATCAGCGATCCTCAGGATCTGGTCGTGCATACGGCGACGACGACTTTAACAAGAAATGCTGCCACGAAACAAGTACTTCCTGCGGCAGAGAACCAACGAACGCTGAGCGGGAGAACCTGTGTTAGCGGTGTTGATGACATCGACAGCAGTGTGACACGTGTAGCGAGTGGGGAGGTCGACAACAACAACAACACGCTCACAACCACATCCTCGTCGCAGGAGCGGTGGCTGACGGTGCAGCCGGCACTGGAGTACGCCTCCGCCACGTACGGCCCACTCCACGCAATTCACTGGCCGCAATGGGAAGAGGTGCGTGCACTGCACCACGCCGAGCACGCTCCGACACTCATACCTTTCACCGACAAGCCCACCTTGTCAGACCTCCCGTGTGCGCTAGTCGAAGTGGTGCTACTTTGGTTTCACGAGGGCAGCATGTTCAGGGTCGCGCCCGCAGAGCTGGCGGAGGCGGAGGGACAAAATCAGGACCAAAATTCACACCTCAGTCAGGCAGCAGTCGTCGCAATCACAGCCCGGAAAGGAACGCCTCCAGTACACCACGCGGTGCCTGCCCCTGCAATATCGACACGTGCCATGCCAGCATCCGCAGCATCGTTGTCCGCCTCCCAGTCACCACTGCCACTGCGGGTGCAGTCGCCACCGACCCCTGCCGCCTCCTCCTCCTCGTTTCTTACGTGCTTGGTGGAGTTGGAATTTCCGCCCGGCACGCTTCAGCCGCGGAGGCTGCCGGTGCCCCTGACAGAGCCCTTGCTGACGCGCCAGGAACTGATTGAGCTGGTTCGGCGAACAGCGAATGTACGTAAGTACTACGGACTGCGTGTGGCGTACCGCGTCTGGCCGCACGCGCCGCGCGCGCCTGGCACCGTCGGACCTGGCGGCGCGTTCGAAAACCGAAGCACCACAAATGCATGCAGCGCAGCGAGCAGCAGCTTCGCAAGCAGTCGTCTGAGTTACCTCAATCGCGGTACCACAGGTGGAGGTGGAGGTTCGTACACACCGACCACCGGTGCACCACCGCTGCGTGCTATTGAGAGCGACGAAGCCACGGCAGCATTTCTGCGTGACGCATTGACCTACGGCAGCGCTGCGCTGCGGGTGGTGGCGGTGCACAGCGTTCGCGCGGGCAATGCAGCCGCCAGTCGGAACACGTCGCCGCTGCCCTCTACGCCCTTCACTCTGCGTGACACCGCCTCAGCCTCCACCATCAGCCATGCACGAGCGAGCATGGAAGCGGAGCGAGCGCACGTACTGCAGAATGATGCTGATAAGAGCTTCAATCACGACAACAAGTGCGGAAACGATGAAAACGGTGGTGGTGTTGTGGGTCGGCTGAAAAGCATGACAGCGGCATCGCGGCAGGCGGAGCCTCGAGTCACGAACCCAGTGAAGGCCGTCGAGGTTCCCACCTTTTCCGCAGATGATGATGATGATGATGCTATCGCGCATGACGGCGGAGTTAACCGCAACGCGGAGGAAGAGACGGCGGTGGAGGTGAAGCCGCTGAGCCCCTTGACGCCTGCGAAAGCGTGTACCGTGAAACCCCCTCCCATCGAAACAGGCGATGCCGATCAAGGCCAGCTGGACGGCGAGGAGGAAGGGGAGACTGGTTGCGACGACGACGACGACGCACGTCCAGAGCAGCAAGCACAACAGGAGGGGGAAGAGGAGGAAACTGCTGCCACGAATGCGCCGAGTCTGTCTGCCTTCCCATCCTTACCTGCTCACAACAAGGAACGCGTTCCATTTCCTGAAGGGAGGGCAGGCAGTACTGCGCTTAATACACCACCGTCCTACGCGCCGACAGAAAGCACAGCCGAGAAGCAAAAGCTGAGTCCTCCTGCTCCCCTGTCGCTACAGCCGCATGGAAGCCACACAGAGCGCGATGTGGATGGCTGCAATAGTAATACAGACACGGCGGCTGGTGAGCATCCGCGTTTCCACCAAGACAAGAAAAATAATGAAAACGAAGACAGCGATGACGCCCCACCCTTCGCGCGGAGCCTCGGTGCGGCGCGGGTTTTGGAAATGAGCAACGTGGCACGTCGTCCGACCACAAGCGAAGGGCGGAAAACGGCAGCCGCGGCCACCGGAATGCTCTCAAGGAGTGTCGCCGTGCTTGGCGACGGCACTGCGACCTCGAACACCCCCCTTTCCACCTCACAGCCCAGCAGTGGGCACTCTCATACACGTGGCCCACCACAGTCGAGCCAGAGTGATGATGAAGGTCGTGGAGTCCTAAACGCCATGAATGAGCAGGGTGGCCTGTTCAGAGGCGACGACAACGCGGTGCTGATCGCAGATGTGGTGCAGCAGGCAAGAAACGAAGTCGAGCGTGACAAGGAGAGATGTGGGCAGACCGAGCAACGCGTGCAGCACGCTGTTCCCACGACGCCATCATTGCCAGCTGCACCACTTACGCCTCAGCAGCAGCAGCAACAACAGCAACCAGCCGCTGCAGCAACAGCAGCAGATGCAGCGTCGACAGCCGCAGCCGTCGCAGCAGCCCGCATTGACGACGACTTCGGTGAGACATGGCGCAATCCGGAATTCTACGGCCGACACGCCCGCGGACGGGTCGCAGCCGCAGCCGCCACACAGCAACAACGGCAGCAGCAACAGGCAGAGCTGAGTGCCGCCATTTCTAGCGTGGCCGCAAATGCCGCTGCCAATGCTGCTGCTGCTGCTGCAGCAGCAGCGGCCCAAAACAACAACAGCAACAGTGCCCTACCACCGTCTGCCACAACCGCGTCCACGACTGCAGGAAGACGTGGGCTGGAGGTGCAGAAGGAGAAGGCGGTGAAGTCGGCTATGAGCCTCAGCGCCTTCACTGCATGCGATAACGACGCACCGACGAGCATGGCGGGCCTGTCCCAGATGCACCGCAATCTCGTGCAGCCGTTTGCTGGGCTGGCACCGTCCGACGCACCAAGTGCGCGGATCATGAAGCAAGCCATTGACGACAACGCAAAGAGCCGCGCGAACGAAGTGAGGGACAACGTTGCTCTGAACTCTGGCACGGCACCAGCAGTGTCGACGACCACCACCAGCGCAACAACGACTGCAGGTGCCACGCAGTCCACCAACAACAGTCTTCTGACGAATCAGCCGGCGCGTGCGGACGTGACGGCTGAAACGACGACGAGCAGCATCAGCAGCTGCTGCGCACTCGGCCCCGAGTCGATTGTGTTCGTTCGATATGAAGTGGACCCAACGGCGGTGTACGTTACGGGTCCTGTCTCGCAAGCGGTGCTGCAGCATCTACAAGACGTGATTTTTCGTCGATGCTGTGCGCATCTAGGCATCGACGTTGACGCACCGCGACCATATTTTCACGTCAACACCGACAGCTCACACGGGAACAGCCTGAACAGTGCGTGCAGCGCCCCCGCCAATCGAATTCCTGACGATTGTGGAGCCGCGACTTCTCCGAGAGCGCTACTGCCACGCGTGGAGTACGTGCTGCCGCTCTACGGGTACAAGTTCACTCGAGCGGAGGAGAACGCGCTGGAGTGCTGTGTTGCGGAGGTGATGGCGGTGTACCAGGGGCTGGAGCAGCTGCCAGCGAAGGAGGCGGAAAAGTGGGTGCAGGCAACTCGCATCGACATCGCCGCACCAGCTCGCTAAAGAGGATTAAGGAAAGCAACACAAAATCAAATGGGAAAAGGATGATGCATGTAGCATGTTCTTATCACCTTTTGTTTTTGTTTTTCTTTTCCATTCATCAGTGAGCACCCCGTCTTTTTTTTGTTGTTGTTGGTGTTTTGTTTCTTTTTTTTTTTGTCGCGCACTTTCACTCGCAAGCCTGCTTTTCAATTCGTCCGCGCACCACCTTTCTCGCTCTGTCCTCCTTTTGTTTTTTTTTTTCCTACTACTTTTTGATTTTTCCATCCTGTATGACGTTTATAAAGCGTGCTTATGCTGATGAGTGAAAACACTGAAGTGAACTTGGGTGAAGGCGGAGGGAGGGCGAGCGGAAGCCAGGAAGCGAGACAATTGAATTTCTAAACAAGAAAAGAGCTGTCTCTTTTTTTTTTTTTTCTTTTAGATTGCCGTTGTGGTTTCTTTCGTGTGTATGTGTATGTTTCTCTTTTCCAGTTCTGAAGCATCGGCTTGGTGAACAGGAAAAGAGCAGCAACAACAACAACACAATAATAATAATAATAATAAAGTGTCCGCGATGGCGTTCTGCATTCCTCTGTTTAACGATGCCCGTGTGTCTCTCTCTCTCACTTCTGACCCGCCTCTTTCCCCCCCCCCCTCTCTTCTTTTCAGCTTACCTTCGTAGGTGCAATAGTAAGAGCAATTCTATCAGAAAAGGGAAAGAAAAAAGCGAAGAGGTGAAACTGTTTTGTTTGTTTGTTTTTAAACTCGTGTGTGCTTTTTTTTTTTTCTCTTACCTTTTTTTTTTCAAAGGTAACACACACACACACACACACACTCTCTTTCCCGTACACACATGCGTGCGCACACAGAGAAAGAAGAAGAAAAAAAAAAGGCACAAGCGAGCATGGCGTTCAATCTCCCTTCCGAGACGGACGGCGGCGCCGATCCCGTGTTGATCCTTCACGGCCCGGTGCTAAGCGCTGCCGAGGAGCAGAAGAAGCGGGCCCAGGAGGCGCTCTTGGCGGTTGACTCCAAAGCCGCAGTCATGTACGACTGCATAAACCAAGGCAAGAGCCTCCGCCATGTCATCAAAGCAGCCGCGCGGATGCTGGACGAGCTGCGCACGAACCTGCTCGAGCCGCAAAACTACTACGAACTCTACATGAAGGTGTTCAGTGTAATGGAGGGATTTGCCGCGTACCTGGCGGAGACGTTTCGTGCCGGCAAGCACACCCTGGAGGACATCTACGAGCAGGTGCAGTACTGTGGGTACATCGTGCCTCGACTGTATCTTCTGATCGCGGCTGGCGCGGTGTACATTGAAGCGGGCGAGCAGCCCGCGCTGGAGATCATGCGAGATTTGGTGGAGATATGCAAAGGTGTGCAGCACCCAACGCGCGGGCTCTTTCTTCGACACTTTTTGCTGACAATGATGAAAGGAAAGCTCCCTGGAGACCCGGGCCGGGCGGTGAACGCGAGCCCGGCGAACGATGATGGTGGCACGGTGGCGGACACGGCGAATTTACTCGTGCAGAACTTCAAGGAGATGAACTGGCTGTGGATCCGCATGGAGGCCGGCAGCTACGTGAACCGCAACGGCGGTAGCACCAACAGCATGGCAACGAACGGACTGGCGCCACGTCCGAAGACGGCACCTGCGTCGGGGGCACCCGGATCAGCCGCGCACATCGCTTCACGAAACCCTTCCCCGACAAGCCCCGACCAGAACTCGCCGCGCAGCCCCGTCAACTCGCAGCACCGCTCGCTGCGCGCGGCGCAGCGGACGCAGCAGGAGCGCCGCGCGATGTGCGTTCTCGTCGGCATGAATGTGGTTCGCATTTCCCAGCTGGAGGGCATCACGCGTGAGGTCTACGTGTCTACGCTGCTGCCCCAGCTGCTGTCGATCATGGTGCGCTACTGCGAGCCGCTGGCCCAACAGTATCTCTTTGAGGTGCTCATTCAGGTGTTTCCCGACGAGTTTCACCTCTTCACAATCGACAAGCTGTTCGACGCCATTAGCCGAACGGTGCACGGCGTCGATGTATCAAGCTTGTTGCGGACGCTGATGGAGAGGCTATGCAAGTACGCGATGGAGGTACAGGACGGCGTGACGGCGGTGTCGAGTCCAGAGGAGGCGGCGAAGCTGCGGGATATTTTTCCTATGCTGCTGGACCAGCTGGCGAACATGCCGGTGAGCTACCGCGCTCAGATCAAAGGCACCAACGTGATCAAGCGAACCTCAGCCGTGCCGCCGCCCACGCCGATGCTGCTCACCGCGTACGTCAACACCGTGCGCCACCTCGTCACCGTTGTCTTGACGCTCTACGGCAAATCGACGAAGCGACGCGTAATGGCGCTGTCGAACATCGTGGAGGTGGTGGCAGCAAAGTTCACGGCGGCCGCAGAGGCCAGCGCAAACAACAACAACAACAACAACAGCAACGTCGATTCCGCGTCTGCCGCGCCCGCCGACGAAGCAGCAGCAGACGAGCAACAGCCACAACCGCAAAAGGAAGAAGAGGCTGAGGAAGAAGAGAGCGACAGCCGCACGAAGCGCAAGGCTCACGCAGGCAAAGAAGCCGCCGCAGCGTCCGCCAAGGCGAAGAAGGCGGCAAAGGCTGCTGCGTCGTCCAATCCAACAGGCATCAGTCCCGCCGCTGCCCTCGCCGCGAGTCAATTTCTCGTCCACCTGATCAATCACTGCTGCGCTTCGGTAGAGGAGGTGCTTGGCATGGAGGGCGTCGAGACCTTGACAGCGTGCCTGCCGTTTCTCGAGCGACGTGAGGTGGCGCTGGCGGTGTGCGAGGTGGCACTGCGTGGCAGCACAGCCGCGCCGCCGCTTCCGGTGACGTCTAAAATAGGAGCAAGTGCAAACAGCAGCAACGGTAACGGTGAGACGGCGGGTTTAAAGACGGCCCTGGCGGTGACTGCGCCGCCTCCGCACCCGCGTTCACTGACTGCGCTGGAGGACGTGGCGCGGCTGTTCGAGCTGCTGGATCCGATACTGGTCGACCAGCCGGACACGCCGTCCGACCCTGAGCTGATTTACAAGTACAATCCGCAGGTCGAGTTTATGGATGAGCAGCACAACGTGTGCCGCGTCATGCACCTCCTCGCGAACGACGACCCGGCGGTATACTTGAAGATGCTGACAGGGGTGCGCAAGCTCTTCCTGCTGGGCGGAGCTCGGCGCATTCCGCTGACGTACCCGACGCTGATCGCGCTGCATCGTCGTGCAGCGATGCGGCTGCACAGTGAATACGTCGTCGCCGTGAAAGCAAAAAAGAGCAAGCCCAAAACCGAGGAGACGGGCGCGGAGACGACGGAGGCGACGGAGGGGGAAAACACGAACGAAAATAACAACAATGACAACACTAACAACAACAACAACAACGCGGTTGATGCGGACGGCGTCGATGAGGCGGCTGCGGCGGCGTACACGAAGAACGTCCGTAAGTGCTTCAGCCATCTCTACTCGGGCGACGGCAAAAGCGTACTCGAAGTGTACGCCGTGGAGCGTCCGCTACCAGCGTTGTCCGAGTACGTTGCCTGCGCCCTGACAGCCGATGCGTGCGAGCAGAGCGAAACAAGTTACCTCTTATTCGCTGAGGCGCTGACGCTCTACGACACGCAGGTCAACGACACGGCTGATCAGGTAACCTCACTTGTTAGCTTTGTGAACGCGTTGTCGCAAATGCAGAGTATGACAGAGGAGAACTACGAGGTGTTGGCGGCGAAGGTCTGCCAGTACGCGTCCAAGCTGCTCAAGAAGCAGGATCAGAGTCGCCTGATTGCCGTATGTGCGACTCTCTTTGCGAAGAAGCAGCTTTCACAAGAGAATCACCAACGTGTGGAGGAGTGTCTGCGCCGTGCGCTGAAGCTGGCCGGACAGGTGCTCGCCCTGCCGCAGCTGCACCTGTACGTGGAGCTGTTGAACATCTTTTTGCACTTTTATACTGCAAAGATGAACTACCTGGTCTCGGTGGATCTCGTGAACGAGTTGGTGGAAAAGATCAACGAGGTGAGCGAAGCGCAGCGGGAGGCGATATCGAAGGCCACCGGTGGCAGTGGTGGGGACGAGGCGGAGAAGGAAAGTGGCGATGCAGACGCCGAAGCCACGTTTGCGAGTCTTCGTCTGGTGTATCGGAACATCGCCAAGTATATCCGCTCGCGTCAGTCGGCGGAGGAGAGCTGGAATTCGATTGACGTATAGGGGTTGCGCCGAGGAGAAAGGGGAAAAAGATCGAAGTGACTTTAGTTTTTGGTTTTCTTGTTTTTTTTTTTTTTGAATGGTTGCGTAAAAACAACTTCTACACACACGCAACTTCAACCATGCTATCTCCTTTATGGACTACATCACCCTCCCTACCCATGCATACTGTCTTGTGGCAGTCTTTTTTATCGTGCTTTTTTTTTTTTTCTTATTACCGTTTTGCTTTCTTGATGGATGCGTTGTTGGTTGTTGTTGTTTTTTTTTTCACAACTTTCGTGTTGTGGTATTGCTGTTTTTTTTTTTTTTAAGTCCCTCGAGACAACGCATGTGCCTTATCTCGTCAAGTGCTTTGTCTTCCTCCCTCTTTTTCGTTTTGCCAGAGTTCGTTCCTGTAGGTATGGGGTGTGTGTCTGCATGTGCTTCTTGGTGATCGTAAGTAGGCCTATCGCTTGCTTTACAACGGTGAAAAAAAAAAAAAAGTACTAAAAGGAGAAAAGAAACGAATAGAAAAGCCGCTGGTGTGCTGTTGTAGTATGGGAATCACGTGAGACTTGAACTGTGCCGACCGTGAGGCAAAGCAGATCCTTCCGTGTGTCCTTTGAAGATGGGGAGATACAAAAAAAAAAAAGGAAAAGAAAAGGGAGAGAATGAGCCAGAAAACAGTGGTTTTTTCTTTTCTGCTACGTTCATTTTTTTTTTTTTTACAATTTCGTGAGTGATTTTTGCTTCTTGCTCTTTTTTTTTTTTTCTCTCTCTCTTTGCGTCCTCTTCCACTGCTAACTGGGGAAACACACATACATGCACACATGCACTTCAGACGCGAACGTGCGTGTGTCTTCTTTACGTTGTTGTTGTCCTTTTTTTTTTTTACTTTACAAGCAGGTCTTTCTTCAAAAGCCGCAAAGCACGATGAGTGCCTTCGCTGATCAAGTCTGCGCAGATCTCTCTACTCTGCGGAGCTTCATCGCTGCTCAGCATTTTCAAACAGCAGCAGCAGCGGACGAGGGCGACGCCGCCGACGTCAAGCCAACAGGAATCAAGGTACAGACGTTACAGTACTCGTCACCAGCCGACACGTCACGTAAACGCAACACGCTCAATGAGCTCATCAGCAAGAACAAGTGCAGCATCGATTTCTCACTGTCTCCGCCTTCGTGCGCAGAGGCGTCACGTGCTGTGTTGAATCAGACACAACAGCCAATCAAGGCGGCCTCTGACGCAGCTTTGACTTCGTCGGTGGAACAGCCACAGCAACAGCAGCAGCAGCTCTGGCAGCTACACGAAGAGCTGAAAGTCGTGACAGCGGACCTTCACACGGAGCGGGCCGCGGTGGCGCAGCTGCGGTTGCAGCATCGTTGCAGCGAGGCTGCATTGCAGCAACTGGCGCAGCAGGCAGAGGATGCGCAGGCTCTGCTGACCCAGGCATTGACAGAACGCGACGACTGGGAAAAGCGGTGCCGCGCTGCTGAAAATGGCAACGCGTCCTACGCAGAGCATCTAAAGTGTGTTCGACTGCAGGTGGACGCAATTCAGAAGCAGGTGTGTGACGCGGCGAAGGAACAGCAGCGACTGCGTGCAGCGGCACAGGAGTTAAGCGACGTCGTTCAAGAGTTGACGCACCGAAACACGCGTCTGCATGATCGAGTTCGTCGTAATACAGCAGAGCTGCTTCGCCTGTCGTCTGTCGAAACGGAGTTGCACACAGCCCAGCAGCGGATCCACGGTTTTGAGGCAGAGTACGAGGCGTGGTGGAGTGAGCTACGCGGCGTGCGAGACTACTTTCACTCCATAAAAAGAGAATACGTCGAGGGAATGGAACTCATCACCTCTTTACAGCGTGAACGTGAGACACTAGCTGCTGCGCTGGCCCAGAGCGAAGTCCAGTGCTCGCAGTGGGAGCTGCTGTTCCAGCGAAATCCCCCAGTGCCGTCGGCAAGCACAGACGCACGTGCCTTAAACGCTGGTGCTTCAAGCAACGACGAAGCAGAAGTAGAAGCAGAAGCAGCAAAGACAAGCATCACAGGAGCATCTGCTTGTGTTGAAACTCCACAAAAAACACCCTCAGACATCAAAGAGGCAGAAGAAGAAAACAACGAGGAGGAAAACGAAACGCGCAGTCCGTCTCTCTCTACGGGAGCACACACGTGGCACGACGCATCACACGCCGTCTTCACGCAGCAACTTGAGGCGAAGGTCGCAGATTTGGCAATGCAGCTGTACGCTGCACAGGCCCGTGCGATGCGTGCAGAGCAGCACGTCCAACGACTCGCGCAGCTGCACCTGACGGACTCTGCCGTTTTGCTCGAATTGAAGGCAATGCTCTGCGTGCTGCGGCCTCAGACGGAGGTACTGGCATGCAACAACGCGGAGCTGCAGACACGTCTGCTCGCTGCGGAGGGTATGGTGGAGCCGCTGATGGAGCACGTTCTGCGCCTGGCAGACGCCTACACGGAGGAGGCGTGTCGACAAGCGCAGCAGCAGCAGCACCTGTCTTCAACGAAGCAGGGCGACGCGGAGCAGGGTGTATATAACGCCCACAGCAGAGGTAGTGACGACGAGGACAGCAGCACCAGCAACAGCAGCGCACGTGTGCCGGATGCTGTGGCAGACAACGCTGGGAATTGCGATTCGCAAACCTTCACCGCGTCGGCTGCATCCGACATGCATGAAAAGGTACGGCACGCTGTGCTGGGGAAGCGCCATCGACTGCGAGCGACGGCCCTTCTCTCGCGGCATATGGAGTAAACCAGACAGGTCACAGCACATATGTGTGTGCATGTGTGTGTATGGTGTGTTTAGTGCATAGAGTCACGTCCAGCACACAGACTGTTGTGATGATGACTATTCTGCTATCTTCTGCTATGAAAAAAAAAAAAAGAAGGCAAACTCTCTTTTCACATTTGCTAAGGAAGAGCATGCTGCTCTCTCTTTTTTTCCTCGATCACGACGCAGGTTTCAGTTTGTAAAGAATGCGAGTTTGTTGTGTGTGTGTGTGTATCAACTCTCTTTCTTCTCCCCCCCCCCCTCTTCTTCGTCCTTCTGTCCTTAAAGCTCTAAAGCTACTTCATACATCAACGAACAAGTGCTGTGTGTGTGTGTGTCCTTTGCTCTGCGAGCACACACACACCACGCACATACGTACACTTCGGCAGGACATACAACGTGCCTATTCCCTTCTTCATCTTACACACACAGAGAGACAGACACCTTTCGCCTGTCGAACGGCAACGTGCGTCCATTATATAATCAAGGAGGCGGTATAGTTTCACTGCTTGTGCGTGCTTCTTTTCCTTACCCCTAGATTCACGAAGCTGGCAGAAGAAAAAAAAAAAGCCGCGCACACACATACGTTAAACGACAGAGAGAGAACGGGAGAGCGATAACAAAAAAAAGGAAGGAAGAGAAAAAAAAAAAAAAGTGTGAATAGAAGAAAACTCGAAAATAAATCAGAACAAAATAAGAAAAGGCAGAAATGGTGCGTGAGACGGAGCTTTACGAGGTGCTGCAGGTCTCTGTAGAGGCGGACGAGCACGAGATCAAGCGCTCCTACCGCAAACTAGCGCTCAAGTATCACCCGGACAAGAACACCGGCGATGAGTCCGCGGCGGACATGTTTAAGAAAGTCAGCAATGCCTACGAGGTGTTAAGCGACCCTGAAAAGCGACAGATCTACGACAAGTATGGTAAACAGGGGTTAGAGGGTGGCATGGGCGAAGGCGGCGGCTTCCACGACGCGTCGGATATCTTCTCCATGTTCTTCGGCGGCGGCGCACGCGAGCGCGGTGAAGCGAAGCCGAAGGACATCGTCCACGAGCTCGAAGTGAAGCTGGATGACTTGTACAACGGCGCATTGAAGAAGGTGATGATCTCGCGCGATCGTTTCTGCAGCTCGTGCGAGGGCACCGGCGTGAGGCCCGGCGCGAAGCGGAACACGTGCGAGCAGTGTCGCGGCCGCGGCGTGCGGCTCCGCACACAGCAGATCTTTCCCGGTTTTCACCAGCAGATGCAGTTGCCATGCCCCGCTTGCAACGGCGAGGGCGAGACTGTGAATGCAGCAGATGTCTGCAAAGGCTGCCGCGGTAAGCGCGTCGTGCGCGAGAAGGCGGTGCTGGAGGTGCACATCGAGCGCGGCGCCCACAAGACGGAGCACTTCGTGTTCACCGGGGAGGGCAATCAAGAACCCGGAATGCGTCTGGCGGGCGACGTGCTTATTTTCTTATGTGTAAAGCCACACCCGGTGTTCCATCGCGTGAACGACCACCTCATGATGCGGTGCCCCATCACACTGCAGGAGGCTCTGTGCGGGTTTGAGCTGCCGATTGTGCACCTGGACGGCCGTGAGCTGACAATTAAGGCCTCGCCGGGGCAGGTGGTCCACGGCAACAGCGCCTGGACGGTGTATAACGAGGGCATGCCCATCAAGGGCACCGGTGGCCTGCAGCGTGGTAAGTTGTTTGTCTGCTTCGATGTCGAGTGGCCGGAGACACTGCCAAAGGGCCAAATTGACCAGATCGCGAAGGCGCTCCACGTACCGGAGAAGCTCGGGAAGCTCGGTGGGCAGGTTGTGGAGCTGAGCGAGTATAAGAGCAGGGCAAGAGCCGGTGGCAAGCGCGGTGCGGGTGGAAAGAAAAGGATGGGCAGCCACGGCGGTGGTGCCGCAGCGAGCGGTCGCGGTGGCCGCGGTGGTCGTCAGCAGCAGCGTAGACGTGCTGCCGAGGAGGATGACGAAGACGAATTTGAAGATGTCACGGATGAGGAAGCGGAGGAGGACCAGCAGCAGCAGCGGTACTACCGCGGAGGCGGACGGAACTTCGGTGGCAATGCGCAGACGGTGGAGTGCACACAGCAGTAAAAAAAAAAAAAAGAAAATTGAGAGAAGATAAGGATGAAAAGAATGCTGCGATGGCTATTGTGGTGACTTCTTGTTCTATAATGACAGGTTCTGCAAGAACCTCTTGGATTGTTAGAACTGACAAAATGTAAGAACGAGATAAGAAAAGCGAGAGTCCGCGCACCTTAACTCATTGAAGTTCTTTTTTTGCTTTTTTGCTTCCTTTTTTTTTTTCTCCAAAACCTGGTGTTTCGGGATAAAGTTGTGTGTCCGAAGACCTTTTTTTTTTTTTCGCTACTTGATTAAAGTGTATTATTCGATGTTATTTTTGTTCTTGTTTTTTTTTTTTTTTTAGTTGTTCTGCTTTTTTTTTTTTTTTTTGTCTGTGAGAGGACGAGCATTCATTTTTGCTTTCGTTTTCGTTTTTTTTTTATTTTTGAGAGAATGTGTGCATGTATTGTTTTATGAGAGAGGGCAGTCTGCCTTGTTCCGTACCGTTCTCTCCGCTTGTGCGCAGGTGTTTCTCTTCTTCAGGTGTGTGTGTGTGTGTTTTGCCATCTTGTGTTCTCCGATGTCGTCTGTCTGTGTGTGCGCATGTCGCTGTGCGTCTGTGTACTTAATAAGTGTTTGTGTTTCTACGCATTCAGTTGCTAAGATAAGCTGCCCTATTCTATATTGTTCTTTTTTTTTAACCATAAAATACGACTTAAAAAAAAAAGAGATTCGGATGATGCTGTTTTTTTTTTTTTTTTTCTGCGTGTGCGTGTGCGTGTGCGTGTGCGTCATGGACGCTGGCTGCGTACGTAAGTTACAATTTACATTCAAGCCGTTAACGCTTACGCACGTTGTCAGCATCTCAGCAAGTACTAAAAAGAAACGAGAAGAGGAGAAGGCGGAGCGGTTGCGAGTGCTGTCTGCTTCCTCGCTTTACAGTTTTCTATAAGCTTGTTCCTCCCTCCCTCCCTCTTCTAACGATGCTGCACTTTTTCGAGTGCCTTGTACTGAGCCCGTCCCTTCACGTCCTCTTTTTTTTTTTTCTCTGATGTAACCTCTGTCACTCAACCATTGCATTTTCCAGTACTTTAAAATTACAGAGAGAAAAAAAAAAAAGAGGGGGTGTTGTATCGCACAATAATAATAGTCAAAAAAAAAAAAAGGTACATTATATATCGTTCACAGCAGCGAGGCCTCGTATATCTGTTTACCATCTGACCACTCCGTTGTTAACTATCAGCAATACTGCCGTTATAGACAACGCTTGGGGCCATGCTCACGCGTCAGTCTCTCTGGGTGCCGTTGGTGAAGCACAACCCAGCCTTCCTGGAGAACTTCCACCGCTTTCTCCACAACAACCCCATCACTACGCTGAGCGTTTCGGGCATGCGGCTGAATCCGGAAGAGATCCGCGTTGCCCTCGTCCCTGACGCACGCCATCCCTCAAAACAAGTCGCTGCCATGATGGCTTTCCCGGTCCAGGTCACCCCTGCTGCCTGCGATCACGTGCATGACCACGCACACGAAGCGAAGCCCGTGCTGCACCGCGAGATCGCCTACGGCTTCGCGAACACCGTGTGTGACTCCTACAACTCTTTTCATGTGATGGAGCGACTTCTACCGCACTTCAACCCGCACGTGTCGGTGAACATTCAAGCGCAGTGCATCCGGCCGCTGCGGGAGGGCGAGCGAGCGGTCGTGATTAGCACCATCGACAAGATGGGGAAGCGGTTGGTATACTGCAAGACAGAGTTTTTTGTGGAGCCGGCAGATGCGAGCGCGATCACAGCGGAGATGGTAGAGCGGGAGAAGAATCTGAAGACGATCGAGCAACTGCGGGCAGCATTGATATACTACGAGAAGGTGGTGAACGGCACACACGTGAAGTCGATCCTTCCCGAGGGCAAGACAAAGTAACAAGCAAACTGAGAAGTCGCACGCGTGAACGTGTCAGTGGGGTGAGTGAGTGTAGCTGCGACACTTCTTTTTGTTTGTTTTTGTTGTTGTCAGCGCTTACAGTAGAAAAGCTGTTGTGAGGAAGATCAAGCGATGCAACCCATCTCAAGGTGCTTCTCTCTTATCGTTGCTTTTTGTGAAGCACACGTTTTTTTTTCCCCCCTTTTGGATTTACAACTTGTCTCTTGCGCTTTGCAGTACACGCTCTATGTTGCATACGCAGAGCGAGTGTCGTTATTTTTCCTGTCTTTTTTTTTTCCTGTCTTGTGTGTGTGTGTGTGTGTGTGTGTGTGTGTGTGTGTGTGTGTGTGTGTTTGTTGTTGCTTTGCTTTTATTTTCATCAGCTGCCATCGATTACGTTTATATCTATCGTTTTACGATTCCCTATTCTTTACTATCATTCAATGATGCCGAATAAAAACAGGAAAAAAAGGAGCTGTCAAAGCGAACTGAGTTTCTTCTTGTTTTGTTTTGTTTTGCTTTTTGTTGTTTTTAACACGTACGCGTTTCAGCGGTGCACGGTGACAATTCAATGTAGGCATGCCTGCAAAGCCACTGTTTAAAAACTCGTGATCCTATTTTTCTGTTTTTTTTTTAATCATCTCTTTCCCCCCCCCCCCCCTCCTCCCTCCTCTCTTCTTTCCTCTATTCTTTGCTACACCTCCTTGGTGTCACGCACTTGCTTTACGATCAACGGAACAACTCACTCAATTTTTTTTTTTTTGGTTGTTGTTGTTGTTGGTGTTGTTGGTGCTGTTTTTTTTTTTTTTTTCTTCGTATCGTCATGCTCTTTTTTTAATGGTTGCTGTTCAAAGACCAATACATGTCTTTACAGCACCGTTATCGTTTTTTTTTTTTTTACTTTTCATTTCCCCTTCCTTAGCGAACTCAAAGGGAAATAATGTCAGACATTCTCTCGAGCCCGTGTTGGGTGAAGGCGACCAGCATTGCCGAGCCTGCGTTTCGCCGCGCCTACAGCCTCTACGTCGACGAGCGCGACCAGTTCGGCGGCTATTTGATGCGACAGCTGCTCAACATCAGCGCCGACGACTTCCTCGTTGCCATGGTTAATCCGGACGAGATACCAGTGTTTAGTCCAACCGGTGCCTCCGCGAAAACGCTGGCGACTCCCGCGGATGTAACACCCGCAGGTGAGAAGCCGGCAAGTCCGGCTGGCTTTCCATACATGCTGGCATTGCCCTTCATCGTGACGCCAGGCGTGTGTGACGACGACGTTGGTGACGCCGGTAGTACTAGGGCTGAAGGGACGGGAGCTCCTGTCGGTCCTCGCCGCTCGTGCTGCATGGCTGAGAGCGCAGTAACAACGCTGATGGACATGGTCACGTCCTTCCACATAATTATCGCCAACTTCCCTCAGCTCAATGGGCACGTCTCGTTGTCTATTCAGGCAAATCACATGGGTAAAATGGAGTGTGGAAAGACCTACCTGGTCATCTCCCGTGTGGACAAGATGGGCCGGCGAATTGTGTACACGAGTGTCGATTTCGTGGAGCCGCAGCTGCAGCCGGTGCACGATGCGCATGAGGCGCCGCTGCCGATGAACACGACGGCGGAGCTGCTGACAGCGGTGAAGAGTGCGACGGTGCTGGCAAATGTGAAGCATGTCAAGTCCATGCTTTCTTTCAGCTAGCACCGGGATGCAGCTTTTTTTTTTTTTTTCAAGAGAAAAAGAGGCCTCGTTATTAGATCATTCTTGAACGACTGGGACTGCTGTCTACAGGTTGATCTTTCTTAACACAAGGTTATGACTGAGAAGCTGAACAGCACAACGCTTTTTATGTGGCAGAGCTGCTAAAAAGAAGACACGTTACACCCTCTGCCACAATTCAGCGGGTTTTTTTTTTCGTCCTGCGAGCACTTGTTGCGATGTCCTGCTACCTTGCGTGCATCGTAGTGACAGGTAAGTCAGCCATGCTTTCCATTATCAAGTCAGTAGCTTCTCATGTGCACACTCATTCACTCACCCTCACCCTCTCTCTCCCTGCAAATCCTCCGCCAAATGCGTCCATAATTCTGAATAATCCACGTTGTCTCTTTTTACTTTTGTATCGGCAAAAATAAAAGCCGACACGAACACGCGTAAAAAAAAAAGAAAATCAGTTATGGTAAAGAAGCAGTCGCGGCGTGGAAGCAACGCGGCGGCGAAATCGGTCAGCGCTGCTGCCGCCACGGCCGCCGACAGCGCCGATGTTCCTCGACCACCGCTGACGGCTACGACGACTGCCGTGACGGCCCACGCGGCGCTGCAGTCCGCGCTGGAGCGGCTGGACGCGATTGCACGGGAAGCCCACACGTACACGCAGCAGGCGAGGCAGGCAAAGCTCGAGAGGGAAGCCAACGGTAACAGCGCGGCAGCTGTCGCGCCTTCAACAGCGTCCACGCAGGGTCACAAGCGACCTCGAGTGGAGGAAGTCACATCTGCCGCCGCGACAGAAGCGCTCGCTGCCGCGCAGACCAGCTCTCGCCTCGATGTGTTTGCCGTGACTTCTGCCTTGCAGTACCAAACCTTGTGCTGCGCCGTGGCTACCTTTGGGCTACAGCTGCTGCCGTCGCTGGAAGACATTTCAAAGCGTGTGACGCTCGCCGTCCTGACGCCTGCCCTGTCGACACCGGAGGCGTGGGAGACCTTCGCGGTGCTGTGCTCGACGTACCGTGCTGGCATGGCACAAGCGGTGAACGAAGTCGTGGAGAGTTTACTGCGCGAGCCTGGTGTGTTGCTCATCGACGCGCCACAGCTCGTACCAGCGTGGTATGCAAAGACGCACATCCACGTGTGGCCGGGCGCCTGTGCGACGAACGCAGCGACGGTCGCACTCGGTGGGCTGCTGGCTTTTGCCGAGGAGCAGAAGATGCGCGACGCCTCCGCGGCGGATTCGACGTCCGCTTCTTTCTCCCCGATGCTCCACCTCGCGCGCGTGCACACCGACCGCGTGGCGCGGAAGCTGCGCGCGTTGATGGAAGTAGTATACGCCGTGGGTGACTACGTGCCGGCGTCCTCGCTGCAGCAGCTGGCGCTGCGTCACGCAATGGAGGTGATGGAAGGCGGCGTGCTGCCCTGCTACCGCGGCACCGCGGAGTCTGGCGAGGACAACGTCGCAGCCTTCAAAACCACCGACGCAGAAAACAACAGTTCAGCCAGCGCGAGTGAACACAGCCGTCCCAGCGAAGGTGTGCTACGCTGGCGAGTGCCACCGGCGTGGCATGCGGTCTGCGTGCAGTTGCTGGAGGCCTTCCTCTTCACCATTCGGCCCGCCGTGCCGGCGCAGCTGCTCGTCAGCGCCGCACGAGTGATCGACGTCGTGTCCGGTCGCCTACACCGTGGCGTCCCCACACTGAGTCACGGGACGCCTTGGAGCAAGAAGAATGATGGCGAACGCGGTGGTGTACGCGCGGAGACGCAAGACCCGTCGCTACGGCAAAACAGTGAGGTTCTAACAGCCCCGCCGCTGCCGGTGACGCACGCGGTGAGTGCCGCGGTGGTGCGTCTGGGCCACGTGCTGCACCTCCTGCACCACCCTGTCGTACTGGCGCCGTATCAGCCACCGCAGCTGACAATGGAAAAGGCGAAGTTGCGTGTGTGGAGCGTGGCGGCAGCCACGACGACTGCGAAGCCGAATTCTGCAGAGGCAGAAGAGAGTCAGAGCGTCACTGCAACGAGTAGCGGTGGAATAACGGCCCCTGTGCTCACGGCCGCTGCTGCTGCGGTGGTTCAAGGGCAACGTGAAGTCGCGGTGCCCGCGGAGAGAAAGAAAGCGCCGGAGGTGAAGCCAGCGCCAGTCACTCGTCACAGCGCACCACCAGTGGTGGCGAGGCGCGAAGCGACGGAAGATGAGGACGACATACCGGACATCGTCCTGGATGATTAAAAAAATGCGGCAGACACCATGGAATTGTTGGTGCTGTCGTGTGTGTGTGTGTGTGTGTGTGTGTGTGTTTGTTTTTTAAAAGCGATTAAGAGTCTAAACGACGTCTGTTTTTTTTTTTTTTGTTTGTTTGTTTGTTTGTTTTTGTTGTTGTTTTTTAAGTGAAAGGCCTGTGATATGCACTGCCCATAACGCAAATAATAATAATAATAATAAGAGAACTATTGGCGTCGTTGGTGACCAGCGTTTGTTTGTTGCCTGTTGAAAGAGACCGTATTCAAAAGTCCGTTTACCAAGTTCTTTTTTTTTTTTTTAAGATTGTTTGGACAGGTGTGTTAACCTTCTTTTTCTCCCCTGTTCAAAGCAGCCTCAGCCCCGTCTCAAGTGGAAATACACCGGATTGAGAGGGACCTCTCGGTCTTTGAAACTCTCTCTCCCGCTCATCCTTGCCTCTCACTTCAACACGCTGGCTTGAATGTAGGACAGTAGATGGACACACACACACACACACACACACAGATTTAGATTTAAGGAGACAGGAGAGAAGTAAAGAAGAAAAAAAAAGCACAAGCGTAAAACAGTCGCGATGCTGCACCGGGTCGCTTTCACAGAACTGCCGCGTGACCCGCATAGCGTGCGTGTGCTGCACCACACAAGTGGCGGCGTCCTGATTGCTGCCGTTGCCTACAGGCACACCGCCACTGCGGTGGCAACAGTTGACATGTCAGCTCCGTTGTCCTCCTCCTCACCAAATGCCGTCGCACCACACCGCGGACCGCTGTTCTTCACGGTGGTGGAAATGGCGGCGCCGAATGAGCGCGGTTTGCCATTGCGCGTGATACACGTGCGTGTGCCTCGGCCCTCTACCGTGGTGCAGTCCCTGGCGTTGCTGCGCAGCGCGGACGGTGCGGAAGTGTACGTTGTGGTGCAGGCAGCCGAGGTGCATGCACACCATCGGCAGGCCAACGTGCGTGCCGCTGAGCCGAGATCGGTCAGCACATACGTGTACCGTCGTCAGGTGGTGCGGGGGGAAAAAGCAGACACCACAAAGGAAAGCTGGAACTTGGTGGAAGAGGAGAACGGGAGGGCAGGTGATATCGAGGACGTTGTCTCTTCGGCTGCGGGTGACCGAGGTGACACCAGCAGCACTGACGACAGTAACAGTGGAGTGCGTGTGCGCTATCAGCGCCTGCCACGCGCGGTCGCGGGTGCGGATGGCCCCCTCTGGACAGCGGCGACTGCGTTCAGCGCGGCAGAGACCGCCATTTTCGCAACGACTGACACGAACCCCACGACAGCCGTGGTGGGCTGCGACGGTCTCGCACTGCTCACCGCAAGCGCTACGCCACGCAATGACACCAACAGCCCAACGACGGCGCCGCTGGCAGACAATCAACTGCAGCTGTGGAGTTTGAATGGCACGCGTCTCGCGCTCGTGGCGACTTGGAGGATTCCCGCGCTTGCTGGCTTCCCCATTTCGCAGATTCTCACCGTTCCTGGCACGCAGGATGTCGCGGTGCTGCGCTGCCACAACAGCTTGGTTGAGGTGAACCTCGCGGCGGTGCGTCGCGCCTGTGCGCACTACCCGCACGTCGTGACGACGGACGCGTTTATCGGGCGTGTATGGCGGGTCTCACCGCAGGAGCGGCTGACGTGCTGCGACGCGAAGGACGCATTCCTTTACGCCGGGACCGAGAAGGGCAGCGTGGTGGTCTGGGACACGCGTCAGAATGCCGCCCAGGCGGTCATGTCGCTGCCACAACACAGTTCGACGGTGAAAACGGTCATCACAGGTATGTACGCACCGTACGCCACGGGCTTCGTCACGTGCGACGCGAGCGGCGGTGTGCGGAACTGGCGGGAGCGGTCGGAACTCGCGGAAGAGGATGAAGCAGCGGAGCGCGGCGCCGCCAGCCAGAACGCCATCACGGCGGCAGCTGTGTCGAACAGCCAAAAGAACAATACGAATGCTAATGACGAAGAGGAGCAACGTGAACATGGTGTGCTGCGCGATGTTGCCGGTTTGGCCGGTGCAGCAGCGGTGGCAGCAGCAGCGCCGTTCCCTTACGCCTCGCGCACACCGGTCGAGGTGCCGAGTGGTGAGGAGAGCTGCGTGGCGATGGACGGACACGACAACTTCGTGGGCGTGGTGGGCGAGTGCGGTCGGCTGGATTTGTACTTTGTGAACTGAGTCGGGTGAATTGGCGTCGAATGCGTGTGCGCAAGTCTGTTCTGACACAATAACGGAAAAAAAAAGTGCTATTCGTAAACGTATGTAGTTGCCTAACAAGAGTCGTTACTCTGTTTAATTCAGGAAAAAAGAACTTTAGCCCTATTATGAGTCTTTTGTCTCGTTCAAGGAGTTGCGTTGTTGTTGTTCTGATCACGCGCTTCTCTGTTAATGGCCACGCTAAGCTCTCATGCCCTCACAATTCTCCTCGTTTGTCTCTCCTATAGCAGCACAGTCATTACGGCACCTCGGGCATGTGTGTGGCGGTTGCATCGACCACCGACACCACGCTGAGCAGCACCGGCTCAGGCTCCACAGCAACGGCATCCCCACCAAACACGCTTCACTTACACTATTACGCGCCCCTACCCCTTCGTGTGGTGAACGAAGACTACGCCCTCATCGCTGGCTTCCTCGGTGGTCTGCTCATCTTCGCCGTGTACATCGGTGTGCTGATGTGTCTCCGCTGTCTTCGGCGGGCGCAGACCGCACAGCATGCCTGGCAGCATCCGTTAACACAGCGGTCGCAGCACAGCCCGCGCCCGCCTGGGCTTCAAAGCCCCGCGGCACCAAATAACAACCTGGAGAGGGCCAGCGTGCAGCGTCACCGCACGTCCGCCGTTGGCGCCGCCACCGCCGCAGCGGCGGCTGGTTCAGCTGATGGAAGTGCTTCGGCGCAGCGCTTGTATGATGCGCCGCCGAACTCAGCTGACAAACCGCAGCTGCACTACGCGCGTGGGATGCGGTCATCTACGGCCAGCCCACCTCCCACACCACCCCCTCGTTAACAGAACGTTTTATAGAGCAACTAAAAAAAAAAAATGTATCGAAAACAGCGTTACACAGCATGGCTCGTATACCGCATGCGTTGAGAGCTGCGGTTTTATTCCGCCACGGCCTCGACGAGTATATGATGGAAAAAGAGCCGTCAGCTGGGCTTTCCGCTGTGCGTGTCCTCCGTTCCACCCTCCTCTTCCCGCCAAACCCCACCGCCGAGCCCCGCGTCACCACCGTAAAGAGGGGAAAGCCATCCAGCCACCCAACCCCCCCCCTCTCCCCCTCCCTCATCCACGAAGAGAGGCGCGGCGTCCACAGGGCCGGCTGACCCGGGAACACGGAAAAAGTTCGCAAACAGAAGGGTTCGAACCTTCGCGTGAGATCACACCTGCTTAGCAGGCAGGCGCCTTAACCACTCGGCCATATTTGCTCGTTACCCAACGCGAAGAAAACCAGTACTGGTGCAGGGAAGAGGCCGGCAAGACGACGGCGGCAGCCTCCTCTCCGGAGAGGAGGCCGAGGGATGCCCAAGCCACGACGCAGCCCTTAACATGCCGGAACGAAAAGAAAAGAAGTAAACGTCAAGGCGGAAAACAGAGTGAGAAAGTAGAGTGTTTTTTGGCGACATGCGCGGAGGCAAAGGGCGCCATAAGCAACCTCAGCAGCACCGTGGCACTTTTCAACGGTCTCTCACAAGAACGGTTGGCCCATTCAGTTTACGCCCTGCCGAACGCGTGAGCGGTGCTCGCCGCAGCGGGCAGCGCTGAATCTCCCGTGACAGCGACACAGCCTTTGCAATTCCTCTGTTTGGCATTTTAGAGAACATCTGTATACATCGCAACAACAAAAAAAAAAAAAAATAGCAAGCCGCCGTGGCGGTTTTCACAACAAGTGTCATTGTCACTGCTGCCTGCTACCCACACATACCCATGTACATCCTTTCCCTCTTCCCACTACACGGCGTGCAGCATCGCCAGCTCCTCCTCCGCCTTCCCTCGAAGCACCTCGTTGCTGCCGCCGTCAGTGGCCACTTCACGCAGCAGCCGCTCCGCCTCGGCCCACTCCTGCACGTCCATCAGCGCGTGGGCGAGATGGTACAGTGCTGGCGCCGCTGCCGGTGCTGCTGTGGAAGATGGCGTTTTCGCAGCGCACTGGGCCTTCGCAAGAGCCGCGGCACGACGCAGGCACGTCACACTCAGCTTCGGATAGAGGGCGGTGTTCAGCAACGCGCGGCCGAGCTCCAACCACAGCGCGGCATCGTCCAGCTTCAAGCTCACCACCTGCTGCACCAGTTCCTCTACGCCAGCGTGCTGCAGCCGCACCGCAAGTAGCGCCAGGTACGCCCACGCCCGCGCGTTGCTCGGATTCAACGTGTTGCTCTCCTGCAGGCACTCCTCCGCCGCCGCGAAGTCGCCCGCACGGAAGTACGCGATGCCGGCGCCGAGCCACAGCACCGACGCGCCAGGCCAGACCTGCAGGGCAAGAGTAACAGCTCCCAGCGCGTCCCTGTAGCGGCCCTCGCCGAGCAGCGCGTTGCACAGCCGCACGTACGCGGAGAAGCGGCGCACACACGCTGCTTCCACCACACGCGCAGTGCTCAGCCTCGCGGAGCTCGTCGCGGTGCTGGTCAGCCGCATCTTCGCGTTGTCACGCCAGAGCGCCGCCAACGCAAGCAGGTACGCCGGCACCGTTGTCGGTGCTGCCGCGGACGTGCCGCACGTCTCGCTCAGCGCCTGCTTGTAAAGCACCACCGCCTCCGCAGTGCGGCCAAGCGCGGCAACGCACTCGGCACGCAGCAGCAGGCACGTGTCCGCGGCCTCCCTGGACGCCGCACCAGCAGCAGCCGCGGATGTTGCGGCGGCGGCGTCCGGCTGCGATTTCCCCACCTCGTCCAGCGCCTTCAATGCCTCCTCGTACTGCCCACCCTGGGCGAAGAGCTGCGCGTACAGCAGCTCGACTGCCGATTCACCTGCGCGGCAGCGCGCCAAGCACACGTTGGCCAAATCCCGGTGGTGCAGCTGCACGAGGTAGGCCGCCACCTGCAGGTACACCCGCTCCTCCGCCGTCATCGTGCTGCTCGCGGCATGAGGCAGGAGATCAACAGCGGCAGCGTGGTCGCTGTTAGATATGGCTTCATCTTTGTGCTCCTCCTGCTGCTCCATGCACTCTACTGCACGACGCAGTGCCAGGTTGTGCTCACGACGCCACTTTGCCTGTTCCACCGTCGCGTCGGGGCTGCCCACACGCACACCCAGCTCCCGCAAGTCCGCCAGCAACCCCACACACGCCCAGCCAAGCAGATGCCCCGGCACCACGTCAACCACAGCGTGCAGAAACACCGCGGCCTCGTCCAGCCGACCGCTCGCCAGCAGCCACACACCGTAATCCAGTAGCGCCGGCACACACGTGTCGTCGCAGGCGATCGCCTCGCGATAGCACTGCTCGGCCTTCGCCAGCGCCTCTGCGCGCTGGTAGTACAGCGCGCAGTCCACCCACAACGCGGCCCAGCTGGCGGCATCGCCGGCGTGCATGGCGAGACGGCTTTGGTACAGCGTGCCGGCGAGGTCCACCTCGTTGCTAACCTCCGCCTCCAGCGCACGCCACCACAGCTCCGCATCTTTCTCCTCCCTCACACGCTTGCCTTCCTCCTCCCCCGTTGAGGTTACGGCGACAGCGTCCATCGCATCAGCAGGAGCACCGCCACCGCCCTCCAGCGCAGTGCTGCGCAGCGCCGCGTGAAGCATGTCCACCAGCTGCACGTACAGCTCGTTGCTCGCCCGCGCAACCTCTTCCGCCGAGGCCGCCGGGTGCACACGCAGCCGCTCCTGCACGAGCGTCTCGACGAACGGCGCAAAGCGGCTTTTGAACGCAGCCAGCTGACCCGTGCCCTGCAGCACCGCCACGAACTGCGCGCGCCACGCCGCGCTACCCACACCGCCACTAGCACTGAGCCCGTTGTTGCTGTCCCTGTTGCTGTTGTTGTTGCTGTCACCATCGCCACCATTCTCTTTGGCAGAAGGCAGCGACGTCCCCTTGGCCACTTCACGCACGTCACCGAGCAGCTGCCACACGATTTCCTTCAGGCTGCGTTGCAGCTGCGCGCGGGCGTCGCAGGCCGTGGCCGCCGTCGGTGTGGGGGTCGGACGGGAGGGAATGAGCTGCGCCGGCGACACAGCAGGCCGCAGGCGGTCACTGGCAAGCCGCGTCAAGGTGCGCTGAAGCGTAAGAGACACGGCGGCGGTGGTGCCCGCCGACACGTACGGGTGCGGCGCACTGCGGTCGGGCTCGTCGATCAGCAGTCCCGGCACGGTCTGACGTGCCTTGCGCGCCACCGCACGCTTCTTGCCGCTGTTGTTGTTACGGTCCTGGTGCTCGCCTGCGACTGCGGCAGTGTTGGCGGCGGCGGCGGCGGCGGAGGTGGGGTCTGCCTCCGCGGACACGCCACCGTCCGACTGGCCATCCGCACCGCACCCCTTCACGAGCGACTTCATATGGCACGTGGTGTACAGGCATGCCGGCTGCAAGGGCACCTCGGCGGAGAGGTGGGTGGAACCCGGCACGCTCAAGTCGCGCAGCGAGACCGGAATGACCGCCTCGTAGTACGACGCGTTCAGGTCCTCCCACTCCGCCGGGCACCCGACACGCAGCGTGCGTCGGAAATGCAGCTCTAGCGGCGCTCCCGCGTGCAGGAGGGCGTTGAGATGGGCCTCCTGCGCGGCCGTCAGCGGCACCCGCACCACACACGGCGCCGCCTCACCCACGCCTGGCAGCGGCGGTGGAGGAGCACCAGGCACGGCAGCCGCAGCCGCAGCCGCGCTCACGTTGTTGGCAGCGGCATTGGCCAGCAGTGCCGCCGATGCGTTCGCAGCGTTGGAGGACGGCCTGCCTCCGCCACTCGCGGTAGAGGTTGCAGCAGCAGCGGCGCCGGCAGACTTCATCCGGCGTTTCGCCGCGAGAAGGCCGCCCGCGCTGCTGCTCGCGGGGGAAGTGCCGCTGCCGCCCGCCAAGGAGCTGCTGTTGACGCCGGCTCCGTCAGTGCGCTCCGTCACGACCCACAAAATGGCTGGCGCAGCAACGGCCGCAGCGGACGCAGCAGCCCCACCCGCAGTCCTCGCCGCCGTGCCCTCCCTCTGACTCTCCACGCTGTTGCCGTCATTGATGCTGCTCGCGTTTTCTTGGTTGCTGTTTCTCCTGGCCACGTCGACGGTGTTTCGCACGTCGTCTGCGTCGATGGGCGCCGGCACATCACGCAACGGCGCCGCATCGTCCATTCCACTGATCGGCTGCGCCTCCGCTGCCGCGATGTACGACACATACGCCGGCGACGGCCGCAGCAGCCGGCCACGCGTGAAAGCCGCCACGACCGCCGTTGGCGCCGCCACCGCCGCAGCGGCGGCTGGTTCAGCTGATGGAAGTGCTTCGGCGCAGCGCTTGTATGATGCGCCGCCGAACTCAGCTGACAAACCGCAGCTGCACTACGCGCGTGGGATGCGGTCATCTACGGCCAGCCCACCTCCCACACCACCCCCTCGTTAACAGAACGTTTTATAGAGCAACTAAAAAAAAAAATGTATCGAAAACAGCGTTACACAGCATGGCTCGTATACCGCATGCGTTGAGAGCTGCGGTTTTATTCCGCCACGGCCTCGACGAGTATATGATGGAAAAAGAGCCGTCAGCTGGGCTTTCCGCTGTGCGTGTCCTCCGTTCCACCCTCCTCTTCCCGCCAAACCCCACCGCCGAGCCCCGCGTCACCACCGTAAAGAGGGGAAAGCCATCCAGCCACCCAACCCCCCCCCTCTCCCCCTCCCTCATCCACGAAGAGAGGCGCGGCGTCCACAGGGCCGGCTGACCCGGGAACACGGAAAAAGTTCGCAAACAGAAGGGTTCGAACCTTCGCGTGAGATCACACCTGCTTAGCAGGCAGGCGCCTTAACCACTCGGCCATATTTGCTCGTTACCCAACGCGAAGAAAACCAGTACTGGTGCAGGGAAGAGGCCGGCAAGACGACGGCGGCAGCCTCCTCTCCGGAGAGGAGGCCGAGGGATGCCCAAGCCACGACGCAGCCCTTAACATGCCGGAACGAAAAGAAAAGAAGTAAACGTCAAGGCGGAAAACAGAGTGAGAAAGTAGAGTGTTTTTTGGCGACATGCGCGGAGGCAAAGGGCGCCATAAGCAACCTCAGCAGCACCGTGGCACTTTTCAACGGTCTCTCACAAGAACGGTTGGCCCATTCAGTTTACGCCCTGCCGAACGCGTGAGCGGTGCTCGCCGCAGCGGGCAGCGCTGAATCTCCCGTGACAGCGACACAGCCTTTGCAATTCCTCTGTTTGGCATTTTAGAGAACATCTGTATACATCGCAACAACAAAAAAAAAAAAAAATAGCAAGCCGCCGTGGCGGTTTTCACAACAAGTGTCATTGTCACTGCTGCCTGCTACCCACACATACCCATGTACATCCTTTCCCTCTTCCCACTACACGGCGTGCAGCATCGCCAGCTCCTCCTCCGCCTTCCCTCGAAGCACCTCGTTGCTGCCGCCGTCAGTGGCCACTTCACGCAGCAGCCGCTCCGCCTCGGCCCACTCCTGCACGTCCATCAGCGCGTGGGCGAGATGGTACAGTGCTGGCGCCGCTGCCGGTGCTGCTGTGGAAGATGGCGTTTTCGCAGCGCACTGGGCCTTCGCAAGAGCCGCGGCACGACGCAGGCACGTCACACTCAGCTTCGGATAGAGGGCGGTGTTCAGCAACGCGCGGCCGAGCTCCAACCACAGCGCGGCATCGTCCAGCTTCAAGCTCACCACCTGCTGCACCAGTTCCTCTACGCCAGCGTGCTGCAGCCGCACCGCAAGTAGCGCCAGGTACGCCCACGCCCGCGCGTTGCTCGGATTCAACGTGTTGCTCTCCTGCAGGCACTCCTCCGCCGCCGCGAAGTCGCCCGCACGGAAGTACGCGATGCCGGCGCCGAGCCACAGCACCGACGCGCCAGGCCAGACCTGCAGGGCAAGAGTAACAGCTCCCAGCGCGTCCCTGTAGCGGCCCTCGCCGAGCAGCGCGTTGCACAGCCGCACGTACGCGGAGAAGCGGCGCACACACGCTGCTTCCACCACACGCGCAGTGCTCAGCCTCGCGGAGCTCGTCGCGGTGCTGGTCAGCCGCATCTTCGCGTTGTCACGCCAGAGCGCCGCCAACGCAAGCAGGTACGCCGGCACCGTTGTCGGTGCTGCCGCGGACGTGCCGCACGTCTCGCTCAGCGCCTGCTTGTAAAGCACCACCGCCTCCGCAGTGCGGCCAAGCGCGGCAACGCACTCGGCACGCAGCAGCAGGCACGTGTCCGCGGCCTCCCTGGACGCCGCACCAGCAGCAGCCGCGGATGTTGCGGCGGCGGCGTCCGGCTGCGATTTCCCCACCTCGTCCAGCGCCTTCAATGCCTCCTCGTACTGCCCACCCTGGGCGAAGAGCTGCGCGTACAGCAGCTCGACTGCCGATTCACCTGCGCGGCAGCGCGCCAAGCACACGTTGGCCAAATCCCGGTGGTGCAGCTGCACGAGGTAGGCCGCCACCTGCAGGTACACCCGCTCCTCCGCCGTCATCGTGCTGCTCGCGGCATGAGGCAGGAGATCAACAGCGGCAGCGTGGTCGCTGTTAGATATGGCTTCATCTTTGTGCTCCTCCTGCTGCTCCATGCACTCTACTGCACGACGCAGTGCCAGGTTGTGCTCACGACGCCACTTTGCCTGTTCCACCGTCGCGTCGGGGCTGCCCACACGCACACCCAGCTCCCGCAAGTCCGCCAGCAACCCCACACACGCCCAGCCAAGCAGATGCCCCGGCACCACGTCAACCACAGCGTGCAGAAACACCGCGGCCTCGTCCAGCCGACCGCTCGCCAGCAGCCACACACCGTAATCCAGTAGCGCCGGCACACACGTGTCGTCGCAGGCGATCGCCTCGCGATAGCACTGCTCGGCCTTCGCCAGCGCCTCTGCGCGCTGGTAGTACAGCGCGCAGTCCACCCACAACGCGGCCCAGCTGGCGGCATCGCCGGCGTGCATGGCGAGACGGCTTTGGTACAGCGTGCCGGCGAGGTCCACCTCGTTGCTAACCTCCGCCTCCAGCGCACGCCACCACAGCTCCGCATCTTTCTCCTCCCTCACACGCTTGCCTTCCTCCTCCCCCGTTGAGGTTACGGCGACAGCGTCCATCGCATCAGCAGGAGCACCGCCACCGCCCTCCAGCGCAGTGCTGCGCAGCGCCGCGTGAAGCATGTCCACCAGCTGCACGTACAGCTCGTTGCTCGCCCGCGCAACCTCTTCCGCCGAGGCCGCCGGGTGCACACGCAGCCGCTCCTGCACGAGCGTCTCGACGAACGGCGCAAAGCGGCTTTTGAACGCAGCCAGCTGACCCGTGCCCTGCAGCACCGCCACGAACTGCGCGCGCCACGCCGCGCTACCCACACCGCCACTAGCACTGAGCCCGTTGTTGCTGTCCCTGTTGCTGTTGTTGTTGCTGTCACCATCGCCACCATTCTCTTTGGCAGAAGGCAGCGACGTCCCCTTGGCCACTTCACGCACGTCACCGAGCAGCTGCCACACGATTTCCTTCAGGCTGCGTTGCAGCTGCGCGCGGGCGTCGCAGGCCGTGGCCGCCGTCGGTGTGGGGGTCGGACGGGAGGGAATGAGCTGCGCCGGCGACACAGCAGGCCGCAGGCGGTCACTGGCAAGCCGCGTCAAGGTGCGCTGAAGCGTAAGAGACACGGCGGCGGTGGTGCCCGCCGACACGTACGGGTGCGGCGCACTGCGGTCGGGCTCGTCGATCAGCAGTCCCGGCACGGTCTGACGTGCCTTGCGCGCCACCGCACGCTTCTTGCCGCTGTTGTTGTTACGGTCCTGGTGCTCGCCTGCGACTGCGGCAGTGTTGGCGGCGGCGGCGGCGGCGGAGGTGGGGTCTGCCTCCGCGGACACGCCACCGTCCGACTGGCCATCCGCACCGCACCCCTTCACGAGCGACTTCATATGGCACGTGGTGTACAGGCATGCCGGCTGCAAGGGCACCTCGGCGGAGAGGTGGGTGGAACCCGGCACGCTCAAGTCGCGCAGCGAGACCGGAATGACCGCCTCGTAGTACGACGCGTTCAGGTCCTCCCACTCCGCCGGGCACCCGACACGCAGCGTGCGTCGGAAATGCAGCTCTAGCGGCGCTCCCGCGTGCAGGAGGGCGTTGAGATGGGCCTCCTGCGCGGCCGTCAGCGGCACCCGCACCACACACGGCGCCGCCTCACCCACGCCTGGCAGCGGCGGTGGAGGAGCACCAGGCACGGCAGCCGCAGCCGCAGCCGCGCTCACGTTGTTGGCAGCGGCATTGGCCAGCAGTGCCGCCGATGCGTTCGCAGCGTTGGAGGACGGCCTGCCTCCGCCACTCGCGGTAGAGGTTGCAGCAGCAGCGGCGCCGGCAGACTTCATCCGGCGTTTCGCCGCGAGAAGGCCGCCCGCGCTGCTGCTCGCGGGGGAAGTGCCGCTGCCGCCCGCCAAGGAGCTGCTGTTGACGCCGGCTCCGTCAGTGCGCTCCGTCACGACCCACAAAATGGCTGGCGCAGCAACGGCCGCAGCGGACGCAGCAGCCCCACCCGCAGTCCTCGCCGCCGTGCCCTCCCTCTGACTCTCCACGCTGTTGCCGTCATTGATGCTGCTCGCGTTTTCTTGGTTGCTGTTTCTCCTGGCCACGTCGACGGTGTTTCGCACGTCGTCTGCGTCGATGGGCGCCGGCACATCACGCAACGGCGCCGCATCGTCCATTCCACTGATCGGCTGCGCCTCCGCTGCCGCGATGTACGACACATACGCCGGCGACGGCCGCAGCAGCCGGCCACGCGTGAAAGCCGCCACGACCGCCGTTGGCGCCGCCACCGCCGCAGCGGTCGCTGTAGCACCAGAAACCGAACCCGAGGCAGGCGCCATGTTGTCCGCAGGTGCCGCAGCCCCTGCAGCGGGGTGCGCTTCGCTGATGGACGGTGATTGGATCGGCATCGCTGTTGGGTCGCTCAAGTTCGCGTCCGGCGCCGGCATCTCCTGAAGACCTCCACCACCACTGGCAACGGTGTCAGCCGGGAAAGACAGTGTGACTTCGTATCGGAACGGATGGAAGGCAAATGCAACCTCTGCTGCACCGCCGTTCGCGTCTTCCTCTTCCTTGGATGACGTGTGTGCTGGACCAGCAGCTGGGGCTGCTTGCGTGCCAGCGGTGCTGCCGGGCAGCAGTCCGGCGCTGAGCCAGTCCGTCGGCAGGTGATGCACACCCTCCAGTTTGATGTCGATGTAGTTTACATAGTCAGAGGTTGTGTTGAGGTTCGCTGCGGTTGTGGAGAGGGTGGTGGAGCCGCCGAGGATGGCTGGGAGAGTGCCGCTGACAGATCCGACAGTGCTCGGCATTGCCTTTTGAGTCTTAATGATGTTTCTTTCTTTTTTCTAACGCACTTTTCCTTGTTTTTTTTTTTCCACTGTGGATATGAGTAATAGAGAATTAAAGGAAAAAAGAACTGAAGGAAATGCTTGCCTATGCGGTGAGCTTTAAAAGGTGCTCAAGACAGCCTCTGCGAAAGATACTCGACAAGACGCTGAACCTGCGAAAGAGCGCGATTGTAACACTAGAAAAAGAGGGTGTTATTAAGAAGTAAGGAAAAATCTGCTGAAAAAGCACCATGCAGAAGGCATCAGCTCAGTTAGCTGGCAAATTCATGTGAAAGTCGTCGGCCTTCTTTTCTTTTCATTTCCCTCTACCACTGCACTAAATTACGACAATCAAGCATAATAATAAAGAGATGCTGCATTTGATGCTCATTGTTTTTTTTTTTTTTTTTGTGTGTGTGTGTGAGTGTGAGAACACACCGGAGTGTTCTCGTAAAGCTCCGCAGTAAAGCCCAAAGCGTGGCATAGGTCCGCGACGATGAAACGCATGGCGCCCCTCCTTCTTTTTTTTTTTTTGTTTTTTTTTTTTCTCTCTTCAACGCCAGAAACAGAATAAAGAAGCACAGACATGACGACCGCGCTCATGCATAAACAGAGAAGGTATCTTTTTTTTTTTGTGTGTGTGTGTATGTGTTGGGTACGAAAGGTTCTTTTTTTTCTCTCTCTCTTCTCAGTTTTGCTTCCTCTCCTTCTTCTTTGCGTTGGCATTTGAGAGTTTTTCACGACGAACACTCAAAGACAAAAAAAAGAAAATGAAAATGAAAGAAAAGGAGTGTCGTTTCTTTCATTTTACCCGAACGATTAACATGGACACCTTCAACGCCTTTCGCGATCCTTAAAAAAAAAAAAAGAAACAAGTATCAAGAAAACCACCATTACATTACTTTTACCTTGCACCACTCTCTCGCTCTATCTTAAGGCAGCCAGCGCTTGATATTTGCAGAGCACGGAAAAGGGGTTAATTGAAACAAAAAAGTCGAAAAAAGGGAGGATAAAAAAAAAAAAGAGAGATAAAACAAAAAGAACTCTGCTGAGCTCTGTACTCCGATTTAACGCCTTCGCTTGAGCTTCCTCTCGACTTGAGACTCTTGTTTTGTCGTTCTTTCTGGTTTCTCTCTTTCTCTCTTTACATCCCTGCGCACGAGTACGTGGGAGACTTGCACAGGCACACGCACACACGCTTAGTCATGACCACGGCGACCACCACGGCCACCACGGCCACCACGACCGCCGCGTCCGCCCCGTCCGCTGCGCTGCGCCGCCCGCTCAGCGATTTCCTTCTCTACGCTCTCAATCAGCGACTCTTCCTCCGCCTTCTCCAGTTTCGTGATGGTGGGCTGTTGGCCCTGCAGCGTTGCCGCCCGCGTCTTCACCGACTCAACCATCTTTTCCGCTGTCTCGGCGTCCTGAAAGATGACAAGAGCCTCCTCCTTCGTGGGCATGAAGACGTAGCGCACCCCGCGCTGCTCCTCCGCCGGCCACAGCCCCTTCACATCGGAGAACTTCTCAATCGCGCCGCACCCGGAAATACGGTAGCTGCTGTTTGTCGGCATCGCCGGCGTACGCGACGCGGCTGCAGCCGCGGCGGACGACGTTGCCCCAGCCTCCCCCTCCTCCCCTTCACGACCCCGCTTGCGGTTCTTGTTCTTCGCCGCGACTTGCGCCGCCTTCTCTTCCAGGTAGGCCGTCTTCATCTGCGCCGTCAGCTGCACGCCTGCGTACTGCGGCGGGGCCGCGACAAACTTCTCCGCCTCGGCTTTGCTGCCAAAGACCACAAACACGGAGGGCTTCGTGCGGCTCTCAGCCCGGGCATCCTTGTTGCCACCCTGAAAGTAGCGCCGCCACACCGCCAGCACGGTGCCGAAGCCGCTGAAGAACTCCTGCAGCTCTTCCAGCGATGCGGTGACCGGCACGGGCTTCACGTAAACGGTTTGCTCGTCTGTTTGGATCGACTCCGGCAGCGGGTCCTTGCGGCGCACGGACAGGCCCTCCGTGTGGAGGACCAACTTGTCGCTGCCGGCGAGCGCGTCTGCGATAACCTTCGCGTCCTTCGTCAGGCTATTCAGGCGATTGAAGGTGAGAAGCACCTCAAGCGGCACGAAGCCCTCCGGATCCTCAGCCATCTTCGACTTCAGGAAGACATCCTTTGCGATGTTCACATCGCTGAAGTAGAACTCAACCTGACGGCGAATCTTGTCAGCGAGGTCGGACATGTTAAGGCGGCTAAACTACGTTTTGTAAACGTGTGTGTGTGTATATATATGTGTGTGTGTGAGTTCTCTGGTAGAGACTGTAAGCGTGTGGAAACCGCGTGATGACAAAACAGAGAGATTTGTATAAATAAAAGAAAAAAAAAGAGCGGTATTTACGTGACAAATAAACTACGAGGAGTAACGAAGTAGAAATTCCGTGTGCGTCCAGGCAGGAAGTGGAATGAAGAAAAACAAGAGGATGAAAAAAGTTGAGCAGAGTTTATTGCAGAGGGGTGAAAAAAAAAAAAAAAACAAGAGAGTAAAAACCGAGCGTGACAGGCAGCGCCCTGCACGACAATAAACAACCATAGATAAAGGTATAAAAAAAAAAACTGCTTTCCTCCGTTGTACAGTTTGCAATACAGGAATCGTCACATACATATATACATATGTATATATATGTGAAGAACAAAGAAGCGACTCACTATTTCACCTGTCTTGCTGGATTACAACAACACAGCTTTAAGCGAGTCTCTTCTTTTTCCTAAAAATGAGGCACACACCCACACGCGCAGGCTTCCACGCATCACGGCTTTCTCCCCATACATCCACGCAGCCGCGTACTGACTCGCTCGTTTCCTTTTATTTTCTTTGAATATACGTTTTGTTTTGCTTTTTAGTGTTTGTTTGTCTGTCTTTTTTTTTTTTTTTAATAAGTCTCGTTCGTTAGTGTTACAGCGTGGACATCATTTTTTTTTTCACTTTTGAGGAATATGCACTTTTTCTTTTTTTTCTTCGACAAGACCATCACAGTAGGCTGAAACTCCTGGGACAGAGAAAAACACAAAACTAGAAAAATAACATCAAAATAAAAAAAAAAAAAAAAGTAGGACAAAAGGAAGCCAAACAGCCAAAAAAAAAAGAGGGGGAAAGCCTCAGGAAGGAGAGGGATCATAGCTCCGCCACGCAGCAATCACAGCACCTGCAAGTCCACCGCATGAGTCCAATTGCCTGCCGCTCCTCCAACCAAAGCGCCCCATAAACGGTCTTTCCTACCTTTCGGCCCATACCTACGCATAGAAAAGGAGAGAAAAAAAAAAAGCAGAGAAAGGCAAATGAACTTGAAACACACCGGAAGAAGTGATGATGGTTTTCGAATCAGGAAACCGGCCACATGCCGCTAGGGGGGAAGCACATCGTCGTTATTAAGAGAAAAAAAAAAAACTCTGAGAAAGGGAGAAGACAGAGGTATGAATGTGAGATCATCACCTCTTTCTTTTCGGCCAATATATTCAGAGCTAAAGAGCCTCTACACGTACAGAGAATAGCCAAAAAAAAAAAAAAGGAGAGGATATCTTAACCTGCTACAGTGTGTGTTTTTGTGTGCAACTTATCTGGCCAAGTAACTCTGCACAGGCACGTATTCAGCCGTACAAGTCTGCCTAGTTCATGTTTTGCCTTCTCATTTAAATTATCGAAATCACTACTCTTTTTTTTTTTTTTTGGAGAAGTGCTTTTTTTTTATAGCAAAGAAAGAGATACATACGACACGGCACCGCAAGCCATAGGCTTCGATTTGAGCTACAGAAGAAAAAAAAAAAGCTGAACGCATGAGTAGCCTTAGAAAATAGAAAACGAATCGGCATACCATTCCACCCGCGCCACATCACCGTCTTTAACGGTTCACAAGGGCACTTAATTCGCTGCTCTGCATTTGAAAACAACAACAAACAAACAAAAAAAAAAAGATCTCACGTCACGACAAAGAAAAAGGGGATTTGAAAAAGAAAATAGAGAGCGATGTAATTCGAGGCGGCATTACACTCTTTTCTTTTCTTTTTTGTTTTTTCCTTCTTCAAGGCCTGCTAGCTTATTTACTTTTGTCTGATTTCCAAAGGACGCTTACGTATTTGTTTATTTATAGTCTTTTGTACACCTGTACGTGCGTGTATGTCTGTGTTTGTGTGCGGACGTGTATGACGAGAAAACAGTGGAAAAAAAAGAAGGAGCAGTAGCTTACTTCGCCGCCTTATTCACCTTCGGTTTCGGCACGTACATTGTGGAAATCAGCTTCTTCAGCAGCTTCGTATCGCTCACGCTCTTGAACACCGGGCCAGGTTGCAGGACTACGTTGTAAATATCACCGTTCGGAACAGCAATAGAAGCAGCCGGCTTACCCGCCGCCTTCGCCGATGCCGCCGCAGAGGCTGGACTGCCGTGGCGCTCCATCGCACGAGCCGGGGTCGCCGCGTTGTAGTCAAAGCCCGGCTGGCCAACGAAGTCTGACTTCATAAATCGGCCACCCTTGCCGGACGGAGCAATGCTAGCCAGGGCAGCCGGCTCCAAACCGGCAGCAATGCGAATCACACTCGGCCCGCTCGCGGCAACGGCGGCGTCAACGGATCCACCGTAAGGCGTCGCAGAGGACGCACCACCCGCCGGCTTCGACGCGGCAGCAACAGGTGCAGACCTCGTCGCGGCAGCAGCAGCGGCGGCAGGGGCAGCAGCGCCCGCTTTCGGCGCACCAACGGCATCCTCCGGATAGTAGTTGGCCACCTTCTCGATATCACCAGCATCGCTGACCATCATCGCGATCGTCTTCGCCACTTGGGCAGACTGACCGTTCTCGCAGTAAATCTTGGCGAGGTAGCCCGGCTCGAAGGTGTTGGTATAGTCCACCACAGCCTTGTCCGTCTGGATCGTGCAGAATACCTCGTTCTCCTTCACCAGATCGCCGACCTTCTTCTTCCACTCCACGACCGTACCTGTCTCCATGGACGGCGAAAGAGCCGGCATGAAGACAGGTTCGCAGTTTACATCAGCCGGAGGCTCAGTAGACGCACCGCCAGCAGGCGCGGCGGCAGCAGCAGGTGCAGACTCTGTCGCAGCAGCGGCAGGAGCGGCAGCCGGTGCAGCCGACTCCGCCGGCGCCCCCGCCTCCTCCTCACCCTCTGGTACGAACTCGTCCGCCTTCCCCAGGTCTGCAGCATCGTCCACCATCACTGCAATCGTCTTTGCCACCGGCATCGTTTGACCGTTCTGACAAAAAATCTTGGCGAGGTAGCCCGGCTCGAAGGTGTTGGTATAGTCCACCACAGCCTTGTCCGTCTGGATCGTGCAGAACACCTCGTTCTCCTTCACCAGATCGCCGACCTTCTTCTTCCACTCCACGACCGTACCTGTCTCCATGGACGGCGAAAGAGCCGGCATGAAGACGGCCTCGAAGTTCACGAGCCAGCAGAGGGTGCGACGCATCATCTTTCCTGTCTCAACAGTGTGTTTGTCTTAAATGCTAGTTAGTAGAAGAGAAGAGGAAAAAAAGGGGGTAATTTGTGCGGTGCTTTTTCTTTTCTTTTTTCTTTTCCCCCTTTCTTTTTGAGGCTGTTTGACTGGATCAATATGCGGGCTTGTAATAAGAACGGCAGGATATGAGAAAGACAAGAATCGCTGTTTTCTTCAAGTATGCACTGATATATCGGCAATGGAGCTTTTTTGCTTCTCTCTCTTTTTTTTTTTTTTTCTTCTTCTCTTTGAGGAGGATGATAAAATATGCAAGTGACGGAAGAAAAAGGTGGGTCGGGAAGATAAAAAATGAAAACATGGAGGAAAGGTTATAAGAAAGAAAAAGGATGGGGAGGCGGGGAAACAAAGAGCATACCAGTTGTTCTCAAGAGCGAAGGGTAAAACGAGGCTCAACTCCGACCCAATAATATGCAGCACATCTACATATAAAAACGGTCTATTTCTTCTTTTCTTTTCTTTTTTTTAACCACTACAAGTGATGCCTTGAGCAGTGGAAAGTCACGAGTCAAAAATCAGCAGAGAGTTCGATTGAAAAAAAAAAAAGAGCAAAATGAGGGAGGCGATGAGGCAACGCATCAGGTGCCATCTTTTTTTTTTGTTGTTGTTGTTGTTGTTTCTACAATACACAGGCAGTAAAATAGAACAAGAGAGTGAACGAGTACGTTAGCACTAGAAAAAAAAAAAACGCAACACAAAGAGGACACAGCAAAGTAAATAAGGAGGACACCATTCACATCTCAAAGAAAACTAACGAGCAGCAACTCATCAAAGCAACAACGAAAAAAAAAAAGAGAGAGTCATTAAGAGGTCCATGACCTTTTGTGGCGTAGCAAAACGAACATGTTGTGCCACGATGTCGTCTTCTTAACGGAGGATATGAGCCGAGAGCAAAAAAAAAAAAAGCGAAGGAGCGCGCAAATGAAGAAGAACTGACGCGACGGTGTATGCTGTTCCACGCCAATTGCTCATTTGTGTTCAGTTGCTTTTTTTTTTTTTTTTGCTGTTGTTCATGTGCAGCAGTTTAAATGGCCAGCAGCACGATGATGACGAGGACGAGAAAGATCACCACTGAGTAGAAGCCACGGTTTTCGGTCTCTTTGAGCAGCTGCACCACATTCTGGTTCTGCCGCCGGTTCTCATCAGTCGTGCGCGTCACGCCACTGTGAAGCCGGTCGAGCATCTGACCATGTTCATCCAAGTCGTTGCTGATTTGAACCGCGTAGTGGCGCGTGTTCATCACGGAGGCGTGCAGCTGATCCAGCAACTGGTCCTGCGACTGCACCTCTTGCTGCTGCGCAAAAGCACGCTCAGCCATGATGTACGTGGGTGTGCTTGTGACCTAAAATGTGTGCGTTGATCTTATAATGCGGTGTAAGTGTAGGAAGTGACACACTTAAAAAAAGACCCAATAGAGTGACCTTATAGTAGCGATCGGCGACCAGCCTCACAGGGGTAGCATTGAAGGCGAAAGGATGGAGAAACGAGGGAGAAAAAAAAAAGAGACATATAAGGAATGTCCATAATAGGAAAGAACGCAAGTCAGCAACCGTTAAAATAAATGCATGTGAAAAAAAAAAAAACACCAGTAACACCAATAAAAAAAAAAAGATCTTTCGCATGGCAGCAGCTTGTCTTTTCTTTCTGCAGTGTACTTCAAAGACGATCTGGCACGAGGGAGGGGGTGAGGAGCTCCAGCCTGTGATACTCAAAGACGTTTCGCCGCTTACAACCACTTCCGTAGGTCATCCACGCTTTTCTTCTTATTATTATTAACACTGTGGTCATGTAATAGTACAAGGGTCAAGTAAAAAAGAAAATACACACACACACAAAAAAAAAAAAACGAAGAAGGCAGCGCCAGAGCTGTAGTTAGGGCGGTATGGGTAAAAAAAAAAAAAACAGTAAATCGTGAAGGTCACGAACACAAAGGAGGTATAAAAAAAAAAAAATGCACACCAACAGCAGCAGCCGCAAAAGAAGTGAATTACACTCATTCTTTCTTTTTTATTTTTTCTTTCCTTAGACAGTTCACGTTTTAGTCACGCTTCATGTAGAGGCTCTTCTGTCGTCGTGTCTTGCGCATCCACTCCTCGGCTGCAATCGGCAGCCACTCCTTCATAAAAAGCCGCACCTCGCGCGGCAGCGAAGGCGAGTGCGTCACCACCCCACGACTCGTCTTCTTCTGCTGCGCCGACTGCGGAATAATCGCCGCGCCGAGCGCCAGCTCCATCTCCTGCAAACTCTCCTGTGCGAAGCAGCAGAAGGCGTCGTACTCGGCGGCGGGCAGCTGACGTGCGAAGGCCTCCATCGCGTCCGTTTCCATTTGTACCACGTAACGCGTCGGTGACGATGCACACGTGTGCGAATGCGGATAAGGGAGAGTGGGCGTGGCTCTGATGTGACGAGTGGAGTTCAGAGGTAACTCGGTACGCGAGTTGCCGACGACGGCTGGCACTGCTGATGATGGCGTTGGTGCACCCGCGACCTTGCAGCCACCGCTGTCGTCACTGCTTGTGTCATGGTGACGGCTGAACGGCTTCGACAAAGCGCTTTTCTTCGTCTGCGTGTGTAGTCGCTGGCGTGCAGAGGTCACCATAGCTGGAGTCGCAGCGGGTTTTGCTCTTTTGACTTTCCCCGCTCGCGCTGTATTTTCCGTCAAACAGATCTTTGTTCCTGTAAATGTGCGGGCGGCTGGAGAAACACGCGTGTCAGCGCGACGACGACGCGATGGCGACGATCCCGCAGCAGTTATGGGCTTCGTTTTTGCAGATTTGACCGCATGCTGCTTCGTTGTCTTTCCGCTCTTTTTTGGAGTCGCGGACACCACCGGCGACCGCGGCGGCACGTGCGCACGGAAGATATCCGCCAACTCGTTAAACGCGTCTTTCTTCATGGGCGGCAGAATCGCCCAGGCGCTTGACAAATCGGCCAGCAGCATCGGCAGCGGCACGTTGAGTCGATTCGCGTCCGCTGCCAGACAACCCATCACGTACACGCTGAAACCGCTGATTTGTTCCGCTGGGATGCCGTAGGCCAAAAATACCTCCAAGGAGGGTGGCGACACAAGCTGAGAGACCGCCATCAGGTCCGTGTTGGTGAGGTACTTCAGATGCTCCCGGGTGCCCTTTAGAACCTGCTGTCTTAGCTTGTCGCGGCACTGCTCCTCCACGAGCATGAGTCTACGCACGTGACTTTCATGCGCGAGAATCTCGCGTGCCCAGCGTCGCTGTGCCGACTTCATGGCACGCAGGTACACCGTCAGCTCCTCCACAGCTCGTTTGCTCGCCGCGGCCGATAGAGCCGTGGCATTTGTCTTCTTGTGGGCTGCGGTCAAGAGAGCCCTGCCTAGCTGCTGTGTAGGAAACATGTTAGCCTGTGTGTGTGTGTGTGTATGTGCCTGTATCTGTTGATGTTTCGCTGTAGAACTACCCCTTTTGATGATGCCTACAAATTACTTTTCTTTTCTTTTCGTTTTCCAGAAAAACTCTGCACTACTACGTAAAGGTGCAATGAGCAAAGAAGTGTATTTTCGCAGGGGAGGTGAAAAAAAAAAAAAATGCATGTATCACCAACGTCTATGCTTGCTTCTTGTATGAATTAGAGTAAATAAACGAGAAAAAAAAAAACTCGTGGCTTTTCGATGTCAATTCGGTAGATTTTCTTTTTTTTTTTTTTTAGTTTTTACTACTTTTCCTTTCAGTCGCGTTCCAAAACGCCTAGAGCAGGGATAAAGGCTCTTTAAAAAAAAAAAAAAACCAGAAAGCACGAGCTTTCTTTTTCTCTTTTACAGCCACTTCAAAAGAAGAAAACAAGCAAACAAAAAAACAACAACAGACAGAAAAAGGCGATTGCGAAACACATAAATACAATTCAGGAAGCAAAGAGAAAGAGAGGGAGGAAGTCAAAAAAAAAGTATGTAGAAAGCGCTTTTTTTTTTTTTTGAACGAGGTTTAAAAAAAAAAAAAACAGAAGCACTGCCATGAAGAGAGAAAGGACAAACTCAGGTCGGCCGTCTGAAATCACTCACAATTTAAAAAAAAAAAAGAAAATGTCTGTCGTTTCGAACAAGCTGTACCTTTACGTCTTGTGAATGCAGCAACTTTTTGAGATTCTCTCACCTGTGTTAAAACGTGTATTTCGCTTTCGAAAAGAACCTAAGCTGTTCTATTAGGCAAAAAAAAAACTCCACATTCAAGCGACAAGACGTACCGCCCCCATTGCCATAACAACAGCAATAAAGCCTGTGAAGAGCTTCGTGCCAGGTCATTAGACGACTGGCCACTCTGTCCCCTTCTATTATTCACCCTCGCGTGCTCGCTTGCGATCCTTGTCCGCGGCGTTGCGGCTCGCAAACTGTGCCAAGTCCGCCATGTCCGCCGTCCGCACCCACTCTTGCGGAGATGGAAACCACAGCCGCACCGCGCCACCAGACATCTGCCGCGTGGCTGGTATGCGAAACGGCCGCTGTGCACTTGCCACCGGTTTCGGATAGTATGAAGTGTAGAAGGCGTTGTTGGCACTGCCGTGCTCCGCTTTGCGCTGTAAGATGCCAAAGCCAGTCCCACGCTGACCGAGCGGCTGCTTCGCGTAGAGGTCGGAGAAGATCGGGCTGACGTAGCGCACGACGGTCGTGGCGGCCATGTGAGAGGCGCCTGTGCCGCTGCCAGGCCAATGACCGCCACGGCCACCGTGTGCGTCGTCCGCGCCGCCGCTGTTGAGCTGCTCTAACAGCTTCCCCAGCGCTTCTCGCGCGTGTTGGGCGGCCGCGGTGTCGCCCGTCGCTGCATCAGGTCGACTACCAGTTTTTTCCGCCCCGCTAGCTGCTGTGGTCGCTGACGTTGCATCCGCAGATGCCCCCTGGGCAGTGGAGAGAGCAGAAGCGGAAGACGAGGCCGTCACCTCATGCCGCAGCTCGCTCAGCAACTCCTCGTAGAACAGCAGCGAAGACTTGGTTGGGGTACGAAGGTGCTGGGCGTGAATCACACCGAAGTAGAGCGACTTGCGTGCCGCGGGGAGACTCTCGAGGGCGGAGAGGCAGGCCTGCAGCGTGGCACAGAAATGCTGCGACTGTGCCGCCGTGAAGGTCGTCGCCGCAGATCTGGCCGCACGTGATGAAACCAACGCGCCTGCTCGACCCGCTGAGCCACTCCCCGCCACGTCGTGGCCTTCACGTGAGACGTGCCCCTTCCTGTTCGAGTCACCCTCATCGATCGTGACATCCTCTTCTTCCTGTGCCGCGTCCACTACGGTGGCGACCGCGGGGCCTTTTTCAATCGTCGTCACCAGGCCGTCCACAATATCCGCGTTCAGCAACTTCCGCTGCTTCCACCGCCGCACCATGCGGAGGCACTTCTCTCGCCATGATGGCTGCGCGGCGCCGTAGTCGTGCAACGAGACAAAAACAGCCTCTGCCACCTGCCAGAATTCCTTTAGCACGGCCAGCAGTGCCTGATCTGCAGAGCTTGTCGGCACAGGAGAGGAAGAAGAAAGCGTGGATGGCGCTGCCGTGTTACTCGTCGTAGCTTTTGCTGTGTTGGTTGTGGATTGATTTATGCGCACGAGAGTGGCATCGAGGAGGCAGAGCACCGGGTAGGCGGTGTCGACGCGCTCAGCGGTGAAACGCTGCCCAATGGCTACGGCGATGCGATGCGGCACAACGTGTGCATGCAGCACAGCCGCCGCCGCCGCCTCCTGCACCCGTGTTATTTGCTCCTTAGACTCCTTCACGAGGGCATCGAGGGCATCCTGAAATGCGTCCATCGCAACGCAAAGAGAGAGAAAAAAGAGAAAGAGAGCAAATACTGTCTCTCAATGAAAGAGAACAAACGTCGTTTGTGTAATATGTGCTGGAGACAAAAAAAGAAAAAGTGAAAGAAGAAAAACGTAATAAGTTGAGCTGTGACAGATAGCTTGGTTGCAGTCTTCATCAGCGTCGCTGATGCTACGAGCGTCAAAAAAAAAACACACACAAAAAAAAAAAAGAAAAGGAAGCGATCAGCTGAGCTTCCACTGCATTCTCGGCGGACGGTCCACCCAAGAGCACAAAGCTCGTCACGTGAGTGCTTTGCCACTTTAGCAAAAGAGTCTATGCAAATGAACACGAAGCTGTTCACCCTACTCGGGTCAATTCAGACGTCGGCCGTACGTAATGTACTCGTACACCTGCTCCTCGCGCTCTCGCTTGCGGTGTGCATCGGCGGGTCCAGACGGCCATGCGTCGTCCTCCGCCGACATCGACGCAGGACCGCCTTCCCTTTTCCTCACTGTCATTTCTTCGTCACCGTGTGGCAGCGTCTGTGCAGCTGCCAACGCAGACGGAGAGGCGAAAGACGTCGTGCTTGGTGAGCCCGCTGTGACAGGCAAAGCGGAAAAGGAAGCGATGGGCTCAGCGCTGGTGGATACCTCTTCTGATTCGTAGCGCGGACGGCGCCGAGGCTGTGGATTCAGCTCCCCCGATCCTTCTTCTTCTCTCATCCTCTCTTCGCCGCCCTGCAGCCCTGTCTTTTCCCACGCATATTCGTTCTCCCTCTCCTCCACCAACCGATCTGCCTCATGCCGTGTCATCGCGCTCGCCGCCGCCCGCTTGCGGTCTGCGTGCAACGTCACATTTGAAGGCACGCTCGGGTACCACGTCAACGCCAGCGGCACAGGCGCCAGGACGTCTTCTGGAGTGAGCTGCGCGAGATAGTCGTGGTGGCGGCCTTCCATTGAGGCGCTGCACAGCGCCTTCAGCGTGTGCGGCGAGAGTGGCGAGCGCGGCTCGCCGCGATACAGCTGCTGTTGCTGACGTGCCAGCGCAGCGGTGATGGGGTCCATGCCAGCGTAATCCCCGCGCGCGATGTGGTTAGCAGAGGAGGAGGAAGAGGTGAGAATCGGATGCAGGTGCAAGTGAGCCCATGCTTTTCCTGTTTTCTCACTCGTTTCGACGGGAGAGTCATCTGCTAGCCCGTGCTGACGTGATGCCTTCCTCGCTGCCTCCGCGTTGTCTTCCTCTGCGTTGTACTTCCCATTTTCTTCTTCTTCTGCTCCTTCTGCGATGCCTCTCAATACTCCGTCTGACGACCCCACCACCGCTGGAAGGGCGAACGTGAGAGAAGGGCGTGATGGGGTATGGCCACTGCCGTGCAGGTTCACGTTCGGACTCGCGCCAGTCGTCTCACTTTGAGCAGAAGCCGCGTAAGCGTCTCCGGGATCCGGCACGTTCACGGAAGAGTCGTAGTTAGCATAAGCTGTGTTGAGAGCTGTGGTGGTGTTGGTAGCGCCGTTTGACGAAGGATATTCTGGCCACTGCTGCTGCTCCTGTTGCTCTTGTTGTTGCTGTTGCTGCTGAGGTACCTGCCACGCATTCGGCGGATTCGAAGGTGCGTACATGACTGCGTTTTGAGAAAAACGTACTTCAGTACGAGAGATGATGATGAGAGGAAACGAAAAGATCTGTGTGTGAGTGAGGATCAAGGATCCTAATAATGATAATAAAAAGTAAGAGTTGCAGCGATGCATGTTGACACAGACTCGAGCACACACACACACACACACACACACTCGCACTTCCTGTTAAGGTGGACGACATCCTCAAAAAGAGACACAAAAGGGCGTAGAGGTGAGCGCAAGTGTGTCTCGAGGCAATAAGAGCGAAGGGGAAAAAAAAAAGACCATCATGTTCTCACATCTTATCTTTTTATTGCTGTTATTTGTAAGCCTTCGACGTAGCACACACGAGAACCTCACAAAAAAAAAAAGGAGAAATAAAGAGACGCATGCAGCTGCTAGTTTTTTTTCTCTTGTGTGTGTGTGTGTGTGTGTGTTTTTCCCCTACCTAACATTTGTGGAAGATGCAGCGGAGTGGGCCGATTTCCTCCTCTTCACGGAACCTCTTTTCATTATTTATCTGCAACAGCACAATTTAAAAAAAAAAGGACAAGCGGCAATCCAAAACAAAAACAGAATCTCTCTCTTTCCAACTACCACGACGCGCGTATGGACTCGCACATCCCACTTTTCCATTATTGGTGTGTTATGCGGTAGTCGAAAGCAGCGACACCTCCAGCCCGGGCAGTTTGACGTCCTTCAGCGTCTCTGCGAACACATCTCGCGAGGCCTCCCCGCAGACAACGCGCACCTGCGCCTCCGTCACGCCACTACCCTTGTCACTGTCCGGGCGCGCATGCTGCGCCGCTGCGGCCACGCTCTCCGCCTCCAACAACGCACCCAGCAGATGCTGCGGCTCCAGTAGTGCGTCTACCACCACCGTATCTACTACTGCCGAGGCGCCGAGCTGCTCCGTAAAGAAGCGATGGAAGTCCTGCACCATTGAAGCACTCGTCTGGCTCCGCACGAGAAGCTTCACCGTAGCACCCACGCCACCTGCAGCAGGGGCATTACGCTTCACGAATGCCGCATCGTCCTTCTCCAGCGACGCTTGCAGCGCGGGCAGCGATACGGTGGTGGTGTCGACCACCCATAGAATCCGACTCGAGGGCGGCAGCGCGCGCAGACGGACGTACGCGTCGATATGAAAGCACCCACGCAGCGCGGCGTCCCGAAGCCACGCCGTGCGCCACAGAGTGGGACTCGCAGACGTGAAGCCGGATTGCGTAGACAACAGGGGGACAAGGGCGGAAGCGTCCGTCCAGACCGGAAGCTGATGTCCACGACCGAGGACGTGCAGGGCGTGCTGCAGGGCCGTACACGCTACACTAGGTCGGTCCGTGCGCAACGCAGACACCGAGGGCGAAAGAGATGAAGCGGATGACGAGAGAGTCGTTGGGTTTGGCTTTCCCGCAGTCCAGGTAATCGCTACGCTGTTGTGGCCTACGCGATGCAGGATCGGCTCGCCCGTGACAGCGGATCGCGTGACGAGAATCAGCGCAGCGAAGTGCTGATGCAGGAAACGTGCAAGGCTGTCCGCCTGCGTGTAGCGTGGCAACCACACCGGCGTATGTGTTTCCAGCACGCGGTGGTGCAGGCGGAGGTGCGTGTAAGCCTGCTGCTCCGACCAGCCTTCGTACGGCAGCGATGCAGCCAAGTGCTCGACCGCGCTGGCCCAGTCGAATGGGCATACACAAACAACCTGCTTGCTGTTCCTGTCACGATCAGCTGTACGCGTCTGTGCACGACTTGAGAAAGCGGATTGTGACGACGTCTTGCTGTCGTTGTGTGGAGCAGAAATGGGGGCCGCATTCACCATTGTAAAATAGCAGTGCGGGGCGAGGCTTGTCCACATGGCCGCCGTCCACGAGGACGGGACTCCAGACCGTGACTGGCTGCTCGGGGCTGCGGATGACGGTGTGGCAGCAAACCGCTGCGCCAGGTCTGCGAATTCGAGTTGCGTGCGGAAGACCGCATCCAACTTACTTGCCGGTGCCGTCGTCGTCGCCGAGTCCTCGGTGGCGCAGCGCAGCAGCCGCAGCAACTCCAGCTTGTTCGAATTGATGCGCTGCTGCACTACCGGGGGCACCTCATCGACTTCAGCCTCACTTCCATTCTGTTTGACGCTTTCAGCGTGCACGTTCTCTTGTTGCCTGTCCTGATGCACGGTGGCTGCTGTTTCTCCGTTGGTGTTAGTAGCAGAAGCAGTAGCAGTGGCGTAGAAACGCTGCGGGGACCATAACGCCAAGGAAGATAGCGAGATCAGCTTCTTATTTGGCTCCACTGACGTCACTGCTGTTGTTGTTACTGTTGCTGCTGAAGGTTGAGCTGTCGAGGCGAAGAAGTTAAAGTGATGAGTAGAAAAGGTTCGAGAAGCGCACTGATTGGCAGCTGTGGTGAAAGGCTGCGTATGGGATGCGGTGGTAGTGGTGAGTGTACGAGTGGCAGAGAGGGCGTTTATGCCGACACCATAACTGACAGCTGTCAGTGTTGATGGACTTTTGCGAACTAGCATTCTCTCTTGCCTTGTATTAAAAAAAAAAAAGCGGTGCTTTATCTCTATATGTACCTCTGGCTTTTGTTCGAAGAACTGGTGAGCGCTGTTGTATGCAAAACCTGTTGTTCAAAAAAAGTACGAGGAACAAAAAAAGGGGGCCTGGTTTCCTTCTTCGTCGGATTCTCTCAAACCGGCAGACTGGAAGTGGCTTGAAAACAATAAAGAGAGAGGAAGGTGGGAGGGAAGATAAAGCCGAAGGTGAATGGCGATTGCGAATGCGAGATACAAGTGCGAAAAGAGCTCTGACTTCGTCACTGAGAAAACACGCCGAAACGATAGGGGCATAAATCGAGGCTCAGAGCACTTTTCATTTTTTCTTTTTTAGCCACCTCAACGTTAGCCGTGACAAAGGTCGTTTAGCCCTTTCACCGCCACTCAAAGGCCTTCATTCAGACAAATAAATAATAATAATAAACTTGTGATAATTGCGTACGAACAGAGATGGCTGCATTCGTGTCCCACGGTGTATCCGAACACAACCACGCCTGTGCACCAGAAGAGCTTACACCACTCAGCGCCACAGCTGTGCGCTCCACCACCACCTTTCTCATGACTGCTCATTTTGCTTTGATGATCTTCAAAGGAACTTAAAGGTCGGTTATTCGTAGAAGTGAGTTAAGACTTAGAAAAGCCACATAAAGGCAAAAAAAAAAAAAATAATAATAATAAAGACGCACAAGACACAAGAGCTTCACCTTTAAAAAAAAAAAAAACGCTGTTTTAGCTTAGGTGCATTGCAGCACAGCGCCCCACACAGAAGCACCCCTTCCCTCCAACTCGCCGGACGTTTCTTCTAGTTGAGGCAACACCGTGCAAAATCAAGCAAAAAGACGCACACTACAGAAAAAAAAAAAGTCAAAAGGAAAAGAGAAAAAAGACATAGTCACCTTCTCACGCCTCCTGCAGGGTGTACTTCCACAGCTTCTGTTTTACCTCGTGTAGCTGACTTGCCGGCACCGTGAAATACACCACTTCGCCGTTGCTGCCATCCTCCTCGTGCACGTCCGTCAGGTGCGCACGCAGCGCCTCCTCGACGTTCTGTACCAGCACCTGCATGGCCGTCGGCACCTTCACCTGCGGCTTTGTGTAGCAGAATGGACTACGCACCACCAGCTTCAGCGCCACCACGGGCTCTTTTTGCCGCTCCGCAGTGGACGAAGCGGAAGCTGAGCACGCGGATGCGATGGAGGAGACAAGAGATGCTGCGATATCCGCTGGCAGCGCCTTCAGCACGACGTGGGTCGACTTTGCAATGGCGTCCAGCAGCGCGTCTTCCGTCGCGTCGTGCAGTAACACGCAGCGGCCCGGTTTACCCACGCGCGCCGTGCGGCCGGCACGATGCACGAAGGTGTCGGAGGCGAGGGCATTGCGAGTCAGGTTCAGCATCAGCACCGTGTCGACGTCTGCAAAGTCCAACCCGCGAGCTGCAACGTCGGTGCAGAGCAGCACACGCGCCACCCCGGAGTTAAAATCCTCAATGGCAGCCACGCGCTCCACCTCATCCTTCTCCGCAGTCAAGGAGCGCACAACCAGCGCAGCAGCAGCGGAAGTGACGGGGGACGCTTGCTTCTTCTTGCTCTTGCTCTTGCTGTTGCCCTCCTTCGAGTCCTCTATCGAGGGTGACGGTGCAGCCGCGGCCGCCGCCGTTTGCAGCGCCGCCTCCAGCGCGACCAGCTGCTTCGTCGTTCCGAAGACCACCACACGCCCGTTGAAGTCGGCGTGCGTTGTCAGCAGCCGTGTCGCCATCGCCACGCGGTCTTGCAGCCTGCAGAACTGGTGAAAGCACTCCAGCTGAGGCGGCAGCTTCGCCGTGCCGACCGCGACCAGCTGATAGTAGTACTTCTTCACGCCGAGAAAACCGGCCTTCAGGACCCAGTTTGGGATCGTCGCACCACACAAGACGTAGTGATGCGCACGAAAGTCGTTCAGCAGCCCTTCCGAGAGCGCGCCGTTCGCCTTACGGATGAACTTCAACAAGTTCTTCATGCGGCGGCCAAGGGAGGAGAAACGGGGGCCGAGTGTGGTGTCGACCTCGTCCACCACGATCGCGCGGACACGGGCAGGTGAGATGACGCCCGCCTCTCCGTGGTTGCCGTGGCTCAGCTTAGCGTCACTAGCCTCCCCCTCGTCATCATCTGACGCGTTCACCGCGGCAGCCTCCGCCTCATCCTCCTCCAGCTCCGCATCGTCTTCTCCACCTTGATGCAGCGCACCGTTGCTCGGCCTCCTCTTCTTGCTCTGCGTACTGTTGTTGTTGCTCCTTGTGTCATCACCTGCGGTACGCGGACGCTTCGTGCCGAGCAGACGTGCCTCTTGCGCCGCCTCAGCTTCCTCGGCTGCCGTCGCTGCGGCGGCGACTTTATGACCGCGAATGGCCTCATCAAGCGTGCGTACGGTGCCGATTAAAATGTCCACCGCCCCGCCGTTACGACAGGCAGCTTTGCCTTTTTTCTTCAAAGTTCTCTCCTTTTCCCCCGCACCCGCCGCAGCGGAAGCCAGAGGCTGCAGATCATCAAAGCCCGCCACTGCAATACGCAGAGTCGTCTGTTTGCCGTAGATCTTCTGCAGTACGCTGCGCGTCTGCATCGCCAAGTCATTGCTGAAGACGAAGATCAGCAAAAAGGGACCCGCCGCAGCTTCCGTTTTCTGATTCTGCTCGAGGAGCAGATGACGCTCAATAATAGGCAGCGCGTAGGCGAGCGTCTTGCCGCTGCCGGTGCGGCTATGCAAGATCACATCGCGACCGTTGAAGATGCCCCGGTAGCACTGCGCCTGGCAGGGCAGCAGACTCGTAAAGCCCATCTTCTGCTCCAGCACCTTCGCGGTAGAGGCGGTCATGAGGGCCGTCTTCACGGTGTTGGCGTGTGGGTTGGCCAAGACATCCTCGGCCTCCTTCTGTGAAGAGTGCAGACGCTCGACCGTCACCTCCTTCTGGAGGCGGTCGAAGGCGGTGTCGACGCGCGTGTCGGCGTGAAGCACCACCGTGCCGGTCTTCTTCACCTTCTTGCGGTGGTGGTTGCTGCCGGACGTCTCCCAGCTGTAGATGTTCATTTTCGGAGTCGTTGTTGATTCGAAGTTATGCGGCAACGTTCTTTTTTTTTTTTTGTGTTGTTGTTGTTGTTGTTGTTTTTATATTTTCTTTCCTAATAGGTGAAGTCGCCGCCTTTTACCACCATTAAGGAATTCAACTACTCCTTTTTTTTTGTTCTGTTTTGAAGAACAATATCCACAGCGAAGAAAAAACAAGAACAGGAGAAAAGAAAGGAATGACTGATGAACGAAAAAAAGAAGCACACGACGCTTGCACAGCGCCAAAGGGTAGTTTGCCTCTCTGTCAGCAAGACCTCTACCGTGGTCAGCAGCATTTAAGCCGATGTAAAGCACAAAAAAAAAAAAGTGTTATCCACATAGCCGTATTTGGATTGATCGAGCTTCCCTCACAATCCTTGTTTTTCTTTTTCTTTTTTCAGCGGGAGGGGGTAAATTCGAGGGGACGCGTATATACACAAGGGAGGGTGAGTACTTTCTATCATAAAAATGCGTTTTAATCCACAGGTTTCTTTTCAAGCTCGTGCAGAGCATTCATGACGACACAACCTTACGTTCCATCCTGCAACGTTGTCCTTAACGCGTTGCCTCGTCGTCACTATCATCGCCGGAGCTGACTTCGATCACGCTGGCCGAGCTGCGCAACTGATGATGCAAGGTCTGATACGTCCCGTCAACAGTCCTGGTCTTCTTTTTGGTCTTCTTTTCAACGGCTGGTCGCACCTCCGTCAGCCGCACCTTTTCTCTGCTCAACGTTGCGGATGAGGGGCGAAGAAGGAAATCCTCCAGTGTGCGCCGCGGCGGCGGCGGCGTTGGCGCTGGATGGGGAGGCGAAGGCGAGGTAGAGGACTCGAGCCTGCTCTTTTTCACACGGTCGATGCTCGGGCGGCCACGCACAGCTCTCTGCTGTTCCTTGTTTCCTCGATGGTGGTCGTCGCCGTCGCTCCCGTCGTCACTGTCCACCTCGACCACCGGCAACGACGCATCCGTGTGTGAAGACCGCCCACATTTGCCCGCCTGCGGCTGCGTTTTCTCTTTGGCGGAAAGGTGCGCAAACATCGCCTTCAGCGAGCGTTGCGGGAGATCCGGTGCAGCGCTGCTCGGCTCCTTGCCGGTTTCCTGCACAGCGCGGACACGCAGCCCGATGATGGAAAGGCCGATGATGCGCAGCGGTGGCATAGGCACTCGTACATCCACCTCCCGATCGATGAGCTTCCTCTCGACATCCTCCTCGCTGGTCGCTTCACCATCGGCGCCTGGCGCGGCCACCGTGTGAGACGACGCGTCTCCCCTCTCGATGAAAGGGGGACCACAGGGCCTGAACTCGATCTTCAACGGTTCAATGTCAACCGCTGTTACGTCACGCATTAACTTCTCGAGTTCACGTAGCCCCATCTCTGCCAACATTGCTGCACCCGTTATCACCGTTGGCAGGGCGGTGTGTCGCCGGTAGCTCTGCGAACGCATGCCACCAAATCGCGCGTCATCAGGGCTGACGTAGGTGCGGAAGTACACGACTAAGCTACGGCCCTCGTTGTTGTAGCGCGACTCGTAATGGCGAAAGCGATGCCACAACTCCCCTGCCAGAGGTGCCATCCATAGCCGCGCCGCTGACCACGACATGCAGGACGGGTGAAAGATCTTACTCGCCTCCATCGAGCGGGGCAGGGCGGGATCCGCAACTTGGTCCCCGTTGACACCACGAATGCGGTAAAACACGTACTCTGCAGTGCCGGCGTCGCTGCCACCCGTCGCATCGCCTTTGCTCGCAGTATCGCTCTTGTTGTGGCTGTTGGCAGACGTGTCCTCGGCTTCGCCGTTGTCGGTTTTTCGTGCCTGCCTTCTGCTCCCCGCGCGCGCCTCAATGCCGCCGTCGCCGTCGTTCTCGTTATCGTCGTTATCGTCGTCACCAGCACCGTACGAAAAGCGACTCAACGCCGACAGCTGCGACAGCGGCACCAACCACAACTCGCGGCAGTCCGTGGCCCCGCCGCACAGGGCACTCACCGCCGCACCGAACTTACCGCCAAATCCGCGCAGCTCCACCAGCGGGAGGTCAAAAAGTGCGCTGGCGCTGCGGTCCGGCAGCAGCAGCGTCTGCTGATTCGGCTTGTGTGTCGCGCTGATGCACTTCGCCAGCACGCGATTGTGTGCGATGCCGGCAGAGCAGTCGTAGTGCAGCTCCGCGTAGAGGCGCCGCCGCAGCCGCGCCACCACCCGGGACGCCGCGCACAGCAGCCGGCAGCGCTCCGCGTAGCAGGCGTCGTCGGCGCTCACGCAGAAGCCGCGGCTGCCGTCCACGCCACGCCCACGCTCCCCGCGCAGCAGCGCCGCCATCGGTGCGTCGAAGATCTCCGCCAGCGACGTGCCGCGCTCTGCAAACCACGCCGCCATTTCCGCCCGCCGATCCGCGATGAGGTGCGTCGACGGCTCCAGCACCGCCGTTAGCGGGTCCAGCAGATCCAGATCCGCCCCGGTGGAGGCGGCGGTGGTCGCACGCAACTGATCCAACTCCAGCTGTGCCGCCTCCGTCACATCGAGGTAGGCCTCGTCAATCCCGGCCTTGCCAACCGTCACACCGGGCTCGGAGCGCAGAATGCTAAAAATCCGCCGACTCGCAGCACGGTAAGGCTCTAGTGAAACTTTGTGTGTGTTGATTTTTGGTGAGGCTGGGTAGCCGTACTCCAACTCCCCCAATGCGTAGGTGGCGATGCCACCCATCTGCAGATCTGGGTGCTCCTTTTTGACTTCCTCAGGCGTCTGTCGGAAGCGCTTCACACCCAACGCACGCGCCGGGTAGTTCACCGCGATGAAGCTGCCCCACTGCACGCAGACGAACGGCGTCGTGCGGCAGTCGATGCCGAGTCGTACCGCTTCCACCTGAGCGTAAAAGCAGTCCATATCGAGGTGCGCGATGCATCGCATGGGGTAGGGCGGCGTGAGGACTGTGGAAGGAGAGGCCGAGGGTGCAGATGTCGGTGACGAGGCCATTAAGGTGTAGCTAAGCGTGTGCGGTGTAGTTCTTTTCTTCCTTTCTTTCTTTTTTCAGCGCTGTCAGAAAATGTGCAGACGGTGTGTGAAGGGGGATACAAGTAGTGGTATTCGCTTGAAACCCACGCCAGCTGCGCACAAGAGAACGCGTGGTTGCTGACAAGCTGATCTACTGGTCTACGTGTACGGCAGAAGGATCAGCCAAGGAGAAGCTGGCTCAGTTGGTGGTGTGCTCAAGCGCCTTCAAAACAGACGGCATGAGAAAAAAAGAGAAGTTATAGAGAAAGAGACCCTGCATGAGCTGATCCCGTCGTAGTAAACCAGCTCGAGTAAATCGTAAAGAGGATAAAATAAAAAAAGCAGCCTTGTGCGTCTCCAGGACAGTGCAGAAAAGCGGTTAAAGAGAACAGCCCGATTGCAGCATACCGCCTCATTGAGTGTCAAAAGAAGTACAACGTAGAGGGGAAAAAGAAGAGAGCGGACGGGAAGGTAAGTTGGAGAGGAAAATACACAGATGACGTCAGTGAAAAGAAGGGGAAAAAACACACACAGATGTAACGCTAGAAGTGTTCAAAGAAGCACTGATGAACAAGTAAAACAAAAGCGTGAATACAGTTCACGAAATCAGATGGCTGCTGCGAAAAGACGTGCAGCCAACGTACAAGCAGAAAAAAAAAAAGAGAAGCGCGTGACTGCGCGCAGTGTCAATCGATCGGCAGCAAACAAGAGAGTTTCAATATATAGTTTGCAGCAGCGGTGTGAGAGCCGTAAAGACAGTACAAGGTAAAACAAAAAGAAAAGTGAAGTGCTTAGAAGAAGCAAGTATAAAAGCAGCTTTAGTTTCAATCGATGATGACAGTCTCCTCCTCCTTTTTCAAACGCTTCACCGCAGGCGTCGACGTCATCTCACAATCACTGCTGGAGCGGCAGCATTCACCGTCAGCCAAGCAGTCGTCGACAGCATCCACCTCCACCACATCCTCCTCCACCAGCACCGCAGCAGCAGAGGCCAGCGGTTGTTTGCTCTTGTGCGAAGCAGCGCGAGTGAGATCAGACGAGGCCTCTCGCACCCGTCGGTAAAAGCGGTCGAGTGAGTGCGCAGAAGGTCGAACGGCGCCCTTTGAGTCTACCCATTCCCTTTCCCTCCGATCAGCAACAACGACGGAAAACGGCAACCGTGCAGGCTGCGACGCGGGTGTTGCGTGTTTGTTCTTCGCTTTACATCGCTCTTCTGATTTGACGGAGCCACCCTCACTCACCACGTCGCAGGAAGCCGGCGAAGGTGGGGTCGAAGCAACCTGCACCGGACTCACGCAGCTGCTGTTGATGAACGGAAGGTGCGCCCGATGCCGCAAAGAACTGAGCGAAGACGACAGCGACACCGCCCCGTCGCCGTCCCCCTTCCCTGTCTTCTTCTCCTCCACGCAGTCGCTGTCGCTGCTGCAGACCACCGCGCCGACGTCATCTTCAACTGCGCCACAGCACCCGATGCTCGACTGAGTGTCGCTGCCGCTGTCGTCGACGCCGTGGTCATCGTCATCGGAAATCTGCTCCTCAGCAGGCACAAGCTCTTTGTCATCCGCACCAGCTTCCATCTTGACGGCGGTGTGAGTCGACGAAGGCGTGGAGCCAAGCCGGGCAGGAAAGAAGGAGTCCAGCGTCTGCTGACGTGGTGGCACGCGGTGAGGTCGCGCACCAGCGACAGCCACCAGCGACGGCACCACGCCAGCCCCACCCGAGTTGTCGGACACGAAGCCGCCGATCGTCAGCGTCACCGAGTCCGCCGTGACACTACTTCGCCCGTTTTGAAAAAGGGTCTGCAGTTGGCGATAGGTGACGGCGGCGAGGATGTCCGGCACAACAGCTTCCGGCAGCGGCACGGTGCGGTTCATCACCCCGCCCATCTGTCGAAAACCCTCGTTGCCGACTTTAATGTTCCAACTTCGTCCACGCAAGTGGTACAGCGAGGTGAACTCGTCGTAGCGGGAGCATAACTCCGCGCAGAGCACCACCACCCATTCCTGCACCGCGTCCACGGAGCGCGTGAGGTGGCCGAACTGCTTCGAAGCGATGAGAGACTTGGAGAGAGGTTGATTCGCAACCGTGTCTTCAGCGAGACCACGCACGCGAAAATACGCGTAAAGGGAGGTGTCATGCTTCACATGATCGACACTCGCGTCGCTGTCACGAACGTCGTGACCACCGCCGCGTTTCTTTGCAAAGCACCTCGCAGTGCCACTGCTGCTGGGCGGCTTGCGCACCGTGATGGTCCCTTCATACCGCCGTGTCCAGCCGCCGTCGGTCGTACCACTGCCTTTTTCCTTTTCTTTTCCACCGCCCTCACTCATGTCGCTGTCGCTGTCGTCGTCACGGCAGTGGCCCTCCCCTTTCACCACCACCACCGCACCGCCGTCGAGCGCGTAGAGCTGCGACAGCGGCACCAGCCACAACTCGCGGCAGTCCGTGGCCCCGCCGCACAGGGCACTCACCGCCGCACCGAACTTACCGCCAAATCCGCGCAGTCGTCGTAGCGGGAGGTCAAAAAGTGCGCTGGCGCTGCGGTCCGGCAGCAGCAGCGTCTGCTGATTCGGCTTGTGTGTCGCGCTGATGCACTTCGCCAGCACGCGATTGTGTGCGATGCCGGCAGAGCAGTCGTAGTGCAGCTCCGCGTAGAGGCGCCGCCGCAGCCGCGCCACCACCCGGGACGCCGCGCACAGCAGCCGGCAGCGCTCCGCGTAGCAGGCGTCGTCGGCGCTCACGCAGAAGCCGCGGCTGCCGTCCACGCCACGCCCACGCTCCCCGCGCAGCAGCGCCGCCATCGGTGCGTCGAAGATCTCCGCCAGCGACGTGCCGCGCTCTGCAAACCACGCCGCCATTTCCGCCCGCCGATCCGCGATGAGGTGCGTCGACGGCTCCAGCACCGCCGTTAGCGGGTCCAGCAGATCCAGATCCGCCCCGGTGGAGGCGGCGGTGGTCGCACGCAACTGATCCAACTCCAGCTGTGCCGCCTCCGTCACATCGAGGTAGGCCTCGTCAACACCTCCTTTTTCCACCTGCACGCCGTGCTCGGAAGCTAAAATGGCGAAGAACTTGCGACTGGCAAGGCGATATGGCTCAAGAGAGATTTTATACTGATCGCGTATGGGGTTTGGGTGATACTTGCTGACGAACTCGCCTTTTTTGTAGCTTGGAGAGAGCGCGACAACGAGGTCGGGGCAGAGCTCCTTCGCTTCCGTGGTACTGTGCTGCCCGCGTTTAATGCCGTAGCCACGCGCCGGGTAGTTCACCGCGATCGGACAGTCCCATTGTGAGAGTACGAGTGGAACGGTGCGGCAGTCGATGCCGAGTCGTACCGCTTCCACCTGAGCGTAAAAGCAGTCCATATCGAGGTGCGCGATGCATCGCATGGGGTAGGGCGGCGTGAGGACTGTGGAAGGAGAGGCCGAGGGTGCAGATGTCGGTGACGAGGCCATTAAGGTGTAGCTAAGCGTGTGCGGTGTAGTTCTTTTCTTCCTTTCTTTCTTTTTTCAGCGCTGTCAGAAAATGTGCAGACGGTGTGTGAAGGGGGATACAAGTAGTGGTATTCGCTTGAAACCCACGCCAGCTGCGCACAAGAGAACGCGTGGTTGCTGACAAGCTGATCTACTGGTCTACGTGTACGGCAGAAGGATCAGCCAAGGAGAAGCTGCCTCAGTTGGTGGTGTGCTCAAGCGCCTTCAAAACAGACGGCATGAGAAAAATACTACTAAAGGAAGTTCTTTTTTTTTTTTTTAAGGAGTCCTTTTTCAGCAAATGAAACTCCGATTCGGCAAACTCACAAATGAATAAAAAAAAACAGTTTTCTATCTTTTGCAATGGACTTTTGTATTGCGTCAATGCACGCGGCGTACTTTGCTTTCGTTCTACTCATGCTGACTACTTGCAGCGCAGAGAGAAACAAATATAAATAAAAAAAAAAAAGAGAAGCTCGTCAAGGGCAGCTTCTATGTCTCCTCACGTGCGCTTGGTGACACAACGTCGGGGATAAAAAAAAGACGGCCTTGCAGAAAAAAAAAAAAAAGACAACACTGGCATGAATTAAAAAAAAAAAAAGCCATTGGAGAGAACGCACCCAGCGCGCTTTCTTTTGCAAAGCGCACACTTCCAAGCACGTTTCAGAGTGTATATATAATAATATAAACGGTTCAACGCGTACGTTAATTGACGTTCGACTTGGTTTGGAAATAAAAAGAAAACGACAGCAATGCAACACGTAACTAACCCCTTCCCCCAATTTGAAAAAAAAAATGTCGAAAAAGAAAAGAAGAACAGTTTTTTTCTACGTGCTGTTGTTGTCGCAAACACGCGATCAGCACGACACATCGTCGAACAGTTGGGTTGATTTCAGAAAAAAAAAAACGTATATATTCATATGAAATGTCAAAAAAAAAAAAAAAGAAGCAGGGCTAAAGAAACAGCGAATTCACTGTTTCTTTGCTTGTCACCAGGAAGCAGAGGCTCTGCTGCACAGAACGGCATCTTCTCCTTTAATCGATCGTGACTTGCCGTAATTGAAGTTGATTGGCTTTTTTTTCTTTTTGGTAAATCACCTTCCAAGTTTAGAAAAAGTGCCTTACTTGCACCCTTCAACGTCATGTTGCACACACACGCACACGCACACCTATGAGCGTCAAGCTCCTTTCTCTTTTCTCCTGGCTTTCGTTCGTACGAAACCAATTTTCCTTTCCAGTTTACGTGATCACCGTTGGCGCCTTGCGACCTGTTAAGCGTTCCATCTGCGACACCTCCAGCGCAATTTGAATCAATGCCTTCAGGGCTACTCCGGCTGGCGGCAGCGTGTGCGCCGCCACATGCGCCTTCACCGTCTCCGCGTCCATATACTGCTCCAGATAGAGGCGAACTGTTGCCCCAGATGAGCCTGTCCCGCTGAGCCGCAGCACAAAGCGCGAGCCATCCTCGAAGAGCACCCGCACGCCCTGCTTCGTGGAAACTGAGCCATCAATCGGGTCCGTGTAGCTGAAATTGTCGATCAGCTTGCACGCCGACCCGTTTAGCGCGGGCACCTCGCCCGGGGCTGTCTTCTCCACCCTCTCCATCACGGCGTGCGCGGCGTCGGTCTCGACCTCCTCGTAGTCGTAGCGGCTGTAGTAGTTACGTCCGTAAGTGGCCCAATGCTCCTCGACAACCTGTTGCACGCCCATCAGCGGGGCACCGGCGTCACTGTTGTTGTTTTGGCTGTTCCGCTGCGCGAGCACCGACAACCAAAACAGCGAAGCCCAAACGCCGTCTTTCTCACGAATGTGGTTGCTGCCCGTACCAAAGCTCTCCTCCCCGCACAGCAGCGGGTTGTAGTCCGTGCCGCCGTACACGTCCTTGCTATCCATCAAGTTGCCAAAGAACTTCCAGCCAGTCGGAACTTCGAAAAGGGTCAGCCCTTTTGCCGCCGCAACGCGGTCCACCGCACCGCTGGTCGGCATCGATCGCGCTACAGCCTTCAACCCGTGATGGCCGCCCTGGTGAAAGAACGGCACGCAATTGGCATTCGCAGCCAACACGGCGAGCGAGTCAGACGGGTTCACGAAGAAGCGGGCACCGAGGATCATATTACGGTCGGCATCCCCGTCGAAAGCCACGCCGAAGCTCGGAATAGTCTCAAATCGCTCCATCGCGGGGTTAATCGTGCCGTCGGGCAGCAGACCCATGATGTGCACGAGATCAGAGGCGTAGGTCAGGTTCGGATCGGGGTGACGGCCACCGAAGTCAGGCAGCACGTCCGTGTGCCGCAGCGACGACTCCGGGACACCAAGGCAATCGTGGTAAATGCGACGCACATACGGTCCGCTGACACCGTGCAGGCTATCCACGTGCATTGTAAAATCAGGCCGCTGCAAGAGCTGCTTAATTGCGGCAAAGTCAAACACCTCTTGCATGTAATGGACGTAGTCGTCCAGGCCGTCGATGATCTCCACCGTCATCCCGCTTGGCTGGAAGGTTTGGCTGCCTACCATACGCAGGTCCACATCCGGCACCGAGGCGTCGATCTTCACCTGCGTGATTTTCACGGTCTCGTCGAAGATGGCGGATGTCAGCTTTTCCGGTGCCGGGCCGCCGTTCTCGGAGTTGTACTTGATGCCAAAGTCCGCCTTCGGGCCACCAGGGTTGTGGCTGGCGGTCAAGATAAACGCACCCGTGGCCCGTCGGCCGTCCTTGTCACGGCGACGGCGAATGATCGTCGACACGGCAGGCGTCGACAACAGCCCGTGCTGGCCTACCCAGACGTGGCGCACACCGTTCGCCGCCGCCACCTTTAGGATCACCTGCACCGCCTCTGGCACATAGTAGCGGCCATCGCCACCGACCACTAGCACCTGCGGGACACTGCCGTGGTGGTCCAGGGCATTGAAGGTGCTCTGCACAAAGTTTGCGATGTAGTTTGGCTGCTGGAAGATAGCGACCTTCTTGCGCAGGCCTGACGTACCCGGCTTTTGATCTTTATAGGCGGAGGTGGGGACTTCCATCTTGGTGAGCAGGGGCGAAAATGCGAGGGGACGAGAGCGAAAGAGTGAAAGAGTTCTGCGAGACGTCGTGGCGCGTTTGTTGGTGTATGTGTCTGTGTCTGTGTCTGTCTCTCTCTCTCTCTCTGTGTGTGTGTCGGTGTGTGTGTGAGTTTTTTTTTTTCTCGTTATCTGATGCTAAAATTCACTTGGGTAGAGAAGAAAGAAGAGAGGAAGGGGGCGAATTGCGCAAAACGGTAAAAGGAGAGGGCATGCGTGTTTTGTGAAGTTACTCTGATCCGCGGCGTAACCCTCTCACCCGCTTGCAGAAAGCTACACTCCTTTTCTCTTTTTTTTTTTTTCAAATCGAATTTATTTAAAAAAAACGCTAGTTTCATAATGCGTTTAATCTTCGCTTTTTTTTTTAATCATTGTTTTCGTTTTGTGTGTTGTGCAGCAAAGGAAGAGAAAAAAAAAGAAGTCGATACGCACTCCCTTCACTCTGTCATCAAGGTACTGTCAGGTTGAAGGTCTCCTTTACTAGCTGTCTCATCCTTTCGTTCACTGCCACCGGATAACTCACCAAGACGTGCTGCAGCTCCTGCGGTGGGATGTCGGTGTGCCGCAGGAGTGCACCCAGCAGGTGCGGGGTGCAGCGCGTGCCGCCGCGAATGCAGCCACGAAACACCGCCAGCGCCGTGGCCCAGTCGGCGGCTACGCCTATGAGGAGGGAGGCGGGGTACGTGTTGAGCGGCGGCGCTGGTCGGGCAGGTGCGTCTGCCGCGTAGCGAATGCCGTTTTCGGGCACGAGCAGCTGTAACGCAGCCGCGACAGAAAATGACGCCTTAGTGCTATCCGTGTCACTATCACTGCTACTACTATTACCAAACCCCAAATTCGCACTTCTAGCTGTCGCTCCTCCACTCCGACCTTTCGTCTTATTTCCAGATACCTTTTTCATAGGCAGCGCGGGCTGCGACTTGACGAGGCTGCGTACCGCGTACTTTTGAAATTCGGGCAAGGGGAAACGGTAGTATAGATGCAGCGCGTTCTCCCATCGCCCCTGCGCAGCCCACTGCTTGCCAGCCACACTTAACTGAATGTCATCGAGCCGGACACCACATGCGAGGGCACGAGCAATCTGCCGTGACACGGGTTCATCAGTGTGGGCGCGCAAGCGGTACGACGGCCGGCTCCGCTGCGGGCACACACGAAACAGCGCGTGAGGGGGTAGGGCAGTGCGATTCACCGTGTCTAGTGCAAGCGAGATGCTAGCAGCAGTACGCATAGTCGTAGTTGTTGCAAGGCTGGTCTGCTGCTGATGCAGCGCCTGGAGTGCCGCCGTCCAGCTTCCACGGCTCATTAGCCACAAGTTCACCTGTTCTTGCAGCGGTTTAAAGGACACATTGCTGTATAGTTGTTGTTGTTCTGCCTCACTGTGCTGCAGCACCGCGAGCGCCTCCGCCCACCGCTGCGAGCACACCAGACCTACTGCGCGGGCGTATAGCAAAGCTAGCTCTGGTGTTAATCGAGAAGATTCCACCAGCGACAGCAGCGACTTGATCTGAGCAAGTTTCTCGCCTCGATGGTCTGCAGCAGTGTTCGATGATGCGGTTGGTCGAGAGAGCACGCGCAGTGCCGCACAGACACTCGTGACGGAAGGCGCCACAGCTGTGAGTGCTTGCTGCAGCAGTGCCAATTCTTCTTCCTTCGCCCGCTGCAGCAGCGTCTGCCGCTTCAGTTCCTTCAGTCGCGCAAGTTCACGCCGATCGCGCGCGCTGTACCGGCGATGCCGCGAGTTGGTTGGCGTGACGTCTAGCAACGACAGCTTCTCGGCCATGGACTGAAGAGGGGCATTCAGCAATGAATCCGCAGAAGCTGCACGTGCATCGGTGGTCGACCGACTTGAGTCCTGCATTTTCTCCGGCGTGTTGTTTGACCCCCGTTGTGCAGCGCTGCTGAGGTGTGTGCTCCCGCCCGTCGCGGCGGCCCAGGCAGCAAAAGGCCCAACATCATACAGAACACTGTGGCGCAGCATGCGGAGGGCGTAGACGCGCTCCGCACACGCACGCGGTGGCGGCGATGGCAGCGCCGCGAGCAGCCGACACGCCGTCTCGGGGCTGCACCACCGCGTGGCGCTCAAAAAGAGTCGCCGCTGCAGCTGTGACAGGGACGTCGGCGAGGCCGCGGCAAAGCCGGATATGCCAGGCCGCGATTCCGTCTCCAAAACAGAAGCTGGAGTCAAAGGCGGGGAGGAAGACGGAGAGGCTGCGGCAACTGCCCCGCTGCCACCTCCACCTTTTCCTCCGTTATTGCCCTCCGGATCACCCAACGCTCGCAGCATCGCTTCGACGACTGCCTCAAAATGTGTGATGGGGAGCTGCGGGTGACGAGCCACGGTGTCGATCGTCTTACACACCTCCTGCGGGTGCTGCACCGCATCCAGCGGGTGGAGCAGCGTCAGTGCGGCGTGCCAGGAGTGACCAGCGGCGACCTGCGCAACGGCGACGCAGGCCTGACGCGTGGGCGCATCGGTGGAATTTAGATGGCCCTGCAGCGCCATCAGCCCTCGAACCCAGCGGCCGGTACGCGCGCACTCGAGCGCGAAGGAGGCGATGGCAGACATGTCTGAATACGTCGTACCAAGCACCCACTAAGCAAGTCAGCAACACCTGATCAATTCTTGAGTTCCGCAGAAAAGTTGTTTGACCTTTCTAGGCATTAGCAAACGAAAAAAAAAAAACGCTCTTGAAATAGAAAAGTTGTGATCTTGATTCCCGTCTTGAAGACGACGGTAGAGAAACAAGAGTAAGTACGCTGTTTTCTTCTTTTTTATCGCAAACAATGGAAAAGCACAAGAAGCCAAAAAAAAAAAAAAAGAGGAGAGATGCAGTGGAGAGCATGGCAACATTGAGAAATGACGATCAGCTTTGTGAAAATGCACGTACACGAAGGTGCGACAATCAACATTGCGATAAGCAACGTCTGCCTTTTTCTTCCTCTTCCTGTCATTTCGAGAGACCGGCTGAGCTTTTGCTTGTTAGCTGTGGGGGATGCGACATTGCTTTCCACTTGTCAATGTGTGCACGTACTTTAGCCCAGGACCGTTTGCTTCTCCGCGCTGAATACGTAATGTTGTTTTGTTATTATTGTTGTTATTATTGGTGTATTAGAAAAGAACTGTGTATGTGTGCAAGCAAATAAAAATGGTGACACCCGCCAGGTGCTTTGTCGCCGGCGCAGCTGACGCGTAATCAAGGCCCTGGCAAGGCACAATAGGAAGGAGAAAAATAGCAAACAAACCTCAAGCAGTAGAAGAGGATAAATAGCAGCCACGCCATAAGGGTAGCCTATGAGTGTTTAAGACATCACTGTCCCGACCCAAGGGCGGCAAGTCGAAAAAAAAGCGTTTTTGTCTTCTTTTGCTGCAATGCCTTTTTTCTTTTTTCTTTTTTACTCCGCCTGCAACCCCAGGCGCTCCATCAGCTTGTCGGCTAAATGAAAGATGGCCGCCAAGGTGGGGCTGGCCGCCACCGCATTCGTCTCCGCGAACTCGGCAAACGACACGCCATCCTCACAGGCCTTCATGAGCAGCGGATCCAGCGGCACGGCACCCCAGAGTGGGATGTCGAACTCACGGCTCAGTCGAATACCCGCCCCCTCCTTCTCCCCGGCTTTGTTCACCTCCTTCGGAAAAATCTCCGACTCGCGATGGCAGCCCGGACACACAAACCCGCTCATGTTCTCCACCAGCCCCAGCACCGGCAGCTTCGCTTTTTGGCAGAAATTGACTTCGCGTCGGACATCCGCCTCGGCCACGCGCTGCGGCGTCGTCACGAGTACGGCGCCGTCCACCCCACCTGTCGTCTGCTGCAGCAAGGAGTTCACCGTGATGTGCTCATCAGACGTGCCAGGCGGGGTGTCGACCAGCAGCACGTCCAGGTCGCCCCAAATGACGTCCTTTAAGAACATTTTGATCACGCCGTTCTTGCGCGGTCCGCGGAAGAGCACCGCCTCGTTCTTGTCGGAGAGTAAATAGTGCATCGACATCATCACCACGTTCTCATCCACCAGGACCGGCTCAATCCCGCCGGCGCTCTGATGCGCATCCTCGCCACGCACGCCAGTCAACCGCGGCAGGGACGGGCCGCAGATGTCCATGTCCACCAGCCCCACCGACAGCCCGCGTGCGCCGAGGGCGAAGGCAAGCTCCTTCGTTATGGTGCTCTTGCCCACCCCACCCTTTCCGCTGATGACCATGACCTTGTGCTTTACGCCGGCGAGGCGCTCGCGGATGAAGGGGAGGTCCGGGTCTGGGCCTTTTGGCGCGGAGGCGCAGATAGCCGCGTTCGGGCATCCCTGGCAAGACGGTGCGATGCCAGCCTGTGCGCTTTCCGGGCCCACGCACTCCGGATTGGCATTTTGTACTGCAGCCATGCGTGACCTGTGAAAAGCTGTCTGCACGAAAACGAGCTTAGGAAAAGTCAAAAAAAAAAGGGTAATAGTAGTATTTTCTTTTTTACAACAGGTAAAAAGCAGGAAAAAAAGACTGGAGGAAAAGTGAAGCAGCAGAACATGCAACGACTTTCTTTTCCTGTTTGAGCTACCTGGAGGGATTTTCTTTTTTTAATGCGGAAAGCACCGGGGGCACATTAACCCAACCCTTTTATGAAAGAACAGAAGGTAAGGAAGCGACGATAAAGAAAAGTGCAAGGGAAGAAAGAAAAGTACAAAGGGCTGGTTAAGAGTTCGCCTTTGTTGAGCCTTTTGTTCACCAGTTTAAATAACAAGGATGCAGTGGCACGCAAACCTGTCTGAAAAAAACTGTACGAGCGCCCGACGAGTCACAAGGATGCCTTATATACGTGTGTGACTCATCTGATTTTGTATACATATATAGTAGTAATAATTATAATAAACAGATGAGCAAAATGGATGCCGTTTTAGCCTTTTAAAACTCAAAACGATACAAGAAAGAAAGATTTTGCTCAGCCGCGCTCTTGAGTTCCTTCACATTAAAAACTCTTCTTTTCCTTTTTTCTCTTTGCTCCTTTGTTTAAAAACACAATTGTACACCAGCTTTTAAAACACAATCGTGTCGTGCTGAAGGTTCTATATCACGGGCAGCGAGCACAAAAGTGCGCTTTATGTCTGTTTTCTTGCTTGTGAGGCAAAGGGGAAAAAAAAAAGAGGCTTCGCGCGGATGGTGCTGGAGCACCCAACAAATAAGAATATAAGTAAGAGGAAACCATTAAAAAAAGGCAAACAGCGAAAAAGAAAGTGGCAGTTACCGCCATTACAATCAGCGCGACTGTTTGCTTTCCCCTTTTACGTTTAAGGATCGCTGAGTTGCCCACCTCTTAATGCTATCACGCTGAAAGAAGTGAGCTGAGTAAGGAAACAAGAGAGGACATAAACACGCGATAGACGCTCATTAGTATCGGCGTACACAAACAGGTGCTATACATCAGTCTTCCGCACCTTCGCAGCGGCCACGAAGAACTCTGAGAGAATGCGGTGCAGCATGTTGACATCGAAGCTGGCACCCTCGCCAAACGTCGTGTAGTCCGTCGCTTCCTTCAGATAGGCCGTCAGATCGGCCGGGGAGTCCCGCACTACCACGTCGCCTTGACTGATCAACTTCTTCAGGTGATGGAACACGTTCATGCCGGCCGCGCCCAGAAGTTCTGGTGGAGTGGTTGTGTAGATTAGCGCAACAATCTCTCGGATATTCATCCCCTTTTGAGCCACCGGCATCTCGTCAACCCCATGGCTCCGCCCATCACCATTACCACTGGTGCTGTGGTGTGTGTCGCCTTTTTCACTCATCGCGAGTGGAACGTTGTGTGTGCCTGGCGCGCTTTGAAGCGTGTGATCACGCAGCACCTGCAGCACTTGATGCTCCCGCAGGTTACGGTGTCGAATCGTCTCCTCAATGCGCGCCGTGCCGTCCATCACGACCGGGCCGTGCGCGGAGTAGAGCAGCGCCGGTTGCAGGTCCTTCAGCAGCCGTAGGGAGTGCATGTAGTCCTTGAAGCACGAAAACACCGAAGACCCGGTACCAAGAATCATGTCGCCCGTGAAGAGAGCCCTTTCTTCCTTCAGGAAGGCGCAGACGTGGTCGTCCGTGTGCCCAGGCGTGTGTAGCAGCTGCAGCGTCGCCCCCTCCACTGCAATCTCCGCCGGCGGCATCGCGCAAATCGCATCAAAGCGGGTGGGCGTGTACTGCGACGGTCGTTTCAACAGCTTCACCTGTGGGAAAAGACGGCGCACGGTGTCCACGCCGCCGATGTGGTCCTCATGCCAATGCGTCAGGAGAAGAGTCGAGATGCGGACAGGGCTGCCGAGGCGGGTGGACTCCGCCCCGACGGCCTTTTTCAGCAAGTCGCCGTAGGCCGGGACGCCTTCGCCCGAGTCGATCAACACGCGCTCCGTCCCGGTGCCGACCAGGTACGTATTGGAGCCTTGCAGGGTCATGGGACTTGGGTTGAGGCCCATGATGCGAATAACGCGGCTAGACAAGGTGGCAATGGACGGCATCACCGCCTCTGCGGCGACCGCAGCGGACTGCATTATCTCTTGGTTGTTAGTATGATGTAAAAGGTGAAAAGAAGAAATGAACAATAATAATAATAATGGAGGTCTTGTCCGGAAAAGCACTACCGTGTGAACCTCCTTAAGCAAAGTGTCACAAGTTGCCCAACACAGGCAGTAGACAGGAAGAAGTTTGTAAATATATATATATATATATATATGGTGAAGCAGAGATATAGAAAAGCAAAAACAACAAAAAAACGCTTGCTGCTGGTGAGTTTCAAAACTGAATGTATATACCTGGAAGAGAGAAAATCCGACGTTAGGAGTCACTCGATCAGGTAGTCAAAGAAGAGAAAAGAGAACCGGTCAGAATCCAAACATGTATTCGTGAAGCTCACGGCTTTATTCGGTCTTCTGTTTTCCTCTCAAAAGGCACGTGCAAGAAAACAAAAAAAGAAGAAACAGGACAGTTGGGGGAAGGAGAGAGAGAAAATACCCCAGAAAGTGGAGAAGGTGCTAAGGGAAGAAAAAGGCAACGCTTGGCCACTTAATTTCGCTTTGAATCAATGTGTGGACTTTTGCTTCATCGTCTCGCCCGAAATTTAGCAACACTGTGTTTTCCTTTTCTGTCTGCTTCCTTTCCATTTTATAACGTTTTTCATTTTGTTGTTTGCTCTCTCCAAATAACAAACAAACTCTGTGTGTACTAGTTTTTTCCCCCTTTGTTGCTTGTAACTGCTTCACACAATTGCTGTCTATGAAATCTGCCGAGTCGCCTCCGACAGGCACGGTTTCTATTAAGCACTGCTTCATTTGCCTTTCCCCACCAGCTGACGTCTGTGTTCGGCACTTCAGAGGTGCAATGGCCTCCTCACGACGCAGCAGCTTCAAGTGCCCCACTCACTCTATTCCCGTCTTCGTTGCCGTCTTGTTGTGTGGCTGTCTGCATCTGCCAGCACCTCGCTGCTCTTCAACAGCCGCGGATGTGGTGGAATGTGGGGCCCGTGTCGATCAATTTGCTCCATGATTGCCTGGTAGGCACGCTGGCAGTGCAGCCCAGGCAGCGTGTGGTTGCTGCGGTCCTGTGCGACCATCAGTAGTGGGGAGTCTTGAAAGAGCCACCCGCTCAGCGGCATGGAAGCCACCGGCAGCACCGTGCTGGGCGGCAGCGGATGCCCTGTTAATATGCCCGTCTCATAGGCCCACAGCTTCGCCACGTTGCGGATGTTGTAGCCGCCGCCGCCCAGGGCCAGCATCGGGATCCGCAGCGCCCGCACCGCAGCCACGCACTGTCCATGTCCGAACGAAGTCAAGTTCAGCAAGCCGAGGCGGTCGCCAGCGAGGGAGTCCGCGCCGCACTGCAGCACAATCGCGTCCGGCTTAAAGCGGTCCACAATGGTATGCAAGGCGTGTTGAAAGATGTTCACGTAGAAGAAGTCGGTAATACCGTCCCACACTGCGATATTCATGCTGAAGTACCGCCCGGTGCCGTAGCCGACGTCGCGTGGGTGTCCCGTGCCGGGGAAAAAGCTCTCGCCAAACTTGTGCAGCGACAGCGTGAAGACGCGGTCGGACTGGCAAAACGCCTCGTCCACGCCGTCGCCGTGGTGCATATCGATGTCGATGTACAGCACCCGATCGTGGCACCTCAGCAACTCCAAAATTGCGAGGACAACGTCGTTCACGTAGCAGAAGCCGGAGCACTCGCCGCACTTCGCGTGGTGCATCCCACCGCCCCAGTGCGCCGCAACGTCCACGACACCGCTGTTTAGCAGCACAGCCCCCATCAGCGTGCCGCTCGCCGTTGCCAGTGAGTGCTCCATCAGCCCCTCCACCGGAGGGCAGTCGCCGGAGAAGGCCGCCTTCGACGTCTCCGTATTCCACAGCCAGCTGCGGCAGCTGTGTAAGCCCATATTCGCCAGATAGGTGTCCGTGTGGTAGGCCATCAGTTCGTCCACCGACACCAGCGGTGGGACGACAGTGCGGCAGTGCGCGTCCATCTTTAGCGCGTGCACAATTTCCATTGCGGCCAAGACGCGGTAGGGCTTCATGGCGTGTTGAGGAACGAGGGCAGAGATGTTCATGTCCGATGCGTAACCGGAGGTGTCGATGAGCGCCATACGTGACTGACTTGCCGATGTGGCAAGAAGAGACGCCGTAGCCTCTACGCCGTCAACAGCAGCGGCGCGCATGATATGAGGCTTGAATGTGTGTTGATGTCGGCTATTCCCTGCTTCGTTTCGTTCGAAAAAAAAAAAAAAGTCGCTACTAGAAAGCCAGCCTTGACGAGAACGGCATAAAGGGTGACGCTGAGAGGTGGTTCATGGCAAAGATACAAAAATAATAATAGTAATAATAATAGTAAAGGGCTTCATAAGGGGCAAAAGCATCACGGTTAATAACTTCAGAGAAAGAGAAGGAGCTTTCACGAAAGAGCCGATCACTTGCTCCGCTGATTCTCCCACTGACTTGGCTTTGTACGGACCTTCACGCTTGCTTTGGCTCCAAAGCAAACTCCTTAGCATATTATCTTTTTTTCCTATTTATGAAGAAGAATGTGACGGGTGCTTTCGCAGAGAGAAAGACATCCTTAACAACACTCGACGCGTCTAGGCAACGCGCAAATCACACACATGGAGAGAAGGGAAAAAAGGAAGGAGAGAGGACCTAACGAGACCCATCAAACACACAGACAAGTAAGCACAGCAACGCAGCTAAAAGGAGCAGAGTGGAATAAAGAAAAACAACGGTGAGAACAATTGTTACAAAAAAAAAAAACAGCGCTTTTTCCTTGTGATGTGTGCCAACGTAACGAGAGGAAAAAAGTGTCAACTCAAGAGTCGTGAAACAGACATGCCAGTGTACAGATGCGTGCCTCTTAAAGCACTGACGCTGAGCCTTTCCTCAGCTCTAGTTGCCAGCGTGAGAAGCAACCTTTTTTCCCTCACTCCTTTCAATACTTGCCGATATCCCATGTGTAGCCGACGCTGCGGAATGTCACACGGCCCTCCTTCACCACCAGAAGCTCCTGCACGGGTTTCTGGAAAAACGATGACAGCCACGGGCCGAGCACGGGAACACTTGACACACGATGCCCATGCACAACGTGCACGTAGCCCTGCCGCACAAATGTGTGCGACGTCAGCGGGTGCAGCCCGGACGTCCAAGTCAGTCGCAGGTGCTCGTTCTCCTGTGCGCGGAGGGCCACGGCAGCTGGAAAGCCCCGCACGACGCCCCAAAAACTCACAAAGTGGGCGTGGGGGCTCATCAAGCTGAGCATCTCGCGGGTTTCGCCGTCGTCCTCGGCCATGACAAATTGATCGGCAGCTTCCTTGTTCTTACGCAACCAGCCATCAGCGTCATCGACAAAGAACCTCAGCTTCTGTCCGTTGTACGACATGCCGGACTGCGCGTGTGTGGGTGTTGTGTGAGTTAAGCGTGAAGAGCACAGAGAATTCTAACAAAAAAAGAAACAGGGAAGGGCCTTTCTGTGTGTCTGAGTTTGTAGGTGCGTTCTGTGAAAAGGAAACTGGGAGGTCAGATCATAAGGTAGCGCTACAATAGAACGTTAGAAGCTCCTTCACACGCGGAGAAAATGCTAAGCTAAGAGTGATAAAGGCAACTAAGAAAACAGAAAGCAGACTCAGAGTAGGGGTAACAGCAACAAGAAGAGACATTGGAATGGAGAAGCACACGCTTAGCAGAAGCAAACAGGCATGTACTGTTTCCTAAACTCTTCCACGTAAGCGTGGCAAGAAAACAGAAAAAAGTAGGTAGGCAAAAAGAGCCACTAAAAGCTATTAGTCTTCACGGTAACTCCAACGTTCACTGCCGCTTTCGCATGACTGTGGGAAAAAAAGAAAAAAAGAGGCACGAGCCAATGCATGAGTGCTGCTGCAACGAACACTTGTGCCTTCGTGTTTCAGAGCAAGGTTGAAAGCCCTTACATTGCAGCATTCCCTGCTTTTTTTCATTTACGCAACGAAAGACTGCCGGTGTCATCGTGCACGTCTACTCTCCGTCCCTCTGCAGTTCTCTTTTTTGAGTATGTGCCTTCCGCACATTGCCGTACGTTGTCGAACACAAAGGAAAAAAAAAAGAAAAAAGAAAAGGATGTATGAGAAAGTCAACACGTGGACACAACAGCCTCCCCACGCAGGTGCAGGAGGCGCAAGCAAATCACACAAGCACCATAAGAACAGGACAACACAACCTGGTATACGCCAGAAAAAAAAAAAACGAGGAAAAAAAAAAAACAAAAGGAAGTGATTCAAATCATAGGAAAAACAAAACAAATAAACAACACATACATATTGACAAATCTGAAACGCATGCACGGTGTCAGTTCATGCGCCTCTCACACACATGCGCGCGCAACAGAAAAAAAAAAAGTGTAGAAAAGGGAGAGCAACGATCCGAAAGGGGGAAAAAAGAGGGGTACAGTGAAGATAACTCTGAGATTAAGTAACAAATAAAAAATGGACAGAAACTAACGTTCAGGTCAACTTTCAACAGGATCGGTTTGTCTCCGTTCAAACGTCATCGGCAACGACAAAAACAAAGACCTGTGGGGCTCTGCTGTGTATTCCTCAGCAACTTCAATCGTAGCGTGCACGAAGACACCTATATTCACAATAACAAGCGGTAAAAAAAAAAAATGAAAAAAAAAACTGGCAAGCAGACATCCCTCCTTCCTGTGCGGAGAGGCATCACGAAGCCGCAATGCACGCAGCACAGTCACCAAGCTCCCCTTAAAAGAGAGCGGAGAAGAAAAACAAAAACAAGAAGGCCCTTTTGGGCCACTAAAGCAAACGCACACATCGAAAAAAGAACAGATCGGCAGAAGAGAATAAAGGGAACACTCTACTATAAAAGAACACAAAAGAAACAAACAAAAAAAGGACGCCAGCACCGAATAAGGAGAGATACCAGTGTCGGCTATCTACCGAAAAATACACCAAGACCACCGCGTGCGCACCACAAACAGAACCACAACGTACAAAAGGGAAAGACAATGCCGGATAAGGAAATCAGGAAGCCGGAACGCGCAGGCATCAGCGCAAAGCTCGGAGAAAAAAAAAGCGGAGCGAAAGCCATCCTTCCATTTGGATTACTAGTTCGTCAGCAGCTGCAATACACAAAAAAACGCAAGAGAAAACGGTGATTGTATAAAACCTGCGCCTCACATCCCGCCCATGCCCTCACTTTCTGCGTGAGGCAATGGCAGGCGGCAGCTGACGCCGCACCGTCGCCGGATTCTTCGACGCAGCCCCGCCGTTGTTGCTGAGGTTGCTGCTGCTATCATGGCTAGAGAAGGAGTCGTTTGTCAGGGAACGGGTAGACGCCGTGTCGCGTGTCTTGTGCGTCTTCGGCGAACGTGTCCGCGGCGGCCGCACCCCGCCGTCGTTGCCGCGACGACGCCCGTTCGGCACCGTTTGCCGCGACGGCGACTGAGCCGGGGAAAGAGTGCGACGACGGCTGCCAGAGCGCGGCACGGACCCATTGTTCGAGCCCGTCTCTATCTTTCCCCTCAACGGCGAGGTTGTGCGACTCCCTATGTGGGAGTTCGGGTTTGTCAGCATCATGTCATGCGTACGCGCGTTCGCCGCGGAGCGTGACGGGGCAATGCCGCGGTAGGCCGCAGCAGCAGCAGAGGTCGGACGACCCACCACGATTTCGCGTGACGGCGCACTGATGGAGGTTTGAGGACTTCCGATGCGTACTGTCGAGCGCTTCACGGTGGTGGTAGTGGTGTTAGTCGCCGCCCCTGTTGCAGCTGCTCCGGCTGCGGGTGTTGTTGCTGCCGTGGTGGTACTGGTATTGCTGCCTGTATTGACGTTGTTCCCCGCAGCAGCAGCGGGAACGGCCGGCTGCGAAGAGACGGTGGCACGGGCCGCCGCCGCCGTGGCTGGCGGTGCCACTGGAAAAGCGTCTGTGCTGCCGGGCGACTTGGCGGATGGCGAGGAAGCAACTTTTGTTCGACTACCTTTTGCTGACGCCACCGCCTTCTTTTCCTTCGGGATAGGTAGCGGGGAGCCAATGCGGTACTTGTGGCTCGACGCGAGGTTCGCGAAAGGCGACCGCACCGGCGAGGGAGGCGCCAGCCGGGAGTAGTCGATCGAGCGCGTCGACTCCAGCGAGGCCTGCCGCGGCTGCGCCAAAAACGAGTCCATCTCCGTTTCTCGCGCCCGCGAACGCTCCCGCTCGCTGAGATGTGAGAGGGAGGAATGCGTGCGCGAGGCTTGCGCGTTGGACTGCAACGCCGGCGGCCGCTCCACCTTGTCAGACGTAGACGTCCCATTCCCGGCCGGGTCGCTGTGCACGACGACGAGCGTTTGCCGCCCTTTCGGACAAGTCTGCGGATCCGACTCCAAATGACGCTTGCATGGCGACGTGACGCGGCTTAAGATGCTTGGCGTGCGCCGCGGCGTGCGCAGGCTGGACGAGCCGCGGAGGCCGATAAAACTGCTGGGGTCCTCCATCGCCGGGTCGGCGTGAAAAGGCGTGGTGGAGTTCACCACCGGGCAGGTCACCTTAGACACCGTGTCCGTGCCTTTCTTCGTGTCAACAAATGTGATCCGCGGCCGCCCCGTTGGCTTCGAGTTCACTGGCGCTCCGACGTCCACCTTCTCTGTGCACTGCTTGTAGAGTGGGTTGGACATCTGGCTGTCGTAGAGCAGGCCGTTGAGCAGCGTGTTACGCAGCATCCACTGGTCGTTATCGAGGCCGAAGTGGCTGTCATCGACGTCTTGACCAAAAATGTCGCGATCGCAGTCGTGGCGTTTCGCGAACTGCCGCAGCTGCCGCTGAAAGTGTGGCTTGATCTCCATATCAGGGTGCGCCATGTTCATGTAAGCCAACGCGTTTTCCAGCTTCCAGCCGTACTTCATGATGAGGTAGGCCGTGATGAGCGCCGGGCTACGCGACTTGCCATACACGCTGTGCACCAACACGCACTCACCGGCCGCGAGCGCCTCGTCGATGAAATTCACCGTGCGGGTGATGTTGTCGTCGGCTGCGTCGAAGAGGATTGTTGTGCACACCGACCCAGCCGCATCTTTCCACGGGAATGATAAGTAGCTGAAGCCCGGCTCGCCAGCAAAGAAGTCGCCCACCTCGGCGCCGGCGCAGTTGATTACGTGCGTAATCTTGTTCATAATGAGGAATGTTTTGTCCGCCGCCGCGCCTCTGTTGCCAGCGAAGATGCCATCCTTCACGCGTACCGCTATGAGCTCATCCATTGTTTACTTATGTGTAGACAACAAAAAAAAAGAACTTTTTTTCTTCTCTTTTTTTTTCTTTTGCAAGCGTGTGTGTGTGTGTGTGCGTTTGATAGCTTCGCTACGCCGCTCTTCGCTATAAACCTCTTTTTGCAAGAACTGAGAACCAGTGTTTGTTTTTCCAAAAGATCTAGGTTAGCGTTTCGTCCACAAACAGAGAAACCTGTAACAATTGCAAAGGGGAAAAGGGAAGAAAAAACAACTTCTATTAAAATAGTCGGAAGAGGGTGAGCAGGGAGAAAAGAGAAATGGAAAAAAAAAAAGAAGAACTATGCGTTTACACTTCACAAAAAGTCAATACACATCTCGGCAATGAAAAGTAATTAAAAAAGAGTAGGGTGAGAAAAAAAAAGGAAGAGAAGAGAAACTCAAAAAGACAGTTATCATTCAAAAAGAAGAGCAGCTCTGGCTGCTCTTTTCTCTTGTTACTGCCCGTTGAAAGACAGGAAACATCGCAACCTTTTTGCTGAAAGCACGAGCAAACATGACGTGCCAAAAGCTGTTTATCGCAGTGGACATTGAGAAGCTCCTTACAAAAGAGAAACGGAAGCTACTTTTAGCATTCGGCCGCACACTCATCTATTTCTCCACGGCTTCCTCACCATCGAAGAACGCACTCCTTTCTGTTTGACCTAAAAAAAAAAAAAACGGTCGGTGAAAAGTACTCATTTGCAAGTCGCTTCGAATTATCATCCCTCTTTTGAAAGGCATCTTTCTTTTTTCTTTCCTTCTTTTTGTGTATCACAGTACTTAGCGAGTCTTGCAGGAAGACAGTGTTAGGTTGTTAAAGAACTAGTAAAACAAGAAACAGGAGAGAACATTTTAAGTGTCTAAGTTATTCCTTTTTGTTGTTGCTGTTTTTTTTTTTTTGTGTGTGTGTGTGTGTGTCTGCGTGTGTATGTGTGTCACTGCTGCTCAGCTGAGTTCTTTTTGTTGTTTTTTGTTATCCCTCTTTGCCTTGTAGCAGGAAAAAGACGAAATAGCAAGTCCCTCAAACGATCGGCGTGAGTTGGATTCTCTTTCTTTGCAAAAACACAACATCGTTTTTTTCTTTTTGGTTCTTAACGTGCAACATTGTTTACGAATGGCACAAAGCTCATTCCACGCCAAATCAGTCTTCTTCACAACCGCCGCTCAGTCGGACAACCTTCAAAACAACCTGTGAACATTGGTAGAAACAAGAAAAAAAAAACAAAAAGAAAAATAAAGAACTGAGTAGATAAGTTGACCGCTTGCCTAAAAGAAGCACAAGCCTTCGATGGTTAAAACACGCACACACAGATTTATATTACCCGCACATCCAGCGTGATTAAGTCCGTCTCCTCATACGGCTTACTTTCTTTTTTGGCCCACTATTTACTTCTTGTGGTTCTTCTTCCCCTTGCCTTTCTTGCCGTCGTCCTCGTCTGAGTTATCGTCCTCCTGCTGCTGTTGCTGGTGCTGCTGAGGCTTCTTCTTGTGATTGTGGTTCGCCTTCTCCGCCTCGTCGTCGCTGTCGTCGTCCTTGTCGCCCGCCTTCTTCGCCGCCGGCTTCTTCTTCTTCGGGTCCTCGGCCTCCTCTGTCATGTAGAAGTAGTTGCCCACCGCCTTCTGCTCACGGTCCTTCACCGAGTCCAGCTTGTTGATGCGCGGGCGGAAGTTCGTGGGGTCGCGGCGGAAGGTGATGTTTAGGCTCTTGAGAAACTTGTTCATGCCTTCCAGAAGACCGCACGGCGTCCTGGCGGTGCAGTTCACCGCCGGCGTGCCCTCGTACACGATGACCTTGTCAGCGAGGTAGGTGGCCATGATGAAATCGTGCTCGACGATGAAGGCGGTGCGCTTGCTGTGCAGGATGAAGCGCTTGATTACGCGGGACGCGATGATACGCTGGTCAGAGTCGAGGTAGGCGCTAGGCTCGTCGATCAGGTAGATGTTTGCCGGGGTGCCGAGCGCGATGCAGATACCGACGCGCTGCAGCTGACCGCCTGACAGGTTCTGCACCTCCTGGTCTAAAAGCTCCTCGATCGTGAGTGGCTTCAGCACGTCGGTCTGGAACTGCGGGTGGCAGTACATGTCGTAAATCTTCGTCTGGAGAAGATCGCGCACGGTGCCCTGGAACTTCGGAGCGATCTTCTGCGGCTTGTAGCTGATCGACAGCTTCGGCACTTCGGCGCCGTTGTCCGGCGCGACGTGGCCGGCAAGCATGCGAATGAACGTCGTCTTCCCACAACCGTTCTCGCCAAGCAGCACCACGATTTCGGAGTCCGAGAAGGTGCCCGCGTTGACGGTCAGGCTGAAGGTGCCGAGGTTCTTCGTCATGGCCGGGTATTCGTTCATCGCGCGGCGCTTCCTGACGCCCTCGTCGATCTCCTCGGCGATGTGGAAGGTGAGGCTTTCGTCGCGGAAACGCAAGTTCTCCGTCGGCACAAAGCCGTCTAGGAAGATGTTAATACCCTCGCGCACACCGTACGGCATGGTCACCACGCCATAAATACCAGGGACGCCGTAGAGGACGCACACAAAGTCGGACATATAGTCGACCACAGAGAGATCATGCTCGACAACAATGACGTAGTTCGTCTCCGTCAGCATGGAGCGGATTACCTGGGCAGCCGTGAGACGCTGGCGTACATCCAAGTAACTAGAAGGCTCGTCGAACATATACACCTGCGCGTTCTGCACGCAGAGCGCCGCAATCGTGAAGCGCTGCAGCTCGCCGCCCGACAGCTTGTCCAGCGTGCGCTTCGCAACGTTCTTCAGATCCAGCACATCCATGAAGTGCTCCTTCATATGCCGCTCATCTGCCTTCGTCAGCAGCGCGTCCACCTCGCCGTTGTTGGTCTTCGGAACCTTGTCAACGTACTGCGGCTTCAGGAGAACGCGCATCTTTTCATCCAGCAGGTGCTGGAAGTACGCCTGGTGCTCCGAGCCGCGGAAGTACTTGAGAACCTCGTCCCACCCAGGCTCATCCTTGTAGCGGCCAAGGTTGGGTTTGATGCGGCCTTTCAGAATAGAGAGGGCGGTCGATTTGCCCGTACCGTTGGCACCCACCAGGCCAAGCACCTGGCCAGGGCGAGGGAGAGGAAGGCGGTGGAGCTTAAAGCTGTTCGGTCCGTAGCGGTGAACCGTATCCTTCTCTAAATTAGACGGCAGGTTAATGATGCGAATAGCGTCGTAAGGGCATTTCTTGATGCAGAGGGCACAGCCGATGCAGAGCTCCTCCGAGATCTTTGCGATGGTGCTCTGATGATTTACCTCAATGCACAGCTTGCCCTGCAGAACAACCGGGCAGCATTTGTGGCATTCGAGGTTGCACTTGCGCGGCTTACACCGGTCAGCGTTCACTACCGCAATACGGGTGAGCTTTGACTGCTCCTCAGCCTGTCTCTTCGGTGGCATCGCGTACACGAAAAAAAAAAAAAGATGAAAAAAGAATGAAGGGAGGCTTTATCTTGCACAGCAAAGTAAAGAAACCAATGCGTAGTTGTCAAATGGATTTGCAACGTAGGAAAGAAAAAGCAAGAAAGAACGAGAAAGAGAAGTACCAACGGGAAGTAAAAACGAGGTTTGAAAACGGATGGAGGGAGAGACCGCGCGCAACTCTGAGAGCACTTAACGTGCGCGCGCGTTCACGCGAAGCTGGGTGACATCTTCAGCATAGAGTGTGGTGTTAACAAGGAGATCCACTTGCACGACAAGTTTGCAGGTTACATTCCGTGCAGACGCATCAGCAAGCCGGTGCTGCGTACTAATTGAGAGGTTGAGCGTCAAAAATATATGTTCCCAGATGAAACCGCAACAGGAAAAAAAAAAAGCAGGATCTGCACATTTTGACTTTTTCCAAAAAAGAAGATCCGGACAAAAGCAAATTCCAGAAAAAAAATACGTTATCTACATAGCGCTTTTGACCAGAGAACAAAAAAACGCGGATGGATCTTCCTTCATTTAAAAAAAAAAAAAAACTATATCAACTAAAGCAGCAAGGGAAAAAGCTGCCACAATTGTCTGATAAGGATGGTCGCCGCCGATAGCCGCAAACGAATCAGCTAAAGTACTTCTTGTCTGCAGCTGTGGCAAGCAGATTGTTGATGAAACCTCTGTAGTTGACTCTGCCATGCTTCATGAAGCCGGTTCTCTCTAGCCGCAGGCGGAGTTCGTCGAGCTCCTGCGGTGACAGTTTTTCGCCTTTCTCGCCCATGAGGTAAAAGAAGACACTAGAGTCAACGAAGCCGGACTCCTCTGGATCAAACGGCGCAAAGGCAGCATGAAGCGGTGACGTGTTTTGCTCTTTGCCAAGGGTGCCGAACTCTGACCTTGTAAACACTGTAGTGATCAACACAAAGAACTGCGCAAACGTCACCGGCTCATCCGGATCTATGCGGCACTCCTGAAGGAGACGGTCGAAGCCTTCGTCACCAAGGTTTGGAATGACGGTGCAGAAAAGATGGCGAACCTCAACTGAGTTGACAGTTCCACTACCGCTAGAATCTAAAATGAAGAAAGCCTCTTTCAATTCCGCGACGTTGTCGTGAGAAGTGAGCCCCGAAAGCGCAGCAAAAGTAGGTGGCAACTCCCCACCTTCTTTTAATGGTGTGTTTGAGTGCATATATATATTAGCAAAGGGCAAGTAGAAGAAAAAAGAACTTCTAGCGAAGATAGCAACAAAAAAGAAAAAGAAAGGCAGAAAGGTGAATCGTTAGGTCGAGATGGAAGTAAACAAAAGACGACACAGTGGCCACATTTCTTATTTGAGTCTTGGCTAATTTTGAAAAGAGGAGAACAGTGAACAGTTTTGAGATCGAAAGTAAAGCATACCTTAGCGCTAAGAAGGTGCATGTCAAGACGACCAGGATTTGTAACTCAGAGCCAGAGAAAAACACAAAGCAGTGCCGTTTCCTGGAGCACTGGTGCAGTTGCTTCGGTTGCTTTTACTTTGTGCTCCTGTGATGTAATGTGTATACCAAAAGCAAATAGGTCATAAAGACAGCCTATGAAAGGAATACGCTAAAAAAAAAAAAAAGAGCTTATATGTTTGCAAAAGCTAACTAAACGCTCATTTTGCCTCATCGAAAGGGGTAGAGCTGTGTGCCTCACCGGTTTTCGCTTCCAAAGCCGTGTTAAGGTCAGATTGCTCAGCGCCACCCTGCGTGCGCCCAACGGGTGGCACGAACGCCGGTGAAGGCTGATAGTTAGGGTAAAAAGTACCAGTGGGTGCGGCGCCGCGCATTGCTTGATACATGTAGCCAGTGGACTGCAGCTGCTCCACAAATTCGTCGACGCGCTGAAGCGGATCGCCCGCCTGCCGCCTCATCGACTGTTGCAGCGTGCGAACGAGGCTGGCCAGCTGAGTGCTGTCGTTGCTGCACAGAGATGAGATGAGTGTGTGCAGCACGTAATCGGGGCTGTATTTGCGGCCGCAGCAGAACTCTGGTCGCCGCGAACGCACCCACTCAAAAAAGTTAGTAAACGGGTTGGTTTGACGGACGACCTCGAAATCTCTCTTCAGCTGATCTTGCTCCTGTTGATTAAACTGAACGGCGAAAAGCAAGTGCTTCGCCTGCATTTCGACACTGGCCGTCCACAAAGGCATCTCCAGCCCATTCACGCCTCGAGTAAGCTGGCTGAAAAGGATCTTACCAGAGAAGTACACCAACGCACATCCGGTGAGAAGCATAAGCCAATCAACACCACCCCTGCTTTGAAACGACTGCGCGCCGAAGCCTCCAAATCGCTGCGCTCCAGCATCACCAGCGGCTTGCTGGGCAGCAGTTTCGTTGATTCCCATTGTTGAGAAATGGCCATACTGAGGGTTTTGCATAGGAGGAATCTGCATGCCGCGAAACTTCTCCTGCACTTTCTTGCGAAGCTCTTCCTCGCGCACCAACTCCTCTGGATTCTGCTCCAGCCGCAGAGTGCACGTTTTGAAGAAGAAGAATCGCCCGTGCCCCACAGCAACGGGTGAAGGGACTTTGATGCAACGCAGCATTCTCCAACGTACGAAAGTACCTTTTTTGCTCGTCGAAATGTCTAGCGAGGAACAGCTAAAACAAGCAAAGCAAAAAAAATGAGAAAAGAACAAAAAGGAGGAGGAAGATACGCATGTGGGACAACATTGACAGAGGCAGCAGCATGATCGAAGCAACTAGAACGGCAGCTTTAAGCCTCTAGCATTCCGAATTAAGAAAAAGACTACCAACTCCATAAGAAGGGCCCTCCGACGTATTTCGCATTTTGTTGTTTGATTGATTCTCAGCTGTTAACAAGTAGACTCATTCTTCTTCAGACTTTCGCAGCTTGCAATCACCGCAGCTCGCACTATCTGCAGCTTTCTGGACACTGAAACAACTGAGAAGCCATCCGATTGTCACCGCAACAGTGCTTGCGGTAACGAAGCTCAGTATCGGAAAAAGCAACTCGTTGTCGCTCAAAAACTGATAGTCCATGGGTGTTAATATGCTGGGAAGGGAAACAAGAGAGAAGCAAAAGTAGAGGAGAGAAGAAAGTGGTGGGAAAAGAGAAAAAGAAAAGAAACAGAATATGCATATCACTTATGGCACCACAAGGACAGCTCCGGGTCAGCACCGATAAGGCTCCTAAAACGCAACACAGGCAGCCTTTTTTTCTCTTTAAACTCTATGCAACTGGCAGATAAAAACAGTCGCAACTTGGGCTAAAAAGCAAACGGACAGAATGCCGCTCCGCTTTCAACAGAAAGCCGTGGCAAGCGTTAGCACAAAGAGACATTAACACCAAAACAGCCATAAGGAGCGTTAAAAACCTCTCTCTAACACACTTTGAAGCACCAGCGCCGCCACAACGAATGCACAAAAGGAGTTGAACTTCGGTAGAGCAAGCACACACAACCGCGGAAAACAACTAAAACCGCAACCCATAACGACAGGCACTACTGGAGGAGGGGGGGAGAGGAGAAAGACGAAGGTGAGCAAGCAAAGCCGGCACAGCACCACAAGACAATGAAGCCAGAAAGACGGGGTCCGTAGGCTCTCCCAACGACTTTTCCCCATGCTGTAGTGTTACCTCTACCAGTGACACGTAGCTTCAGCCCTTCAAGTCACACCGTACCACCAATTTCGCTTGTACGACGATTTGCATGCTTGGTATCATAATGGTGGCGCCGCCTGATAATAGAGTCACAGCCACCACAACCCTCTTCCCCGGCGCGCTCCGTTTCCTTTATGAGCATAAAGACTTTTTAACCAGTTACTTTACACTTCTTCCAGCTTACGGAGACCAGCAGATGTGTTGCAGCTCAATTGTTCACGCTTTCTTTAAGAATGACGAGGTCAGACGGTAGGATTTGCACAAAAGACTCTCCGGACGCTGTCTTTGCCTCGTTGACCTCGCGGCGTTTGAGGGTAACGCTTGATTTGGCCGTTGGCTCGAAGGACGACCGCCACTTCGCACCGCTTCGCGTTTATAAGCGGCCTCCCCTTCGACAAGCCGGTTTCTCCTAGAACAGGAAGAAGACACCCTAACGAACAAGCGAGTATCCCGAGAAACACTATTGCGGGATGCCTCTTTGAAAACACCAGGCCTAACCCCCAGGCCCCGCAACCCCATCCCAAACACCGGGGGAAGCCCACGCAACTGGTTTCAAAACGCGTAAAAGGGGGAAAAGGTTCTAGCCACGGACTTCACGGATGGCGCAACAGCGCTGTAAAGCTTGCGGTGCCCTCGTGTTTCCTCGCGTGCACTCTGAAAAAGGACAACGCACCCGCCAAGTGGACCTACACCTCTGCGCTTGCCGTTGGTGATCCGTGTCCCGCGGTGTGCTCCGGGGTCCCGGAGACGGGAACCAAGGACCCTGAAACAAACCCGAAACCCAACCACAGAGCAAAAGAGAGACAATGCACACTCGCTCCCAGCCAGCTCGGCCGAAAAACAGAGGAGCGCCGGCGGCAACAACAACAGCAACTCTTTCAAGTCAACGCGCCGCTGCTGAAAGGCCGTTGCGCAAGCACCGGTTGAAACCAGGAAGATCAGGCAAAGACAAAGCACCCGTTTTTAAACCGGTTAACCGAACTCTTGCGGAAAACCCGGGGCCTCCCCTGCTGTTTGCACGTGCCTTTACCTTGAAACGGGGAACAAAAGCCAAAGATCACCGGATCAAAAACAAATCCTTTCAAATACACAAACCGCGGTCGAGCCCCCGTTCCCAACGGAAGGATTTTTTGAATCGCGGCCCCGTTCGGCTCCACGGAACCGTCGCCCTGGGAGGAAACGACGGCAAAACCAACACCCGAACGTAATCGTCCACATCTGGGTAGTGAGACATCATGTCAAAGTTCTAACTCCGCCAATCGTGAAACCAGTGTCATTTCGATAAAACTATCTCGACCCACTTTCGGGTCTGGACGGCGTTTTTGTTGCGATAACGTGGACTTCGTTGCAACGCTGTTTGTTTCCCCCAACACCGACGCCAGTGTTTCAAGAACCGTCCGGCGCCTGTTGGACAGAGAAGATTGACTAACCTGCGCTCCCAAAAAAAAGCCAGTCGCTGTTCGAAAAGAAGGATGCTACTGAGACACCTGATGTTGGTTTTTCCTAATAATTGCTGTTCACTGTCGTGGACCATCTCGACTGCCGAAGGCGGAAACAACGCCGCTTTATTCGAAGGTCCCGCGCGGTGGAAATTAGTGTTCAGCCTTGGTTTTCTCAGCTGCCCACCGTCCAAGTAGCCTTGGGTTGTGAAGCGTGAAAGCGGAAAAGTGAGGCCCGTTCTAAAACGGTACATTGCTGGAAATCCTCTTCATCTTCCGGGAATCGGTTCAAGCGCTTCTCTCCCCGTTTTGGCGTTTGTGGCGGCGCCCCTAGACTCTTAAGGTGGAGGTTAACGTGGTAGCGTGCTCGGTTCACCGGCCCGGAGGGCAATAATCCGATAAAATGCGGCGGCGGCTTGTTGGCTTTGGGCTCTTGTCATCCCCTTAGGGGGGAACTTCTGCTGGAAAGTCCGTTGGTGTTCCATCACGGAACGTAAATAGCACTTTCGAAAACTGACCGTCGCCTTTTGTTTTTAATTAGGGTGGCTTTGAGTGGGTAAACTGACGGCGCTCAACGGGAAGGTCCCAAGCAAAATTTGAAGGAGGGACGACGGGGCACTCTTCTGTGTCAAGTGTTGTGGCGTTTTTTTTGTTGTGTACTTTTTCTGTGTCTGACGTGTTGCTCGCGGCCGCCGGGGGATCAATCAGTGCCGACGGAAGTGTGAAATAGGCATGGAAGTTGAAGCCGTGGTGCAGCCACCGTCTCCGAGGCTGTGCTTTTAAAAGCAAATAGCGCCGTGCTACGTCGCAAGTTCTTCCGGTAGCGCGGCCGACTTCTGACAGAGAAAAAGGTTGTGGCTTTCCTCTCTGTTAGCTGTTGGGCAAAGCAAAGGGTGGTTTCCTTTCAGTGTCAGCTAGACTTGCGTTGATTTACGTGGGAAAAACGCTTTTGCCTCTGTTTTAACGCCCCCTTTTGGGTGTTTGTGTTTAGATGTAGTGCTTTCGGGGTTTTTGCTTAGCACTTCGCAGGTGTAGAGAGGGGGGGGGGTTGGAGTGAGGAAGAAGGAGAAGGAGATGATGTCTAGTAGCTGGCTTTTCTTAGACATGACAACCGTAAGTGTTGCTGGCTACTGTTGGTTTATGGCGAGTGTTTTCTCCGCGAGTGGCAACGGAACTGCAGTTCTTTTTCGGTGTTTGCTCTTGTTGAGCAGTGGGACAGTCTCGAAGGCGTGGTGGAGTTTGCTGTTGGGCCTTTTTTTTTGCAGAGGCAAGTCGAAAGGGCAGGCAAGCGTGATGTAGAGGTAGACTTGCTTTATGCAAACAAAGTATGCTAGTTCGCGTTAGAAACGGTGGAATTTGTGTGTATGCCCAGGTAAGGCGTTGCGAGGCCGCAAGTGTTCTCGGTAGCAGGCGGAGGTGGCGGAAGTGGATCAGAGAAACCAAGCGCTTCTCAGTTTATGCTGCGGCATCAACCTTGTTTGTTCGTTTGTGTAATTGTACGGATGACATTCGTGGGATGGAAAGAAAGACGGAGCGGAAAAGACGCTAGTTTCTCAAGTTTATGCGCCTAGATGAGGAGACCCGCTTTTGTTTTTTTTGTTTTAGCGTCGAAAAGCCCATCTATGCGGTTTGAAAGAGTCTCATAGCCATAAATTGTGCATTAGTATGGTGAAATGCAGCGTGAACCAGAAATGCTTGGTTTGCTCCAGGCTGAGTTGATTGTTGGCTTATCTCTTCACTGCAAATAGGTAGCGAGATGCCCGAATTAACTTACTGCACTGCATCTTACGACAACAACAATTACAGCAGGAACAACAACAACAACAAAGGAACATCACCGAAAAAGGAAAGTGTAGAGTGTTTCCCATTAACAACTATGCTTATAAAAGATGCTTCTTTTGGACCGTCAAACTCTCTTTTACTTTTATTGGACGTTCCGCACTGTTCAAACCAAAATCCCGTTTTCCCTCACAATCAAACTCCTCTCCTTCTCTTGCTTTTTCCCTTTTCTCATTCAAAGCTGAAAGCTCGGTTTTTGAAAAAAAGTGCATTTGAAATGTTCCCCACTTATTTAACCAGAATTGATAGTCACTTTCGAATTGCTCCGGAGGATCGACCGTACGACATTCCCGATGAAGTTGAGCAGGCGAAATCGTCTAAAGACGTGAGAACTCTTGTTCCGCTATCGAGAGAGGGCATTCAGTATCTTTCAAAGTTCTATCCTCCTGTAAAAAATGCTGCAGATCTTGATGAGCTTCCCAAGCAACTGAAGGGTGAAAATGAATTCGGGTTCTCACCTCTTTTTGACCCTCGCCTCGTTGATGAGTGCTGTCAACGGGGCATTTTCCCGTTGACTCAGGATATCGGTGAAGGATATTACATTTTTACGCCGAAGATTCACAGAATGAGGGCGGTCTGCGCCCTTGTCGCGAGCCCCGCAGAGCGCAATACTATTAGCGGTTTTCCCTTCTGCGATGGTGACGAGGGCATCTTTAGCCGCAAATGTGTTGGGCTTTCTCGAAAGTTACTGAAAAACCCAGATTTGCCCACCAAGCGGCCGTCGTTTGAAGTGTTCATAAATCGACCAGAGGACCTGGTCGGTGTTTTTCTATTGATCCGGAAACAGCACGGCGAAAACTGGCTGTGCAAGCCGTTGCGGATGTGTCTTTATCACATGTTTTTCAATCCTGAAAAATACAGCACGAAAGTAATTATTACAGCCATCCGTCGCAAAAAATACAGCGTTGGAGCTATCGAGAAAGACACGCGAGAAATTCAGGAAGGCGAACTTGTTGCTGGTGAAGTGGGATTCCTTGTTGGTGACATCTACTCCTCTGCTACTGGCGCTTACTGCATCAGCGGAGGCGGGGCGCTGCAGCTTTGCCTTACTGGGCTGTGCATGCAGGCAGCTGGTTGCCGCTTGTGGGATCTCGGCATGTTGATGGACTACAAGAAGTCATTAAATTGTGTTGAAGTCCCACGGATAAAGTGGCTCAAACTTGTGGCCCTACGTCGCTCTAACTCAACTGCAGGTATTCAAAATTACCTGAAAGGAGTGATGGCCGGTCGAAATGTAAATTACTTTCTTTGCAGAACCACATCGGCCGATACGCCCGCTCCCAACAGTAAATCTCAGCGGAAAAAGCAACAGAAGGCGGAGGCGTTGGCGGAACAGAAAAAGGTAAGTGAGCCGAACAGGTAGCACTTGGTGGCGTAACACACTTTCTTTTTCACTCATAGTTTTTTTTTTTTTTTTACCGACTGCTCTCACCTTTTTTTTTCTGAGAGAAAAGAACTTGACTTGTTACTTCAGACTTTTTTGCTTGGTTTCTTACTTCGAGCGTCGCATATATCTGAAATTTGAAGTAAAAAAAGTTATTTAGTCTTTTGCTTTTTTATTCAACGTGTTGACGGGCTTCGAAGAGCAAAAAGTGCTTTATTTGTGCTGTAAAATCGTATCTTAAAAAAAAAAACTCTGATTTCAAAATGAGGATCTCTGTTTACCGTTGAACTGCCAGGAATCGAACCATTACAGCTCGGCTGTAAGTAGGGCGTCAGAAACTTCATCAAAAAAGGAAATGAGAGCAAAGTGATCAAAGCCAACTTGTTCAACTAAACACCGATCGGTAGCGTCAGCGCGAAAAGTGCTTTTCAGCTGCAATTTCTCGAATTCTACCCTCTTTTCTGTTCTCTCTGTTCATTTCTTCGTCCTGAAATAATAAAAAAATGTAATCGCTCGATTTCATTCTTTTTTTTTTTTGCGCTTTTTCTCTAATCACTTTTTTCTCGTTTTCAACGGCGTTGAACAAAACAATTAGGTGACAATCATGTCTGCACCAACTCCTCGCACCGGCATCATCGCCGGCTTCAACAAGGGTCACGTGACGACCCGCCGTGCGCGCCAGCCGTCGTCGCACGACCGCTACGCCGTCCCGCACAAGCGCCTGCGCGCCGTCAAGGCGATCATCACCGACCTCGTCGGTCTGTCGCCCTTTGAGAAGCGCGTGCAGGAGTTCCTGCGTGTCGGCAAGGAGAAGCGTGCGCTCAAGTTCTGCAAGAAGCGCCTCGGCGACTTCACGGCGGCGAAGAAGAAGCGCTCCAAGATGGAGGAGGCACTCCGCCACGCCACCAAGAAGCACCACTGAGCGGAAGACGTATGCCATCATATCTTGTTTTTATTAGTTCCTTTACAACAAAAATTACAAAGCGAAACAAAAAAGTAGTTGGTGGTAAGTACTGAACACAACATGTGTGTTGACTGAAGGTTGAAAAAAAAAAAAAAAACAATGGCAACCGAGAGCTTCTCTTGGCTCACATACGAAGTGCTCCGAATGTTCTACGCTGAGGTAGCGAATCAGTTCTGAAGCAGCACGTGCAGTGATGGATAGGATTCTGTGTACTTTCTATGTTCTACCTCATTTTTTCTCCTCCACTTTGCTTTTTTGTGCTGCTAAAAAAGGTATTCACTTGATTCAGTTCTCCAATTCTGCATAAATGGGAGAAAACGACCTAGTCGATCGTGACTCGCTCACCGAATCGCAGAAGTGGTCTTACATCACTGACAACATATTGAAAACGATGAGTTTTGGGTTTCTTTGTGGCGGCGCCATTTCGATGGTCGTCTTTCGCTCCGTCACCGCGCGTGCGGCAACTGCTGCTTTTGGCACTGGATGCGGAATTGGGAAGGCTTACGTGGACGCCAAGTACGTTTTAGGTCATGATGTCGCGGCTGAGGCAGTCTGGTCTGCTCAAGTGACTCCCGCAAAAGAGAGCTCTTAAGGATATTGCGGTTTCCATCCAAGGGTTTTCTGTGTCCGTTTTGCACACACTAGTTGTAGCTCTAGCATTCATAAAGAGAAGTTATTTGTTTGTCTCAACCAGCAAAACAGACTTTTTATGACTGAGTAAAGATTAATGTAATTCATGCGTTCTTTTAGTGTGCTTGCGTACTCGCATCAAAAGCAAAAAAAGAAGAAGAAGAAAACTGAGAGGCTTTCGTTTCCTTTCTTTTAGCAAATGAGAACTTTAGTTTCTGAATGAGATGCGTTTTCTTTTTTTTTTTTTCTCCTTTTAGTCCTTTCTTCGTTGTCCTCTTTTTCTATCCTCGTCTCGCTTCCTGTTGAAAACGAAAAAAAAAAAAAACAATGATGCAAACTCGTTTTTTTTATTTGTGTAGCTCACGATTTGTATCCGTTCCTCTACCTTTACCTCACTTACACGTCCTTTCTCAAAAATGATGCGCCGTGTCATTGCTCAGCCCGCCGCCCGCCGCGCGGCGGCCGCCTCCAGCGCACTGGTCGTGTGCCCCCGCAAGGCCTCCACCGTGGCCATCTCCGTCCAGGGTCTGCACTACGTCGGCACCGGCCTCGCCGCCATCGCGCTGGCTGGTGTGGGTATGGGTATTGGTACGATCTTCGGTTCCCTGCTGATCGCCTGCGCCCGCCAGCCGAACCTGACGAAGATGCTGTTCAACTACGCCATTCTCGGCTTCGCCCTGACGGAGGCCATCGGTCTGTTCGCCCTGATGCTTGCCTTCCTCATGCTCTTCTCGTAGGCGACGGTCAAAACAACGGTAATGTTGCTCTACGCCATTTCACTTTTCTTACCGCCCGATCTTAGAGGACCTCTTTTTTTTTTTCCCTTTTTAACGTGAACCAAACGTTGGTGATTAAAATACGTAACATTGTAGGAATTATTAGTTAGTGGACAAATGCAAAAAGAAAGAAAGACAAGCGATTTAGAACGAAAGCAACATGAGGAGATTGCAGCAAAGACGTTATCTCTTACTTTCTGTTTTACGCAATCTTTACAGCCTCAGTTTGCAATTGGCAGGGTGCGCGCTGGCTGTGAGGTCCGTCTCGAGTCGACAAATGAGAATTCTAGTCTTAAAAACGGAAGAGAACTGATGAAAGGCTAGCAGAGATCTTCATCCTGCTCGCTCGCAACTCTGTACTTAACAACAGAAGGCGTGGCATTGTTGACGAAAGGAAATAAAGAGCCAAAACGCTAGTTCTTTGAAGCGACACTATGTACTTTCATGTTTTTCTTTCGTAATTACTGCCTTCTTAACAACAGCGATTTGACAGCAGCCGGCACGCATCAACACTTCTTTTTTCTTTTTTGTTTCACACGAAGGAAAAATCTCTTCAAGATGGAGCATCTATCAATTTCGAAGGATGGTAAGCTCGCTTGTGGTGGATGCTTCACAAGCTGCCAAGGCAGCTGCGTCCCAGGAGCAGTTTATTTGCTTCGAGGGGTCGGCACAAACGCCGTTATTCGTCCCGACCACGTAGTCTTCTCTGCTTTTGACGTCGCGCGGTCCGCCCATCTTGCTTTTGAGGCCGCGCATCGTGCCGGCAACCACGTCGCTATGGTTTACGACAACGCCGACCTTTTCTTCTCCGCAGTTGTTGTACGTTGCGATACGTGGGCGGTGCAGTGGGGCGTCGAGCGATCTGCGTGCCTTGCCGATGCACGAGTGACACACTTTACGAACTTGTGCGCCAACATAGTTTGCGGCGTCGCTGTTTCTGCGAGCGCGTCGGCGCAGACCAAGGTAGAACATCTTTTTATTGCTACCCGCTTCGATGTTCCAACAGCGGACCGGAAGGTAAACAAAGAGTGGCGCCAATTTCTTGCTGCACCGAGGGCAATCGAAACGGGGTTTGAAGACGAGGGCGTTGCTTGCATTGCAGCCAACGGTAAAAACAGTTTTTTGCTGCTAACCCTACAAGGGACGCTGGTGCTTGTGCAGCTCAACGCAGATGTTCTCAAGTCGAAACAGAAAACCGATGCCCCATTCTTTGAGGTGAAGTGTATGGGCGGCAAGCTACGAAGCGTCACCAAGAAGTCACGGCTTGTCGTTTACAACGACGGGTCCGCGCATATGTACGCGGCGGTTTACTCGCAAGGCGGCTGTGAGGTGCAGCTTATTCAGTTTGCCGAGAACACAAGTGACACAGCGGACACCTCGCAGCTCTTTGCCGTAACCGAGGTTGCCGCTGGCGTGCCAGTTGACGCGCTGGCTTTCGCAGGTCCATTTCATCTCTGCTTCTGCTCAAGGCGCGCACAGGAAAATGTGCAGTTTTGCGGCCTCGTCCCTGGCTCTGCTGCTCTAGAGGCGATGCTCTTTGAGCCAATTTCAGCTCCCTACGAGCCGCTCGGTGTCTTCTACAGCGACGCCGACGAGCGCGTCGTGCTTTTCTCCTCGTCGCTGGGCAGCTCCCAATTTGGCGCTGCCAGCGACGCGCAGAAGCTAAGCTCGCTGATTGAAGCGTCGATTGAGTTTTCCGCCGGGCCGTTTGGACAGGGATCGCTGGCGGCTGCTTCGTGGACTCCTGTCGCTAATTTGTTTCGTCATCACGGTCCGCAAACGAGCCGTTTAGTTGAAGAAGACAGCGAGAGAGCAGAGGACGAAGACGTGCAGGTGCTGAGGGACGCCACCGCGCACGGTGCAGGGCGGTGGACGCCGCTTGCGCTGTGCTACGCTCTCACCAACAGCAAGGCTTCTCGCAAGACAGATGTCGCCATATTTAGTGTGGAGACGGCGCCGTTCTTGCACACGCGCTTGATCAAGCAGTGGCACAACGCGACGGCGGGCCTTAAGAAGATACTCGGAGCTGTTTCTACTCGTTCATATGGCGCCGTCGCACTTCCCTGGAACCCACGTCACGTTCGTCGTGCGCTGCGTCTTCTCAGTCAAGCTGAGCTCTCCTCGCTGCTTCACTGCGTCGCGACGGCGATTTTGGCGAGTGAGCGTTTGTCTTCGCCAGTGATGTACTCAAACGCGACCACGGCTGCAGTAGACGTGGCGTTGCACGTTATTTCCCTTGCGCGGCAAATGGGTGCCGTTCTTCAGCCGGAAGACGTGAGGGCTGTGGCGGTCATGCTGCGAGCATGTAGGGAAAGCGGACATGAGTTGTTTCGGTATGCGAGCCGCATGGAGCTGCTGATGGAGAGCTGCCTGCAGCAACGGGCCATGAACCGTGTCTTGCGGCGTCGTGGTGCCTCCACACAGGGCAGCGCCGATACCATAACGCAAGAATTAGAGGGCAGCTTCTACGGTATATCATCCGAGCTGCAAACGGAGCGAATGCTGCACACGCGGTATACGTCCAACACCTGGGCGCAGCACTTGGCGACGCACGAATCGTCTCACCGGCGTGTCGGCGCCGAAGCTCTGCGTTTCCTTTCGTTCTTGAAGCACGGCGGCGAGAGCGCTGGGGATCGGGGGCTGAGCGATTGGCGGCGGCTGGGCTCTGCTCCGCACCAAGACCCCGTCCTAGACGAGTTTGAGCAGACCTTGCTGTAACGTGACCGCGCCCGGCCCTTTTTTCCGCCTCTGCGGAAGTGCGCGAGGGAGAATGGTTGCTTCTCCGGTGTTTGACCGGCACCACGCCTTGGGCTTTTCAATCACCGCTTTCTAAGTCTGTCGGTTTTGCTGAGGAAAGGGCTTATTACACCGTTTTTTTCTTTTTTGTCAACAGGGTGACTGACGGAGTTTTCTCCTCTTGTGAGGCACAATCGCTCGTTTTAAATTAATGGAACACGCTTAAAGCTAACGTAGGCGCACCTAAAAAAAAGAGGGAGAAAAAAAGTACTAAGACACGCATGACCACAACATTCATGACCTATTCTAGACCTAGAAAGACAGGACTGGATATTGACTTTGAACACGCGTTGGTATAGACACTTGACTTCATTTTTCATTTTTCTTTCGTATTGTAGTCGTCCTTGTCGAGACACCGAGAATTTGTTGTTCGAGTGTGTTTTGAGCAACAAGAGGCAACTCCTGCTTCTTTTTTTTTTCAGCCGTGTAAAGAACTCCAGCAAAGAGTGTTGCTTGCTTTGAATTGTCTACGAGCGCTATGCTTGCGACTCTAAGCTGTTATGGCAGACTTCTATTTTCCCTTCAAACCACTAATGTCCACTCAAATGCTGCTCTTCTCTGTGTTGCCTACCTTAAAAAAAAAAAATCAAAACGATGCACGCTTGCATTCCTTGTACAAATGTGTATTGTTTTCGGTGACATGCGCACTTTCGCACTGTCACTGAAGAAAAGAAAAAGTACTTCTTTTTGTTTTGCTCAAAATAGAAACAAAGCAAAGCGAGAGGGTTTTTGACTAGCTTGCATATACATACACTTTTTGCTGCGTGGCTTGCATCGCTCTCTTAGTTTCGTTCTTTCCAGGCCTTTCTCAGTGTACATTCCTCGCCCAAAGGCATAAGGAGCTTTTCGACCCACTTGCGCACACAAACACAAGAACGAAGTTTAGTTCCGCGACAGCATGGCGGATAACGAGTGGAAGGGTGCGAGCTTTAAGCAGGATGAGGACCATTCTGCGGAGGCGACCAAGCTGCTCGATCGGATCAATGCAACCACGATCCCGGTGCTGCTGCGCAGCAGCAACGCGAAGATTAGCGATATCGTTGCGGAGCTGCTAGCGCTGGAAAAGGTTGCCCGTTTAGGCGGCGACGCGGCGTCGACGAAGCGCCTCGCCGTTGAAGTGATCCGTATCTATCGCACGCAGAAGGACCTTGACCAGATGCTCGAGACACTCGACGTCCTGATGAGGAAGCGCGGCCAGACGAAGCAGACACAGAGTGCCATGATTGCGGAGTGCGCCACTGTGTTGACCGATGGCTCCATCTCGAAGGAGAAGCAGGAGGAGGTGCTGGAGCGTCTGGCTTACGTGACGGAAAACAAGATTCACGTAGAGCTGGAGCATGCCCGCTTCACAATTGAACTCGCGAAGCTTCACGAGGCTGCGGGCCGGAAGCGCTCCGCGTGCGATATGCTGCGCACGCTGCACATCGAGACCATCACGAACATGCCGCGCTTGGAGAAGCTGGAGGCGCTGAATCAGCAGATCCGCCTGTGCTTAGAGCTGGAGGATTATGACTACATTCCATCGGTGTCGCGCAAGATCAATCACCGCGGGCTGAGTCGCGAGGAGGCGCACGAGCAGAAGCTCAAGTATTTTGAGCTGATGCGTTCCTACTACGCACACAAGGCGTCCTACTTCAACGTTGGCCGCTGTTGGTACGAGACGTACAGCACGGTGAAGAGCACCGACGACAAGCTTGCTGCGCTGAGCAACATGGTGGTGCACTACCTCATCTCGGAGAACGCCACAGCGAAGGAAATTGAAGACCTCGCGGAGTGTACCGCATTTGCTCCGTCTACGAAGATGAACGACCGTGTAGCCGCGCTGTCCACCATTAGCGAAAAGTTGAAGAGCGACCTGGAGGACGTTCCGCAACTCTTCGGGCTTCTTCAGCGTTTTAACAGCATTGAGCTCATCCAGGAGAGGGTGTCGTCGGAGGTGGAGGCGTTATGCCTGACCCACCCGGAGCTGGCTCCTTTCCCTGAGCGCCAAAAGCTGCTCAGCAATCGCTGCAGCGAGCACGACATCATGGTAATTGCCCGCTTCTACTCCCGTATTCCCCTCCAGCGTTTGGCGGAGCTGGTGCACCTCTCCCCCGAGCACACGGAGGGCTTCATCATGACAATGGTCACAAACAAAACTCTGTATGCCAAGATGGATCGCGTAGACGGCCTAGTCGTGTTCGAGGCACGGAAGAACACAACGGAGGTGGTGGCGCTTTGGAACGAGTCGGTTGAGAAGAGTGTTGCGTTGCTAGACAAGGCGTCACATCTCATCACAAAGGAGCGCATGCTGTACAACCTCGCCTCACAAAAAGCTCATTAACTACCACTCATTTGTTCCCTCAGATTCTGCACTGCAACAACAACAAATAACCGAACCTCCTGCATTCATGCTCTTGTACGTTCGTAACCGTCTGTCCTGTTGTCTTTTTTTTCCTCTCTCGTGACTGAACGGTTGAATGAGTTGTGGAGAGAGGGAAGAAAAAAAAAAAAAGCGTAATGAGGATGTTGTGTTGTTAGAAGCGGTGCATTTATATTTGTGGTACTTTTTTTTCCTTTTGAGAAAAGCCATTGACCCTTTTTCCTTTTTTTATTGTTCACGCGCTTCACTTTTTTTCTGGCTCTTTTCTCGGCTGCGCAAGCAAACATGTGGCTCTTTCTATTATTCTATTTTCTGCCCCTTTTTGCTGATATTAAAAGGCACTGGCATGCGGTTGGCACTATTCGCTTGTAAACAACAACGGCAACAAATTACCGTTCTATTGAGATGTCATTGGGCATTGGTAGGGGAATGGCAGAAAGGAATGAAATGCCAAGATTTCGAAAGGCCGTTTTTTTTTTTTGAAGACAGAACAAACCAAATGCTGCGGCAAGTTAGAACTATGAAGGAGAGGTTTGTGGATCTTAACAGAGTTTCATAATTGTCGTCGGGGAGAAGCGTAGCGCACTGCAGATCGAAGAAAAAGAAGAAATCTGATTGTCGCGTTTCAGAAGATTGTGCTTCTGCGACTCGTGCGGTTTCTTACTATGTGTCGCATCGCGCCACAAATTGTGTACAATTGGGAAGGGGCCAGCAGGACCCCACAACACTCGAGTAGGAAACAAGGGTGCTGAAAAACGTCAACGACAACAAGCGCCTTTTCAAACGTTCACGTCTCGATCTATCGCGCGCAAAGCAGACGGGCTCGACTGTTAACCTAACGTTTTTTCCCTGTCCTTTCCGGTTTCTTTCTCTACCATTTTCCCCTTTGTTCCTTGGTAAACTGCCCTTTTCCGTTTATTGAAAACAAAAAGTTGTTTGCCTTTTTCTCTTTTCTTTCGTCTTTTGTTTTATCAGACCTTTTTTTTCTTTTTTTTCTATTTGTTCAGTTGATAACATTAAGGTAGCTTCGGTGGAGGAGACGTGTGACACACGCAGTGGTTCCGTCTCTTGAATTCTGTGTACAACGTTTGTCCTTCCCTTCTTTGGTTTTTCCTCTAGTGTTTGAGTTTTGCTTTGACCTTGTTTGTTAACTAACAGAGCCTTATTCTCTTGTTCTGGAAGAAAGAAAAGAGCAAGTGCGATTAATTCTCCGATAATTCTACTTCTTTTGTCGCAGAGTTTATTTTTCCAGCCCTGTCAAAGCGCACCACAAAAATGAGCACGCTCACACAGCCGTCGGAACGCACGTCGTGCCCGGCGCTGCCATCGGCTGCCCATGGCAAGAACGATGGCATCCCTTTGGCAGTCATCGACCCCCTTTCCTGCGCTTATACGGAAACTGACGAAGGGAGCAGGGCGCCAACTACCGATGTGAGCGATGAGAAGCACAGCTCCAGCAGCAGTTCTGACGATAAGAAAGACGAGGACAGGTGGATCTGGGTGCTAGACCCAATGACGCGCAAGCTGCGGGTTCCGTTGAACATGCTGGTCCCGACACACGCCACCTCCACCCCTGGCACGGTGCCTTCTCTCTGCATCGCGTATTTGGAGGGCCGCTGTCGTCATGCGTGGTGTCGGCAGGCGCACGTGCTGCCTGCGGCCATTCCGCAGCTTCGCTACGAGGCGCTGAGCGCCCCCACCTGCTGCCACTTTCATCACGACCCTCAGGACATCTCGATGCTGACCGACCATTTTAAGTTTGTGCGCATTACTGGCAACGGAAGCAAGAATGAGCTCATCCCCGTGGAGCGCATTGCATGCACGGTTGGGCTGCGCCGCTATTTGGTGCACAACACGCCGAAAAAGCCCGCAGAGCACGCCGACTCCTCTCCCACCGCCACGCCGGAGCACAAGGCCGAGGAGGCCGACAAGGAAGGCATATTGGATCTCCCCGCCAAGTTCATCTGCCGCCTGCACCTGGCGCACCGCTGCCGCTATCTGGACGACTGCAACAACATTCACATCTGTCGCGAGTTCGAGGTTCGCCTGCAGCCCCCACCGCAGATGCTGAGCTCCCTCAATTCCGTCACGACATCGACGCGCACGGTGAACATTGGTGACACCTGCTACACCGTCACACCGCTGGCAGTCGGCGACGTCAGCGACGACGACTTCAACGCCATCGCAGAGGCGCAGAAGATCAATCACCGCAACGCCGGCACGCCGGCCTCCACACCGTTCTGGAGCGTGGTGCCTCCGCTGGATTCCTCTGCCATGGGTGGCAGCGAAGGTAGCAGCCCGATGATCTACTCTGGCGTCGGCGGCGCGGGCACCTTCCCCGCCGTCCCCGACTACCGCGTGACGCAGCGCACGCCAAACAGCAGCCTGACAACCTACGCAGGGCAGTCACCGGCCTTTACACACACCGAGTCGCCGTCGCAGCAGCCGCAGGGCTTCAACGGCCACCTTCGCATCTACGATGTCCGCCCCAAGCCGCAGACCGAGACGGCAGCGTCCAGCTGCACCAACAGCCCCGCGCTCAACCCCAACGCAGCGAAGACAGTCCCTGGGAAGCTGCCACCACCGAAGTATCCAGAATGCTCATCTCCTTCTGCGTCCATCAACCGATCGGTTGGGCTCAGCGCCGGAGGCTGCTTGAGCAACAGCACCGAGGACGGCGTCAGTGTGGGCACGAGTGGTGCAAACACACCCTTAGCAGACGGCGGATATGCTCCTTTCTCTGGACGAACGACCCTGCCACTGAAAAAGTAATTAAAGCAACGATTGATTAACTGCCTACAGACTAAAAACGGTTGCTGATATATATATATATATATGCCAATATATGTGCTAATAATGCCAATAAGAATAATAACGACGTATATACATATATATATATATATATGTATATAATGTGCTCTTTTAGGTGCCGTTTCCTCTCGTCTTCCATTTCTTTTTTTTACTCACCAATTTGAGACTACTTAAGTAACGCAAGCAAGGGCAACATTTCTTCTTTCCCTCCCTCTGTAGACGACCCCTTCCAAAATAGTCAGAAAGGGATCAAGATGATGTAAGCCTTTATTTTGTTTTTGTTTATTTACCTTTTTTTTTCGGTTGGGGTGAAGGAAGGGCTTTTGTTTCTGTTTTTTTTTTCGTGTTATGATTGCCTACGTTTCTTTCTGTGTGTGCTTGTTTGTGAACTTCTGTGTGAGCAGGTAGGCCGGCGGTGTTAGTTTCTCTTTTCTCTTTTCTCAACGGCCAATAGGCTTACAACCGTTTGATCATCTTTCTTTCTTTTCTAATATGCGTGTTTGTGCGGAAGGACTAAAATGTGGTTCAAGTGTGCAATGATCATAAGCGAGGTCTTTGCTACGGAACGTCTTACCGTCGCTGCAACAGCGGCGCTTTAAAACGTATCTGAGCAGTCAAAACGTTTAAGGACATTCTTTTGTAAATCCTGTTTAGTGGAACCTGAAAGAGTATTTAGCGAGACTCCCTACAAGCATGCAGGATTGTTTCTTTTTTTTTTCTTTCGTTTTCGGTGTGCAACATTATGAAGTTCTCGGCTTTTTCATTGAGGATAGGAGATTGTTTTAATTTGTCTTTTAACATCTATCTCTTCTTTTCTGCTAATTTGACCTTTTTTTTTCTGCCATCGTGTAAACTAACATTTACAACTGTAGTTCTCTACCAATGTCTAAGAATGATCGTGCGCTTTTTTTTGTTTCTCTTTTGCTAGCCACTCCACGGAGCTAGCGCTCTTTAATTTGCTTTCTGTCTCTCCTCCTCTCATGTCCCACTTTTTTCTTTCGAGTTGTTAACTACAAACACGTTGTGTCAACCAAAATGACAGCATGAAATATGTGCTTGCATGTGAAATGGACAAAAAGTGCCGCAGAGCAGCAAAGCTATGTAGCAGGGTTTTTTTAGGGAGGGAGTTTCCGTGGAGCCCAGCTAAGGAGATGCTTAACACCTAGCAGGAAAGTTACGCTACGTTGTTCACATCCTTACCTTTTTGTTTTCATTCACGACGCTTTCTCCCTTTCTGTTGCCTTTGCCCCTTTTACGCATTCATGCTGTAGGCAACACGAGGAGAACGTTCTGATCTTCAAAAGAATAACGATCATTTTATCTGTGCTTTTCACCTTTTCAGCTTTTTTTGTTTGCATCGGCGGGCGCTTTCATGTGGTTTTGTGTCATCATCTTTTTGAGTTTTGGTGCTGCGCGAAGAGACGACGCAGCACATCGTACGTCGTGTGACGCATTGTTCAGGCTGGTGGTGAAGCTGGTCAAAAAAGAAAGAAAAAACACGGAGGCGCAACTCCTGACAAGTGCGTTGAGCAAAAAGTACTTGCCAGATGATAGTTTCCAAGCACAGATATTACGTTTTCTCACCGTTTCGACGCAAGTAGAGCAGCCGATTATGGATCCAAGTATCTTTGCGTTTTAGCAGTTCTAACCTAAGTACTTTTTCCCCCTTTTCACTTCTATCAGTCATGCATAGGTTTTTTTTGTTGTTGTGTCGTGATATATATGCAGCCTTTTTTTTGTCCTGTTCTTCCCCTGCGGCGTCTTTCAACCTTTCATTACATGACCGTTTTTTCCCCTAAATTCAATTATGTATGACCAGTACGGAACGGCTTTTACATTTCTAAATGGTGGCCCCTACTCTTCTTCCTTTTTTTCTTCAAGTGCATATTTCGCAACAAGACACTGTGTGGACAAGCACATTTTTTCCTAGCGTTCCTTCTTTCATTTACTTCTCTTTTTTTTTTCTCTAGATGGCTGCACATATATATATATATATGTATATATATATATCTAACTCTCCTCAAACTGTTTGTTGTTCCTCATTCGTTTTTTTTTCCAATGGCATTTGCTTACATAGATCTTTTTTTAAAGGTCTTACCTCAAGTCTACTATTGCTTTCTTATTTTTCACATTTACAGTGCTTCAGCAGCCCTTTTTTTTTTTTGGCGCCGGCAGCAAAAACCAAAAAACGTTTTCTAATTATTGTCTCTTATTGTCTGTTTTTTTTTTTCTGATTCCTTTTTGTTCTCAATAATTTGGATTAAAGAACAAAGAGGTATGCGTTTTGTTTGGCTTCAAGCTCGCGGCTGTTGGCGCATCGTTTTTTTTTTTTTTTACATTTGTGGTTGTTTCAAAGGTGATTGTTCTCGGTGCCTCACATCTGTGTGGAAGAACAGCTGGTCTACGTCTTGCGTTTTCTCCCTAATATCATCTTTATTGCTCTTTTTTTTTTTCACTTGCTTTTCAATATACTTAGCTGGTACGTTGCATTTTTTGGCGAGCTATTCTGCTTCTCTTTTTTTCCAGTTTTATTGAGTGTTTTTGTTTTTGTTTTTAATTGCACGGGCACATGCCTGAGCTGCGCGTGCGTTTCGCTGCGGAAAAGTGGTTTGTACCGTTTTAACAGCTGCTACATTTCGGTAAAGAGGTATGGAGAAAATTGCTTACTATTTTTCTCTTTGGTTCTCTTTTTTTTTTTTTTGAATTTCATTTAGAAGCTGCTTCTTCCCCTCCCTTCTCAAGCTCACAAAGGTGCACACACATACAAAAACAACAACAACAAAAATCGTTTACTTTTTTATTTTCTTACGTTCCCCCTGTATGTTTAGACTTACTGCACTTGCTGTCACAACGTTTAGAAAACAAAGAAGCCCTTTTCCCCCTTTGTGTCCGACTAGTCGGAAAGAGACAAAAAACAACAAAAAAAAACACAAAAAGCCCAAAGTTCGATGAAACCGATTAAAGGTGTTTCCGTTTTTTCCTTTTTTCCTAGCGTCTGGAAAGTCCAGCATCTGTAAAGGCTGCAGTTACACAAGGCCATAAAAAGGTAAGCAGGATGTCAGTTCTATTCACGAGGTGATGCGTCAGGATCGGCTTGAAAATGCAAGCAGCTCGTGCTTCTTTTTTCCTCTTTTTTTTTTTTTTACTCACTGGGCTTATACGCTTATACAGCAGCTAGATTTGAACGCCGTAACCAACGAAGGAAAGTAATAGTGGTAAACACCGGAGAAGCAGTACGAGTCGCTTCTAGTGCTATCTCCTTTTTTTTTTTCTTCTTTGTTTGATACATGTAAACAGTAATTTAAGAGGATTTGTTATGCGGGAAAAACTGATGTGTGGCGAGGCAGGCATGCAAAAAAAAAACCAGTTTTTTTTTTTAAGTGACGTTTTTGACAGTAAAAGGGCGTGGACGTATTTGAATGCCATGTGTCAGACTGCCAAATAGGACCTTTTTTTTTTTTACACTAAATAATAACTCTGGCCTACTTTTTTCTTTGTTTTCACGTACTTTCAAAAAAAGAAGAGAAAAAAAAAGAGCCCGAAACTACAACGAAGACGGGCAAGGATAACGCGCGGCTGTCGTTTTGACTGCTCTCGGAGACTGAGAATAGAGCTGATGTGCTCTTTTTCAGACCCGCTAAAAGTAGAGTGACTGCCTCTTTTCTTTCTTTGGGTGCTTTGCCAAGTGAAAGGCTGACAGGAGCGTGCGAAAGACGAGCACAACAACTGCTGTGCAGCTGAGAAGAGGTGCCTGCTGACAAGTTCTTTTTTGTTCTTTGAAACGATAAGCTGGTGGGGCAATGAAGAGTACGCGCTTGTGAGCAACCCGCAGCATTCATAGTCTTGTGGACACACAAGCAACAACAAAAAAAGAGAAGAGAAAAAAAAAAAAAAGACCAAGGCGACTATGCTAGGCAGTTTCGAGTTTAGATTGACCGTTCTCTTTTTCTGCTCTCTGCTCCCCCTTTTATTCGACCTCAATTACTATCCACTTTGTAGGCGAGCCCCAAAGGCCAGACGCCTTTTGCCTCCCCTCACATTTCCGAAAGAAGAAAAGTACCTCTAACAAAGTTTGTTAGCGTACCTGTTCGTGACGTAGCGCTTGCGGTTTTTTTTTCTTCTTCTCTTTACCGTAACACTTGCAGCAGCAATTGCAAACATAGAATAGAAGGCGAGTCAAGATCTGAAAGGTACGGCGAGTCGAGTGATCTTGTCCCATGTGTTTCTGTTCTTTTTTTTTGTGTTTTTAGAGAACAGAATTATAGAAGTGTAGCCTTTTCCTGTGGTTTAACGAGCGGTGCTCCGGAAAATTGGGCAAGGCTGAGTGCTTCTTCATGCTTAGCGAAGCTGTGTGAGTGTCCTTTTTTTTAGTCAGCAGCACCTTTCTGTTCTCTGCCTGTCTTTGTTTTTACTCTGCTGCGAGCAGTCGTACGTAGCATTCATGCCACACCCGTCGGGCTTGTCTCGGCATCCTCTCCGCTTAATGCAACCGTACGATGATGACACGAGCGAAACGGCCTCTGCTGCGTCGTTAACAGAAGGTCTCCTCAACCCTTCACCATCGAGACAGCCCAGAGACGGCATCAACAGCTTGTCCACCGTGCATCTTGAAGCGCTCCGCACACCAGCAGTACGCACGGAAAGGCGTAGAGCCAAGGCGTCACCGCAGGCGGCTGCGCAAGGCGTGACCAGACAGGGGTCGTTGACTCCTCTCCCGTCTTTTCCGTCTCGCGGGCGGGGCCAGTCGAGCAACGTCGAGCTTGCATCCGCAGCGTCCGTGCACGAACGCCAGAGCGCAAAAAACCCTTTGTCGCATTCAACGCTCTCCTCACCGAGACCCGCCCCCTCCTCCAAGCCCACGTCATCGATGGACCGACTTGCTGCTCTATTCCAGCAGTACCAGGTCCCAGTTGAAAGCCGAAGCAGCGCTGTGGCGGCGCGAGAAGCAACTCGGCAGACGCACGACGCACAACCACCCACTCCCCCGCCTGCGGAGCACATCGCCAGCACAGAGTCTACGGCGGTTGCACGGGGTCGCGCGGGGGTCGAGAGACAGCAATTCCACGGCGTGCAGGCGTCCGCTGTCGCCGACCCAGCGGGCACCTCGCAGGTCCGCGAAGAAAGCGAACTGGCAAAGGAGCGAGCTTCCGCGGCGTCCCGCACCGCATACTCAAGCCATCTTTTCGCCGCCGGTGCTGCGCCATCGCCCGGCGTGGGCGCCGCCGCTCGCATTGCTGAAATGTCGGCTCTCTCTGCGCATCGGCAACCAACGCAGCAACAGCAGTCCCACGGAAGGCCCACCGTGACGCTTCCAGCGTCGTTATCGGGCTCTGGTGTGTCGGGGTTGATGAGTACCGCCGTCTACGTGTGGGCTCCGCTGGGCTTCTTCGCGATGCGGCCGAGCGAGAATGATGCCGACAGCGACACGGACAACGAAGGCGGGAGCGTTGTTGCTGGGAAGGAGGTGCCGTCTGTGAGGAGTTCTGTGACGGTGCAGGAGCCCTCAGATCCGCGCGACGTCGAGGCCTTCCTGTTCGGGCTGGAAGACTTTTTGGGCCTCTTCTGCGCCGAAGCGACAGTGACGTCGAATGACGCGTTGGCCGGGTACACAGCCCTCATGCGCAACGGTCTCTGGCGTGTTCTCTTCAACGCCGTCTTCTACTGTGTGGTCGTGCTAGACGAACACCGCCGCCACGGTGCCTTGTCTGTTAAAGAGCGGGAGGTGCGGACCGGCGGCCCGGAGGACGCATACGAGGTTGTTTTTCCGTCCTCCTCGTCGTCTGCCGAGGAGGAGGACAGCGAGCAGGGTGTGGAACGCGAGGTCCCGGTGCGGCTCACATGGCGCGTGCCCGGGGAGTCGGCGGAGGAGCGCGCTGCGCGCTGCGTGCGAGACGCATTGCCGTCGGACAGTCCTCTGCGGGCTGGCGGACCGCCTTACCGCTCACATGTTGGTACAGAAAACGACGCTGAGCTCGGCGGTTCGCAAAGACGCAACGCTGCCACCACCATGCGCGTACCATTGCAAGACCTCTATGAAGGCCGACTTCAGGCTCCGTTGCCTGTGTCGGACTGGTACTTCATACTGCGCTGCCTAGCTCAGGTCGGTTATCGACGGGACTCCTTCTACCTGCAAACGCCGTCGTCTGCCTCGCCGTTTGAGCTGCTGCTCGCCTTGCTATGGCTGACGCAGCAGTACAAGTTGCTCGGTGTCGCTGAATACGTTGAGTTGAACCGGCAGTATGGCTTTCTGCTGCAGTACCACGTTGAGGACGCGTTCTGGCGCGGCGGTGCCGCAGCTCACGAATCAACTCGCGAGCGTCTACTCCGCCACCTCGCAGACGCCTCGGTGTGGCCGCCAGTCAGCTTTGACGAAAACAGCGCCATCCACCTCCGACTCATCCAGCTGGAGCGCTGCCTCGGGCGGCCCACCCCTCACGAGCCACTTGTGCACCCGGGGCCATCGTCACCGACGACGCTGCAGGTGCGGCGTATCATGACCGTGCAGCGCCTGATCCATCTTTCCCTCAATCGTCTGCACCATGCACTGCAACGTCAAGCGGAGCAGACGGCGCTTCTGGGGCTCCACTCCCCATTGGATGCGCAACTGTGTTGCCGAGAGCACCACGACTTGTACGAGGAGGTGATGGCGGGCCTCACGTACGTGCAGGAGACGGCAGGTCGTCTGCAGAGCGCGGCGCACGCTCTGGCCAGGGCGGGCTCACTAGTGGCCTTTCTCCTGCGCTACGACGAGTCTGGCGTGTCCGCCGAGGACGTGCTGCTTGCATTGGAGGAGGACGATGCGACATGGCTGGACACAGTGGACGGCGGTCGTAACAGTGAGGGAGATGACTCATCTGCTCGGCGGAGGCGTCCGCGGTACACTTCAGAGGCGCGAGGGCAAACAGCGGCTGACCAGTGGCGGCGGGCGGTACAGCGTGGCGCACTGCCGCCGGAACAGGCGGCGCCCTCGCTTCCGACCTCCGCTGCTGCCCTCGCGCAGTCTCTCTCCACCTTTCGCGCAACGCAGTCGCGGGCGTCGTTGGCGGAGACGTGGAAGCGGCTGCTGCGGCGCAGCCATGTGGCGCCGCACACCATTCCACCAGAGAACCTTCGCTTTTTGGTGGACTCAGAGGCGCAGCAAGTGCAAGCCGCACGTGTGCGGGAAAACATGAAGTCGCGCTACTCGCTGCAGGCTGCCCTAGCAGCGGAGTTGGCGGTGCTGGGCTACGAGCGGCAGCAGCGGCGCCAGCGCAGCCCGTTGCACAGCCCGCGGCGCCGCGGGACGAAGCTGGTGGAGGAGTCAGTGAGTAGTCGGCGCACGGCTGACGCAGACGCTGATGTGATGGCGCGTCCAGTGTGTGTGGCACTGCCGGCGATGGATCTGGTCACGAACGCAGCGACCACCTTTGCCCAGCTGCAGGCGGAGGAGGCGGCCTACGGCCCTGTGACATTAAGCACGGCGGAGCTGCAGCTGACGGAAGTTGGCGAGCCGGCTGCGGGGTCCACCACGTCTGCTCGACTCGAATTGGAGCGCCTCGAGGCCTGGGAGGCAGAGCTGGATGAGCAGCTGGGTGCGAGAGCACGGACTGCGGAACGCGTGACGCATTGCAAGAAGATGCTCGAGACGCTTTACCACCAATTCGGAATCCGCATGGCTACACCGATTGTACCAGGGAGGGCACATTAGCCTGCGCTTAACTCGTCTTCTTGTTGCGCCTCTTTTCTGTTTTTCCTTTCTCCTTCCATGTCGGGGCTATGAAGGGAGAAAGAAAAAACTACAGCGATTTTGGTGTGTGGAACACCCGCACACGCTCAGAGAGACACATACCTTAGTCTCTGACATCCATACTCACTAGTTGCACACAAAGCTCAAGCTTTCCGCTTTTTTTTTTCCCTCATATATATACATATATATGTGCATATATATATGTATACAACTGCAAAAGCAAATTTGAATATTGGAGAGCATTCCGAGTAACAGGGATTTCGAGATAACCGTGCTTTGCACGAAGGCAGACAAATGGGATCTGACGCCGCGTGCTTGAACAAACCGCGCTTCTTCTCACATTCAGGAGTGCTGTAAAGTTGATGTGCGAGCATACACGTGTGTGCATGTATGGTGACGCACAACGTTTGTGGACATCACTATTGGACCTTTTTTCTTTCCATCCTCTTGATCCCTCATTCATGTCGTTGCTTCTATGGTTGACGCTTCAACTCAATCCCTTTCACTGCAGCAGTGGCGACCTTTTTTTTTTTTGTGTGTGGAATTGTTTCTTTTTTTTTTTTTCTGACTTCTTTGTCAGGGATTTATTAATAACGAAGACGGCAGTACTATCGCTTTGGTTGTCCGCTTGAGGCTGAAAAAGAGTGAGCGCGAAGGCCTGAGGTAGGGAAATTACTTTTCTTTAGTAACTTTCTTTGGGTGCTGCGTACACGAAGGCCAAACAGGTGCAGGCCTGTATCAGTCTTTTTGTTGTGGTGATACTCACTTAGAAAGCAAAGACACTTACGACCGAGAATGGCTGGGCTGACGTTCAAGGTGGTTCTTCTCGGCGAAGGGCGAGTGGGCAAGACGTCGCTGATCGCCCGCTACGTGAACAACACGTTCGATGACAAGGAGGCGAGCACGGTGCAGGCGAGCATGTACAACTCGAAGGCAGTGCCAATCAACGATCCAAGCGGCGCACCGGGCGCGATTCGCGAGGTCAACTTAGCCCTGTGGGATACCGCCGGTCAGGAGCGCTTCCACGCTCTCGCCCCGATGTACTACCGCAACGCGGACGGTGCCATCATCGTGTACGATATCACCGACGCGGACACCCTGCGGAAGGTGCGCACATGGGCTAAGGAGCTTTACGCAGTGGTTGGCGAGGGCAATATCCAACTCGTGCTGTGTGGCAATAAAACGGATGCGCCGGTAGCAGAGCGAGAGGTGGCGGAGTCGGATGGGGCCGCCGTGGCTGCCGAGCTGGGCGCTGCACACTTCTTCGCCAGCGCCAAGACGGGCCAAAACGTGGCGGACGTCTTCAGCGCCATGGCGACGCGGATTCTGCGCAGCCGCGAAGTGAGCGGCAGCGGTGTCGGCGCCGTTGGTGTTGGAACGGGCCGCACCACCTCACGGTCGCGACCCCGACGTGGGCTGATGGTCGTGACCGAGGATGGCGAGGCGGTCACGCCAGGTCGCAGCTTACCGGGCGAGGGCCACGTCTACGGTGGTGTGACGCCGCCGCGCGCGCACCGCTACGGTACAAATGGCGGTCGTGCGCAACCAATCACCTTCGACGACGACGAAGACGGCGTTGCCGCGACAAACGATCAAAACAACGGTTGGTGCTGTTGAGGAAAAGAAGTGGGGCGGGTAGCAGTCGCGGCAAAAGCGAAAGCACAAAAAAAAAGAAAGAAAAGGCTCTTTTTTTTTTTTTCGTAAGCCACGTTGAGTTTGCCGCGATTTGTTGAAGCCGAGTGAGATTTGTTTTGGTGGTGTGCTTGCTTTCTCACACCCTCTTGTTGTTTATTTCTTAGCCGGCTGCTTTTCCGTTGCATTATAAGCTACGCTAAACTGCTTGTATCACTAGTGCTTATGCTACTCCTTTTTTTGTTTAGTTTGCAAAAAGGAAAAAAACAATAACAACGACAATAATGGCCTCTAATTGTGCTTGCACATGCTTATGCTGATGAGCACATTACACGTGCGCGTGCGCAGCTGTGATTGCGTATAGGGAGGGTCATTTCAGCTGGACTCTTATCCGCGAAAGGCACAGTATCTTCTGATTGGTTATCGTGGCTCATTATTATTAATTTTCTTTTTTGGCGGCTTGCTTTTCTCAACAAACGAAGAAAGTTAGAGTCTCCTAGCTGTAAGATGGCGCTCTTGGCACTGGATCATGGACTTTTTCGACGCTAATATCTGCCGCTGAGCTTTTTTTTTCTCTTTACCCCTTTTCCTGGCAACAACGGCTACCATTTTACTTGCGCTAATGCGCGCTGTTTTTCTTCTCTTCTCTTCGCATTCTGCACACACATACACACACACACACACATACATAGATTCAATTAGCCAGGTACTAACGCACGCACACAGTTGTTTTACTTGATCTCTTCTTTTCTTTTCCTGTGCGCTTTATTTACTTGTTTTGTTTTTTATTTAAATAGTTACTCTGGTTTTTCTTCACCTTTTGTGTCACACGCTGTGAAAGATGCCAAAGTACGACGCTGTGTTTGTTGGACTGACGGTGCTCGACATCGCCGGCCGTCCGGTCGTGAAGGTGCCGGAGGGCGGTGGGGTGGAGTTTGTGCAGCAGATCCGCATGAATCCAGCCGGCACGGCCGCCGCCGCCAACCTCAACGCCGCGAAGCTCGGCATCCGCACGGCGGCTGTGGGCTGCCTCGGCAAAGACGAAAAGGCAGACTTCATTCTTAGCTGCTACCGCCGCTGGGGCATCGACTGCTCACTCATGCAGACGACCGACGCCCGCGACACCTCCGCCACGATTCTGCCCATTCGCCCCAACGGGGAGCGGCCGTGCCTGCACTACCGCGGCGCGTCCGATGAGCTCTTCGTGACGGAGGCGGAGTTCGACCGTGTGTTGGACTGCACATACCTCCACCACGGCGGCACAGGGCTGCTCGAGGCGATGGACAAAGGGCAGAGTGCGCGTCTGCTGGCTGCGGCCAAGGCTCGCGGGGTGATCACCAGCTTCGACATGATCCATCCGAACCCGGGGACGCTCGACCTCATCGCGCCTCTACTGCCCTACGTGGATTACTTTATGCCGTCGCTGGAGGAGGCCGCCTTCATTGCCGGCTCGGAGGACCCGGTCGAGGTGGCAAACTTCTTTTTCGACCTCGGCGTAAAGACGTGCGTGCTGAAGGACGGTGTGCGTGGCTCATATTTGATCAAGCGCGACAGCTTTCAGCGCGTGCCGGCGTACGTGCTGCAGGCCTCCGACACCACCGGCTGCGGAGACGCCTACTGCGGCGGCTTCATTGCCGGCCTGGCGCGTGGCTTATCAGAGGTTGAGGCGTGCCGCATTGGCTCTGCCGTGGGTGCCCTCGTCGCCAGCGGTCTCGGCTCCGACGCCGGCGTGGTCAACTGGGAGGAAACGCTGAAGTTCATGGAGAGCTACGGACCGGTGGAGTAAAACCAAGAGCACCTCTGGTAAGCAGAGGAGTCCACTTCTGCAGTTGTGATGCCGTGTGTTTCTGAGCACTCCGTCCGCTAAAAATCACGTACAGTTCCTTTTCTCATCTATTTCTCTTTTTCCCTTTCACGTTTCACTACGCTTTATGTTTTTTTTATTCAGTAGTGGGGCTGACGACAAGAGCGACAGAGATACACGTTCATGCCACTGTTTGTGATTCTTAGTGTGACGAGCCTTGTTCCCACACTCATTCGCTTACTCAACCTTCGTCCGTTTTTTCTCCACCCGACTTTTTTGAAGTTTTTTTTTTGTGCGTGTGCCGTTCAGCGAATTCGACAAAGTGCGCGAGTGTCATGAATTAGGAAAGTGGACAAAGGGCATTGTTGCAGCTTTCTTTTTTTTTTTTTTGCTTCTCAATGGAAAGCTGACAGGTGACGTAAAAGAAGATCAGTGTATCGGTGGGTAATCACCGGTGTTTCTTCGCGAGTGGCTCCTTTTTTCCTTTTCTCTGTCCTGCGCTTATGCGGAGCTTTTGTTTTGAGGTACTTTTCAATTTGCAGCGCCTAGTTTTTTTCCCTCTCACTTATTCCGCGCTCTCTCGATGAGACAGAGGAGCCAACGATACTATCTTCTTTTTTTTTTTTTTGTTGTCGCCTTTATGAGTCTCATCTACTTCTCCTATCGAAACGTGTTCCTTTTTTTTTTTTACTTTCTCCTTGTCTATTTGTCCGTGCCCTCCACCTCAGAGAAAATGAGAGGGAGAGGATCACGCGAATGCACAGGTCTGTGCAGCAGGTAGAGGTGGTATTTAATGAGCAGTTGAATAAGTTGAGGCTTCCTTTGTCGTGGTAACACAGCAATGCTAAAAAGAGGTTGCGACGAGCAGCATGCGCAGCGTGTCAGCCACGCTCTCGCGCTGCTCATCGTGGCATCAGAAGCCCTCGGAAGAAAACAGTTTCTTTTTTCATTCTCTGTTTCATATTCACGATTTCCTGTTTTTTTTTTTTTTTTACGCCCGCGTCTGTCGAGGGCCCCTGATTTCCTTCATTTTTTCTTTCTTTCTTTCAGGTCTTTGTACAACATGTGATTCCTTTCTGTTTTTCTTTCTCGTTGTTGTTGTTGTTTTTTTTTCATCATTTTTTTCTTTTCTTTTCAGTCACGCAATATAGATGATTCACCTGGTAAGCAGTGCATCGTTTTGTAACTCGTTTGATGGTCGCTAAAAAAAAAAAAGAAAGAAAGAAGTTATGCACACACACAATTACTTTAAGCAAATATGAGAGACGTTCCTTCTTGGTCACCTTTTATGCTAACAAAGAAAGGGAAAGAAAAGGTATTGACGTCAGACAACGTTTTTATCTGTGGCGTTGCTAACCTGGGTGCTCCGTCCTTTTCTTCGTAGTAAGCTCGCATTCAATTAAGCATGCCATGGGAAGCTGTGTCTCGCTTTCTCGGCTCCGAACTGCTGAGCCTTTTCTCATCTCCTCGAGTTTTCCACTTGAAAAACTAACAAACACTATGCGTCTTTTTATTCGCATTCATCCTTTTTTAATCATACTCTCAACTTCTCTTCATTTCTCACACACATTGAACTCATGTTCGCGTGCACACTTCGTGCGTTTTTCATAAACGTACGCTTATTGGCTCTAAATCGTGTGCAATCACCACCATCGCGTAACTCACACACTTATTGTATAACCACTATAATAAAAAAAAAAAAAAGAAAAAAACTCTGGCTGGCGTTTAGAAATAAGTAGTTTAAAGGGAAATAAAGGAGTTACAAGTGTAATATATATATATATTTTTCTTTATCTTTTTTGTTGTCTCGGTAGTGTTTCTTTTTTTTTTCTTTGTTTATCTTTACTTGCTGCGAGTGGGTAAACAAAGGTGATAAGTGCTGTGCTTCGTCTGTTTTCGTTTTTTGTTTTCTTTTTTAATTCTGGATCTTTTTTTTTTTTCTCGGCAATTAGTTTTTTTTTTTCTAGGTTTCTTGTTTAGTTTGTTTTACTGTCGGTTAAACATAACGGCAACAACAAAAAGAAAAAAAAAACGCAACTCGAAGTAGTGCTTTTCTTTTTTTCTCACCTCTCCAACTAAACGCATTGAAACGCTTTTTGTTTTCTTTCAGCTTTCGCCTTTCTCTCTCTATAAATACAGGTTGCAAGAAAGGCCTGCGCAACTATCATAGAGTGGGTGAGCGTTCGACTGCAGAAAGCAGAGCATCAATCGTTTAGTCGCGAAAGATCATTTTGAGCTCTTTTCTCCTAGCTTTGTGCTGGTGATAATAGAACTTGGTGCTTTCCTGTTTTCGCTCGCTCCTCGGCTTTCTTTTTTTTCTTTTTTGCTCTATCACAAAAGAGAAGGAAAATGCTGTACGATCGCGTCGAGGACATCGCGAGCGCGCAGGGCGAGGTGATTCGCTTCATCCTCGGTGCCGTCTCGAAGAACACCGTGCAGACCACCCTCAACACGCTTGAGCAGTTCTGTGCCCGCTCCGTCGAGTTCTACCGGTACACGATCAAGTGCACCTGCACCGCCCTGCTGTCGAATCGCAGCGACGAGCGCGCGCTGCTGGCGGCGAAGCTGGTGAACGACGCACTAGGGAAGCCGAACGGGCTCACGCTGGTTGCCTGTGCGCTGGATGGCAGTGCGTCGACGCTGACGAAAGCCTCCCTGGCGGCACTCATGGCGAACGACCTGAAGCTGAGTCCGATGAAGCAAATGCAGTTGGCGATGGCCCTCGTGCTGGGCGGCAACGCCATGGTGAAGGCGGCGGCGACGGACATGCTGGAGGACTTCAACGTGCCACAGGCGGCCCTGAAGGAGGACGACGGCGGCGTGCGGGCGGCGGCGCTCCTCTCGCGGCAAGTCGGCCTCGCCCCGACGAAGCTGGACAGCCAACTGGCGAGTGTGTGTCACACGACTCCGCTGTCAAAGCCGAAGACCGCAGCGAAGCCACGTGTAAGCGTCGCGGACATCTTGCGTGAGCTGGGCCTCGGCTGTGTGACGACCCTGGCGGACTCACGCGAGCTGCTCAGCATCTTTCCGCACTCTTTCACCGAGCGCGACGGGGCGGAGGTGTTGGCGTTCTTCGCGTCGGGGCTGACGGCGACCAACGACAGCAACACCTACACCTCGCTCATGACCGCCTCGGGAAAGAGCTCACCGAAGAGCATGAGCACCGCGACGCTGGTGAACGCGATGCCGCTGCTCGACGCACTGTGCGAGGGCAGCCCGAAGAAGTCGTTTGACTGGGACCTCGTAATGCGCCTGCTGGACCAGCCGGACGGCGAGCCCTTCCGCGTGAAGCACATCTCCGTCATCTTCGACGCCTACCACCGCTTCCAGGTCGACAGCGAGTACCCGTCCGTCACCCTCTTCCTCGGCCGCTGGACGAACACGATGCGGCAGCGCGGGTTGCTGGAGTACATCCTCCGCCACCCCGACAAGGTGAACCGTAAACCGCTCACGATGGACGCGCCGGCGGACTTGCTGCCGACGACGAAGCCGCCAGGCCTGATGGCGCCGGAGATCGAGCTGTGGCGCTCCGCTGCGTTCATGGAGGCTGCCGTGCACGTGGCGAGCCGTGACAAGGAGTTCGACCACGACGTGTTCCGCCCTGCTGCGGAGAAACTGCCGCTGCTTTTCCTGTACAACCTGCTGACCGGCACCTACACCGGTACCATTAAGCACCTCGTCTGCGTAAAGCACCTGCTTAAGGCCCATTGCCCCTCGCTGGACCCGGTGGCGAAGCACATTATGCCCGAGATGGAGAAGCGCGGCCGACTCGACGCCGTGATCGGTGTGCTGTCGGAGCTGACGGAGACGGCGCCGGAGCGCACGGTGGACGTGGTGCAGATGGTGCTGAAGTGCAAGTCCGCAGCAAAGCGCGTGCTGGCGGAGAGCGGCAGCCCACGCCTCGTGACGGCCGTGGCGATGTGCATGGACGAGGCGGGCGAGCCGAGTGACAAGTGGCTGCAGCGCGCGCTGGAGGGCAAACTACACTTCCGCGCCAGCTCGACAGAGAACCGCTTCGCTGTCGCGATGAACGTGGTGGAGATAGCGGAGGCGCTGCAGGAGAAGCAGGTCTACGCGGCGAGCGCCACGGCGGCCCTGAACGCGCTGCTCGCCTCGCCACTGCGGGACGTGCTGAAGAGCGTGACGGACTGCGCCAAGACGCTGCTCGCCTCCACCGACTCCCTCTTCCCCGAAGACGTCGAGAACGAGGCGACGGAGTTCTTCAAGAAGATGTACCTCGCCGGCAGCACCGCGGCCGCGATTTCCACCATTGAGCGGCTTCTTAAGAGCACCGTGCCGCGCGACAAGCAGCTGTACGCGTGCATTGTCAGCATCATGTTCGACGAGACGTCGGCGATCGGTTACTACCCACGCAAGGAGCTGCAGCTTTTCGCCGAGCTGTACGGGCAGATGCTCGCCAAAGACCTTCTACCGCCGAACCAGGTGCAGCGTGCGTGGGGCGTGCTGCTGCCCGCGCTGGCCAAGCCCGGCAACTACGCGATGGAGGAGTACGGCATCATCGCCGTGGAGCAGGTGAAGTCGCGCCTGCCAGACTGGCCGAGCGTCGGCCGGGCGTTGCGCCACTTACGCGACCTCGACTTCCGCGTGCCGGGCATCAAGGCGGCCATCTACCGTGGCATCAAGCAGGAGGAGGAGGCGGCGCGCAACAATGGCGCCGACACGGGCGACGGGTCGCCGACTTCGCCGACGTCGCCGAACAAGGCGCTCGCCACCATCGACCCGGCCATTGTGACGGCGGCGTCGTCGCAGTCGAAGAAGTTCACAGACATGGCCGCCGCGAAGCTGCACACACTCGACATCGGCATCCTCGTCACGAACGCCAACGTCACGGCCCCGCCGCGTGTCATTCAGGAGCAGATCAACTTCCTGATCGGCAACACGGACGTGCGCAATCTGGACAACAACGCAGCGGAGCTGTCGCAGCTGCTGCGGCCGGAGTACTACGAGTACTTCGCCGACTACCTCGTCGTCAAGCGCGCCGCTCTGGAGCCGAACTACCACAGCATGTACATCGACCTCATCTCGAAGCTGCATTCGAAAGACCTCGACCAGGCCCTGCGCAAGGCGACCATCGATGCTGTGCACCGCCTGCTCGCCTCGGAGAAGATCAGCACCGACAGCAGCGAGCGCATCCTGCTGCGCAACCTCGGCTCCTGGTTGGGTAGCATCACGCTGGAGAAGAACATCCCCATCCTCCGCCAGGACCTCAACTTCAAGGAGCTGCTGTGCAAGAGCATGCGTGAGGGCCGCCTTGTGCCGGCGGTGTCGCTGATGACCCGTGTGCTGATGAGCTGCGCCAAGTCGCGCTTCTTCTGCCCACCAAACCCGTGGACGATGGCGCAGCTCGCACTGCTGATGGAGATGTACAACCTGCCTCATCTCCGCGTCACCCTCCGCTTTGAGCTGGAGCTGCTCCTGAAGGCACTAGACCAGACGCTGCAGGACGTTGCGCAGTACATGATGCGCCACCAGTCCCACGCGACGACCGAGAGGCACCTCGTCGACGAGTATAACCAGATCGACATCGCCAACAGCCCCGACTTCCGAATCGACGACGACGAGACGGGCATGGCGACGGCCGCGCCGATGGCGCAGGTGCCGCCGCCCACCTCTGCGTCGCCGCCGGCGCAGCAGCAGGCGTCGCTGCGCAGCAGTGCGCGGCCGCTGCAGGCCAGCGCCGAGCCTTTCCAGCCAAAGGACAAGTCGCCTGACGCGCCGTCCGACTACGAACGGATGATGTCATTGCTGAACCGCCCCATTCGCCCGGCGGTGATCATCACGCCGGAGACGGTGCACCTCGGGAATGGCGACGCCGCCTCTGCCGGTCTGGCGCAGCGCCTCGCGGTCTTCCGTCCCCAGATCGCCGCGACGCTGCAGGCTGCGGTAGATGAGGCGGTGAACTACTGCATGCAGCGCAGCGTCGCCATCGCGACCCGCACGACGGAGCGGCTGGTACTGAAGGACTACGCGCGCGACCCGTTCCCGGACGACATCCTCGTGGCCGGCGACGGCATGGCCCGCTCCCTCGCCGCTAGCTTGAGCTACGTGATGGTGCGCGAGGAGCTGCCCGCGCTGCTCCACCGCTCCTTCATGAACCTTGTCGAGCGCATCCTCGAGCCGATGACGCCCAACGAGGTGAAGGCCGCCGTGTGCAACGCCATCGTCGCGTCGAACCAAGAGCTGTGCATGCGCGCCGTGGAGTACAGCGTGGGCGAGGAGGCGGCCATGGCGACGAGCCGCAGCCTCTTCGAGGTGGCACGCGAGAAGGCCAACACCTTCGCCGCAGGGGAGCCGCTGCCGCTGCCGCCTGACCAGATCGAGGCGGCGGAGCTACTCCGCGTGATGGGCGAAGCCCTCGTGCCCTCGGGCCGCATGCCGGGGCCGCAGCTCCAGGTCTACGACGACTTCTACACCTGCCTCCCGCCCGTCGCGGTGTTCACGACGGTGCTGCGCAGCCTGGAGGAGGCGGTGTCGCGCTACCTGGCGGGCGGCAATGCCCCGGCGCTGAACTTCGCGCAGCTGGAGGCGGCCACGCCCGATGCTGCCGCGGCGGTCGCCAGCGATGAGCTGCAGTCCGCCATCCGCCAGCACCTCGCCCGTCTGCTGAGCCTGGTGTCGCCCGAAGCGGCGGTGCTGTACCTGAGCACCATGTTCAACCGCCTTCTCTCCCTCGCCGTATCGACGGAGCGGCTGAACAAGAAGGCAAACACAAGCGCCAACAACAGCAACAACAACCAGCAGGGCGCGAACGCCGCTGCTGCTGCTGCGGCGGCCAATCAGGACGGCACGCAGAACCCGTCGGAGGACGACCCTGCGTGGCGGCAGGAGGTGCTGCGTGTGTCGGCTGGCATGCACCAGCTTTACCTGCACATCCTGCTGCGGTGCCGCGAGCGTGGCGGGGAGGCGGTGCCGGAGGAGTTCACACGTCTGCTCCTGCACAATGAACACTGCTTCTCCTTCCCGAAGCTGACGGCGGATCTCATGCGCATCAAGATCTTGAACTGCAGCCGCTTTGACGAGGCGCTGGCGAAGGCGCTCGCCACCGGCTCCTCCAACTACGTCACCTTCGCTGGCGATATCATCACGGATGTCATCATCAAGGAGAAGCTGGTCGCATCGAAGGACATGTGTCGCACCTTGTCGGCGCTGGACACGATCGCGCGCACCCGGACCCGGGCCCCGGCTCCGACCGCGCCGGCGCATACGTTCCCCTCCTACGTCACGGAGCCGCCGCTGAGCAAGATTGTGCCGGCTAACATCACGAAGCTGGTCGTACCGTGCGCCAGTGTCGGCGCCGACGAGGACGAGGCCTTCCGCAAGGACGTTGAGCAGCTGATGAACGACTGGATCAGCGTGTGGTCGCAGAAGAGCCACCGCTGCACGGAGCGACGCATCCCATCCGTCGAGTTTGTGAAGACGCTGCAGCAGAAACGCATGCTGGACACGCAGCACCTGCACACCTTCCTCGGCCTCGGCGTCCGCTACTGCGTGGAGTACTACGCGAACACGATGCTGGCAATGGAGCGTGCGGACGGCACGATCACGGACGAGGTCCTCGTTGGCACGCGTCCCGGCGGCCCCCCGGGCTACCGCACCCCGTACACCGCCAAGTGCTTCGTCATGTGCGACGGCTTCGTGGAGCTGGTGATGGTGCTGCTGCAGTGCTGCTCTCTGCGCAACGAAGCTTCGCACGACCTGCGCGCGGAGACGACGCTGCTGAAGCGCCTGTTGGACGCCGTCACGCGCGTGCTCACGGAGCACCACGACTACGTCGCAAAGGTGCGTCCCGCGCCGGACTGGAAGCTGCCGGCGGACGCGCAGTTCATTCCGGTCTTCCAGCAGCAACCGTACGTGCGCCTGCTGAGCGACCTCGTCTACTCACTGCACCGCCTAGAAAGCTCGACGTCGCGGCCGATGTCGACGGACTTCACAATGGCCTTCCACGCCTTCCTGCGCCGCATACACCCACTGGAGTACCCGGGCTTCACCTTCGGCTGGATCGAGATCCTGTCCCACCGCTTCTTCATCCCGCGTTTCATGCAGCAGGAGTCGACGTGGGACCACTACGCCGACCTTCTCAACGGCGCAATGCTCTTCGTCAAGTTTCTTATCAAGGGCAACCGCATCTCCCCGAACGGCCTCGTCTACTACAAGACCGTCTTCAAGCTGGTGCTGGTGCTGCTGCACGACTACCCGCAGTTCCTCATCGGACAGCACTACCCGCTGTGCGAGGCCATTCCACTCTCGTGCGTGCAGCTGCTGAACACGGTGCTCTGCTCCTTCCCGCCGGAGCAACGCCTGCCAGAGCCGTTCCAGCACGTCGACTCCAACAGCCCCGCGATGCTCCAGCGGCTGGACACGCGGGTGCAGGAGACGTGCATCAAGGCCGCTTTCACCGCGGCCAACATGGACGCACAGCTGCTGGCGAACCTGGAAGCGATGGTGCGCAGCGACGACGCCCCGGTTCGGGAGAATGTGCTGACGGAGGTGCTGGAGAAGCTGACCGAGCAGTCAGCGAAGCGCAGCCTCATCAACGCTGTCGTGCAGCACATGGCCATCGTCTACCTCAACACGCACGGCCAGAGTATCCCACCGCAGTTTGCGGAGTCGAACGTGCTCGCCTGCTACCGCTTCTTCTGCAGCAAGCTGAACACGAAGCGCCGCTACTACCTGCTCGGCGCGTGCGCGAATCAGCTGCGGTACCCAAACATCCAGACCAACTTCTTCTCAAATGTCGTGCTGAACCTCTTCTTGCCGTCGCCAACGGTCGACGCACAGACGCAGACGTGCGTGCAGGAGCAGATCACGCGTGTGCTGGCGGAGAAAACGATTATTGTGCAGCCGCATCCGTGGGGCGTGCTAAACACCTTCGTGGAGTTGATGCGCGAGCCCAAGTACAATTTCTGGCAGACGTCCTTCATTCATTACCCGATGCTCGACTCTGTCTTCGCGAAGCTGCACCGCACGGTGGAGGCACGCAACAACAACGCGATGGCCAGCAACGGCGCCGGCTCTCCCGCCGCCGCAGGCGCAAACGCCGTGCGCAAGTAGAGAGAACGAAAAGACATGAAAGCGGAACAAGGAGCGCATGGAGTCCTTCGCTCGCTCTCTCTCTCTCTCGTTCATTCATTTTTGAAAATGAAGCCAAAAAGAAAACCTGCGGTAGCAGCAGAAAAGCAAGAAAGCGCGGTGGCATCTTCGCCAAGTGCGTCGTCTACCCGATGAGTGCTGTTCGTGATCTATATCAAATCACGACACCATAGTGTGCTAGCGTGGTAAACAAGCGTTTTTTTTCTTGTCCTCCAACACAAGAGGCAGAGTGTGGAAGTAGGAGTCAACAACATGGAAGAAGAAAAAGAGAGTGTGAGTGGCTTTTGCACTCAGGTGAATGGGGGAGGGGCGTTCCTTTTTTTTTTTCTCTTGTAGATTCTCCCCCCTGTCAGTGATGTTTCTCAACACGTGTGTATGACAGCACTTTTGTTGTCTCACCCGATCTACTGTTTGTTCATAGATTTTTTTTTTTTAAAAGATTAACTAGCCGAGAATAATCTTCTAAGATCCAGTTTTCTTTTCTCTTTTTTTTTTTTTGTGTTTTGTTATTATTATTGTTTTTCACTGTATGGTTGTGTCTTTTTATGATAACGCCCTCTTATTATTTTTTTTTTTTGTATTTCTGTTGTAAGGTACTGACGTGCTGCCCCGTTGCGTGTTTCTTTTTTTTTTTTTTGATCTTCCTTTGGTGATTACCTTTGGTGTTTTAAGGCGGATGCTGTTTCACTGAATTCTCCTAATTGGTTGCGATGGTGGCACACTCAAAGAGAAGTAATTCTCTTCTTTTTTTTTTTTTCCTTTTTATTTGCTGCGGTGTAGGCTTGTTTGGTGGTTTGTGAAATGTCTGTGTGTGTGTGTGTGTGTAATATATATACTCAGTTCAGGTAGGATGCTGGAAGAATTGCTCTCTGCATCTGCATTGAAAGCTGTGCGATCGATCCGGGAAGGAAAAGAAGGTCACACACACAAACATACAAAAGGGGACATTGCCACAACAGTAAAGAGTCGTCTTCAGTACGCCTTAGTCAAGCGACGTTGTCGTCGTTTTTTCTTTGTTCGCTGCTCTATTTTCGCTTTCAGAAACACTTCCTTTGCAATCTTCTTTTCTTTTTTTTTGTACTTTATTCCTTCCCTTATTATTCCTGTTTTTTTTTTTTTTCGTTTCACTCGACTGTCGAAGAAAGTAGCATTTTTTAACATTAGTCAAGCACACTGAATCAAGCGGACTGAACCAACTCGAAGAACACGAGCTTTATTCACCGCCATGCTGAAGTTTTTTACGGAGAAAGCCAACCACCAGGCCCTCAAGGCCGTGCTGTGCGCCATGTTCGTGCAGAAGCCGCTGGAGGTGACGCTGAACAGCACCTACACCACGCCGTACATGCAGCTGCCCTCTTCTAAGATGCCGCTGTACAGCTGCAACGAGAGCGCACGCTTCTTGTGGAACAAGTACGCGGCGGCACCGCGCAATGAAGAGGCGTTGGCCAGTGAGGGGGAGTGGCTGGACTGGGAGTCGACGGTGCTGACGCCCGCGCTGACGCCGCTCTACACGCAGCGCCGCGTCACCGCCGAGGCGGAGGCCGCGCTCAAAAAGCTGGACGACACGTTAGCGCAGCACCAGGGCACGATCGCCGTGGAGGGCGCTGCGGGGTCGAAGTCGTTCCTCGTAGACAGTGTGATGTTTGCAGCGCTGCTGCCCGCGCTGTGCGAGGGCGGTCTGCTGCCCGCCGCACAAGCGGAGGCGGTGCCGCGGCTGGTGCAGTGGTTTCAGGCCTTCCGCGCTGAGAACGAGGAGTTGATCGCCTGCGCCTTCGACGCCCTTTCGGTGCAAGAGTGTGGCGACTTCCTGCGTGTCACGCGCACCTATGAGGTGAGTCCGAAGAAGAGCAAGACCTTCTTTGCGACGACGCCCATCTATTACGTGAACGCGTCGCCGCACATTGGCCACGTGTACACCAGCCTCATCGTCGACGTGCTCGGGCGCTACCACCGCGTAAAGGGTGAGGAAGTCTTCATCATGACTGGTACCGACGAGCACGGACAGAAGGTGGCAGAGGCGGCGAGCAAGAAGGGCGTCTCGCCGATGGAGTTCACGACGAGTGTGTCGAACGAGTTCAAGACGTGCTTCCAACAGATGAACTACAGCTTCAATTACTTCATCCGCACCACCAACCCCACACACGAGCACCTGGTGCAGCAGATGTGGAAGAAGTTGGAGGCGAAGGGCGACATCTACCTCGGCAAGTACGAGGGCTGGTACTCGGTCAGCGACGAGTCCTTCCTGACGGCGCAGAATGTGACGGACGGCGTGGACAAGGACGGCAAGCCGTGCAAGATCAGCCTGGAGAGCGGGCATGTCGTGACCTGGGTGGAGGAGGAGAACTACATGTTCCGTCTTAGCGCCTTCCGCGACCGACTGCTGCAGCATTACCATGACCACCCGAACTGCATCGTGCCGGAGTTCCGCCGACACGAGGTGATCAAGCAGGTGGAGAAAGGCCTCTTCGACCTCTCCATCTCACGCAAGCGGGAGTCCGTGCTAAACTGGTCCATCCCGGTCCCGGGTGACGACCGCCACTGCATCTACGTCTGGCTGGATGCCCTCTTCAACTACTACACCGCCGCCCTCACCCGTGTTGCCGCCGACGGCAAGGAGACGCTGGACGACGACTACCACGTGCTGAACCGCTGGCCCTGTGACGTGCACGTGGTGGGCAAGGACATTTTGAAGTTCCATGCCATTTACTGGCCGGCCTTCTTGATGTCGGCGGACCTTCCGCTGCCGGAGCGACTGGTGGCGCACGGCTGGTGGACGAAGGACCACAAGAAGATTAGCAAGTCGCTCGGCAACGCCTTCGACCCCGTGGAGAAGGCGGAGGAGTTCGGCATTGACCCCCTCAAGTACTTCCTGTTGCGTGAGTCGAGCTTCCAGGACGACGGCGACTACAGCGACAAGAACATGGTGGCGCGCCTTAACGGTGAGCTGGCGGATACGCTGGGCAACCTCGTCTCGCGCTGCGTGGCGCCGAAGATTAACGTGGACGGCGTGTGGCCGGAGCCAGCGGAGTATAGTGAGGGTGACAAGACCCTCATCACGGCGCTGAACAATTTGCCCGGTACCGTGGACCATTACTACTGCCTGCCGGACATTCAGAAGGCCCTCATCGCCATCTTCGAGACGCTGCGCAGCCTCAACGCCTACGTCACAGAGAACGCACCGTGGAAGCTGGTGAAGAGCGACGCGGCTCGCCTCGGCACGGTGTTGTACATCACGATGGAGGGACTGCGCATTTGCGTGATGCTGCTGCAGCCGGTGATGCCACAGAAGATGGCGGAGATCATGGACGCCCTCGGCGTGCCGGCGGAGCAGCGCACGGACATGGCAAACTTCCACTACGGCGTCGTCAAGTCCGGGACGAAGATTGGTGGTCTGGCGGAAGGCCAGGTGATCTTCCAGAAGGCGACGCTGCCTGGCGAGGAGGCGAAGCCCGCTGCACCGGAGGGCGGACGCAAGAAGGGAAAGAAGTAAGCGTCAACATGGCCGAAAAACGACTGCGCGCGAAGCTCCTCTTTCATGTTGCTGCCCACCTCCCCTTTTTTTTTTTTTCCTCTCCTTCCTTCCCTGAAACAACGGAGCAGCGGGAAAACACAAAAAAAGGGGGTGGGGAGGGCTGCGCGAGGCCAACTGCAAGTGTATGGCAACACAGTATCCACTCTGCTAGTGGGGAATGATCGGGCGTGATGTCGCCCCTGCCGTCTTTGCTGACACAACGCCGACAATCTTCATCACGGTAACGTGAGATGACGCTGGCGAGTGCCGCTTCCACCTTGTGTTTGTGTGTGTGTGTGTTCTTGTGGTTTGAGTGGATTTGGCGCTCTTGTGTGTTGTGTTCCTCTTTTTTTTTTTTTACTTACAGTGAGCTAGCTCTTCAGCGGACTCCATTAGCAACGTTAACTAAGCCCCCCGTTTCACGCTGCGCTGCAAGGGCGGGCATGCTGATTCCCTTTTTCAGAGTTCTTTTCCTTTACAGTCTTTTTTTTTTTTTGAGTGTTTCTCGAGGTGATTCCGTGCATGTGCTTACGTGTTTTAGGTAGGACGCTGACCTTTGCGCTCTCGTTCTCTGTACCTGGAAAAACCGAAGTTGGTTATTTGTGCGGAAGTCGGTGGAAAGAGCGGTGCGTTGGTTGTGTTGTAGTAATGTCAGGATCGCCCCATTGTATTAGGTGCTTTATTCTCTCTCTCCTTCCCAATTTTCTGTGCTTGAGCACGAAGAGAGTATTCCGAGCGTTCAAAGTCGAGGCATAAGCGACATAATAATAAAAAAAGCAGCAATAACTTTCCTATGATGCCAAACACACAAGAAAGGCAAAAGTGCATCTGGGCTTGCACCCTTTCTACGACTTGGAGACGTCAGATCTTACGTTCGGACTTAAATGTGTGTGTTTTACAGCCGTGGGAGTTTTCTGGCTATTTGCTTTTAAGGGCCGTGTTTGGCACTGCGAAGGGCGTAACGCGGCGAGCTGACCTCGAGGTGAGCCATCGTTAACTGCCTTTTTTTTCGTTCCATAGTACTGCTGCGAATAGGTGCTGCAATGCGCAAGGGCAGCTCCATCTGCCGTTTCTTGTGCGCTTCATCTCGGAGGTTTTTTTTTTTTTTTGAGAAGTGCGAATATATCAACCTTTCCTCTCTATCTCCACCTCTTCCGTCTTTTTTTTATTCGATCGCATTGCCCCTTTGACGTGACTGTAAAAAAACTCGCATGTCTTTTTTTCTTTACCGATTATCAACGGTGTTGATATGTGCATGCGCGTCTGCTCACAAAGAAGCATCGCGGGGTGCTTATTCTAGTTCTCTTTTTTTCGTTTTGTTTTTGTTTCATCCTCCGTGTGTGTGCGTGTGTGCGTGTGTGTGTATCTGTGTGCGTGAGTCTGTCCCGCTCCTGTTTGCTGGCTGTTTTCGTTCGCGAGCGCGTGGGACCTTTTTTTTTTTTTGTAGCGACTTATTTCATAATATTCGGGAATAAGAGAAGAGAAGGTGGGAAAAGAGTTGGAACGCAGCGAAGCATCAAAAAAAAAAAACGGAAAAAGCGAAACAGGCAAAGAAAAAAGACCAGGGGAGGTAGATAGGTAGACATCTCTCCTTTCTTGACCTTTTGCTGCCCTTCTCACCGAGTTTTCTTGAGAGAAAGAAAACAAACAAACAAACAAACAAACAAACAAAAATAAAAGTGTTATACACTGGTTTACGCTTTTTTCACAGTTTCGTAGCTCCACTCCATCGAAAGGGGGAGAAAAAGAAGAAAAAAAAAAAACAAGCAAACCGACACACGTCTGCCATGCCTCCTCGCGCACATCGTGGTGGTGGGCAAGGGCCACAACAGCCGCAGCAGTCGCAGCCACCGCCACCGCTTCAGCAGCAGCAGGGTGGTGGTGGTGGTGTGTACAACGCGGGTGGCCCGCCAACCCACCTACACATGTTCCATCAGCACAACAGCAACAGCGGCTACAACGATGGCGGGCGTGGTGGGAACATGGGTCCGCCGCTGCACGGTGGCGGCAACAACGGCTCCAACATGAGCAACAACGGCATGATGTACGGCGGCGGTGGGAGCAGCAACGCGCCAACGTCACCAATGTACGGCGGAGGTGGCCCGGGCTACGGCAACAACGGCACACCGTCGCACATGATGCCGCCCCCCTCGCCGCACCCGCAGCAGCAGCAGCAACCGATGGGCGGAATGGGCAACGACTACGGTCCGCCGTCGCACGGCTCGCCGTACCCGCAGCAGGGCGGTGTGACCGGCTCGCCGAACAGTTCCAGCCGACGGGTCCGCACCCCCGGCGCATCCAGCATGCCGCCCCCACCGCCGCAGTCCCAGCAAGGGCCGCCCCCGCCGCCGCACCCGCAGCAAGGCTACTACGGCAGCGGCAACCAGGGTGGGGTCGGTTACAGCCAGAACCTGCGCGGCTCGGCCCCTCCGCCGCCGCCGCATATGGAGCCGTCACCGAGCTTCGCTGGCGGTGGTGGTGGCCCGCAGTCGCTGCAGGGGATGATGCACGACAGTAGCTATGGCTCCGACATGGACAACAGCCCGCCTCCGCCCAACAGCGGCTACCGCGGCGGGTCGCCGCAGCACAACATGCAGATGCAGTTCCAGCCGGTGCAGCACTACCAGGGCACCAACACTTACGGCGGTGGCAACCGTGGCGGCGGCGGGATGCAGGGGGCGAACATGTCGATGCCTCCGCCTCCACAGCAGCAGCCGATGATGGGTGGTGGCGGCGGTGGTGGGCCGAATAGCGCGAACCGCGGGATGGGCGGTGGCCCGATGGCCGGCGGCAAGCAGCTGCAGCTACAGGGGCCGCCGCCACCGCCTCAGCAGCAGCAGCAGGGCGGCGGCAACAACTGGGGCCCGCAGCAGCCACTGCCGCCGCCGCACATGCAGAACAGTGTTTCTCCCAAGCCGCAGGGGCAGCCGCCTCAGCAGCAGCAGCAGCAGCCTCCGATGGGCGGCAACATGCAGTACGGCGGCGGCGGCTCCAGTCCGATGATGGGCGGCCGTGGCCGTGGCGGGGGCCGCGTAAGCCTTGGCAACATGGGTCCCGGCCCGATGGGCAACATGGGCTCCCCGCCGCCGATGCAACAGCCGCCACCGCAGCGGCTGCCGCAGCAGCCGCCTGGCATGATGGGCGGCGGCCCGCCGATGCATGGCAACGGGATGAGTCCGAACGTGATGCTGCTGCCACCCTCGCAGTGTGGTCTGATGATGGGACCAGGTGGGGAGGGGCCGGGGGGCATGTACCCGCCAAACCTCGATCCGAACATGGGCGGAATGGATCCGAATATGATGGGCCCGGATGGCATGATGGGCGGCATGGGGATGCCACCGATGCAGAACAGCTTAGGCTACATGGACGTCGACGGCGCGAACGGCTTGGCACAGCAGCAGACGCTCTACGAGTTTCTCATGGAGAAGCGCCTGCTGCGCAAGACGACCCTCAGCGCCTTCTTCCCCCCCAACTACGACCCAAAGAAGGATGGCCCCTACACGATTGCTGTGGACGGCAACTACATGATCACGAACCTGCGCTCGCAACTGCTGCGCACGGACCCGCTTTGGTTCCTTCACTCCTGCCTGCCCGACTGCTTGCTGTCGCTGGTGCACGAGCACGTAGAGCAGATGCGGGCCCATCATCTCGAGCCGCTGTGGGTGCTGAACGGTATCGGCGTCAGCGGCGATGTGGAGGCCTTCTTGCCCAGTCCAGACGAGCTGCGCGCCCGCGACATCGTCTGGGAGAAGCTAAACGAGGGTGTCGAGATGCCGACGCAGGAAGAGATCACCGTGGCCTTCGAGACGTCGTCCGCGATTGGCGAGGACGTGCTGCGCGCCATTCAGCGCTTCCTGCGCACCGAGGAGAACGTGGTGTGCGTGACGGCGCCCTTCCTGAACTGGTGCCAGATGGTGACCCTGCACAAGGAGGGTATCGCGCAGCTGCTGATGGGGCCGCCCGAGATGCTCATGGTGCCCTACGACGACATGAAGTGCATTGCCGAGGTGAACTTGGAGACGAGCGAGGTGGCCTACTACGACCGTGACGAGGTGCTGCGAGACTTGTTCCCGCACTACGTCACGGAGACGTCAACCGCCGCGGCGGGCGACCGTTTCATGGACCTGGGCCTGCTGATTGCCTCGCACCCGGCCATCACGACGGCGCACGCGAACGTGCAGTTGTCCACGCAGAGCATCTACGACGAGCTCTCCACCCCGCACCCGCGCTTCATGTGCCTGCGTGACTTCATCGACCACTACGAGCTGCAGCCGAATCAGGACGATAAGCGAAAGACCGAGAGGCTGAAGCACTCCAAGGGCCGCACTTACATCCAGTACAGCCCCGTCTTCTCGAGTCAAGTCACCTCGGAGTCGTCACTTGTGTACTTCATTCGCGTCCTCGACCCGACTCTCACGAACAAGGACATGCCGAACAACCTATCCGGCGTTTTTGGCTGCCTCGTCCCGCTCTCACTCTTCTACTTCCAGTTCACCGGCCTCCTGTCCGTCAGCCTCATGACGGCTGTGACGCAGCTGTACATCCGCGACGAGTTCCCTGTGGCTGACACGGAGGAGTACCACAGCCTGTTGCACCCGCTGATGGCCCTGCGCGGTCAGATCATCTCGCAGGTGGCCTCCCGCATCAAGGCGGATGCCTACAGGCAGCGCCTCGGCAAGATTTCGTGGGTGCGCTGGTTCGACTCGATCCTGATGAACGTGCTGCCACCGGATCGCTTGATCGTGCTGGACGAGTGGAACCTCGGCGAGTCGACGGAGCTGGCCGAGGTGCCGGATGACCAACTGGAGAACATCGACATGGCAATGGTGCTCTCCTTGAAGTCGTCCGCGATGTGCGTGCCAGCGCCGCAGATGCCGCCCACGGCGTCGCCGCGCGATGCGCCGATCCTCTATCACGGCCGCAAAGAGACCTTCTTTGCAATCCTGCTGAAGACGTTTGACTTTGTGGGATACTTCTCGCACTCGATGGACCCGAAGGAGCCTGGCGAGGCCACCGCGGAGCCGCTCGCCGCGATGGTGCAGGGCCAGGCGAATCAAGATGACCAGGGCAGCAGCAACCAGGGCATGGGCGGCCTGGACGACATGGGCGAGGACGTGAACGGCGAGGACGGCGCGATGCAGGAGCACAAGGTGTTCTTCACCGCCTACCTCAGCATTTCGCTCCAGCATTGCCCGCAGGAATTTCAATGCGCGCTCGTGCGCTTCACCGAGCTGCTGCGTGTCAGTACCATCAACCCAACCCCGTTCATCTGCGCCGACTCGATGCAGAGGCAGATGAACGCGATAGACTCCGCAGAGGGAGACCTGGCGGAAGGAGACCTGGCGGAGGCAGACCCCGCGGAGGCAGACCCACCAGAGGTGCTGCTGGCGACGCGCATCGCTTGCCTCGTGTCGATCCCGTATCAGCAGCAGACGGCTGAGGGGGACACGTTTGAGTGGGCGCCGGTGTACAGCCGGCAGCTGTGCGCCTTCACGGTGATGGCGCGTGTCATGAACCGCAGCCTGCGTGTGCTGACGGAGGCAATCGCGGCCGCACAGTTCCTGACCGGCTTCAGCGACTGCTCGCTGGAGGACTACGAAAGCATGTCAACTCTTCTACCGTTTGGCGACGTGCCCAGTTCCCTCGGTGGCCTGCTGCTGCACTACGTCCTCGTCTTCCCGCCGGACTATGAGGCGAACTGCCAGACCCCAGAAGATCGCTGCCGTCTGCTGGAGACGCGGTTCAAGGCGATCCCGAACATGCAGACGCAGCTGCGCCGCGTGATGGAGTTCACCTTCCACGCCTTGTACCTGCTGAACGTCTACATCGTGCAAGACCCGAGCATCGTGTGCTCAGTCGCCTTGAAGGAGACGGATGTGGTGGCGAATGCGCTGAATCTACTGCGTGAGAAGTGGGAGCAGCACCTCGACGGCCCGCCGCCGGAGGACGTGCACGGCTTCTTCCAGTTTGAGTAGGAACAGCAACAACGCTGATCATAGTATGCGTTCTTTTTTTTTTTTTTAGCCGCCGCGTTTTCTTCCAATCCTCAAACCTTAGGAAGAAAAAAATCAAGGTTGCAAAGCTCATTTTCATCTTTGACCGAAGAACCGGAAAAAAGAAAGAGAGAAGAACAAAAAGAAAAGAAGTAGGCAAGCAAAGGACAGGAAAACAATGGCTCTACACTCAAAACGAACGAAGCACACATTTGTCTTTTTTTTTTTTTTAATTTCCTCTCCCCCAGAAAAAGAAGGCCTTGATTTCTTCCGTTCCCCTTTCCCCTCTTCCCGTTCTTTTCTCCCCTTCGCCTCGATGAAGCAATTTATTTTTTTTTTTTATTCTGTTTTTTTTTTTTTTTTATTTTCGTCATATCAATATTGAAAGGATGCATCGACTGTCTGTTTTTTTTTTTTGATTATTTCTCACCGTTCCTGCTTCTGATATGACGTTCTTTTTTTTTTTTTTATTACTTTGGACTCTCTCATCACGAAAGGAGGGATAATGCTTGTCATGTACCCTGGTTCTGGTTTTGGTATATATATATTTTTCTTTTTTGTTTAACAGTGTCTCTTTCTCTCTCTCTCTCTTTTTTTTTTTTTTCTCTCTTTGACACAGCCGCTCGGGCTGGGAGACGCATGTGAAACAAAGATTGCTTTTGAAAGGGACAACGATGACGCAAAAAGGCAGAGGTCGAGGGGGAGGGGTGCGTACACGTTTGTTCACAAAGAACATCTGAGGAGAGAAGAGAGAAGAGAGAGAAAAAAAAAACAATAATCCATTGCCTTTTTTTTTTCTTGGTGGATTCAACAGATGTGGAAGCCTCTTTTTTTTTTTGTTGTTGTTGTCGCTGCTTTGCTTTTCCCTTCACATCTTCCGCTCCTCATTCTTTTCGTAAGGCACGTGAATACTGTGGCCGCAGACATACATCCACAGTTTACACAGACACATACAAAAAAAAAAAAAAACAGTTTTAAACGCGGAACACTACCAAAAAAAAAAAAAAACAGAAAAAACACCACCACAACAATTATTTGGTTTATGTTCTTTTTTTTATCTTATTTTTTGTATTTTCTTACCTAAAGGCCGAACGCGCTGAGGAAAAGCGTCACAATCGAAAACATGTACCGAGCAGCACCGTTTTGAGCAACAACCTTCCTTTCTTCCTCTCTTTTTGTTTTTCTTTCATTTGTCTTGTATTTTCGGTTTTCCAATTACTTCGAAGTCAAACCTGAATAGTGTCTATGTCGTTCTTTTTTTTTTGTTCTTTTTTTTTTTTTTCTTTCCCGGGTTTGTTTTGGCTTCAAAAAAAAAAGAAGAAAAAGTATGTGTCAAACCATAGATGGTGGGGCGTTTCAGAAAGCAGAATTGCCAAGCTCTGTTTTCTGGTGGTTTTTCGAGCGGAACGCAGTTGTTGGAAGCCACTTAAACGTTGACAACACCCCCCTTCTCTCCTTTCCTCCTTTCCTCTCCCTTCCCCTCCTAAAGACCAAAAAAAAAAAAAAGAGAAACATAGGTAAAGTAAAAAGAAAATGGAAACAAAATAGGTGCTAGGTTGTTTGTTTGAAAAGCTGGCGTTTTTTTTTTCTCTTTTGATTCCTCTTATTTCAAAAGCTCGTTGACTGGAGAGAACAACAACAACAACAAAAAAAAAGTAGGGCAAGGAAAAGAGGTAAAACGAGGTAAAAACGCATGTGAATTTAGAGTTTTTGTAGTGCTTGAAGACTAATTATTATGTTATACTTTTTTTTTTTTTCCCTTTCGTGCTTACACACAGAGGCTGAAGTAATGAACGGCGTTGTGTCATCTAATTGATGAAACGAAGCGCCCAGCTTGCTTTCTATCTCCCTTTCACTTACAAAAAAAAAAAAAGAAAGCAAAACACGTGTTCCATCAGCCTCGTTGTTTTACATTTCTTTCCTTTTTTTTTTAAAAATGCAAAGGTGCTAATTGCAGTCGTCTGCCCTTCCTTCATTTGAGCTTTTGCTATCTATTGAAAATGCTCTGTGCTATTTCTCGGTCTTCTCTTTTTGTTCACAGGCGTTTCTTTCTTTCTTTTTTTTTCAAGGCAGCCTTCGCAGCTGTTCTCACGTTATGTGTGTGTGTGTGTGTGTGTTTGTGTGTGTATATATATGTGTGTGTTGTTTACAGTGTACTTCCAACGTATCCTTGTATCTATGTTGTGGTAAAGTGTGCAGTCCACATCGCCAAATGATCGGGTTCTTCTGAGAAGGCAAAAACGCTGCCATAGCATCCAAGAGTGCTATGTTTTGCCATTTGTTTTTTTTTTTCCCTTCTACCGCAATACGACTGATGCTCTTTAAGTCGTTAGCGGCGTCGACAAGACAACAAGATTTGAGGGAAAATTGCCAGCCGAGATGGCCGCACCAGGGCTCAATTTCGTCTCTTTTAATGTCTGGCAAAGCAATTCCTGGAGTCACAGTTCATTTTTTTTTCGCTTATGGAGCAGGTTGGAAAAACAGGTAAACACCTCATGCATTTGCTTATCAGCTTTGTGTGAAAACCCCTTTTTTTTGTGACTTCACTCTTTGGTTTCTGCTTCTTGTTCCCTGGTTGTCGTACACTGCGTTTTTTTTTGTATCTTACGTTTGTGCCTTCTTTTTTTTTTGTCTCTCTGTGAGTACGGCGTCGTGACGCTTGTTTGATAGGCGGAGGTGCTGTTTATGTTTATGTGTGTGTAGGTATAACTCAATGACTGTTTTTTTTTTTTTGGTACTTTTTGTGCTTTTCTCCTCCAACTTCCTTTTTTTTTTTTTACTTGGAGCTGTTGTCATTTTTTTTTTTTGTATTCTTCCACGTGATTTACAAACATGCGCACAGTGAGATAAACCGGTTTTCTCTTTTTGTTTTTCTCTTTCCTTTGAGCAAGAGAACGGAAAAGCGCGACTCACTGCCTAAACCACTCAGGGAAGGCTCTGGTTAGAGTTTCTTCTTCTTTGTCGTTTTTTTTTTTCTTAATGGGAGGGTGCTGTTTTTGTTTTGTTTTGTTCTGTTTGTTTAACGAAAAAGTGAGGAAAAGGCTGTTGTTTTTTTTGTTTCTCTTTTTTTTTTTTTTCTAGTATCGAAGAGGCGAGGAGAGCTGCTGACCCACCTCTTCATTGTACATGGTGTTTTGTCGGCGTTTGCGCCATGCAACGAGCTGTCTGTGGCTTTTTATGCTGTTTTACGTTGGGGTTTATATTTAAATCGTGGCTCTTTGTGATGTTCAATTCAATCTGTTTTTTTTCTTTTACTCATTTGCTAAGTTCACCGTAAGCTTGACAACAACAACAAAAAAAGTTGTAATATTTGAGCAGAACAACGAGACCATCTCGCTTGATGCTGAGGTATCGTAAAAGATGAAGGAGGAGACCGTGCTTCGGCCTTTGTTTTCAGTTCTCGTGCATATGTTGAGATGAGGTGGATGAAGGCACCGTCTATAGCTTCACACCTCTTGTCTTCACCGGTTCGCATCAGTTGTTCACTTTACAGTAACTGAAAGAACTACTGGCGTTGCTTTTGTCTCAGTGCACTGCTGCAGCAAGAGACGAGGAAAAAAAAAAAGGCAAAACACGCTTACACAAAAGCACCGACTCGCGTATAAACAGCTCTGGATGTTGGCTGCTTTGAGGGAATCCGACAACAATGTGTGTACATGTGTGTGCGTCCATTTGAAAAAAAAAAAAAACAAAGGCAAACGTTAACACAGTAACATTTTTTTTTTCAATTTCACTACTCTCCCTTACTTTTTTTTCTGTTTGTTCTTTTTTTTTTTCGCTTTACCTGACAACATACACTCATTTACTCTCGCGCCGATCACTATAAACGTGATCCTTTGAAAGCTTGTCTCTTCACATCTCGGCACAGATCCAACAAACAAATACGCACACACACACACACATACACAGTCATTTCTTTTTTATTCTTGCTTTCTTTTTTCCAGTGCTCTGTTGTTCTCTTTCGAACCCTTCACGCCGCGATCATCTATTAAACAGCTGCACTGTGCCTCTTCGAAACTGCTTTTTTTTCTGCCACTCTTCTGGATCCTCAAACGCTAGAGTTTGCGATACCCCTTTTTTTTTTGTGTTTTCTTCCTTTCACGTGTTGATGCTGCTTGACGACACACACTTTTTGTTTTTCTACTTCGTCGAATAGAAGCTGAGCCGTGTAGGTACATTTACATTTCTATTTGCCATCGGTGCCGTACGTATTTCGTGTGACAATACCACCACCCATCTGCTCGTATGTGATTTATTTATATATAAGCACGCTTAAGCTGCTTCCCTTTCCTGTTTTTTTTTTCTCCTTCATTTGTTCCTTATGACTGCACCCAGCCACTCAAAGCGGTCGCGCAAGGAGGTGCGGCTAGGAAAGAACCCCGACGTCGTATACTGCGAGGAGGACCGCATTGGCCAGGGTCAGTTCGGCACCGTTTACCGCGGTTTATGTCCTGCCACGAACACCGTCGTGGCCGTGAAGCTGCTGCGCGACTTGCTCTCCGCGGGAAATAGCGAAGTCGTTAGTCGGGGTCGCACTGCGGCGCCAGAGACGGAGACCACCCACGACTCGAAAAATGGCGCAACCACCGCGGCGAAGCCACGCCCGCGATTCCCTTCGGAGCTGGAGCTGCTGTGGACTCTCCGCGGTGACCACTGCCCCAACATCGTCCACGTTCTCTCTGTGTGGAATAAGCCACGCAAGCACCACTCCAATGCAAGCGGCAACGCTGGCAAGGCCGCTGGCGGTGGCGAAAGCGACGGTGCAAATCAGCCGTCGTCGGCCTCTGCTGCCCGTACCGCTGACACGCGGGAGCGTCACTCCAATGTGTACGTGCTCGTGACGGAGTACTGCGAGGGCGGCGACCTGCAGCACCGCCTGCAGGCCCTCGACTCGAACGTGCCGGCCCACGTCGCCCGTTCCTTCACCTACCAGCTGTGTAACGCTCTCTACACCCTGAAGCGGCGCCGCATTGTGCACCGCGACATCAAACCAGCAAATCTGCTGCTTAGCACGCGTGACTGGGAGACGGCGACGCTGAAGGTGGCGGACTTCGGGATGGCTAAAGCGGCACCAGTACCCAAAGCCGTGAAGAGTGACTCTACAAACAGCGGCAGGGAAGATGGGGATGCTGCGGCTACGGCCACGAGTGGACTGCTTCACGACGGCGACGACGACGAGAGCAGCACACTGCCTTCCACTCTCTTCTACTCTGAGATGGGTACGCCGATGTACATGTCACCGGAGCGCATTGCCGGGCAACCCTACGACTACAAAGCCGACGTCTACTCCGCCGGGATGGTGTTGCTAGAGATGATGCGCGGCGCCTGCGTGCGGGTGACGCGGGTGTCGCAGCTGCGGACGATGGTGCCAGAGACAATTCAGCGGATGCGGGTGCGCTACACCGCAAAAGGTGAGGCGCCGCCAGCGTGGCTGGACTTGGTGCAGAGGATGACCGCCACCGATCCGGCGCTGCGCTACTCCGTCGAGGACGTGCTGCGGCACACATGGTTCACGGAGGCCGTCGGGCCGGCGCTCCCTCCACTGACGTTTGCATTGCCGCCAGAGGCGCAGCAGCGAAAGGCTGTGGGGACGGCTGTCAATGATGCGGCAGCAGAAGACACCGCCGTCACCGTAGCTGCGACATCAGACGCTGCCCACGAGATGGAGGGGGTACATGGCGTTGACAGCTCCCCTGGCCAACCAGCTGCTACGACTGCTGCTACCATGGATCCCTCCACTGTGGCAGCTGCGGATGCTCCTTCCTCCAACCCTGCTCCAAACGATGACGCGGTGCACGAGACGGTGACAAAGGCGCTCCCTTCACCGACGCCGGCGGAGGCCGCGGCAACCACGGCGAGTGGCGGCTGCCGTCGCCAGGAGCCGCTGTCGCACTGGACGCTGCTGGGTGTGTGTGCCGGCATCGACCCGCGGCACAACACAGCCCGCTGCGTCTACACCGGACTTGTTCCCAAGTCACGACACGGTGCACCGCTGAACACCACCACCACCACCACCGCGACTACGGCTGTGCAGTCGACGGCGTTCTCGCTGCCCGCGGCGTGCGGACCGCACATCATCACACATGCCGTGCGCGGCTTCGTCGACGCCGTGTACCTCTATGTTCTTCAGGACGAGCTGGACCCTGTCGGCGGGCTCACCCTCGTGTCCTTTCTCGTTGAACTCGTGCAGAACGGCTTCGGGACCTACCTCGAGTGCCTGGAGTCGCTCGGCGGCGCGAATGCAAGCAGCACCGTAGCGACCACACCTAACACAAGTACGACGTTAGTAGCGGACAGCGGCAGCGGCAACAACGCCGTGTGCGTGAACGGCCACCGTTTCGTCGTAAAGGACGTTGGGGGACTGCCAGAGGTATGGCGGCAGCTGATGGTGCGGCTGTCCCACGCGCAGGCCGTGTACAAGGCTCAGCTGCCGTCACGGATGCTGCAGGATGCGGCGCTGTGGCGGCGACGGGTGCTGACGGCGACGCTGCCCCCCGCCAACGCCGCCGGCGGCGGGAACGAGCCTGCCGAGGCGAGAGAGGCGGAGAACAGCAGACTGTATGCGGACTTGACGTCTTCCTCGGAAGGGGAAGCGGCCATGCCGGGTCTGCCGAACGTCGCCTCCATCACAAACGTCTCCGTCGCTGCTGCTGGTTCTGCAGCGGCGGAAGCAGCAGCAGCGACGTCATCGAGTCCGCCGCTTCGCGTTTACACATTGAGCACGCGAGCGGAGCAGCTGATCTTTGCCAAAGCCGTTGATTGTGTTCAGACCGAGGCACTCGCGGCGTTGATGGCCGCACCAGTGCTGCCGTCCCACGAATCTGCCGCGTTGTCGGCTGAGGACCGGCGAGCGAGCGCGCACAGCGGCGACGGAAACCCTCTTGACGCGGCGGATTGCTTGGAGGAGGAGGAGGCGGCAGCAGCGGCCGCCGCAAGGGCCCGTTGCAGCAGGGCTGCACGAGGGCTCTCGTCAGCACCGCCCGCACCGTTCGTAGCATCACCGGCAGGACGACGACGACGTCCGTCATGGTCTGCAACTTTGACGGCCGCTAACGCCGTTGACGTGGCAGCTGCCATGCCATCACACCGCGGCATCGCCTTGCTGCGCGTGTTGCTGCAACGTGCTGTGCTAAACGCCGCGGAAGTCGGGCTGGAGTCGGAGAGCCTCGCCGCTACCACACGCAGTGCCCCTCTCGACCCGTCGGCAGTCTCGCCCGTCGCGAGTCAACGCGGCGGGCCGGCGAACCTCTCCACGACTCCACCACCACCGTCATGTGCGTCGCCGCCTGCGGCGGCGGTAGGCACGTCATTGGAGGCCAGCGATGCGGAGCCGGGTGGGTGCGCTTTCGTGGTCCAAGTGCCCGTGTACGCGACGCTGCAGCCGTCGGACGTACAGGTGGTGGAGAGTTTATTGTGTGCGGCGACACGCGTCTTCATAAATGCCTGCAACGCCAGCTAGAGGGACAACGCCTGATGTGTGTGTGCTTCTTTTTTTTTTTTTGTACTCGCTTCATCCGCTTTCCCCTCTCCCTTGAGAAGTAACGTGGAAGTTGGTGCCATCGTCTGGAGCACTGTAGACAAACTGTTTCCCCGGTTTGTGTGGCACACTTTTTTACTACTGCGCTTTTTAGAGAATAGTTCAGCGTTCTGGCGCCACTTCTTTTTTTTTTTTCTATTTAAGCTCTGCTTCCCCGTTTTGTTTTCTATTTTATTTTGGCGTTCTCTGGTTGCCGTGCTTTTTTTTTTTTTTCGAGATCTTCTTTTGCTCATTTATGAACTTATATTTTGTTTTACTTTATTTCGATTTACTGTTATTATTATTATCACTTTTTTTTTTTTTGTATTTGCCGCATGGCGGCATATGAAAAGAGCTCCAAAACTAAACAATACACACACACACACACACAATAAAAGAAGATGACGGACAAAGGCGATTGATAACAAAATGAAAGACGTGCAACGCTGCGAGCTTATTATCATTATTTTCTCCTGCCGCGATGAGATTTCAGAAGCTGGTAGGGGATGGGCGAGCCTTCTTCGTCGGAAAAAGGACCATTTGCTCTTCTGCGCGGAAGCGTCGCTTACTTCAAGTTGCGGGAGTGGTCACTAGTGTTCACAGTAGCAGACAACAACAACAACGCAAAGAGAGAGAGAGAGAGAGAAAGGCGTGCGTTCTTCTCCCGTCTTTACCGGCCTGTGGATGAGAAAGGTGAAGGGCAACTGCTTCTGTATTTGCGCTAATAAGGAAGGAGCACGTGAGCGCTTTTCCACCAGTCTCACGTGGATCAGAACACACGCACAGATGCCCAGGTATAGATGATCAGGTTGCCTCTCTTTCCTTCCCCGTCTCCCCATGTGTCCACTCCCTTCTCTCTCTCTCTTTTTTTTTTTTTTTTGTTTGTTTGTTACGCATCACGCTACAGAATTACCACTACACTCTTGTCTTGTCTTTTTTTTTTTTCCCCCTGTTTTAGCACAGTAAGAAGCACCAGGACAGCTGCAAACAAGAAAAAGAAAGAAGAAAAAAAAAAAAAGAACATAAAAGAGAATATCGTTTGTACAAGAAGAAGAACGGCAGCCTCTCTCTCTCTCTCCTTGCGTCGTTTGAGTAGATAGGTAGCGTCGCCGCTTTCTGTTTTTTTTTTTTCATCTTTGTCAGTTGGCTTTGAAATACACACACACACACACACATTAGCACCATTGTGGCAACAGCAGCAGCTGAGTTTTCCCCTTACTATCTTTGTAGATGCGTGGCTGGCTCCCGGTCGTTTGGTGATTGACGTTTACTTCACTATTTGGTTGTGTAGCTTCGAAAACGTTGATTTCAGCGTGGTTGAATATTTTCGTGTTAGTCTGAAAGGCAGAAAAAGGGATTAAAAAAAAAGGCGGAACATATTTTTTTTTTTCGGTTTGCGAGCTTTCTTTTCCTTCGTTTACAATCCACTCAGCTACAATAACAAAAAAAGAAGAGCATAGCGTACTCCAGTTTTTCTACCAGCGTTCATGTTGCGCAGCAACAATGAATACGCAAGGCAGCGTGCGGGACCACTGCCCCCGCCGTCTCCATCCTCCTCCTCCTCACAGGCCATGGCCGCCAACGCCGCCGACGCGTCCTCGCTGCCTGACCAGTATTCTCCACCGAATCTCTTGTCGCGCGGCCTCGTCCCACCACTGCTGCACTCCCCACCACCCAGTAGTGACGTCAGACCTCCGCAACAACAGCAGCTGCACTCTGCACCGCAAGCTTCGCTGAGTCGTGCAGGCCAGCCCTACGCGGCCCTCACCCCGGAGCGCGAAGACGCGTTACGGGCAAAAGGCCGGCAGCTGCTGGAGGAGCACCGTCGCGAGATCGCTGGTGGGGACGGCGTCGCGTACAGCCCAGAGGAGAGAGCGGCACTGCAGCAACGTGGTATGGAGCTGCTCCGCGCGGCACGGGAAGAGGCAGCGGCAAACGGCGGCCAACACGTGCCCGCCCCGCTGCTAAGCGCCGCCGCCCGCGTGGCGGCCGCCACGGCAGCGACGACGCGGCGACGCGGCAGGAGCAGCGGCCACGATGGCCGCCGCAGCCATAGCAGCCATCGCGACGACAGCGGTGAAGGCGGGGAAGGCGACAGGGTGAACGAGCCAGCTGCCGCAGCGCTGGTCCACTCTCCCCAACAGCAGACAACGCAGTCACAGACGAAAGAGGCGCACGCGGTGGCCGCAGCGCCGCAGCCCCCCATGCAGGAGTTGATGGCAGAGGTGGCACGACTGCGACAGCTCGTCGCGGCGCAGCAGGCGGAGCTGTCTGCCACCCACGCCGCACCACCACCACCAGCGCCGCCGTCCTCGCCTTCGTCTTCGCAGTCTGCAGAGGTGTTCACCGCGGCACAGCTGGAGTCGGCGCGGCAGGATTTGATTCGGCAGTTTAATCAGCACATGGCGCAGTGCGAGCAAGCGAATCAGAACTACTGGGCGCAAGTGTCGGCTGAGCATCAGCAGGTGGTGACCACGCTGCAGAACGAGTGCGCAGCACTCAAGCGTGAAATCGCGGCGACGCAGTCCGCACAACACGCCGAGAACGAGTCCGCTGCGGAGGCGGCCGCGTCGCTGCATCAAGCCGTGACGGTGCTGAAGCGGGAACTGAACGAGGCTCAGCAGGAATGCGCTGCCGCCCGCCTCGCACGTGAGGCGGCGGAGCAGGAGGTGCACCTTTTGACGGAGCAACTGCGTGAGCAGAGCGACGAGTTGGTGCACCTCCAAAACCAGCTCTCGGCGGCGGTGGCGGAGATGCAGGCGGCACACGCTGAGACGGAGCAAGCAGCGCGGACGGGGAGCGCAGAACTGCAGGCCATCCGCGACCGTCTTCTAGAGTCGGAGAGCGCGTACAGCGAACTTGAGGAGCAAAACGCTGAGCTACGCGCCGCCAACGCGAGGCTGGAGGCTTCAGCTCTTACCGCCACTCCCGCCGTCGCTACCACGCCACCTACCCATGACGCCGCGAATCCGTTCGCTGACGAAGACGCCGAGGATCCGTTCGGCGGACCATCAAACACAGTGTCCATTGCAGCTCCCTTTGCTGCTTCGGCCCCTGCCGTTGACCACAACGAGCTGCATGCGGCTCGCCAGCGCATCGCTGAGCTGCAGGAGCGAAACGATGACCTGGCAGCTTCGAATGCGGAGCTGAAGGCCACCATTGGAAGGCTGGAGGCTGCGCGTGTGACGACGGCCTTTGCAGCTCCTGCTGTTGCCGCCCACGACGTGGGGAACCCGTTTGTGGACGAAGACGCGGAGGATCCGTTCGGCGGCTCCTCACACGCCGCTCCTGCTGCTGCTCCTGCTGTTAGTAGTGGCAGTGCTGCGGCTGATGCGGACAATGAGCTGGCGGTGGCACGTCAGCGCATTGCTGAGCTGGAGGCAAGGTGTGCTGACTTGGAAGCGGTCGCGGCGGAGCTGGAGGCCGCCAACGCAAAGCGAGATGACGATCCAAACACCGCGGTTTCTGCGGCGGCTCGCGCGCCACACGAGGGTGACGCTGAAAAGCCATTTGCTGATGGTGATGCCGAAGACCCTTGTGACGGCTTCTCACACGCAGCCCCGCTTTCTGCGCCTACTGCGTCCGACGAGAGCGAGCTGACAGCTGCTCGACAGCGCATCGCTGAACTTGAGGAGCAAAACGCTGAGCTACGCGCCGCCAACGCGAGGCTGGAGGCTTCAGCTCTTACCGCCACTCCCGCCGTCGCTACCACGCCACCTACCCATGACGCCGCGAATCCGTTCGCTGACGAAGACGCCGAGGATCCGTTCGGCGGACCATCAAACACAGTGTCCATTGCAGCTCCCTTTGCTGCTTCGGCCCCTGCCGTTGACCACAACGAGCTGCATGCGGCTCGCCAGCGCATCGCTGAGCTGCAGGAGCGAAACGATGACCTGGCAGCTTCGAATGCGGAGCTGAAGGCCACCATTGGAAGGCTGGAGGCTGCGCGTGTGACGACGGCCTTTGCAGCTCCTGCTGTTGCCGCCCACGACGTGGGGAACCCGTTTGTGGACGAAGACGCGGAGGATCCGTTCGGCGGCTCCTCACACGCCGCTCCTGCTGCTGCTCCTGCTGTTAGTAGTGGCAGTGCTGCGGCTGATGCGGACAATGAGCTGGCGGTGGCACGTCAGCGCATTGCTGAGCTGGAGGCAAGGTGTGCTGACTTGGAAGCGGTCGCGGCGGAGCTGGAGGCCGCCAACGCAAAGCGAGATGACGATCCAAACACCGCGGTTTCTGCGGCGGCTCGCGCGCCACACGAGGGTGACGCTGAAAAGCCATTTGCTGATGGTGATGCCGAAGACCCTTGTGACGGCTTCTCACACGCAGCCCCGCTTTCTGCGCCTACTGCGTCCGACGAGAGCGAGCTGACAGCTGCTCGACAGCGCATCGCTGAACTTGAGGAGCAAAACGCTGAGCTACGCGCCGCCAACGCGAGGCTGGAGGCTTCAGCTCTTACCGCCACTCCCGCCGTCGCTACCACGCCACCTACCCATGACGCCGCGAATCCGTTCGCTGACGAAGACGCCGAGGATCCGTTCGGCGGACCATCAAACACAGTGTCCATTGCAGCTCCCTTTGCTGCTTCGGCCCCTGCCGTTGACCACAACGAGCTGCATGCGGCTCGCCAGCGCATCGCTGAGCTGCAGGAGCGAAACGATGACCTGGCAGCTTCGAATGCGGAGCTGAAGGCCACCATTGGAAGGCTGGAGGCTGCGCGTGTGACGACGGCCTTTGCAGCTCCTGCTGTTGCCGCCCACGACGTGGGGAACCCGTTTGTGGACGAAGACGCGGAGGATCCGTTCGGCGGCTCCTCACACGCCGCTCCTGCTGCTGCTCCTGCTGTTAGTAGTGGCAGTGCTGCGGCTGATGCGGACAATGAGCTGGCGGTGGCACGTCAGCGCATTGCTGAGCTGGAGGCAAGGTGTGCTGACTTGGAAGCGGTCGCGGCGGAGCTGGAGGCCGCCAACGCAAAGCGAGATGACGATCCAAACACCGCGGTTTCTGCGGCGGCTCGCGCGCCACACGAGGGTGACGCTGAAAAGCCATTTGCTGATGGTGATGCCGAAGACCCTTGTGACGGCTTCTCACACGCAGCCCCGCTTTCTGCGCCTACTGCGTCCGACGAGAGCGAGCTGACAGCTGCTCGACAGCGCATCGCTGAACTTGAGGAGCAAAACGCTGAGCTACGCGCCGCCAACGCGAGGCTGGAGGCTTCAGCTCTTACCGCCACTCCCGCCGTCGCTACCACGCCACCTACCCATGACGCCGCGAATCCGTTCGCTGACGAAGACGCCGAGGATCCGTTCGGCGGACCATCAAACACAGTGTCCATTGCAGCTCCCTTTGCTGCTTCGGCCCCTGCCGTTGACCACAACGAGCTGCATGCGGCTCGCCAGCGCATCGCTGAGCTGCAGGAGCGAAACGATGACCTGGCAGCTTCGAATGCGGAGCTGAAGGCCACCATTGGAAGGCTGGAGGCTGCGCGTGTGACGACGGCCTTTGCAGCTCCTGCTGTTGCCGCCCACGACGTGGGGAACCCGTTTGTGGACGAAGACGCGGAGGATCCGTTCGGCGGCTCCTCACACGCCGCTCCTGCTGCTGCTCCTGCTGTTAGTAGTGGCAGTGCTGCGGCTGATGCGGACAATGAGCTGGCGGTGGCACGTCAGCGCATTGCTGAGCTGGAGGCAAGGTGTGCTGACTTGGAAGCGGTCGCGGCGGAGCTGGAGGCCGCCAACGCAAAGCGAGATGACGATCCAAACACCGCGGTTTCTGCGGCGGCTCGCGCGCCACACGAGGGTGACGCTGAAAAGCCATTTGCTGATGGTGATGCCGAAGACCCTTGTGACGGCTTCTCACACGCAGCCCCGCTTTCTGCGCCTACTGCGTCCGACGAGAGCGAGCTGACAGCTGCTCGACAGCGCATCGCTGAACTTGAGGAGCAAAACGCTGAGCTACGCGCCGCCAACGCGAGGCTGGAGGCTTCAGCTCTTACCGCCACTCCCGCCGTCGCTACCACGCCACCTACCCATGACGCCGCGAATCCGTTCGCTGACGAAGACGCCGAGGATCCGTTCGGCGGACCATCAAACACAGTGTCCATTGCAGCTCCCTTTGCTGCTTCGGCCCCTGCCGTTGACCACAACGAGCTGCATGCGGCTCGCCAGCGCATCGCTGAGCTGCAGGAGCGAAACGATGACCTGGCAGCTTCGAATGCGGAGCTGAAGGCCACCATTGGAAGGCTGGAGGCTGCGCGTGTGACGACGGCCTTTGCAGCTCCTGCTGTTGCCGCCCACGACGTGGGGAACCCGTTTGTGGACGAAGACGCGGAGGATCCGTTCGGCGGCTCCTCACACGCCGCTCCTGCTGCTGCTCCTGCTGTTAGTAGTGGCAGTGCTGCGGCTGATGCGGACAATGAGCTGGCGGTGGCACGTCAGCGCATTGCTGAGCTGGAGGCAAGGTGTGCTGACTTGGAAGCGGTCGCGGCGGAGCTGGAGGCCGCCAACGCAAAGCGAGATGACGATCCAAACACCGCGGTTTCTGCGGCGGCTCGCGCGCCACACGAGGGTGACGCTGAAAAGCCATTTGCTGATGGTGATGCCGAAGACCCTTGTGACGGCTTCTCACACGCAGCCCCGCTTTCTGCGCCTACTGCGTCCGACGAGAGCGAGCTGACAGCTGCTCGACAGCGCATCGCTGAACTTGAGGAGCAAAACGCTGAGCTACGCGCCGCCAACGCGAGGCTGGAGGCTTCAGCTCTTACCGCCACTCCCGCCGTCGCTACCACGCCACCTACCCATGACGCCGCGAATCCGTTCGCTGACGAAGACGCCGAGGATCCGTTCGGCGGACCATCAAACACAGTGTCCATTGCAGCTCCCTTTGCTGCTTCGGCCCCTGCCGTTGACCACAACGAGCTGCATGCGGCTCGCCAGCGCATCGCTGAGCTGCAGGAGCGAAACGATGACCTGGCAGCTTCGAATGCGGAGCTGAAGGCCACCATTGGAAGGCTGGAGGCTGCGCGTGTGACGACGGCCTTTGCAGCTCCTGCTGTTGCCGCCCACGACGTGGGGAACCCGTTTGTGGACGAAGACGCGGAGGATCCGTTCGGCGGCTCCTCACACGCCGCTCCTGCTGCTGCTCCTGCTGTTAGTAGTGGCAGTGCTGCGGCTGATGCGGACAATGAGCTGGCGGTGGCACGTCAGCACATCGCCGATCTTGAAGACGCACTCTCGGAGGCGGCGGCTGACATCGAGAAGCTGCAGGAGGACCTGGAAGAGAAAGAGTACCTTATTCAGGCTCTCCGCGCCGGCGAGGCGGCGCTGGGTTCGCTGCCAGCGGACATGGGGACGAGCAGCGGCAGCGGCTGGGGCGTCGTGCTGCCATCCAACTCGGTGGACGAGCCAAGTGCCGAGGATACATTACCTGGTCTGCGGGCGCGTGTGGCGGAGCTGACACGGCAGCTGACGGAAGAGCGCCGCGCACATCGTCGCACCGTGGAGAAGCAGCAGCAACTGGCGGCATCGTCGCCAAAGCCGCTTTCGCAGTCGTCGCAGCTCGTGCCGGGGATGGAGGAGTTGGGACGGCAGTACGCTGATGTGCAGCACCGCCTCTCGCTTGCCGAGGAGACGAGTGCAGAACTGGAGGTGGAGGTGCAGCGTCTGCGGGAGCGGAGCAGTCGTGCGGAGGAGCTAGCTGCTGCGCAGCCTTCTGTCCAGACGACTGCGAACGTGGTAGAGATGCCCGACCATGCGCTTCCTTTAGCAGGCACGGCCGTAGAGAATCCGTTTGCGGAGAGGGACGAGAGCGACGAGGCGGCGGAGGAGGGTGACGACTTGGAGGCGGCCGTGGTGACAATACGGAGTAGTCGCGTCAGGCAGCAGAGCAGCCTCCACGGGAACAACAGCCAAGGTGATTTGCCGCGGCCACCGCTGCCTCACCCGACGCTGTTCGAGAAGGGGGAGGAGGAGGACGATGACGACGGCGGCGGCCACAACACGCCAGAGACGCAGGTGTCCTTCCACATGGACCGCAGCAGCACGGCCCCGCACGGCCCACACGAGCTGGTCAATGACAGTGTCTTCGGCGAGGGCGAGGACATCGAGTGTCGCGGCTCCGCCTTCACTCGTGACCCTTATTCCTCGCCTGGCAGGGAGGAGGAGCAGAGCGAGACGCAGACAACGTCGGCGGCTGTTCGCGGCGATGAGGCCGCGCGAGGTACCCTGCGCGAGAGGAGTGGCGAGCTGTTCGACGACGAGGAAACTGCCGAGGACGTCGACGTGTCCGTTAGCACGCGCGTCGCCGCCGCACGCGGGCGCATCCCACCGCCGCATCCAAGCAAAGTCGAGGACAGCGGTATCGCGATGCAGAGGCTGGGTCGACAGTACGCGGAGGCCCAGCAACGCCTTCTGCGCTCTGAGGAGACGCGGCAGAGTCTGGAGAATGAGGTGGCGGAGCTGCGACACATGCTGGAGCAGCTGCAGGCGAGTACTGCCACTCCCACTGCTACTGCCGCAACGTCTTCTTCCTCTCCCAATACGAGGCATCACCAAAACGATCACCACAACCACCACCACCCGAACCTCGAGCGCACCTGTGCAGGCCATAGCGGCAACGAGCTGGACGAAGACCCGGATGAGGAGGAGGAAGTGGCGGAGGCGACGCGCACTATGACGACGTCGTCTGCCTCGTCAGTACCCACCGCGGCGCGTGAGTGGCCAACGCCGAACCCACTCGGCACCCCGACAGTCACCTCGGAGGAGGCGTCGCAGCACCGCGTCTCGTCTGGGCGGGCGGACAAGGACGACGCAGATTTCGATCCTGCCACCACCGCCACGCACTCAGAGCAGGGTGTAGCAGCGGAACACGGGGACAGCGATCCGCAACAGCCACAGCAGCCGGGTCACTACTGCCAGCACAACAATGCAGAGGCTGAAAAGGATGCGGCAGCGATCAACGCCGCGCTGTATCGCCGCATCGCTGAGTTGGAGACGGAGTTGCAGACAGCGATGACAAACTACGAGGAGGAGTTGCAGGCCGTGGCCGACGCCGCGGCGGATCGCATTGCAGCGCTGGAGCAGGAGTACGCGGCTGCCACGGCGACGAAAGCCGCTGAGACGCCTAAGGCGACGGCGAGGGAGGAGAGCGACGTCTTCGGCCTTGCCGCCGCTGCGTCAGAATCAGGGAAGGAGGCCCAGCAGGTGGATCAAACAAATGCCGAGCTCTCGGACGCGTCCCCGCTCGCCGTCTCCGCCACCGGTGCTGCGCCGGACTCCCTGGCTATAGTGGCGGCAGCGCGTGTGGAGTGGGAGGCGGACATGGAGGAGGAGCGGCAGGTGCATCAGCAGCGGGTGCACGCATGCGAGCGCGAGATCGAGGCGCTGAAGGCCGACATCGCGACCCGCGATGTCGAGCTGGAAGTGCTTCGCAACAAGGACCAGGCTAATCAGGAGAATGTACAGGCTGTTCAAACGAAGCTGGCTGACGCCCGCCAGGCCTACCACGACATCCAGATAGAGCTGCAACATGCGCAGGAGCGGTTGACGTTCATGTCAAACGCGTTGGAAGAGATGCAGGCGGCTCACAAAGCGGAGCTGGACAATTTCAGCGCGGAGTGCGACCGCACCATCGAGGAGCACGACGAGCTGCTGCGGCAGCGTCTGGAGGAGCAGGAGACCTCGTACGAGGAGGCCGTCCAGCAGCTCGACCAGCAGCACCAGGATCAGCTGCGCTTGCTGGCCTCGTCCTCCGCCGAGGAGGCTGCGACGTCCCACACGAGGGACGAAGGAGAGGCCGAGAAACAGCGGGCGGAGGCGGCACACTGGAAGGAGCAACACGACGTCCTGCAGGAGCGCTTCGATCAGCTGCAGCGCGACTACGACGACTTCGCGCAGGACACCGCCGCTTTACAGCGGCGTCTGCGGGAACAGGAGGCCGCGCAGCGGGAGCGGGAGCAGAGCCGCCCCACCCGCGACGCCGCGGCACAGCAGCTGACGACGGTGCAGAAACGACTGGAGGAGATGACGCGCCTCGTCGAGGCAGCGCAGGCGGATGCGCAGACGCGGTCGAGTGAGCTGCGCGACACCGCGGCGCGTCATGCCGAGGTGGAGAGCACGCTCAGGGCGGAGCTGGCCACGCTGCGTGCTCAGGCGCAGTCCTCTCGCGAAGAAGTTGCGAAGCTGAACAGCTTGAACGAGGAACTGTCGGAGCTGCTGCAGCAGGGGGCGACCGGCGTCGAGGCAGCTCTGCGCGACCGCGACGCGCAGCTCAGCGCGCTAGAGATGCAGGTGCAGGACCTGAAGCTGCAGCTAGCCGCGGCAGGCGATCGTGTGGCGGAGCGGCAGACCCAGCTGCTAGACTTACGTGACTTGAATGACACCCTCCAGCAGCAAGCCGAGGAGTCGAAGGCGTCCATTCGGTCCCTAGAGTCGCAGTTGCGGGAGAGCAAGCGGGCATCGGAGGAGCAGTGTCGCACTGCCGCCCAGAAGGCGGACCGTGCGGTGCGCGACGCCGAGCAGGCACGCGTCGCCGCCCAGCAAGCCTTGGCGGAGCAGCACGCGTCACATCAGGGCGACATCGCGGCTCTGCAAAGGCAGCTGGACGACCTCCGCGACGAGCTCGAAGTCGCGCAGACCGTCGCGGCCACCGTTCCACTGGAGGCGCAGAAGCATCAATGCGATTTGGAGACGGTGCGGGAGCGGCTGACGGAGGCACTACGCACGCAGCAGGAACTGCAGCAGCAGCTGAAGAACAGCCGTGGCGAGGTGGAGCGGCAGCGCCGGCTGCTGCGCGGCGTCAACGCAGATGGCAGCGAGGTGGACGCTTCTGCTGCTGCTGCTGCTGCCGACGACGACGTGGAGGGCGTGCCGACCGGCGCGGCGGACGCCCGCGTGAACGCGTTGCTGCGCACGGTCGAGGAGTTGGAAGAGAAGCTGCAGGAGACGTCGACGGAGCGGGACACCCTCCAGCAGGAACGGGACCGCGTTACAATGCAGCTGAAGAGCGCCGCCCGTGTGGCCGACGTGAAGGAACAGGCGGCGCGGCGGCAGGAGGCGGAACTGCGCGGCATGCGCGGCCAGCTTGCCACCATCCGCGACGACCTGGCCCAGCGTGTGCAGTCGAACCACGCCTTGCAGCTCGAGATCGACCACCTGCATGAGCGGGTGGCCGACTTGACGAGCGCGAGCGCAGAGCTGCAGGACCAGTACGCAGCGGAGGTGGAGCGGCGCACCACGCAGGAGCACGCCGAGGCGCTCTTCTTCGCCAAGGCGATGACGATCCCACGTGTGCTGGAGGACCACGTGCGTGGGCTGTGCGCCGGCTACCATACCCTCCTGCAGGTCTCCAGCAAAGACCGCACCTACGTGTACGAGCGATGCGACACGATTGAGAAGGCCGCCGGCGAGGCGATGGCAGAGGCGGAGGCGCAGAGCCACGCCTACGAAGCTGCTCTGGCCGACGCGCAGGAAGAGCAGCAGCAGCTGAAGGCGATCATCGAGCAGCTGGAGGAGGCGCTACACAAAGCGGAGCAGACGCGCGACACCGCCGCTGCCGAGGCGAAGACTGCGAAGCAGGAGTTAGAGGCGGTGCAGCGCCAGTCACGCGAGGACGTCTTCAACGCCCAGCGTGACCTGCAGGTGGCAGAGCTGCAGCACGCCGACACGTTGCACTCCCTCTCTCTCCTACAAGATGAGGTGACCAACACCGCTGCCCTCATTAAAAACCAGAAAGCCACGTACGAGCGTCGCGAGTCGGAGCTGGCCGAGGAGGTGGCACAGCTGCAGGCGGAGTTGGAGACGCGCAAGGCTTCCGCGCGGCTGCTGCAGCAGAGCACTGAGGAGAACCGCAACGAGCTGCAGGACGTCGTGGACGCAGCAGAGCAGCGGCGCGACCAGGCGGTGCGGGAGGCGCAGGCGCTGCGCGCCCAGCTCGATCGCGTGCTGCCCCGCCTCGCGCAGCTGGAGGATGAGCAGGCGCAGCGCACGGCGGATCTGATGGACACGGCCCAGCAGCTCTCCGCCCTGCACAAGAAGTCCTCCTCCACGGAGGAGGTGTCGCGCAAGCACATCGAGGAGCTGAATCAGACACTGCAGGAGCTGCTGCATGCCCACACGGTGCTGCAGCGCACGCATACCACAACGGAGGCCACCGCCGACCGCCTCAAGACGCAGCTCGAGTCCACCGCGCAAGAGCTCGTTCGGACGACAACAACAGCACAGCAGCAGGAGGAGGAGCTGACACAGTTGCGCGGCCGCCTGCAGGAGGTTGAGACACGCACGAGCCGCATCATCGCAGACGAGCAGGCGCGGCTGCGCGACGCGGACCGCCGCATCCAGGGCCTGGAGCAGCGCAACGCCGCCCTGCAGCAGGAGTGCAAGTCCCTTCAGGAGGCGCATCAGTCCCTGCGCGTGGAGCTCGAGAGCACCGCCGACGCGCTGCAGCGCCGCACGGAGACGGCGAACGCGCAGGAACAGCAGCAGGCGCATCAAATCCGTCTGCTGCGCGAGCGCACCGATACGCTCGAGGCAGAGCGGCAAGAGCTGCTCTCCGCGGAGCAGTCCATCACGAAAGAGCGGGACGGCTGCCAACGCGAGATTCTTCAGCTGAAGCACAAGGTCGAGCACCTGCAGCGCCACCTCAGCGACGCGAACGACCACAACAACACGCTGAACCAGGAGATGGTGGAGCTGAAGACGGAGCACAGCGGCGAAGTGGACCGCCTGCGCGACGCGATCACGGATGCGCAGAAGGAGTTGGCAAAGTGCCGGCAACTACTGGCGGAGGCCGAGACGCATCAGGTAGAGCAGGACAGCACCCACTACAGCCTCACGACGGAGATGAACGTGCTGCGCGAGGAGCTGAAGTCGGCACGCGCGCAGGCGGAAAGGGCGGTGCAGCAGTACCAGAAGGAGAAGACGGAGCGAGAGGAGATGGCGACGCTGCTGCAATCGCAGATAGCGCAGCTGTACGAGGAGCTGCGCAGCAAGCAGGAGCAGCTGCGCGAACTAGAAAACACTTCGGCGAGCCAGCAGGACACGATCAGTGCGCTGCGCCAGGGTGTGGCGGAGCTGGAGGAGCAGCTGAGGCTCACGCGCAAGGAGCTGCTGGACATGCAGGAGGCGGCCACTGCGGCGAAGGAACACCACCGCCGCGACCGCTTCGAGCTGCAGTCGAAGCTGAACGACGCCGAGGACGCAGCCGCCGAGCTGAAGCGGCAGCAGGAGCAGTATCGTGAACGTATGACAACCAAGGTGGAGCTGTACGAGGTGGCGGAGCAGGCGCTGCGTGGCGAGGTGACAGACCTGCGCGCGGATGTCGCCCGGCTGGAGGAGGCTCTTGCTGCCACGACGCAGGGCAAGGACGCCGCCGAGGACATGAAGTCGCGGCAGGCGCACTCGATTCGGGCGGTGGAGTCCGAGGTGCAGGCTTTGCGAGCGCAGACGGCGAAGGACATGGCGGAGCTGTCGGCGCTGAAGGTGCAGCTGCAGCAGCGCACGACAGAGGTGGAGCGGATGCGTCGCGAGTCCGCCGCCCAACTCGCGGCAGAGAAACTAAAGTGGGAGGCCGCTCACGCAGCCGCCTGCGATGCGCTGGAGGAGGCGCTGCGTAAGGAACAGCAGGCGACGAAGGACGCCCGCGAGGCTCGCGAGCGCGCGCTGGCCTCGCTGACCCGCAAGACGAAGGACGTCGCGACGATGGAGGAGGAGTGCCGGGGGACGCGGGCCCAGCTGCGTCAACTGCAGCGCCGCGTCGACGTTGCCGAGTACCAGCTGACTGCACTGGAGGGCATGGCAAGGGACTCCGCCGCGGACCTCGGCGTGTCGCTGGCGGAGTTGATGGGCGGCACCTCCATCACAGATGAAAGGGGCCTCATCGCGCCGGACAGCCAGCTTGACACGAGCAGCGGTAGCATCGGTGGCGGTGGTGCTGCGGCGCACACGGCGGCGGTGGCGGCGGCGGGCGCCTCGGTGCAGGCGGTGCTGGACGAGTTGGTGCGTCGCCTCAACGTGTTCACGTTCGCCGCCAACACGCTTGACACGGAGGACGCGCAGCTGACGGCGCTCTCGCACGCGCTGGAGCAGCTCTTAGACGCGGTGGACGCGATGGCTGAGGCGGGCATGGGGGGCGACGGTGCCTCGTCAGCTGCTGCGAACTACACAGGCGGCGCTACACCGCTGCGTGGCGGGGGCGCCGCTCTCGGGTTGAACAACACCCCAGCGACGCGTGGCGCGGGCGTCCTCCACGGCGGCAACAACAGCAAGACGGGACTTCCCCGTTTGCTGACGTCTGGACAGCAGATCATCGTGCAGCAGATTAGCCAAGCTAGCTCTACCTACGTCCACCGCGTCGAGGACCACGTGCGAACGGCACAGCAGATGCTGCGTGCGGTGGTTCTCGCCGTTGGCGCACAGGAGGTGTTGGCAGGCAGTCCTTCCACACATCACCGCAACAACCCTCACCTCTCGAATAGCAGCGGCAGCATCGGCCACCAGTGCCCGACGATGGTGGCGCTCTCGTCACGGCACCGTCTGCAGGTAGCGGCGACCATCGCTGAACTGCACCGTCGTACCGCCACCCTCACCCGGGCGGTGGACCGCGTGACGGAGATCATTGTGGGCTCGCCTGCACCATTTAGTGGTGCTGCTGCTGCTGCTGGTGGTGTGTGTGGGTTGAGTGACTGCCCCGGCTCCCCTGTTCCTTCGCCGTTGACTGCAAACCTTCAAATGACACTGCAGGAGCTACGCCGCCTGTTGGCAGAGGCAGAGCGCTACGCTCTGCTGCCCTTCAACGAACTCCTCTGCACAGGCGGCAGCGGCGGTGATGGGGCGGCATCCTCCACGGGAGGCGCGGCGGCTGCAAGTGAGCAGAGTTACGGCGGACGTGGTAGGCAGGGCGATGGTCTTCGCACGTCGCCTTTACGAACGCAGCAACCACAGCAGCAACAAGCTCCGCCATCAGCAACATCGAGTGTATCGGCGGCAGGGCACCGCGCGTCCGCTCCCGATTCCGCCGGCACACGGCGCACGATGGATGGTGCTGCCTATGGCGGCAGCACGCAGCTGACGGTGCCGCCTCCGATGGTGTCTTCCCCGCCGCGCCGTGTCAGCGGTGCCGCCCCCTCGCGAACGCAGGCGGATGACTCCGGCATTGTCTCGACTCTCTCGCCAATCCCCCCGGATGAAGAAGCCAACTGGTTTTAAGCTTGCTATCAAGCGCAATTCAGGGTGATAGCTTTTCTTCTTTCTTTCTTCTTTTCGAAATCTGTCGTTCATGCCGTGACATGGCTTTCTGACCCAACTCCGCATGCTTTCTTTTAATTTTTTTTTTTTTGAGTCCGTAGCTGTTTCTGTATCTTCCCCTTGATGACGTCGTGTGTCTGTTTGGGGGGCAATTGATACCTTTTCCGAATCTAGTAGTTTGTTTTGTATTCCTAATGATCTCGCTGATGTTATGTACATTATACTCGTTTCTTGACCTGGCGGTTTTCACAGTTGTTTTCTCGGTGCTTTTTTTTTTGTTGTTGCTCTCTCTGTGTTGTTCGCAATCGTTAACACTTGCTTGATCCCTTTTTTTTTTTTACATTTGATCTAATAACCTACGCTGATGCTACCTAGAGAATTGCGCTGACTGAACCAGTTCTCTCTCTCTCTCTGCGTGTGTGATTGTCTTTCAATGTAATGTGTGCTGTATTGTGGCTCCGTCGTTGTGCGTATTGGGCTGGCTGAGCTTTAACAACAAGTAAGAGAGAGAAGAAAAAAAAAAAAAAGAAAGAGGGGTTTTCATTTTACCGTCTTCTTCTTTTTTTTTTCTCTCTCGTGATTACGTGGGAACGAATGATGATAAAGTTGCATTGCAATAAAGGAGCCACAGAACACCAAATGGAATTATAAAAAAAAAAAAAGAAAAACGGTATACCACGCACTATCACTGCAGCTACGGCTTCTTTGGTGGCCGTAGCTGCAGTGAACAGCTCTCTCTCTCTCTGTGCGAAGTCCGTGCTTGCGGTGAGACGTTCCTCGAGGCCTGCAAAGCGAACTTATCTGGTTGTCGGACGTTTTCCCATCCTGGTCAGCAATCCCTTTCAAATCCAGCCTCTAGAGACGCATCCTTACTTTTTCCACACAGAGGGGGAGCGAAAAAAAAAAAAGAAAAAGAAAAGCTGTTTCACAGGTGTGAGCATTCGACGGTGCTGTGTCTCTCTTCTCTTTTAGGGTTGCGTTCCTCCGTCGTTGCTCGTTCTACTTCTTTTCCATTTCCTTTAAAACAACAACAACGCATTCTCTTTCTTTTTGAACCCCACAGTATAATACACGCTTACCTTGAGACGCCATCGTCTCGGCTGTGAGTATATTTGTGTGTGCGTGAATTTACGTGAGCGTGTGCTTGTTTGCACCTGTGCTGACTTCTTCTTTTAGCTGACATCGTAGGCAGCGCTGTCAAGCAACGACAGCGAAACAAAAACCTAGAATAGAAAGGACAACAACAACAACAAGAGAAGAAAAAAAAAGAAGACATGAAATCGTCAGACATCTTCCATGCGTGCAAGTACACGCCAATTCTGCTGAAGAGTCGTTCCACCGACAGCGGTGTGAATCAGTACGGGCTGAAGCCGGTCACCTCCTACGACTATCTAAACCCGACAAACTTGGTGAACTTTGGTCGTGGCACCTCCTTCGACAACTTAGGCGTGCGCCGCTCCGATCGCGGGCAGATCGACTCCGCTCCCTCCCTTGGCGGCTCCTCCGTCTTCACGCAAGCGAAGATGCTCGGTCTGAGCGGCGATGACCAGCTGCGGCTGTGTGAATCCGAGACGACGCAGCTGCGTGTCTGCATGGCGAAGGGTGGCAGCACCTGCGAGCGGGAAAGCTTGTTGCTCGACTCCTGCCTCTCCAAAGTCGGTCACCTGCGCCGCGCCATCAGCAAAGCCGGAGCGGAGTTCAACGACTGGTTTATCCAGAACGTCTCCGATAATCACACGAAGCCGTTCCAGCACCGCCCACATGACTGGCGCCACTTCTACGCGCAGGAGAAGCTGGTGCGGGAAAAGCAGCAGAACGGGCACGCCTACGGTCGGCGGCCAAAGCAGTTTTCCTTTGGCGCTCGCTACGTCAAGACGGAGGGCTACGGCAAGCGGCCGCGTCTGCCGTACAACAAGTAGGAATGCATATGAGTATATATGTGTCTATGGGAGAAGAGGGGAAGGTGGGGGAGGTGAAAGGAAAGAAAGAAGAAAAAGCGTGTCACGTGTGTGTGTGTGTGTGTGTGTGTGCGCTTGTGCGATTTTTGCCACCACCCCCAGCTCCGCGTTGTTCCCTCTTTTTGTCAACGGTTGATTCCTTCCTAGCCGCGTTTTTTTTTTTTTTAGCTTGTGGTGATGTTTTGCTTTTTTAGCTCTTTTTTCTCCTCCTTTTCAGGATGGCTTGCTGTTTCTCTCGATGATGAAAACTGATTTGCCTTTTTTTTTTTTGTTCATGTGCTGGCTCTTTACAGTATAAAACAAAGAAAAGTAGTATAACCAGGCCTTCCCGCTGTGCCCTTCTCTCCTTCCCACCCTCACGTGAGCTTTCCTTGCGTGGCTTGTGTTGCTGTTCTTCGTTCCCTGACAGGGGCGGCTTGTGCGCTATCGTTGTTTCCACCGAGACCTCCCCGGCACACACACACACACACGCTTAAATTGTACTCAACACCAAACAAAAAAAAAATGGTCTACACATGCCCTCCTTTTTATTTATTTACTGCCGTCCCCTCGGCATTTAGCCCCTGTCGATGAAATTTCTTTTTTTTTTTTCCCCCTTTTCGAGTAAGTAGTTTTCTATTTTCCCATTTTTCTCCCACCTTATGTCTTGTTTCTATTTATTTTATTTATTTTCCCATCACAATGGCTCTTTGCTTTCTCTCCCCTGATGGCTCAAAAACAACAACAACAACAACAACCCTGTTAGCTCGCAAACCCCTCCCCCAGGAACAGGATTTTATCATTTCTCTTTTCTCATATATATATATATATATATATATATATATATATTATTTCTTTTCTTATACGCTAAAAACTAGAAAGAAGAAGAAGTAGGAAGACTGCAACATACACACTCCCTGAGACGCCCCTTTTTTTTTTTTCTATCATACTGTTATCTTTCATCGGTCGCTAGCTTCTTCGTTTCTCCCTCGTTGCCTCTTTTTTTTTCTTTTCATTTTCGTGTTTTTCTGCACGTCACACTTCAACTGCGCGCACATCCCCCCATGGCCATCCCTCTTATCGCCAACGCCAAGACGGTGAAGGAGGACAGCTATCTCTTCTTCGCCGTCACTCAAAAGTACTCCGTGCCGGCTGCCAGCGAGTGCTACCGCAATCCACGCGAGTTTAACCAACTCCTCCGTAGCCGCCTCCAGCAACGCAACCGCTTTAACCACGACCACCACGACACGTGCATGTACATCGCCAGATCCAAGAACGCCAACGTCGTCGCCTACACGGCCAATTTAGTAGACGTGAACACGATGCAGAACGTCGAGTCAGGCATCGGCCGTCACTGCGTCCTGCGGAAGGAGGATCCGATCCACCCGTACTTTGTGAACCTGGAACCCTCCTACGTGGAGGAGCGGCGACGCAAGGGCATAGAGTACGACTGCGATGACCTCAACATACTGGAGCGAACGATGGCCTACGGCGTCTCGGCTACGCCAATCAACACGGAAAGCGTGTTGCAGTACTGGGGGCGAAAGACGCCAGAGGCGTTTGCGGAGCTGCAGCGCAGCTGGGTGGCGGGTGGCAGCGCGGCCGTCTCCGAGAACGACGAGGCGGGCGAGGACAACGACGACGACGCTGACCGCTGCAAGACGCGCGCCAGCAACCTCACGGCCGACTCGCTCGACACGGTGCTGAAGGCGTGGTGGGCTCCCTTTCACCCTTACGTCTCGCACTTCGTTGCCTTGCCGACGTGGCCCGGCATCGTGCTCTGCCTCCCGCCGATGAGTAGGATGGATGGGAGTCGGCGCGGCAGCGTGAAGGAGACGAGTCTGACCAATAGCAGTGCGAAGCCGGCATCGGCCCCCTCTTCTAACGCGAACTCGTTGCCAGAGACGGAGAAGACGTGCACGACCTACGGCATCCATACAGAGCCGTCGCCCGTCACACCGCAGACCGGTATCCTGGCCGAGGACGACACGGTAGCCGTGATCATCTCGTTTATTGACGACGAGCTGAGCGTGGTGGAGAAGGTGTATGTGAGCAGCATCGAGCCCAAGCGCTTCTACCAACTGCCCAAGGTAGAGTACATTGAGGTATTTGGTGTGTCGCTCGCGACGGGCAAGCCGACGTATGAGAAGAAAACCTCATAGCCGCGCGAACGACAGCACAGAAAAGCAAACCAAACGAAAAATCACAGAAGTTGTTACTACCACCGTTTTTTTTTTTTGATTGTGGCCTTTGGGCGTTTGCGTGTGTATTTCTGTGTTTCTCCATGTGGATTTTATCATCGAAAAGACAACCACAGCTACACCAAGCAACACTGAAATCGCTGTCACGTTTACGCTTCAAGGAGAAGCAAGTGCGACCTGGATAGAGCAACACTCACTTTTGTTTGTTTATTTACACGACATGTACAAGGGGAGACTGACTCAGGCGCGTCTTTTTTTTTTTCTTCTTTCTTTAGAGGAACGTAAACCGTGAATAAAAGATCAGCAATTCTGTCTTCGAGCTCCCTTTCGAGTTTCTAGCGAGCCCCCTTAGTCTGCTAGCAAGCCAACACGGTCGTGCTGACTCCGCGCTCGCCACTATTTCCTTTTTTTTTTTTTTCGTGTTCCTTATTCGAGTTTTTTTTCTCTTTTTATTCTGCAGCAAAAATCCTTGTTTGACTCAGAGTGAGTGTCAACGTCGCAACTTACACAGATCAGCATGCAGGCAGAGGAAAAAAAAAAAAAAGCGGCAAGGGCGAGGTAGCGAGAGAGAGAGAGGGCGCAGCAGCTGGATCAATTAGAAGCAGCATCCTTTAGTGCTCCTCCTTATCCTCCTTTTTTTCTGTTGCTTTTTTCTCATTTCTTTTTTTTTTTCTGCTTCTAGCAGGACGCACGCAGGCAAAAAGATAGAGTAGCGAACCAGAAAGAATGAGAGCGCAGCAGCAGGAGGAGGAGGAGGAGCTGCACTGCGTGCTGCTTAAGCAGTGAACCCCACAGAAGACTTCCTGTGCTGATTTGGTTGACCAAGAGTAGTCACAGCTTTTTTTTCCCCCGCATTTCCCCAGCTCTCTCATTTTTGAGTTTTTTTTTTTCTTGTATTGTCATGGTGAAATGTCCTTTTTTTTCTCCTTTTCCATTCTCCAAAAAACGCAAGGAAACGACTGGAACGTCTTCTTTGTTTTTCTTCTCATGAGCTCTCTTTGTTGCTACTACATTTCAGTGCATTCACACGGTGCGATCTTGCACCTTTTTCTTTTCTGGTTGCTTGGAGAAGAAAAGTAGACATAAAAAAACAATAACATACAAAATACTGTGTGCTTGACCTCAACTCTTCACTCTCTTTCTCGTGTTCGATCGCAAGTAACAAAGCGAATATACTATATATATATATATATATATATATATGTGGATTACCGCTGCAGAGGTAAAGCTCAGTTATTGAAGAAAAGAAAATGAGGTACAAGAGGGGATTAAAAAAAAAAAAAAAGAAACAGAAGTAGACACACCAACCAGCTTTATGCTGTGACCAGTTACTCACTTTAAAACCAAACCATTCACTTGCCAAAAAAAAAAAAATAAAATCGAAAAAGGAAAAAGAGCCCACGACGCTCGAGTGTTGAAGCTGGTTTTGGAAAACGCATCGCTTTTTTTTCGGTGCACTGACACGAACTACATCCCAGGTCTGACGTTCGAAAAAAAAAAAAAGAACCTTAACTGAATTGAAAGAGAGTAGATGATCGCTACAGAACGAACAAAACTGTGTTTCTCCTTTTTTTTTTCCCTCAATCATCCCCCCTCCCTCCTGTATTTCGCTTTAAAACACACACACACACACACACACACCGCTACCGTTTCATATTTTCAAATTTGTAAAACAAACAGGTTCTTTTTTTTTTTTCTTTCTTCCTGTATACCACAACATTCAATCTAACAGGAAAACCTGACAGGTTTCTTTTTTTTTTATGTGTTTTGTCCTTTTATTATTCACGTGATTAATCTCTCTCCTTTTCTAGTGCATTTTTTTCCTTTTCCTTCCTAAAGTCCTTTACATTCTTCTTTTAAGCGTGCTGTTTTTTTTTTTTCTTTCACATTTCTTCCCCTGCTCACTGATTTTTTTGCTTTCCTTCTTCTTCTTTCAGAACCTTTTTTTCTTGATTAGTTGCGTACGACACTTTTTCCCCCTCTTTCCACATCTCGTGTGTTCTGCCCCTGCCAAGTCACAGGAAAAAGAAGATTCAGCGTTGTGAAGGAGCTACAGTCAGCTTTTGGCTTTTTTTTTTGTCTTGTCTTTTTCTCCGTAACTACAAATAGAGAAAAAGAGAACAACAACAACACAAAAAAAAAAAGAACACAAAGCTAAGAACAACAATCAATCAAAGAAAAAAAAAAATAATAATGTCAACCTCTGTTGCGACTCAGCTCTTCCGCGGTTTCCTGTGGAGGCCGGTTTCGCCCTCCGCCAAGGAACCGTCCAGCCTGCCGGGGACTCGCAACTTGAACTCCGATGTTCTCGTCGCCGGTCCAAGCATTATGGTCAACTTGTACCAGCTTAACCGGGCTATCCGCCGCGGTCTGGTGGAGCGCTCTCGCTTCAAAGATGATCATCATGACACTTGTATGTTCATCCAGCGCTCTAAGAACCTCAACGTGGTGGCCTATACGGCAAACCTGGTGGACAGCAAGACCGGCACCGCCGTTGCGAGTGGTGCAAAGAGAGCGGACTGCACCTTCAAGGCAAGCGACCCGCTGCATGCGTACTGGATCAAGATCGAGCCCGAACACGTTGCCCGCCGCCGCGCTCGGGGTGAGATGGAGGACATGTGCGAGTTGAGCGTGATCGAGCGCAAGCTGGCTTATGGCTGCAGTGCGAATCTGATTTCGAAGGAGAAGTTCATGGCGGAGGTGTTGCCCGACAAGGCGTCGCGCAGTGCGGCGACAAGCGAGGAGAAGCGGGCGATTGAGGTGCTGTACGACGAGCTGCACCCGTGTCTCTGCAAATTTGTGGCGATGCCGTCGTGGCAGGTGTGGATGGTGCGGCTGCCTCCGCTGTCGGAAAGCACCACTGCAGCCGCGGCGACCCTCGACACGGACGACGATGGCTCGCCTGCGTCGGTGCGTGCCTCTCGCGACAGCGAAGATGGCGAGTCGGCGAACGCGTTTAACATCAACGACACGGTGGTCGTGATGCTGGCCTTTATTGACGGCGAGCTAAGCGTGCTCCAGAAGGTGTACGTGTGTAGCGTAGAACCCAAGCACTTCTACCAGATGCCCAAGGTGGAGTACATCGAGGTGTACGGTACGTCGGTCGCGACGGGCAAGCCGACGTATGAGAAGCGGTTGAACTAACGCAGCACGATCGCCGCAGAGATATATACGCACACGTACAAAGACAAAGAGAGAAACAGGCAAAAAGAGTTTAGAACTACGTAGCGTTCTTTTTTTGTTATCCCCTCTTTCCCTCTTCGCAACTTGTTCATGCTCGTCCATCAGTTGCGGCTCCTGCGTACCGTCACTTGTGCACATGTACCACTGGCTTCTTTCTTTTTCCTCTACCTAGACGAAGCTGCTCGCCATTGTGTGCGCGTCGTTGTCGCCGTTTTTTTACTTCCGCCTCCTTCTGCCTACCCGTTACTGAAGATGATGTACTTTTTTTTTTTTTTTATCAAGGTTACACATTCAAACCTTCGTTTTCGTGTTGCTTCTTGTTTTTCCTGTTTTTTTTTTTTTTAACTGTATTGTTGAGTTGTTTTTCAAGATGGTTAGCTTCTTGCCTTTTTTCAAAAGGGGCGTGCGATGACCGTTCTTGTTTTTTTTTTTTTGTTATTTTTGCTTTTTGAGTCACTTCTTTTTCTTCGATGCGTCTGGATACGTGAGCGTTGAAGTTAGTCCTTTAGCTCATTTTTTTTTTTTTTTTAATAAAGAGTGTCTTGAGGAGAAAGCACTGAAAGGGAAAAATAAGCTGTGAGCTGCTCATATAAAAACGGTTCATTTTTTTTTTTTTTTAAGCAACGTGCTTTTCTTTTCCTTTTTTTTTTTTTCTACCTCTCCTTCACAAACCCTTTTTTTTTTTTTGAGAACAGCCTTCGACTTCAAAGTTCATGTGTAAAAGGCCATGTTCTCGTGTTTCTACTAGTTCTTCAGACCTCCTTTTTTTTTTTTTTCCTTCTTCCTCTGCTGTGACCATTGCTGTTTTTTTTTTTTCTTTCTTCAATTTGTGCGCTTTAATGGGACTTGAACGGTGGGCGATGGATGACAGAGGCAGACTCGCAGTCCATGGAGAACACAACTCTCTCCTCTTACACACCTGCTTTTCGCTTCTTCAATTCGCTCATCCTTCCCCCGTAGAAAAGAAAGAAAAAATGAACATGTTTCAAAACACACACAAACACACACATACGCAATAGCGACAGCAGAGAAGGGAGAGAAGAAAAAATGAATGTGTCGTTTCACTTCTCTTAAATAGGTGCATGTATATGCAGATAACCTTTTTTTTTTTCCCCCGTTTCCCTATGTTCTTTCTTTTTTTTTTGGCTCGCCAATGCGACAAAAAAAAAAAAAGAGGAGGAAAAAGCGCTCTTCTTCTCCTCCCTGTTGACTTTAGCATTTCTTAAGACCCTCTTTAACTCATTTCCTCTTAGCATTCTTGTATGTACTTCCTTTTTTTTCCAGTGATAACATAAGAAGAATGAGAATTAAAAAAAAAAACCGTCGTTGTAGTTTTCTTTTTCTTTGTGAAACTCCGAGTACGTTCTTCTTTTTTTTTTTTCATTATTATTGCGTTCGTTAGTATATATCTATATATATATATTTTTTTTTTTTTCTGTTCTTTAGCCTTCTCTTTTCTTTCCCCACATTTTGGGTTAGGCCATACTGTTTTCGCACTTTCAGAAGTTCACCATCCTGTCGCTTAGGCTTTACCCTCTCTTCGGGACTCTTCAACGTAAAAGACTTTTCAAACGCCTTGCTGACTTGTTGAAGAGAAGAAGAAGAGAAAAAAAAAAAAAAAAGAGGGGGTGCTTTTTGTCTAGCGAAAACTGTATTCTGGTAACAACAACTAAAAAAAAAAAAAAAAGAAAACGGGGGGGGGTTTAATGTGGAAAAGACACACAGTAGGGTCCCTATCCTCTTGTTGTTGTTGTTTTCTCCTTTTCAGTTCTTTTTTTTTTTTTTGCGTTCTCATTTGCTTTCTTTGCGTTGTCCACCTCTTTTTTTTGTCGTTTGCTGTTGTTTACTTGCCAGCTATGCACAATACGGGTGCGTTCCTGAAGGCCAATAAAAAAAAAAAAAAGAAGAAGAACCTCCATGTAGTTTCAGCCCCACCCTTTTTTTTTTTTTTATGCTACCAGCAGAATTGAATAATGGAGCGACGCGGAAGACAATATACGCACAACTATCTTTTTTTTTTTTCTCGTTTTCAAACCTGGCTTCATTTTTAGTATTTATATACATAACTACGCCTTTATAATCTCTCTCTCTCTATATAAACACATGTATATATATATATGTGTGTGTGTGTGTGTACTTATATCTATTATAAAGACGAATCTGTTTTCTTTTTTTTAAGAGGTTTCTCACTCCTCTTCTCCTCTTCTTTTTTTTTTTTTAATTCTCTTTCCGAACGGATGCGTTGATTTAGTTATTCGTAGGAACGAGACGAAAATAAAGAAGAGAGCAAAAAAGCAAAGTTATTTATGCAGGCGGACCAAAATGACGGGGGGGGAAAAAAAAAAAAAGAAGAGCACCACACTTAACCAACTCACCACCTTTCCATCGCGCTTCTGGTGAACACTGTCCAACGTGCATGTGTTTTATTTCCCTTCGACGTTGCTGATCTTCACTTCTTGCTCTTTCTTCAAGCATGAAATTGAAAACGAGAAAAAAAAAAAAGGGAGAGAAGAAAAAAAAAAGAAAAGAAGGAAAAAACAATGCACACTTTCAAGCGCTTTCATCGTGTATTAACAAAACAACAACAACAAAAAAAAAAAGGACAATAGTGCTGCTTTTTTATTATTTGGTTTTCTCTACGCGGTGTAATCCCCTCTTTCTCATAACTTGCCACCTAGGCTTTATTACGAGTGCGCAGAGCCAAGCTGCTTTTTTTTTTTTTCCTCTTCTTTCTTGTCTCTTAAACAAGTTCTTGTTACCACTGTTCCCCTGTGTTTTTTTTTTTTTTGTGTGTTTTCTCTTTTAATCTCGGCGGCAAAACGAAAACGACAACAACAACAACAACGAAAAAAAAAAAAAAGACGAGAGGGGAGAATGAGAAGCCGTCAGAGTGCCTTCACGCGCAAACAACCAATAGAAACGACAAAAACCAGGTGCTGCTCGTGGTCGTGTAGCTGGAGGCTGTTTGAAAGCACCGCGTTCCCTTCTTCCGTAGGAAGCGTTTCGTACTGGGCGGACGTAACAACGACGCGGTAAACGCTTCTGATGATGCGGCGATGCGTGCTTTCAATCACCACCACCCTTAGCGAACATGTCTGCATACACGAGCCAGGCTTGCGTCTCAGCCTTCCTACTTTTTTTTTTTCCAAATATCCCCTGTTGCTTCTTTCGACAAAGAACAAATTTGCTCTTTATTGCTCTTTCTGAAAGAAAAAAAAAAAAGAAGATTGCCTTTATAGAAGCAGCTCGAACAGCTTAACAATCATAAAAAAAAAAAAAAAACAGACAAAAACGAGGCTTGTCCAATTGCTGCTAAGAACCCTTTTTTTCTTTTTCATTTTACTTCTTGTGATACTGTGTAGCGTATTCTACGGAAGAAAAAGAAAGGGCAGCTCTTTCATACGTGCTGATCTCATTTTTTTTTTTTGAACACTATTCATGCTCTCGAGCCCGTTCTTTTTTTTTTTTTCTAATGTGGCGCTTATAAGCGAAGCTTTGCTTTTTTATCAATCTTCTCTTTCTTTCGTTCAAGTTTCATTCTTTCCGCCTCAGGAATTGCGCTACACATATGTATACATATACATATATGTATATCTATATATATTTGTGTATATGTACATCTCTTGTGTGTTTTTTTTTAAATGGCTTGCACGTTTTTTTTTTTTGTTTCTTCCTTTGCTTTTTCGTCCGGTTTTTTTTTTTTTTAGCGGTTACTGCGTTGTGATTAAAGAAAGCAAACAAACAAACAAGCAAAAAAAAAAAAGGAATCAAATACAACACGCAATCAAGCGAGTACAGGAGACTTTGATAATTGAGGTACAGTAGGACAGACCTATGAGAGGAGAACTTCATGGGATGTTTGTCTCGTCGTTCTATTCGTTGTTCCTGTGGAACACTAGAAGTGAGAGAACAATGCTACACTGATAGAGGGAGGAAAAAAAAAAACAATCACGACTTCAATTCTTCTTTTTTTATTTTTATGAATGAAATGTCATCTTTACCCTCCCTCTTACTTTTTCCTTTTCTCCCTTTTACACAAAAACACGCACAGGTTTCCACTATTCAGCTCATTTCTGCGTACATCAGCATGCAAATTGCGGTGTGCGTGCTTGCGTCTGTGTAAAAACCTGTTGTGCTCCCTGTCTGTTCTCTCTTGTTTTACCTTCTCCCTTTTCTCAGAGACGTAACGCTGAGCACTCTCACGATAGTTAGAACGAGCAATCCTACTATAGTAGCCATAGATCACCAGAACCTGTTTGGCTTCTCTCAAAGCTACTCTGACTTTTCACCAGGTCAGCTTTCTGTCTACTCTGCCGGCTTCGCAGCTGCAGTTTTTTTTTTTCTTTACACTTATTATTATAAAAAAAAAAAAAAAAGAACACCGTCTGCATTCAATACGTAGTCATAATGCCGCCAAAGAATGCGTCTGCGAAGAACAACAGCAACAAGCATCAGCAGCAGCAACATGGCAACGGCAACAAGAAGGGCAAAGGCAACAGGAACGACGACGCCGAGGACTTCGACGCGCTGCTCGCGGCTGCTGTGAAGGCAACGAAGGACGACGCGGCGAAGAACCACAGCGGCAACCACAACGGGAAGCAGGGCGGCGGTGCGGGCGGCCACGGTGGCGCGCCCAGCAACAAGAGCCTCGCCGCGGATGAAAAGGTTGTACCGAGCTCGGCTGACCATCCCGAGAACCCGTACCGGCCGGCGGTGGAGGGCTACCCCCGTCAGACCTGGCCAGAGCCGACGGTGCCCGTGGCACAGCAGTTCCCCCCTGGCCAGTTCCCAGCAGGCGAGATTATGGACCACCCAGGCGAGATGAACAACTTTCGCCACAGCAGCGAGGAGAAGCGTGCGCTGGCGCGAGCCAACGAGCAGCAGGTGCAGGAGATGCGGGAGGCCGCGGAGGTCCATCGGCAGGTGCGGACCTGGGCCCAGAGCTGGATCAAGCCCGGCATCTCCCTCATGCTAATGACTGACCGCATTGAAAAGAAGCTGAACGAGCTGATCGGCAAGGACGGCATCGTGCGCGGCCAGGCCTTTCCGACCGGCTGCTCGCTCAACCACGTAGCGGCGCACTACACACCCAACACCGGCGACGAGAAGGTTGTACTGTCGTACGATGACGTGATGAAGGTCGACTTTGGCACACACATCAACGGCCGCATCATTGACACAGCCTGGACCGTCGCCTTCAACCCGATGTACGACCCGCTGCTGCAGGCGGTGCGGGAGGCAACCAACGAGGGGATTAAGCAGGCCGGCATCGACGTGCGGCTGTGCGACATTGGTGAGGCGATTGAGGAGGTGATGGAGTCGCACGAGGTAGAGATCAACGGGAAGGTCTATCCGGTGAAGAGCATCCGCAATCTGTGCGGGCACAATTTAGCGCCGTACCAGATCCACAGCGGCAAGAGCGTGCCGATTGTGAAGGGCGGTGAGCAGACAAAGATGGAGGAGGGCGAAGTCTTCGCCATCGAGACCTTCGGCTCGACCGGCCGGGGTCTGGTGAATGAGGATCTAGAGTGCTCGCACTACATGATGGTGCCAGGGGCGGAGGTGATGCAACTCCGCTCTGACAAGGCTCAGCAGCTGCTGAAGCACATCCACAAGTCCTACAATACGCTGGCCTTCTGCCGCAAGTGGCTTGACCGCGACGGCTTTGACCGTCATTTGATGAATCTGAACCAGCTGGTGAACGAGGGGGCGGTGAATAAATACCCACCGCTGTGTGATGTGAAAGGCAGCTACACGGCGCAGTTCGAGCACACCATCTACCTTGGCCCGACCGCGAAAGAGGTTCTGTCGAGGGGGTCGGATTACTAAGTTGCGGCGCGTTTTTAGTTGATGCTGGTGGGTGAAAGGGAAGGGGAGGAGGGCGGCAGGAGGAGGCGGAACACACGGACCCACGCGAAGGCTGCAAGAGAGAGAGAGAGAGAGAGCGGAGATTCGATCTCATGTGCGTGCCTCTCCGGGTGTGCACGCGACAATAAAGAAGGAAAGGAGAAGAGAAAACAAAAAAAGAAAATAAAATCAGAGGTTAACGATCGTTGAGTTGTGCACAACTCGATGCATCTCTGATCGATTTAGTGAGACGTTGCTCTGCAGGTTTGCTTGAAGTGCTTTTGTCCGCGTTTCCCTTTTCTCTTTCTTCCTCTTTTTCATTCGCTTCGACACAACTCCAGAGTCTGTTTTATTATCCCATCAGCAAGGAAGAAGAAGAAGAAGAGAGAGAGAGAATAAAAAAAAAAGGCTCCACCTTTTTTTTTTATTTGTGTTTTGTCTCCTTCTTTTTTTTTTTTTTTATTACCTCAGTTTCGGCTGAGCGTGTTTGACTTGCATTTACACTTCTTTGTTATTTTGTTTTATTTTTGCACCTTTTTTGCCGTAACGAAATCAACAAGGGGTCGGGAAGAGAGAGAGAGAGAGAGTCGCTTGATCACAACGTGCGGCGCTTCTATCCGTCGATTTGCTTTTTTTTTTTTTGCTTTTTATGTGTTTTCTTTCGTCATTTGGACGGCGCGAGAGTAGTGAAGTCAACCAGCAAGGAACCGCTCACTTTTTTTTTTTTTTCAAGTATATTTATCAATGTGACAACTTATTTTGCATCGTGACTTCTACGGGGTAGTTGGAACAGCAACGATGGGTACACTAAGTCTAAATGTGGACGCTCCGCAAATCGAACGAGCAGGAAAGGTGAGTATGAGTATTCAATTATTAACGATTAACGGGGGAAAAAAAAACTATTTATTATTGCGAAGTGAAACTTTAAAAAAAAAATGTTAATCGTAGTAAGAGACAGAAAAAAGAAGTTGTAGGTTCTTGCCTCCTCCCAAAAACAATAAAAAAGAAGAAAAGAAGAGAAAAGGGAAACACTTCCATTGGACATAATATGAACTTTTTTTTTGTGTCTTCTTAAATCTCGCTGATGACATATAGTCATGCACACACATATATATATATATATATATATATATGCATGAATCGGTATATAATGGTAGCTGCTTTTAACTGAAAATATGAGCAGCCATGCCGTCAGTTGTGCTGCTGTGCGCTCTTTTTTTTTTTTTTTGTTGTTGTTATCTCGAGTGACGCGTGCTGCTTTACTTTTCAACCCCTCTCTCTCTTTTCCTTTTTCCCCCCTTTTTTTGACATTTCTCGAACTCGCCCTTTTTTGACGTTTTTCTTTCTTTTTTTTTTTTTATCACATACGTACTACACCGATGCTATCGTCAGTTTATCGGGAGGCCTTTTCTTGTCTTTCTCTTCCTAACCCACATCTTTAGTTAGTACTCCGAAAAAAAAAAGGGGGAAAAAAGCTCTCTCTCTTTCTCTTTTCTTTTTTATTCTTATTCACAGATGCAGCGGTATTCACTGCGGCGCATGGCCGCTGCCACCACCGGTGGCTTCTCCTCCGCCGCCTTCACTGGCGACGACGGCGGCACGTATGACAAGCTTAAAGGCGAGCAGGCCCGGCTGCGCCGAGACAACCAAAGCGGCGCTGCAGATACCAGCCAAAACGACAAGTCCACACCGCACCGCCGCGGTGCGGATGATTGGAGTGCAAGTGGGAGCAGCAGCAGGAGAGGACAAGGCCCGTCATCGTCGTCGTTCTCCACCGGTGGTGCCACCGACTTCTCGTCTGCGACGTTTGCGAGTAATGATGATGGCAGCAGCAGCGGCGGCGGCGGCGGTGACGCCACAGCCGCGCTGGAGCGTCCCACGATCGACACCTATCGCGCCATGACGGATGAGCAGCTCACGGACACGCTGCGGCTGCGTGACGAGCAGGTGGCGCAGCTGCGCAGAATCTACGAGAACTTTCACTACGAGGCGGATAAGCACTTCCGCAAAATGATCTTCGACTACCACGATAAGACGATGCAGCTGTCGCAGGTGCACGGCAAGATGCAGCAAGCCTCCTTGCAGATTAATCGGGAGGCACTGGCACGCATGCGTGACGAGCAAGACCGCATGACGCGTGACAAGCGGCTCATCTTTACTCTATGCACGATCTGGTCACTCGTATTTTGGATCTGGGTACGGCGTCACTACGTGCAGCGACGCGAGCTGGAGCAGGAGCCGCTGTCGGCCATGGACCGGGCCGTGATGAACCCCTCCGTCACTGGCGCTGGCAGCTACGGCAACAACTTTTTTGGTAGCAGCAAGCGTAGTGGGCGCTTCGCCGAGACGTCGTGGGAGCGCGAGGTGCGGGAGCGACGGGAGGCGCAGGACGCGCGCGACCGTCAGCTGGCGCTGCTGCGACATCAGGAGGAGGTCGTGAAGGCGGTGGCAGCACGTGACGGCGAGTCAGAGGTGGTGGCAGCTTCATCGAAGAACACGGGGGTAGAACAATCAAAAGGGAGGGGAATATGACCTTGCCTTTTTATCAATGCAGTGCTCATGAGGGAGTTGTGTTCGGTTTTAATGGTCAAATGAGAGGGAGGAAAGGGCGGCGACATGCATAGTCGGCGCCGTGATGATGAGAAAATGATCATTACAGAGTCTACTTTCTGCCCTTTTTAAGGAGCCTGACAACAACGAAAAAAGCAAACAGACAAGAAGAGAAAAAAAAAGCCAGTAATTGAAAAAGACGGGCTATGCACCTCGACATCCAGCGCGAGGCACATCGAGGTACACAACGCTGGCCTTTTCTCTCTTTCTTTCTTTCTTTCTAGAGGAAAAGAAACGTAACGCAGCTCAACGTGGTGCAGCTGTGTCTGATGCTCCTCTGGGCAAGTGCTTCTTCTTGCTGTGCCACACAGTTCATGGCTCGTTTGAGAGATCGCTGTGTTTTTTTTTTTTGTTTTCCGTTATGATCCCACTTTCGCACAACAGTCAAACTCACCTTTCCCTTCACTTTCACTTAAAAAACAACGATGTAAAAAAAAAAAAACTCGTTTTCATGAACGTGTATGTGACTACATGGCTTTTTCCTCCTTCAGTTCCTTTAAAAAGTAAGAAGCACAAACACTTCGGCCTTTCGATCGACGTTATTCAACTAGGTTTACTCTTCTCGTACGCGATAGCTACAATCGAATATTGACCATAATGAGTAGCAACACCGCGAAGCCGTCTTCCGCGGCGCCGACGCGCCATTACCCGATGTCGTGTCAGACACTCGCGTCACAGGAGCAAATTTGGGAGGCCACCGCGAAGTGCGCGAAGAAAATCGCCGCGGACTACAGAAAATACAACTTGAGCGAGCAAAACCCGCTCTACCTCATCTGTGTTCTGAAGGGCAGCTTCATGTTTACGGCGGACCTGGCCCGCTACTTGTGTGATGAAGGAGTGCCGGTGAGGCTGGAGTTCATATGCGCCAGCTCGTACGGCGCAGACATCAAGACCTCCGGCGAGGTGCGTTTACTGCTGGACGTCCGCGATCCCGTGGAGAACCGCCACCTGATGATTGTCGAGGACATTGTGGATAGCGCCATCACGCTTCAGTACCTGAAGCGCTTCCTGCAGGCGAAGAAGCCAGCATCGCTCAAGACGGTGGTGCTGCTAGACAAGCCGTCAGGCCGCAGGGTGTCGCTGGAGGTGGACTACCCGGTCATCACGATCCCCCATGCGTTTGTCATTGGCTACGGCATGGACTTTGCCGAGTCATACCGCGAGCTGCGCGATGTGTGCGTGCTGAAGAAGGAGTACTACGAGAAGCCGGCCAGCAAACTGTAGGAGCGATTTAAAAAAAAAAAAAGGAAAAGAGGAGAAATTGGCAGACATCATCACAAGAACGACTGCCTCTGTTTCTTACCTTTTTTTTTTTCCCCTTTCCCATCTCGTCCTTGTTGATGTGCTGCTGAGCGTTGACGTATGCGTTTTTTTTTTTTTTTGTGTGTGTGTGTGTTTTCCGGGTCCCTGTTTTCCCTCCCCCCTTTCGTTTTCTTACCTCCGTTTTTTTTTTGGGTTGTCTGATGCGTGTTCCGTAGGTCCTTCGTCTCAGCGCCAGTCGAAGGCGCTTCTTTTCTTTTCCACAGCGACGTCCGTTCATTTTCCCCCCCTGCTGCCTCTCTGTGATGAAGGAGAGGGGGGGGGGGGGAGGAGGGGAAGAAAGAGCGAACGAGTGGACCGGTTGACTCTTTTACACGCTTTTTTTTTTGTTTTTTTCCCCCTTTTTTTTTTGATATACTTATGTAGCTGCTTGGCTACTTTCACTGTTTTTTTTTTTCCCCCTTTCTGGAGGTACCACAGTTCATAGTCTGGAAAAAGGGACTCGGGCGACGCTCGGCCGTCGTGCGCGACTGCAGTAATACGCTTGTAATAACGAATAAGCACCAAGTGTAGTAATTAGGGCCCAGCCCTGCTCTCTTCCTTCGTCTTAGTTTAGCGTGGTTGACCGTTTCTGTTAGTAAAGAATAAGGCTGACAGCGAATATATAAGTACAATAATATATATTAAAAAAAAAAACCATATATGTATATATATATATATTTATATGTGGATATTTATAACGTGAAGAGAAACAACGAAGAGCTTTTTTTTTTTTTTGATTATTTGCAGCAACACTGTTCATACCTGTTTTTTTTTTTTTTTGTATGCATAGCTGTCAAACATGGGAATAGTGCTCCATATTTTTAGACTGATTGAGGAACGTGGAAGATCATAAAAGCTCTATCACAGCATCCGTAATACACTTCTTGTTTTTTTTTTTCCAAAGTAGTGTTGTGTGTAGCTTTTCTGTTGTTACGCTTCGTCTGCGTGCACATGAAGTGCTTCAAACACTTGCCGTTTTGCTTTTTGTGCCATTGCTCTGCTGCTTTGCGATCTTTTTTGTTTTTATTTTCGCTCTCTCTATTGTGCTGTCAACTTCCTGCAGGAGCTTCAGGAAATACTGCTAGGTAGAATTAAACGCCGGCGCAGAATAGGAAAGAGAGGAAGCACCTGTCTTCCACATCTTTAAACACAAACGCGTTCGCTGCCACACAACCCTCATCCTAGGCAAGATTCTCTCTCTTTTTTTTTTATATAAGAAGACGGCCGACAAATTAAGGGAGCTTCTTTAATAACCACGCTTAACGTAATTACCCCGAATCCCAAATAGAAAACCAGATTTTCTGTTGTTCAAGTCCGTTATTGACACACACACACACACCCAAACACACGTCAAGATGCTGCCAGGACATCGCTGCACCAGTTCCGTCGAGAACGGTGTGGTCACCGTGGACGGCCGCGTCTACCCAATGGCCTCTAGCATCGTGGCGACGGAGTACACCATCCAGGCTAGCATCAAGGCCACCGCGCAGCGCGTGGCAGACTTTTATCGCCCGCTGACGCACCGCAACACGCACCCGACCGCCAGCGCAGCACCCGATGCGCCGGTCAGCCCGCACGAGGCCCCCATCAGCCTCGACAACCCGCTCCTCATTATTTCTGTCCTGAAGGGCAGCTACATCTTTACGGCGGACTTCGTGCGCTACCTTGGCGACATGGAGCTGCCGCACGTGGTCGACTTTATTCGACTCAGTTCCTACAACTCCGGCACGACAAGCACCGGGACCATCTCCGTCATGCTGAACCCAAAGTTTGAAAACTTGCAGGGCAAGCACGTGCTGATCGTCGAGGACGTCTGCGACTCGGGCCGCACGCTGAAGTTCTTGCGGGAGCGTCTCATCCAGAAGTATCAGCCGAAGTCGGTGCGAACCGTGGTGATGGTGAACAAGGAGGCATCGGCGCGCAAGGTCGTCTTCGAGCCGGAGTTTGCATGTTTGACAGGTCCAAATCAGTACATTGTGGGGTACGGATTTGAGGTGAACGACCGCTACCGGGATTTGCGCCACATCTTCACCCTGAAGGACGAGTTTACGAAGCGTTACCCCGCCAAACTGTAGAACCAAACCGCTGGTAGTGAAACCCTATTGCATGCGTCTTGGTTTTGCTTGCTTGTCTGCGTTTAGCTCTGCAGCCTCTTTCAAGAAAAGCACGTGTGTGCCTTTTTTTTTTTTTTAGAACCCTATTGAGGGGAAGAAAGGAGAAGCGTAAAAATCCGGTCGAGCGCTGAACAGCGCACACGCAATACTCATCACGGTGGTGAGTCGGCTGTAACGTATCATGCGAATGAGCTTTAGAAAAAAGGGGCAGCAGCTTTTTTTAAACACTATTTCCCCATCTGTTGAATGCTGGCCCGTTCAAATCTGCACACCGGCTTTTTTTTTTTCTTTCTTTCTTTTCCATTCTTTTTTTTTTTTTTTTGCGCACCATCTGGCAGGAGCTTTGAATTGTTGACTACTCAATGCCTCCAAGAGTGTTTATGCCCCCCCCTCCTTTTTTTTTTTTTCTGTTCGTCCGCCTCATATGCGAATTGTATTTTTATATATACAAATATATATATATATATATATATATATATGTGTGTGTTTTTATATGGAAACAGAGAGGGGAAACGAGCGTTGATATTTCGTTTCCCCCATGACCTTTTTCCTCTTTTTTTTTTTGTCCCCTGAGTGGTGTTAGTCACAGTTCTTTACTTGCGCGATTTCATATCACGCAGCTTTATCTCCAAAATGAGATGAGAAGAGAAGAAAGAAGGAAAAAAAAAACGTGCCTTTTCTTACGCATGTGTTTGCAAGATAGTTGAGTTCCTCCTGTGCTGTTCCAGTATTAAAAAGCGGTCTCTCTCTCTCTCACACACATACTAAAAAAACACTTTGAAGTGGTGAATGGAGGATGTTCTGCTTGCTGCACAGCTTCAGCAGCATGCACCAACAGCCACAATACTAACAATAAAGAAAATCTATCGTTTACATTTATTGCCGTTGCATTCAGCTGGAGTGGTGGTAGTGGTGGGAGCTGTGCACATGTGAACATCAACCCATTTGCTTTTGGAACCCAGGTTAACCAGCAACGTTGTATAACGTCTTGAGTTCAACATTTAATCAACGCTATCGAGACGAAGCCTACAAAAGTGGAGAAGAAACGAGACAAGCGCCTTTTTGGAGTAAGGCTGCTCACTTGTTTTTTTTTTTTTTATCTCTTTCAGATATGTGCATCTGTGTCCCGCATCTTGTCTCGCATGCGCGCTTTTTGTGCCCTTCTTCTACTGACGCACACTCCTCTTTTTCCCTCTTTACACAAACCTCTCTGCTCGTGTTTTATCCCCTCTTTCTTTTCTCTTGCTTATTCTGCGCAGTTTCACACATCAGAATTGGAGGTTTTCGAGCTCTTTTTTTTTTTTTGTTTCTCTCGTTCCTCTTTCGTCCTTTTTTTTTTTTTTCTACTCACTCACTCTGCGGATTCGTGTACGCCCTGCTATAACTCTTTTTTTTTTTTTTGTACAACGGGTGAGTGTGTGCCGCTCCCTTTTGGCTTTTTACTGTCAAACGATTCATACGAACGGAGCGGTTCTCTTCCCCTCCCCTTTCCCTCTTTTCTTCTATATCGATGTAGTTTTTTTATATATATCTGACTCACCTTTTCCTTTTTCTACTCTACTACGATTGCTCTTTGTGTTCTATAACTTGCTGGTTACTTTTGCTTTTTTTTTTCTTTCTCTCTCGCTGATCGCAACCAAGTTGGTTACTTTGATTTGAGTGACTTTCTAGATCGTGTTCACGCGCGCCAGGGACTCAAGAGAGGAGACATCAGTTCACAGTAGGCTGGACTCTGAGGCCTTGGTTCATTTGACGCCGTGAAAAAGCCCGCCCCCTCCTCCTTTTAATACTAACAGGCAAAAAAAGCAACAGCAAAAAAAAAAAAAGCGGCCTGCTAACGAATTCAAAAACAGCACACAAAATACACACGCATACGTGCTAAGACAACTGCTGAGTTCTTCTTTTTTTTTTTTTACTATTGGTTCTCTGTGTTTTTTTTTTTTTCTGTGGTCTTTGAGCTTTTTTTCTGTTTCGCTGTTTTTGTTTTTCCATTAAAATAACACAAAAACGCTGAAAAAGATATATATATATTTATATGTGTATGTGTCTTTTTTTTTTTTTTTACTACTGGTTTTTATCCACTGTTTTGTAGCTCATTGACCTGTACTTTCTTTTGTTTTCTTGTGTTATATATATATATCTATATATATATACTTCTCCTCTTGTGTGTTTATAAGAGGCTGCTCCCCTCCTTGTCTTTTTTTTTTTTTAATCATTCAGGGATTTTCTATTTTATGTGCACAGCGTGCCACGAAAGTACTGTTTTCTCATTTATTTATTTATTTCTTCCTGCATTCACGCTTAACGTGAGTAAATCCTGTTGTGTTGTGCTCTCTCGCTCCTCTCTTTACCTCTGCTTTGTATTCTTGGAAAAAAAAAAGAAGAAGAAGAAAAATCAAAAAACAAAAGGACCTTACTTTTCTTCTTGCAAAAAAAAAGAGGAGGAAAAAGACAAACTACTTGTGAGGATTTGCCAACTCAAGTAGAAAAAAGGCCCCCTTTTTTTTCTCTCTCTCTTTTTTTTTTTTTGTGTGTGTGTCTGTGGCGACAATAAAAAGGCGGTAAAAAAGGCAGTAAAAGAACAACAACAGCAACAACAACAGGACAGCCTACCATAGTCTTTTTTTTTTTTATTTAGTCACTACAAACTAGTCTTTTTTTTTTTTTTGATAGTTTCTACTCACTTGAAGCTATTTTCCCTCCCCCGCTCGATCAGCTTCAAAAGCTATTTGCTAATTTCATGTACGTCTTCTTCATCTTCAATACAAATTAAAGTCGCTGCATCTGACAAGTATTTTTCCTCCTTTTTTTTTTGTGTGTGTAATCATGTTCATGTCGGACCTGCCACCGTGGCCGCGCTACCGGCCCATTCGCATTATCGGACAAGGCGGCTTCGGCACCGTTTACCTCTGCGAGGACACCGAGCCGACCAGCGTCAGGTACGCGCAGCTCGTCGCGGTAAAGGCGATCTCGCTCACCGCACTATCGGACGAGGAGGCACTGATGGTGATGTCGGAGGTGGCACTGCTGAAGAACGTTGACCACCCAAACATCATCCAGTACTACGACTCTTTTCTGTACGAGGAGGAGGACGAAGGCGAGGGCGAGGACAGCGACGCTGCGGTGCCGTCGAATGCGCTGTCGCTCCACCATAAGAAGCTCAGCAGCCACCATCATCATCGCCATAGCAACGACAGTGACAACAGCAGCATTAGTAGCAGCGTGGGAGGAGAGGTGCAGGGGCGGCGGCGGCGGCGGCGCGCTGCCACACCGTGCATTGTAGGGCAGTGGTTGTGCCTCGTCACGGAATACATGGACGGCGGCGATCTCTCCTCGTTTCTCAAGCAGTACACGCAGCCTGCGCCGAAGCAATCCGAAGGCGTGAGTCGACACGACAAGGATGAAGAGCCGAACTCTAAAGGCGAGTTTTTGACGCTGCTGGCCGCCGGTGAGCCGCAGCGGTTGTCGGCGGATGGGAAGTCTCCGTCTCCCCGCCTGTTAGGGGGGCCATACTGCGCGGAGCTGCTTCAGTGGGACAGCGCGAGCGACGGCGATGCTGCAGAAGTGTCTTCGCAACAACTCTTCAACGACCACCGCCCGCCGCTGCCGTGGCAGCCGTTCAACGCGGCGGCCTTCACGTCAGAGATGCCGTTAACAGGACAGCCCCACAGGCCCTACCGGCCCGCGGAGAGCACGAGCAAGTATACCAAGGCAACCAAGGCTCGCGGGGAAGGAAACTGTGAGCCGATATATGGTGTGAAGGAGGGGGATGATTGGGAGCGGCAGAGCAGCCAGCATCGTCGCCGTCTGGCGTCGACGCTGCGCCTCGCCGCGCACCCGTTTGCGCCCACTCTCGGTGCGTCGTCCACCGGCTCATCGAAAATGACCACTTTTGCTTCTGCGCCCGCCCCGACACAGACACACACGAGGCTGCTCCTGACAGCGGACGCGAGCACGAAAATGGCGGACCGGGCGGCGCTGGACACGTGGATCTCCGACACCGCCCAGGCGATCATGCCCGCCACCCCGCTCGCTGCGACAGAGCTGGACGCGTTTCGTCCATTCGACACGGCTGACTCTTCTCACTCACCATTGAATAAAGCAACAATGACGAAAGGCATGGCCTCTTCTACGTCATCGCTGTTGCTGTCGTCGCAGCAACAGCTGGAGGCGCAGCTGCCACCCGACCCGAATCAGCTGTGGGTGGAGTCGTTTTTGATAACGGACATTGCGAAGCAATGCCTCGACGCGCTGGCCTACCTGCACGCTCTCGGCATTATTCACCGCGACATCAAGCCGTCGAACATCTACCTTTCTAAGAAGGACGGCACCGTGAAAATCGGCGACTTCGGGGTATCGAAGCTGCTGCAGCCGTCTGCCCCGTTTGCCACTACCTTTGTCGGCACGCCCTTCTATCTCTGCCCGGAGCTGTGCATGGGTGACCCATACTCGTTCGGCGCGGATGTCTGGGCCCTCGGTGTGCTGCTCTACGAGCTGTATTGCTTGAAGCTGCCGTTTGCGGCGGACAACGTGCTGGGCCAGATTTACGTCATCACGGAAGGTACGTACGACAAGCGTGCCTTGCGCTGCCCACACGCCTTTGCCGACACGCAGCGGGCCGTGTTGGAGGACCTCTATGGACCGTCATTTGCACAGTCCGAGGTGCTCCTCCACGGGCTGGTGGTGGAGCTGGTGGAGCAGATGCTGAGCGTCGACCCGGCGCAGCGGCCCTCAGCAGAGACGCTGCTGACGCGCGTGTTTGGCGGCGGCGGCGCCTTCTCGCGTGTCGGGTCCAGCGCCGGCACGTCCGCCGCCCCTTCACCCATGCATCGACCCCCCTCCGCAGAATTGCCGCCTCTCCACAAAGGAGAAGAAAAACCGAGTTGCAGCAACGTCGAGAGCAGCAACGGTGTCGCGATCGATCGTGCGACAACCGCAGAAAAGAACAGACACGACGGCCGTGGGGGGGAAGGCAACTCACGTCACCAACCCAGCCGCAGCGACAGTAACTGGACTGGCGGTGAAATGGCGAGGGGGAACACCGCTGCCGGTCGTCTTGGGCCGATGGCAGCCGACGAACATGCGCGGTGGGCCAGCAGTCTCGTGCAAGCTGCCTCGGCTGCTCGCAGCGGTGGCAACAGTATCAGCAGCAGTAGCAGTCCTGCCTATGAAGGAAATAGCACGGTGTTCGCGCCGCCCGCATCTATACCAAACAACAACAATGCTTTTCAAAGTCAGGCGGAAGCTGAGGCGGCAAAGGAGCCACTGGCAATTAAGGTAAAGTTGAACATGCTGGACATCTTGCAAGAAATGCCGTATGAACAGCGGGAGCGGCTAGAGACCCAGGCCGCCAGGGACGACGCCTATAACGCACAGCGGCTGACCAACGCAGTGCTGCTCTCGCCGTCCGGAATGGCTGCTGATGCCTCTGCGGCCGACACAGCCAACTCCGTCAGCTCGAACACGGAGCAAAGACAGCTGTCAGCGTCTCACAGCTTTGGCGATTACACGCAACTGCAGCTTCTGCCTCCGGTGTTTCTGCCCACCAACCAGCTGTACGGCAGTGACAGCGCTGCGGGCAAGCTGAGCGCACAGGTAAGCATGGCATCGCTGCTGGACGTGGACTCGGTGCTGAAGGCGCAGGGCGGCACTGCAAGCAGTGCGGCGCTGCTCTCTGCATCGACGTCGGAAAAGGGTGAGAAAAAAGTGCGGGCTGCAGCGGTAGAGGAGGACTCACTTGACCGCCTGATTGGCGCAGACACACGGGACGAGCTGAGCTCCCTTTTCGACGAGGTGCCATGGTTGCAGAACGCAGCCGTTTTCTCTGCAATTCCGCTCTCGGTCGGGTCAGATGATGTCATGCTCGTCTCGCGTGCTGGTGTCCCACAGTCGCCGCCGTCGCAGCAGCAGCAGCAGCAGCAGCAGCAGCAGCGTAGCAATAGCCACAGCGGCGCCTCTGGTTTAGCAACGGGCGAGAGTCGAAAAACGGCGAGCGAAAGCGGCAACGGCAGACGTGGAGACGGCGGAAACCGTAGCAGCATGTATGACGCATCCGGTGGTGCGACGCAGCGCGTGGATGGGGAGGGCAAGTGCCTGCCTGCGCCTGCAATCCGCTACGCCGGTAGTGTGTTGCGCAACAACCCAGGCATCGAGGTCGCCGACATGCCGCAGAGAAACGGTTCGCAGCGGCGGCGCACGAGCATTGTGGGCGTGCGTTGCCGCGCCAGCGACGACGAGAACGCACAGCAGTCTCAGCACGAACCTCAGCCATCGTGGCATCGTCGGCCCTTGTCAGGGAGTCAGGCTGTCGCGGTGGAGGAGCAGCAGCAGCAGCGGCGTGTGTCGCGCAGCTCCACAACTGCGACTGTGAAGAGTGGCGGCAGGAAGGCCACAACTACCCCGCGACGTCAGCGGGTGTCGGTGACGGCGGTGGCGGCCACAGCGGCGATCGTCGCCGCGCCTCCGCTGACCGCCTCATCGATGGATAGCCCAGGCGACAACGCATCAACGAGCCACGCTGGCAACCACAGCCATAGGCACACTGTGGACGGTGATGAAAAGAGCAACGGCGCCACCGGTCGCCATTCCTTAGGACACGCAGACGGCGCAGGTGCGAATGAGGCGAGGGCGGCGGAACAACAGAAGGAGGCAGAGGAGGCACCGGCCACTGCCGCCGGCGCTTCCTCCCATGGCGGCAGCGGCGTGCCGCACTGTCGTCTTCCTTACACCGAGCCGTTGCGCGAGGGCAGCGCAGCTGAGGCTCGCATTCGACCCGTCAGCAGCGCGAATGAAAGCGCTTGCACGGCTCTCGGCGCTGCTGCGTCAGCCGACGTTGCTAGCAATGCCAACAGTGGCAACAGCAGAGGTAGTGGAGGTGCTGCTGCGGCAGCTGATGCCCACATGCGTCCAGCAGCAGAAGCGCACGCTTCGGCGAAGGTGGAAGATGGATTCTCGCTGGCGGCGCTGAATAAACGAGAGCGGCTTGAGGACTTCCCCGTGACCCCGCTCGCTTCCGCTGGTGTTTTTCCACCACCGACGCCAGTCAAGGTGCAGGCGGCAGGGCGGTGCGAAGGCTTCTCCACCAGCGAGCTCGAAAGCCTCCTCCGTGCACGGCTGCTCGCCCACTACCAGAAGCGGCAACAAGCGTTGCGCGCGCGGCGGGCAGAGGCAGCGGCGCAGGAGGCAGCCCGAGTAAAGATGCGTGGAAGGATGGCGGCGCTTTTTACGGCAGTCTACAATGCACGTACCACCAGTGCGTCGCCCGACTCGGTGAAGGAGACGGCCAGCTACCACTCCATGCGCACCAACGACACGACGACGCTGAGCAACGATGAAGACACTGGTGCGGAGAGGCTGCTTGCTCTGGCGCGCGTGCCCACGCTACCACCGGTGCCTGAGACGTCGCACACCTCAGCTACGCGACTTCCGACGCCGTCATTGCCGTCCGCTGAGGTGCTGCCCGCCGTACCCTTTCCTCCGCCCTCAGTGCCGCAACTCTTTGGTGTCGCGCGTTCGCCATCACCTGTCACGCCGGTGACGCATTGCAGCCCCGATGCAGCCTCGCTCGATCGGACGGCGCGGCAGGCAGTGAGGGAAGGGGAGGTGCTGCGTACCCTTTCCGCCCGCCACGCCACGGAAAAGGCGGCCACCAGTACGTGGGAAACAAAAGTAGTCCACCCCGTGAATGCAGCGCAAAACAGCAGCCGTGTTGCTGCAGAGACGACGCGTGCTCACGACCTCCCATGCACACAGCCGACGACGGAGTCAACGTCACCCGTCAACGTCGCCATCACGACCAACAGCAACAACACGAACATCAGCAACAACAGTAACAATGATTCTGTGGGGATGACTGTCGAAAAGGTGGAGGAGGAGGAGGAGAGTGACAACGCCGCGGAGTACGCGTACTTGATGGCGACGCCGGCGGTTCGTCGGCTGCGGCAGGCGGCCGTCCTCGCCGCGGCCGTGGAGCGACAGAAGGCTGTCTTCCGCACGGGTGACGCTTCGCCCGCTCGCATCGTCGTGGCACCGCCGTGGCGGCCCCCGCACGACTCGAAGGACGTGCCAGGTTTGTGGGAGACGTCTTCGGCTGAGGAGGAGGCGGAGGCGGACGCGCGTGGGCGACCGGGCCGACCTGCGCCCGTGCGCGTGCGGGAGGAGCTGCGCTGGCGCTGGAGTGCGCCGCCGAGTGAGGCGGCGGACACGACGGACGACGAAGAGGAGGACGACAACGACAGCAACGAGGAGGAGGAGGAGGTGACGGTCGCGTCGTCTGAGCCGTCCAGGTCGCCATCGTCTGTGATAGGGCCGTTGCGGCCGGGCGGCGGCAATGCACGCGAGCGGAACAGGCGCCTTGTGACCTCACAGGGCACGAAGACGCCGCAGCAGTTCTCGGGCGAAGAGACAAAACACGACTCGGCGGGCGCGGCACGTCCGTCGCGGACGAGGAAGACGACGAGTAAGCGTGACGAGATGAAAAAGAAGGATTTGAACCCGGAGCAAGGAACGAAAGGCAGCACGGCTGTCCGCCATCACACAGAGGATGCTGACGGCGAGGAATTGCAGCGGCAGTCGTCGCTCCTCGGATCACCCATCGAGCTGCGCGCCAGCCACCGCTGTAGTGGCGATGACTTTCCCTCGGAGCTGAAAGACATGAATACAGCTCACAGCACGCATTCCTCATCCTCAGATCACAGCAGCCGGCATCGCAGCAACACCAGCAGCGAGGGCAACCCCGACTCTCACAGCAGCAGCAGCAGCAGCAGCAGCAGCAGCAACACGAGCAGCGATGAGAATGAGGACGATGATGATAACGATGACGAGGACGAGGAGGACATGTCGTATACGTACACCGTGCAGATCGACGCAGACACCGGCTACCGCTACTTCGACTACGTCTGCCCCCTCACGTTGGAGCTGGTGGGGGAGCTGCCGGCGACGTGCCGTGTGATAACGCGTGCGCAGTGGGCGGCTGAGACGCTGCAGCTGCTGTCGCCTAGTGAAACACGGCCGACGTCCATCTTCCCCTCCGCGGGGTTGGTGAACTTTATGCTGACGTCGCCCTCCCCACCGCCACACGGAGGAGCCGCAGTTGCGCCGTCACCGACAGGGCAGGAAAGGGAGAAAGAAGGGAAAGCCAAGGCGCAAAGGGCAGTGGCAAAGGGAGGAAAGCAAGTCAGGCAGAGCCGCATGACACCACCACTGGTCTCTCCAGTCCTGGCCACCCCGACAGCGGCGCAGCGGGCTGCGGAGACGAGTCACCCTGGCAGTCCTGGAAGTGACAAAAGCAAAACAGAGCTCAACAGCCTCGCGAGAAGCAGTTGCGAGTTGTCGTTGTTTCAAGATTGTTCGTTGCTGCTGCCGCCTCACAGCCCGACACCGTCACCTCCGCACGTTGCACAGACAGAGGGGGAGCGGCAGAAGAAGAAGAGGGAGAATGGGAAGCCGGTAGATGCCGCAAAGCGCCGGACAGCAGGCAACGCGTCCGATCCGTCGGCACCATCCGCCTTTACACCAGCGATGTCGTCGCCTCCCACCACACTACAGCGCTCGTCCTCTTACGCTGGGGACGCTACGCGCGTGACCGCCACGGCCACTGCGAACGACACCAGCAGCACAGCACCGAAAGCAAACGACAATGAGGGCTTTGACAGCCTACTGTTGCAGCGACGAGTGGAGTCGATGTTCATCGTGGGCACGAAACTGATGGACAGCACAGGCCCTGTGCGAACTACCCTGTCGCCGAAGGAGCCACTCGTGCCAGACCCCACAAAGACGCCGCGACCGGCGGGCGAGGAGGAAGAGAAGAGGGAAAATAAGGTGTCGCGCAAGCCAAATCGCACGGCGTCTTCCGCGAAGCGCCGCGGCAGGTCCGGCCTCAGCGGCACCCTAAACCATCCCTCCACCCTCAACCGTGCCTGGCGAGTCCGCGTGCCGCCACCGCAGCCTCCCACGCCACAACCATCGTCGTCCCACTCCTGCTCTTCTTCCGCCGCCGCCGCCGCCGTCACGGACGGTGCCGTTTTGGGGTTTCCGGCTGCTGCCGAGTCCCGTCAGTACATTTTCCTTCCGGTGTCTTTCGCATTGCGACCCATCCGTGCCCGCACACGCTTTGTGGGTCTACTGTGGCGGTTGTGGTTCGCCACCCAGTACGCCGATCCGGCACTGCAGCGTGTCATTTTAGGCGCAGAGCGCTGTCGAGGATCCCCGGCAGATCACTCGCGCACCTTCGCCGCAGCTTTTGGAGATTGGATGAGCAGCGGCGGCAACACTAGCAACCGTGGCAGCGGGTTGAGTGGCGACGACAGCACGACCGCCGCAAGCTCTTTGACGACCCTTACAACGACGACAACGACAACGACAACAACGGCAGCGAGCACCGCCAACGCCGAGGCGTCGACCTCGGCGAGTGGGTCGATCCCCACGGACACCTCGTTGTCAAAGCTGAGCTCGACACACAACAACAGCAACAACAGCAACGAGTTTGAGCCGCCCGTTTTGCGCCCGCACACAACGGTGGATAAAGCGAGGGAGGGTGAAGCGGGGGTGGCGACGGATTCTGATGCGTCGTCGTCGTTGCCGCCGCGATCGCGGTGGAGTCTGTACTACGTGGAGCCGCACCTCAACGTTGCCCTGCGCTTGCAGTCGGATGCGGAATGGACAGTGGTGCGGCATAAGGTGGCAGAGATGGGTCATCTCCTGCCTTTTATTCGCCTGTACTTGGTTCTGCATGAAGCGGAGTCCATGCCGGTCGAATAACCGCTGTTCGGGGCTTGCAGGGAAGAACACTGGGCGGGTCGACGATGCGATTCGTTACAACTATTCCGAAAGAAAGAAACAGAAAGAAAAAAGATGAGCAGCAACAACAACAACAATACAAAAAAAAAAAAAGAGTACGAATACTGCATGGCAAATTAAGGAGCAACTTTTGAAAACGAGGAACGTAAGAAAAACAACCAAAGAAATGAACAAACAACTTGTGGTGTTTTTTTTTTGTGCTTTAACGACCGTCTGCTACTTGGAGTTGCTGTAAGCAATGTGCATCTTTGCTGCGTTTTGTGTACGAAGCTCATCTTTTTCAAATATGAGCACCTGTGCATTGTGTGCCTTTTTTTATTTGTTGAGTCGTCCAGTCGGCCATCTTATTGCTTGCGTAGCCTTTGGTCTACTTGTCTCTCTCTTTCTCTTCGCCTTCTTTTTTTTTTTTCACTTCTCCTGTTACGAGGGTGTACTAACAGCAGCATTACAACAACATAGCGAAGAGTGTCATGTGGGCTGCGTGGACGTCGTCTTTCTCGTCGACATCGACGAATGATGCCCCGACTGGTGGAGTGGAAGCCTCTTCGTCCGTGGCATCCGTGCTGGCCTCCTCGCCATCCGCCGTCTCCCCTTCTTCGCAGTTCCCGCAGTGGCGGCTGCTCGCTACGATGTCGCGCCGCCTGTCAAACACATGGCACCGTCTTTTATCTTTCTCCTCTGCCTCGTCTCGGCAACGCATCGTCGTTGGTGCGGCCGCCGCTGCTGCAGTGGTGTCCACCCTAGCAGGAGCTATCGTCGTGGCACGGAATGCTCGTCGCCACGGCGGCAGTCACAGCACAGTATCGACAACGGGTGAGAAGGAGATGGACCAGGACTGCACTGCTGCACAGGGAAACACGGCAACGATACAGCAAGACGACGCCATCGAGTTTGCTGATCCAGCGGAGAGCGCATTTAACGCCTACCTGCGTCGTATCCAGAAACAGAAGGAAAGTGTGCTGCGGCGCGCTCTTGCGCAGCTCGAGTCTGCCTCAGCCGAGCTGAAAGCTGCACAGGACGCGGCAGCGGTGGGCATCGTCAGCAGCAACGTTGCCAACCGTGGTGCTTCAGAAACGAATGACGCGGTGCAGTTGCAGGCGAAAGTGCACCGCGCCGCAGTCGTGGCGGATGAGTTACTGACGCAGTGGATCTGCAGCCTCGACGGACTGCCGGTGCGACAGCGAGAGGGCTTGAGGCAGCGTCGAAAGGAATTGATAGAAAATGCTGCGGGGCTACACCAGCGCATTGCTCCCTACTTGAATTCCGCTCCCCCTGCTTAGATTTAAGCGGCGGCCTAAAAACAACAAGAACAGCATATACATACACATACATATAAATAAGCAAGTACATTTATATATATATGTATATAAATGAGAGGAAGAAGGAAGACGAGATCAACGGAGGAGACGCGTCTCTCCAAGGCTTCCGCGTTGTAGCTGACTCTGTTGACGACTTCATTGCAGGGATGACGCTGCTGCTGTTATTGTCGTCACATTTTGTCGTATTTTAAAAACACAAGTCTAAGCCAAAGCTATAGTAATAATACTGATAATAAGAGTGTGTTTTTGTTTTCTTCTTCACCAGCGATCAGTAGTGGATAGGAAGCGCATATGCAAGCTTCCATGTATTGTTATTATTTGTGCATGCATATATGTATTACTAATATGAAGTTTCCTACCTTCTCTCTCTAGTTGAGCGAATGAAGCGTAGTGTTTCTTTTTTTTTTTCTGCACTGGTTTCTATGACACTACTCTTCTCTCTCTCTTTCCTCTTGCTTCTCTCGTACAGCGTCAACTGAAGCACGGTTTAGGAACACACCTGTCATTACGTCCCTATAACAAGAGGGAGACAGCGACAACAATAACAAGGGCAACACTTTTCGCATCTCATTTAGGTCTTTCTGATTGGTATAGTTTTTTTTTTTTGTCTAGTTGGGTAGGCTGATTTGAAGACTTCTTCGAAAGAGGCTGTGAGGAGAACTTCGCGACGACAAACTTTTTTTTCGTGTTGTATCGTTCAGTAAGAAAAATCAACAACAACGGAAAAAGTGGGCTTTCATTGCCTTTTTTCTTCTCTTATGTACTTCTAGTGTGTGTGTGTGTGTTTTTTTTTTCGTCTCCCCTCTTTTGTTTTTACTGCTTTTTCTGCTGGGCCGCCTACCTCCTTTTTTTTTTTTGACTTCGTTACGTTTGTTCATTTAAATAATGGTCTTTTTCTGTGGTTTTTGAGACACACACACACACACACAGACACGCATACATACATACACATAAGTAATATATATCAGAGAGCCGTTGTGTACGCTGAAAGATGGGCAATCAGCATTCCGGTAGCGGGCACCACGCCAGCAGTGCTCCGCGGCATTCCGTCGACGACCGCGTACACCGCGACACCCACGTCACGGTGCAGGACCGTAGCCCGTCTGTCTCCAACGCATCCAACGCTGCACAACGACGTGGTTCACAGCAGCAGCAGCATGGATCATCTGCCAGCCTACCGCGATCACTAGCGCGGAGGCCCGTGGCCTCTCCGCACTCCAAGTCGCCGACACTGCATTTCTCTGAGACGGCAAGCGGGGTGACCGCGGCGACGGCGGCACCGTCCGGCCGCCTCGGCTCCCACGCCCCTTCCATGTCCTCGCTCACTACCGCTGCTGCGGTAAATCGGCAGCTCGCCAGCTCCTCGCCGGAGCACCAGACGCTGCGGGACGAGAGACAAGAGGAAGAGGAAGGGGAGATGGAGGCAGGGATGATGGAGGGTAATGACGACTGCTCTCCCCATAGCATCAGTCGAGCGCCGTCCTCGATGCGAATCCCCAACGCACTGCACACGAGCGCTGATGAGATGCCGTCCTGCTTGACATCAGAGGCGGGCACGCTGACGATTCCGATGGGCTCCAACGTGGCGGGGCAGCACATGCTGAACATCGTGCCGGTCACGTCCACCACCACAAGCGCCACCACCACTGCAACAACTTCAGCAGCAAAACCTATTGCAGGGAACAGCAACAGGCGTGCCTCACGGGATGGAGGCAACGCGGCTTCACCCCCTGCTGCCTCCTCAGGCGCGTCAGCGGGGGTGAAGCCGCAGTCGTTCACGCACCCCTCTCACTCGCCTACGCAGCCTACAGAGGAGCCGCCGCTGCCCCTTATCGTTCGTTCCAGCCGGCAGACCAGCATCTCGGCTGCGCGGGCGGTAGGGGCGGAGGACAAGAGCACGACGTCACGCGCGCAGAGCCCCTCCCCGGAGGCACGCCCACCCACGCTGGGTGCGCGCAAGGAGGACGGCAGCAGGTCCGCCAGCAAACGGTTTAAGACACAGAAAGACAAGGGCGGCAGCAACAACAGCGCGGTGGCCGACGACTTGGACATTGGAACAGCGGCGCGGCCGTCGAAGCATGCCAGTGGCGTCGTGGGCGCTCTCTTCCACCGGAAGTCCGACAAATTGCTGTTCCGCAAGTCCTCCTCCTCCTCATCCTCCGCCGCGGCGCGGAAGGGCGAAGTGAAGCGGGCCGCGAAGGCTGACAAGTCTCCTTCACCGACCCGCCTCAGCAGCGCTGATCGTGGCGCGGATGCCACGGATAGGCAGACGCTTATAACAGCAGCCAGACCCGTCAAGTCTGAGCGGGTGAACACCTCTGCTGTGCGCGTGGGTGGCAGAGCTGAGTGCATTTCAAAAGACGGTGACGCAACGCCGTCCGTACTGTCGGATCCAATACTAGACGAAGACGACAACGCCGCCGCCGCTGCCGCCGCGCGAGAAAAATGCGGGTCGCCTTTTCCTTCTGCCCGCGAAGACGACGTCGATGAAACGGCGGGCGACGGTGATGGCGTGGATGTGGCGGTGGAGGAGCGGGATGCGACGACGCCGACGGACGAGATGCTGCTGCCGCCCGCCTCTGCGAGCACACCATCGTCAAGCAAAGCGGCTGTAACACCTCAAGGCCGTCCCAGGACAGACAGGAAAGACGGAAGCGAAAGCCACAAGAGCGAAGAGGAGCACGAGGAGGGGGAGGAGGACAGTCATTCCACCGCGTCCACCGACACGAACTCCGCGCCGATCCTGCCGCCGCCGCCGACCGTCTCCTTCGCCGAGGCGATGTGGGGGACCAAGGCAGCCGCCCTCATTGCCTTGAATGATCACCACAGCAACAAGAGCGCTAACGGTAATGACAGTAGCATCGAAGGCGCTGACAGTCTTGCTGGAGGTGTAACAATTGGGGCATCAGTGGTGTTCTCCGCATCCGGCCCCAGCAGCGGACCGATCTCAAGTCCCATCTACTCCCCCGGCGGCTTTCTCTCGCGTAGTGGCCGCGCCAGTGGTGGTGGCGGCGGCGTGCTGTGCGGCGCAACGACGGTCACCGACACCACCGCCCGCGTCTCCCCGCGTTCGCCCTACATGTCATCGCTGCCTGCCGTGACCGGCGCGACGCTCAGCGGCGATGGCTGGTCTGCCACACGCACGCCGGTGTCGGAGTTGGACGTCAAGATGACAAAGAGACGGAAGACGGCGAGCCAGTCTGCGATTATTGCGGCGTGGAATCGAATGGGGGCGCGCTCTGGCAGCCTCGCAGCCCCGCCAGCAACTGTGCAGCCTACCAGTGTAGGAAAGGCGAACAGTAATGGCAGCAGCAGCAACAACAACACGAACAGCCACAACAGCAGTCTGGGAGACGCAACTGCTGGCAGTGGCCCTACTGCTGCTGCTGCCGCTGCTGTTGTTGGGTCAGCAGCCGATTCCACAGCTACAACAGCAGGGGCAGTTGGCTCGGTGTCTGCTTCGAAGCAGGAAGGTGCGAACGACATCAACAGCGAAGCGGTTCACTTCGAAATAAGTTCTGCACACGCGAGTGATTCCAAGGCTAATGCTGTTGTTGCTGCTGCTTCGTCGAACGCACATGCGTCGGATGCGAAACGTAACCCCGTTGTAGCACCAGTGCGCCGTCGGTCCGTGCTGACGCGGTACCGCGGACACCCGGCACTGTTTCCACCGCCGCCACCGCCACCGTCAAAGGTGACACAGGAGGAAAAAAAGGATGATACGGAGCACCACTCTCAGACCCCCACACCGCTTCCTCCACCTCCTTCCTCTCCTACTGCTACTACTACTGCTGCTGCTGCTGCTGAGATTGGGTCACATGAAGCTGCAACAACCCTCGCTGCTCCTTCACCGACTTTCAATGAAAGTGCGCATGCGCCGCTGCTGGAGAGGGAGAAGGCCAGAGACGCGGTGCTGAGTGGATTGGAGAGGGATTACGGAACCGACGGAGGCCCCGACGTGCCGGTTCCGTACGGCACCACATACACGCTACCCACGTTCGACACGTACGACGAGGCCTTTGCCAAGAGCAGTGCTGAATTGAGTGGTGCCGCTGCAGCAGGTGTGCAGATCTCTCCTACACAGTTTACTCATGCAAATGAACACAGAAGTGACGTGAGTGCACTCGCACGCCACGAAGACGCGCGACACGAGGCTGGCGCTGTGCAGGCGGCGCTGCCGAGCCGAGTCTTCGCGATTCCCTCCGTACACGTAGAAGACAATGCTGCCGCGAGGAGCCACAACACCGCCACCACTGTGACCGCGTCGACCGTCGTGCACCCCCGGGGGCTGTCAGACTGTGTGGACGTCGTAGATGGCAGCGAGTCCGCTACCTCTGCCACCATGTGCATCCAACCCACGATGGAGGAAGAGGCGGAGGACCTGGACGACGCCAACCACGACCACCATCTTCATCCTATTTATACGACTCAGCACCAATCACTCAACTCGGTATTCCCATATGTAAATATGGCGCCCGATCTCGAATCGGAGGAGGGAGGAGCTGCCAGCAGCAGCGTTCACCGGTTGGTGCTTCAGCAGGACGCCGACGCAACTTCCTTGCGGTTCGGCCGGGCGCCGTCGCAGCTGTCGTCCGAGCTGCTGAGTCGTCAATCCACTGCTGTAGTTGGAGGAGACGGCTTCACCACGACGCGCACAAGGGCAGCTTCGATCACCGTGGCCACACTCAAGCCTCACTCGGTCACGAGACACTGCTCCTTGTTGGACCTGTCGCCGCTGGCAGACGATACGGCCAGTCCGCGCGAACGGTCGTCTCGCCTACAGACGAAGCAAGACTCTTGCGAGCAGCAGCAGCAGAAGCAGCAGATCAACACGAGCTTAGGGCTTCTCTGGAGCGACTCACCATCACCCGGCTCGAGTGAAGTGGCCGCGTCACCGCTCAGTCGACACTCGCATCAGAATCACTTCACAGAACCCAAGACGCTGCCGTTGGATAGTCAAGAACGAGAATTACATGAGAAGGAAGAGCAAGAAGAGGGCGAGGAAGGTGACATGGTAGGCGCGACTCATCGTCTGCGTTGCCGGCAGCGCGGAAAGGATGGCGAGGGGATGGAGGTGGTGGACGGCGAAGAGCTCGGCCTCAACAACAGCCGTAACAGCTTCGACGCCGCTTCAACACCTCTGCTGCCCGGGCGACTAAGACAACCAACGTATGCTGAACTCCCGTCAGCGGGAAGTGATGCGGACAACCACGCTGATCACAACAGCAACAACAATGACAGCACCAGCAACGCGAGCTACCCGCGTCATCATCTTCATCTGGTATCACCGCCAACTTTTGTCACTGCCTCGCGTAGCGGTTCGATCGGGTCAACTGGACCGGTGACTGCTGCTGCTGCTGCCACTGCCGTCTCTGGTGTTGTCCAGAGCAGCAGCACGCAACCGAAACGTGCGCTGACACATCAGCAGCAGCAACAACAGCAGTCACAGGCGTCGTCGTCGTTCACCACCTCTGCGCGACACATGCCGTACTGGCGCGAGCGACTTACCCCCGTCCTCCACGCGCAGCCCTCTTCCCCGCGCTCTGTCAGCGCCACCCGTGATGACCTCTGCACCGCTTCCACGACGAGCAATCGTCACCTCAGTCACTACAACAATCCGAATGGTGGTGATGAGAGCGGCGGCTACCACTCCTCCCCGGCGGGCTCGGGTTTGCGACGACGACGGCTGAGCACGGCCTCGCAAGGCCCACCACCCCTCGCGCGCCATCCTTCTTCTTCTTCTTGCCCCCCACAGCAGCTACAACGCGAGCTTTCTAGCTCGGGCGTACAGTGGCGGGAGGTGAGTCTGCTCACTAGCGCCGTCGGCACCCCAAGCGTCGGCGCCGACATCGGCATGAGCAGCCGGGAGGAGGAGGAGGAGGAGGGGCTGCGACGCGAAGGTCCACTGCAGCGACGCGGGTACACTCGCGGTGACGGCGGCGACGACGACGACGAAGAGGAAGAGGAGGTGCGCAGCGGCAAGTATGGCAGTGCGGCGCGCCGACGAGCCGCGTTGCAGCGTCGCAGCCGACGTCCACACGGCCACCGTGCGGAGGGTGACGACGGCGTGGGTGCACCACGGCGGGGCGACGAGCCGTACGACCCATGGGGGAGAAGCATGTCTTCGCCGTTGCTGTGGGGGGCTGAGTCGCCGCGGCTGCGGCAGCGAGCCCACGTCAGGAAAAACAACAAAAACGTGGACGAGGACGAAGAAATGGAGGAGGACACACCGGGGCAGATGACTTACTACGGCGATAAGCGAGACTCCAACGAGCTGCACCGCACCGCCCCTTATCACCGTCCACATCGCGTGCCTTCATCGCAACTCCCCTACAGCCACATCAGCGGCAGCGAGGACGACGCTGGCCAACACGCCAACTGCGGCGGCCACGGGCATCATCATCACCGCTTCTTCTCTCCCCGCGGTGTTCCTGTGCTGTACGGCGCCAGCCCGCCACAAGACTCGAGTCTGCCCTGCACACCACCAGAGGAGGTCAGCCGACGCACGCGTAACGCGCGGAGTCTATTTCCGAGCGGCGGTGATGGTGATGGTGATGTCGCCGCCTTCCTGTCCTCCAGCATGTCGGATCTCGACATCCCGCACACTCGCACCTCCACCACGTCATTCGCCGAGAACGCGAGCCGGCTGCCACTGACGCGCTACGAGCCACCCATGCCGTCGAACCGCAACACGTTTACGGCGTTCGTGCCGCTGTCGGATATCCCTTCTTCGCATCTGCTCGCCTCCGCCACTGCGATCTTTCGGGGCGGCTACCCATACGGGGAGGACAGCGGGGCAAGCAGTAAGCCTATTCCCGGGGCGGCGGCGGCGGCAAACGACAGCGGTGAGGCGGCCATAACAGCCACAACCACCACGATCGGCAACGGATTCTCGATGGGCGACACCCCCGTCACGGTAGACACGCTGCTCGTCACGGGGTACAGTCCAGCTGGCGTGCCTCACCCCGTCAGTGGCCTGACCGGCTGTGGCGCTGGTGGGGCGGCCGTCAACGGTTGTCAGCTCAACAGCCCGCTCTTCTCATCCGTCAGCACGGCACCGACAAATCGCATTTCTAGCGGGTGCTCCCCGGTGCAGGGGATGCTGTCGCCGTTGGCTGGCATTGCGCCGAAACACCCTCTCCACCCTAAGCACAGCCGCAGCCACAGTCGTAGCAGCAGCAACAACAACAACAACAACAACAGCAGCAGCAGCCATCCCAACGACCATGCGAATGGCGGCGAAAGCGGCGGCGGGGGAGCTGCTGCTGCTGCTGGGGTGGCGGGCGGTGAAGACGGACAATGCGCGCCGCTGCACGGCGTGACGCCGTTCCTGCATGCATGCGACGGCGAGGAGCGACCCATCGCGCTTCCCCGACAGTCACCGAGTACGACGACGGCCCGCGACGCGGCTGCGCAAGTGGCGCTGCCGCTGAAGCGCAAAAACGGACCCAAAATGGCAGCACCGGCTGCTGCTGCGGCGACTGCGGCAGTTTCACAGAAACCGATGTCGTCCACCTCCACGCTTCTTTCCAGCGTGAATTGCGCTGCGGCGGAGCATCTGCCGACGACCGAAGACACAACAACGCCACAGCAGCAGCAGCAGCACTCACCGTGGAGTGTGCAGTCTGCACCAGCTGGCGTGGCGGAGGTCGTGGCGCGCACTGGTTTCACGCATCTCTCCTCCTGGGAGAATGAGTTGCATCACGACATGCGCGAGCTCGTCCTCACCCCGACCCTTGCCGCCGTGAGCCGCAGCAACGGCCCCAGCGCCCGCATCGAGGTTGCGCCGCTGGCCACGTCCGCCACCGCGACGACACCAAAGTCTGTCTTCGCCTCCTTTACCAGTGCCCTCACCTCTGTCGTAGGGGCCGATCGCAGTCGGAAGAGCTCTGGCTTTGTGAGCAGCAACGAGGGCGCCGATTTCAATGGCGGTGTTAACGCGGCGTCGGCAGTGGGTGGGACGCTGTTCATTGAGCGGCAGGACACCACTCCTCTTTTCAGTGGCGCTGGCAGCGCCGGCAGCGATGGCGGCAGCATTCACCGGCACGCCTCGGCGAAGGTGCTGCGATCGTCACAGTCGCCGCGCCCGCTGCCGAGCGCGTTGGCGCGCACCAACAGCGAGCCCATTTTGTCTTTCCCGCCTCACCACAGCGCCGCCCTCTACCCAAACCAGTCGCAGGAACAGCCGTGGTGGAATCGACCACGGCTGGCGCGGTCGGAGGACAACGACTTCCTGGTGGAGCAGCTCGCCGCTGCGTCTCCGGCTGGCGGCCCCGGTCGCGTCATCGGTTCGCCACGCTCCGCGCCGCCCTCGCCGCCTGAGCTGCAGACAACCGGCGTGCAGCAGCAGCAGGAGGCCGAGCGGGAGGAGGGCAACAGCCACTACCGCCATCGGCGCAGCAACGGTAGCAGTGATACAAACAGCAACCACAACCACGACAACCTTGGTGGTGACGCTGTCGCTGGGGGTGGCGTGGAGGCCGTTGCGGAGCCACAGCACGCCATCATGCCACACAACGCGTCCGAGACGTTCTTTTTGGTGCGCAACGAGGACGACCGCCTTCGCGAGCGCGAACACGACGACAGCAACGATCCTTCACCCCTTACGATGGCGCGCTCTTTGAACTCCGACGAGGCCACCGCGCACGAGCCGGGGCACCATGATGACCTTCACGGCAGCGACAACGACGAGGAGGGGAGGCTGGTGGATGCGTGCGTGCAGACCGCCTCGTGGCATCCGTGCAGTCCGCACTCCTCTTCTGTCTCGCACGACACAAGGCTGCTGTCCTCGCGCACCTCTGCCGGGCTGGAGCGGACCTTCTCGCAAACGAGGGACGCGGACCCGAAGTTGATCTCGACCGCCGCGCTTGCAATGGTGGTGGTGCCTCCCACCTCCTCCTTCCTGGACGAGGCGCACCGTGACGTGAACACCCCTGAGCGACAGGGTGATCAACAGCATGGCAAGGGGGAGCGCGAGAGCTCCACTGCTGCGGCGCTCGCCTTCGACGCCAGCCTCGCCACCCTCGTCGACGCGGAGGCGTTCACCCGGGCCTGCATTCGTGAGAGCGCGGAAGAGGTGCTGGAGACGTGGCGGTCCATCTGGGCAGCGTTGCAGCAGGCGGCTTCGATGACGTCGCCGATGCTTCTCTCCGCCACCCTGGCCCCGCTTTCATCTTACGTGGCTGGGAGGAGAACGCTGGGACGGGAGGAAGGGGAGGAGGGAGGCCGCAATGCTCAGCCTGTCACCTCGCCCTCTAGCCCAACCCCCTCTGACGTGGTCACGAGGTTTGCCTCGGTGGCGCACTCGCCCACCAACACCGCGCCCCTGCTGTCGGTACCGCCGCTGCGGAGCATCATGGCGGCTGCTGCGGCAGCGGTGCGAAACAGTACCGACGATGCGACGGCCACGACGACGGTGAGCCCTACCGCACAAGGGGAGGGCGAAGGAGAGGAGGAAGGGGACGGCGAGAGTGAGGGGCGCGGCGTGATGGCTGCTGCTGCTTCGCCGTTTCGCATGTCAGCTCCGCTAGGGGATAATAAAGACGAGTTGAGTGTGGTGGAGCAGACGGCTGCCAGTCGTGAAAGTGCGACTCGACAGCGCTGTCTCCTATCCCCAACCGACGCCGACGCTAATGCCGCTGGTGCTACTGCGGTCATGACGACAGCGGAGGAAAAGAGCAATGCGACGTCTGTTCAAGAGGATAGCGTAGACGCTGTTTCTGCCGCTAACGCTGATGCTGGTAGGACTCAAAACAGCAGCACGGAGGCCGTGGAGCTTTCTCCCCTTCACGGTGATGGCACGTCTCGTAACGCCAGCATGACTGTGACCGCCACCGCACCCAACGCACCACCACCGCTACCAGGGGAGCACGAGGCGCCGAGCTACTTCCTCTTTGGTCCGTCGACTACCACCGGACTCACCCAGAACAACACGCTGTCGTTGCGCACCGACGATGAGGAGGCAGAGGGGCGAGAGGAAAACGAGAACTTGTGGAGCGCGACGGCACCGGCACATAACACCGCGGCGCCGAGCAGACGTCTGAGTAGCAGCGATGGCACCTCGCAGGTCGCTGTTCCAGTGGCTGAACTACAGCAGCAGCAACCGCCGGAAATCGTGGATGATGTTGTTAACGGAGGCGCGCGAGCCTCGTTCGTGGAAACTGGGGTTCATGCGGGCACTCGAGAGCAAACGCGCAGCAGCGTCGCGCTCTGTGCGAAGGCGGCGCTGCCACCTCCCACACCATCACCGCCATCGTCGTCTTTGCAATACATCGCCTTGGCGGCCACCTCCCTCAACACGCGTGACGGCTCACCAGACCCCTCTCCCTCTCGCTCTCCTCCTCTTGCCTTCCGCGATGACGCAGCCAACCCCAGCAGCAGTATCATGAACCACTACACCAGGCGTGGAAGTGATGCTGTCGCAGCAGCAACAGCAACGCCAACAACAATAACAACGGCAGCTGTGCCTCTTCTCCTGCCTCCGTCGTCACCGCCGCACAGAAACGACGAAGCAGATGGCCGCCGCCGCAGCAACGCGGATGGCGTCGACCCGGCTCGCCACGCCTCACCCTCGCCTCGATCCCGGTCGTTGCAGGCTTCTGACTTTTCGCCGTCCCAGCAGCGCACCCTTTCTGCGAAGCGCCGACCGAGCGTGGGGCAGGTTGTGTGCCGCTGGTGTAATGCCCCGTACACGAGTGCGGTTATCTGCCCGGTTGCACGACGCACGCACCAGCTGCTGCGCGAGGAGCGCAAGAAAGAAAAGATGGCGAAGCGGCAGGCGCAGGCGTTGCTTTGCGTAGGGCGGGTAGCGGAGGCGGTGACGTTGTTGAAGGAGGTTGGACTATATGTGCCGTAACGTTATTCGTTTTTTTTTTTTTATTTGGTGATCTAATTCTCAAGGGGTTGCTTTACGCCGACCCTTTTGGTGCTTGCTGAATAAGGCCTTCTTTTTTTTTTTTTCTTATAAAGTTGTTTAAAGCGAACTACGAACTGCTATGCACCAGCTTGTTCTCACCGCTTGATTGTATAGTGCCTTATACCCAGTCCTTTTTTCTCAAGTATATGTGTATATTCTGGAAACACCCGCCGCAACACACACACACACACACACGCACACTTTCGCAGAAGTTGACAAAGCCTCTCCTTTTCTTCCCTCTTTTTTTTTTTTAATGGATTGCGTTGGAAAGGCAATTGCTGCCATACGTACATGCACACGCATACGCACACAAATTACTCCGTATACTTGAGCTGAAACTCCAGCTGCTCGTCATGTTGCGCCTCATTGCGCGACGCGGCCTGCACAGCTCACGCCCTCTGCGCGCAGACCGCAGCTTCCACGAGGTAACCTCGCTGCCGCGCGGCATGCACCGTTTCGAACCCTCCTCAACATCCCCCGTAGCGTCTACTTTCGCATCCCAGCATGACACCACAATGCGAAGTAGTTGTGCGAATCTCTCAGATCAAGATGTTACGCAGGCAACCACAAGAGGCACGGCGCCACCCCCACTGCTTCGCTTCACAGCGCCTTCTTCCACTCACACGCAGGCAGCAGGGGGCGTTCCCTCGTCGTCTCACCCTCTTCCTCCCTGGCCAGTCGATGAGATCGAGTTCAACGCCGCCGTGGAGGATGGCGGGCAGAGCGCACGCATTGCCTGGGAAGGCAGCAAGAACAGCGCGTGCTGGTCTGTCCTGCTACCGCCTCAGCACCGCAGCAGCAGCAGCAGCAACAGGCACAACAATGAGGCGAATGGCGATGCGAAAAGTGGCGCGCCGACTGTGGCTGACCGCTGGATAAAGACAGTTCCTTTGACGCCGGACGTTATGAAGCGTCTCGCAGTCGAGGAAGAGCGTGCTGCCGCGCAGGCGGCTCTCGCCGTTGGAGGATGGATTTGCCTGGGGTGCTGGACGCCGCAAGGCATCGATGCCGCCACACGTTCACACTCGTGCTTTAGCGAGGGAAACACTGACGTCACTGTGGAGGAGGTGTTTCCGCGCACGGTCTGCTCTGTCTGCCATAGTCTCCGGCACGACGCCCAGACCTGGCCGCTGATCGCTGCTTTTCGAGCAATGGAAGACCCTCAGCGGTGGATCTGCGCGCAGTGCGGGGAGGTGAACCGCCTTCCCAAAACACGCTCAGGCAACGATGATGGTGTAGACAGCGAACCAGACAACGGAAAGACGAGTGGAGGATCAGAAAAGGAAGGCCTCGCGTGTCGGTGCTGCGGCGGCACAACGCGAGCGATGCTGCCTAGCCAGTCGGGTCACTTCCTTCCTCAGCATTCTCCTTCATCTGTGCCGATTCGGCCATCGGTGCACGATGAGGTGGCCACGGAACCGCTCGGCCACATCGTTGTCACGCGCAACCGCACCACTCGCTGGCGCTGCAGCGACTGTGGCGAGATTAACTCGCTGCAGCTGACACAGTGCCGCAACTGTGCGCGGGAGCGCTTTAACCTGTCCGTGCGGTGCCCGTATTGCGAGACGCCACGGCAGCTGTCCAACGCCCTCGTCCGCAGTGCAGGGCAGACGGCGGGCACTTCGGACGAGAGTGCCGCAGCTTCACCGCCCGAAGCGAGCGTGTCTGCGCGGCTGCCTGTGTACTCGTCGTTGAACTGCTATCAGCCCGGCTCTACACAGCTGTCGTGCCTGCAGTGCGGCGGCCCTCTTCACGGCGGAGCTGTTTGCTCTTTTACTTACGGCACGGCACCGTGGTGGTGCGCCTGTGGCGTTGTAAACCCGACGCATGCGTACAGCTGCTACCGCTGCCGGCTGCCGCGCACAGTAGGCGATCCTGCACTGCTGAAGGCGTTGCTGCAAGAGGCAGTAGCAAGAGTGAGGGAGGGAGACGCGCCAGACGCCTGGTGGGACTTCGCGACCTGCACCAGCTGGTTCTGTGACAGCTGCGATGGCATCAATCGTGCGGCCTACCAAGTCGTTGCGGAGCGAGATGAAGCCGCCTTTGACACGACGTCGCAGTCGTCTGTCTCGCCACATGCCGCGGCCTCTTCGAAGCGCAAGCAGCGCGTTTGGGTGGATGCCGGCGACCTGAAGTGTAAGCACTGCGAGGCTCCGTGGCATCATCAGCTGCTGCACGGCGGGGAGTGGTGGCGCTGCGCCTGCCACGCGGTGAATAAACGTAAAGCTATGACGTGTACGAGCTGCGGATTGCCGGCGTTGGACGGCGTGCAGGCCTTTGTGCTGTCGGCCTGGTCAAAAGGAGACTGGTGGTGCTTCGCCTGTGGCACGCACTGCTACCGAGACCGCATGCGTTGTCGCTGTGGCGCTGACCGACCGACGCTGGGCTGAGCAACGGTGCACAGCTCTTGTTTGTACTCTTTTTTTTTACTCTTTTCTTTTTTGGTTGCCATAAAAATGAAGTTCTCTACAGCTTTTCACAACTAAAGAAAACCCGCATCTGCTGGTGTATTGAAGACACTAACGAAATGTGAAAAGGAAGCTCATGCTTTTCTTTGTTTTTTGTTGTTGTGGCACCGAAGCCACAGACTCGCAATACAGCATCTCAAAGATAAGTTCTATTTTTTTTTTTTCCTGCCCCTTTTTCACTAATGTGTTGTTTCGCAGAAAGGGGGTCAGCTCCTGTCTTTAGGCGTCTTACAACGGTTACACCACGAAGCCCCAGCAAGCTGCCGGTAAGAAGAAGAAAAAGAAAAAAAAAAAAGAAGAGCAAAGGCGTCCTTCCTTCTTTCTCTCTGCAACATCTTTTTTTTTTTTTCTCATTTCCCTTGTCCTTTTTTTTTTTTCTCCGCTCTCTCCTACTCATGTGCAACAGCCACATCGACAACGATCTAGTAGTGCTATTGCATGCACACCCTTTAACACGCTTCACTGCGCAAGACTACCTCAGCCTCACGCAGTACTGACCTACCTACCTGCCTTGTTCTTCTTCTCTGTCTTTTTTTTTTTTTTTACTTGTCTTCTCCCATACAGAGAGTCTCTAAGCTAAGAAGAATAAACAACGGCAGCACCTTCTTTTTTCCCCCTTTCTTTTTTTTTTTTTTCAGAGAGGCTTTACGCAGCAAACAGTGCGTGGTCATCGAGCCTTTCAACGGGGAAAAGGAAAAAGAAAAAAAATAGAAAACAATTGAATCAAGCGCTGGCAGTGCATTTCACGCTTCACGTGAAAGGAGGGACGCTTCAGAATTTTTTTTTTTACTCAACGACATTTTTTTTTTTTATATTTCACATTGCCTGTGTGTGTGGTGGTGGTGGTGGCGATCAATAAGCGCTATTGCGCTATTTTCTTTTTTCCCTTTCTCCCTCTTTTTTTTTATCTTACATCCGTATTACGTTTATTTTAATATTGAGTCGAGTGAGCTGCTTGTTGGTTTCTCTCGTTCAGCCCACGGCCTTTTCTTCCCTCTTCTGTCTTTTCTTTTTTTTTTTTTTACTCTGTGCGTTTCTTCGCCTTTTTGAGTTTACTTTCCCTAATTTCGGTTTCAGCTCCCCCCTATATTTAGTGGTTTTTAGTTTTTGTTTGTTTATTTAAAGGAATTTGCAGCAATTACATAGTAAATTGCTGTTTTTTTTTTTTTTCCTTTGCTGCTTTTTTTTTTTTTTGTTTCTGAATAATCAGCGTTTTTCCCCTTTACCCGACTTCCTTTCTGTTGACGAACTAAGGATCGTCTTAGTCTGTGCTCTGTTTTTTTTTTTTTTTTTACAGACTTCGTAGCTTTGTTTGCTTATTGCGTACACGTTGTATATATGCATATATATATATATACTGTCATAGTCTTTTTTTCTAAGGAGTTTTCTCCTGCGGCCACTCATCCACACAGTTGTTTTTTTTTTTTTTTTTGTTGTCGTTTCCTCTTTTTTTTTTGTTTTTGTTTTCTTATAGACGTCTTTTTTTTTTTTTTTTTGAACACACTGGAGTTCACAGAGTTCTTTGTTAGCGAGTACGTCTTTCCCCCTCTTTTTTATTTATTTATTTTATTTCTTGTTTTGTCCGTATTGGTGGCGAGGAAGCAGAGGGAGGGAGGAGAGTTTTGAGCGTGTAATTTCCATTTTCTTCTCTTCTTTTTTTGTGTATATTCCCTCTCTTTTTTTTTTTTTTATTGGTTATTGAAAAAAAAAAAAAAGAGAAAGAGAAAATGAGTATAAAACAGTGCAGGCGCTCTTCTTCTCACCAGAAGAATCATGACAACAAGGATTGCCACAGGAACCTTTTTTTCCGCCGACGTTTGCCTGCGTCGCCTCGACGGGCGGAGCGTAGCCCTTCCTCGAAAGAGGAATCGAGCAGAGATGCTTCCGCCTCCTGCCCTTCGCGACAATCTCCTAGGTCTTTTTCCTCGCCTAGCGCCTCCGATCGATCGTCCTCGGGGTCGTCGAAACACTCGCGGCAGCGGTCGCCTAAGTCATCTACGAGCTCCACGGGTGCCAACGCGCACGATGACGATGACGACAACCGATCAAGACGGCACTCACGCCGATCCACTAACGGCAGCGTCTCCTTTTCTCCGACTGTGCGTTTCGACAAATGTCGGCAGCGCGGCAACATCGCCATGCCGCGAAGTGAGGAAGAGGATGATGCGAAGCGCTGCGCTGGTACCACCGCAACAACAAGGGCAGCCATCCCCACAACGACAGCATTAACAGCAAGAGAAAGGGGGAGGGCTGACGTTGCGCCTGGCTTCGCCTCACCCGCTGTCCCAGTAAGAATGGCAGCCATCCCCAGAACTACAGCATTAACAGCAAGAGAAAGGGGGAGGGCTGGCGTTGCGCCTGGCTTCGCCTCGCCGACCATCGCACGCGTTCCGCTGGAATTATCTGTAACCAAGTTTCACAACAGTAAACAGGTCGGACTTCGCCCTGCTCGACAGAACGCGCCTCTGTCTAGCAAGGCAGCACCGGCCTACGACAACGGTAACAAAGAGCAGCGGGAGACATCGTGTGAGGAAGAGGCTGAGCGTGAGCACAGTCAGGATGCCGTGGAACGCGACCCCTCCCCTCTTAACTCCCTCCGCTCCTTCGCTGCCAGCAGCTGTTGTGCACCGCCGTCACTGGTAGACGAGGCGTTGCTGTCGGAGTTGCTGCAACCGAACCAGCCGACCACAGAGAAGGCGGTCAGCGCTGCCCTGCCGCCGCGATCACCCCATGCGAAGTTGTTACCGGTTCACTCCCTACCACGCGATCTGCGGCAGATAAAGCAGGCTTGCTTCCATGCGACAACCCCGACGACCGGTCAAACCACTCTCGCCTCGCGGCTCGTATCTGGGCAGCAGCAGAGCAGCCCGGACACGCCGGTGGCCTCTGCTGCTGCTTCGAGGAAGACCGCGAAGAAAGCAAAAGCCAAACACAAGAACTCCGCCGTCTCCTCCACCCGCCGGGATGACTTGACAACCGCACGGGGCGGTGACGGTGAGCCGCGGCGAGGTGTTTCCATTGGCGGCTTCTTGGGTCTGTGCGGCTTGTGTGCAGCCCGCGGAATTGAGGGAACGGTGCAGGACCGCCGCTACGCCGCCGCCTCGATGAATGCAGGCTGTGCTGCGCAGAGCAAGATGACCCCTGCAGCAGCCGCAGCGGGAGTGACGGCAGGTGCGACGACTCGAAGCAAGGAGCCACCGTCCCGGCATCATCAGCATCAGGATCAGCATCAGCAGCAGCAGCAGCACGGTGATGGTGGAATGGCGGTGGAGCTGCTGCGAGGTGAGAACTCCGCCGTGGCGAGAGGAGCAAGAGGAGGAGCCAGCGGTGCCGCCCCACTCGCGCGGATGCCCTCCCTTCCGGCGTTGGCGGTAGCTTCGCCGCGCCGAAGCTCTCGCTGCCTGTCCATGATCAGTACGCAGTCGAGTCAATCTCTAGCCAGCTATCACTCCTACTCTCTATTGGCAGCTCCGTTTCAGAGAAACAACTACACGATCCCTGCACCATCAGCTACCACCACCACCACCATCACAGCAGCAAAGGCAACCGTTCCAGCTTTCACAGCCGAGTCAAGATCCGAGAAAACGGCCAACGACGTGGGTGAGTCGGGCCAGGCGTATTTCGACGATGTTATGTTCGGCCGCAGCAACAGCAATGTACGTCCGCCGCAAGGGCGGACGAGCCTGCTGAACTCAGAGTGTGATTTCTCCACCGCCTCCGAAGCTGCGGAGAGGTCGTCGTCGTCGCGTATGGCAAGTCAACAACAGCAAAAGCCGCAGTCGTTCTCTTCAATGCAGCGGCTGTCGCAGTGTTGGTCCCTGCACTGCTTGTCGGCGCTGAACCGGCACCCGTTGTTGCAAGACAGCATTTCTGCGACAGGAGCTGCAGCTGAAGCTACGTCCCGTGCACCGGCATGCGCTATTCTGCCATAATTTACGAACGAAAACTGTGACTGCCGCAGCAACAATAACCACGGCAGCGGCTCTTCATCACACACGTTGCCTGAAAACACACACACACACACACAAACGCAGCTGCATGTGTTGTATAGATCGGTGGGAGGAAAATGAGGTGCTGGTCATTGAGGCGCCGCTTGCACTCGAGCGGGGATTTACTACGTAGGACGATGATCAGGCGCAGTGCCGCGTTTGGGCTCAGCAGCGATTCGAGCCCCATCCACGACATATATCGGAGTCGGACGTGTGTGGCTAATGGACATGCAGACCTGCTGAGGCCCGCTGCGTGTGTGTGTGTGTGCCTTCTCAGACAACTTTTTTTTTTTTTTCCTTTTCCCTCTCTTTTCCAACGTAAAGATACTTTATATGGTGCGCTATTCCTAACCTTCGCCGAACCTTTTTTTGCTCTCTCTTTTTTTTTTTTTTTGTTACCTATACGTTGCTGGGTATCTTCTTTTACCTTTTTTTTCTTTAAAGACTTTTTTTTTGTCGTGCGCTTAAGAGAGAAGAGCGAGTGATGCGTACGTACGTGTCTTTAATGCGTAAATACAGGCAACAGTTCGGTAATCTACTTTTTACATGATCGGCGTTGTATTTCTCCTTTCCTTCCATTGTTACACCTTCCATATTCCTGCTCTTTGTGCCATTTTTTTTTTTTTTGGTAAAGCATAATTTCTTTTTGCTTTCTTCTTCCTTTCTCGCAGAACTGTGGCTGTTGTATCGCTTTGAATAACGGCCTTTTTCCCCCCCTCCGCCTCAACATCTTCTGTTTAGGGGTTTTGTCCTCTCTTTTTTTTTTTTTCAGAGTGCTCTCTTCTTTTTGTTCTTTTTCCAATTTGTAAGAAAAAAGAAACCACCGTTTTTTTTTTTCAGGTACAGCAGGAAAGTAAATCAACAACAACAACAAAAAAAAAACACAATATCAGGCGTGCCTCAGACAAACGTAAATTGAGGGCAAAGAGTGCGTTAGGAGCGTCTGGCGTCATCGGCGCTGCTGCAGCTGTATCTCAGGGTTTGCTCGAACGTACTTTCCCTCCCTTCCAGTGAGCGTGAGAGTTGAATGTGCGTGTTTCTTAGTGTTTTGCTACTCGGCGGTTTTTCCTTTCTTCTCTTTTTTTTTTTTTTTATCGCTGCTCCGCTCCTCACTGAGTGGGGAAAAACCACATTCCCTCGAGATAAAAAAAAAAGAAGAAGAAATAATAGCAGAGAAAACAGTGTTTTTTTTTTTTTTACATTGCTATGAAGTGCATGTGCTACATCTTCCCTCCTCCACACAATTCTTGTGCTCTTTCTTTCTCTGTTCTTACGTAGAAGCCACGAAAAAAGAGACGTAGCAGTGCTCTATTTATCGAAAACAGTACTTGAATCATACACACTTTGTTAGTGTCATACTACTCCGGAAAAAAAAAAAAAGAAGAACGTGAGGTGAAGTACTAAGATAAATACACATACACACATACATACACACACACGTACATACTTACCTTTTGAAGGCACAGTTCATGGCCTTTTTTCTCAAAGCGATTGGGCTGTCCGATGACATTCCTGGCTTCCCTTTCACCCCAGCCGCCGACGATCCTGGGCACGTTGTTTATACATCTCCGTTGATGTGCTGGGTAGTGCGCGCAGGCACCCCGCACGACGACGCGCACAAGAAGGTCTCGATCTTCACCTGCACCGTGCCCTCTTCCTCTTCCTCTTCCTCTTCTTCGCACAACAATGAGCTGGTCAAGCAGATGTGCCGCAATGCGCTGCGGCGTGCCAAGAGCGTGATGATCCCCGGCTTCCTCAAGTGTTTCGGTGCTGCGGAGTATCGTGACACCATCTACATCGCCACGGAGGCATGTGTGTCGCTGAAGGAGGTGCTGGAGAGTCGGGAGCTGCGCACGCGGCTGTACGGGACCGCGCCGGCGGAATACGACGCCTGTGTTGCCTTTGGCCTCAACACTATCGGTGAAGCCCTCAACTCGCTGCATCAAAACCGACTTGTGCACGGCAACGTAAACTGCCAGTCCGTCTTTGTGTTGCCGTCGTCGGGCGTGTGGCGGCTTTTCGGGCTGGAGCTGGTGTCCTCGTCGGAAGAAGTCGTCAACGGCAACAGCTCGGTTTCCGTGTTCGACAACGCACGTCGCGCCGGAGTGCTGGAAGGCTACCGCTGCCCCCCCGAGCTGTCGTCTGCAGCCAGCAGCAGTGCGAGCAGCAACAACAACAACAACAACCATGGCAGCGGCGGTAGCGACGGCGGGGCTAACGCGGACGTCTTCGCGATTGACTCGTGGGGCATGGCGGCGCTGCTATACGAAAGCGTGGGCGTGACGGCCGAGGAGGCATTCGACGGCAAGCTGAGCTCCATCATGCACACCCTCTCCAGCGCGGAGCTGCGCAACGCGTGTCGGCAGCGGCTGCCCAAGTCGCTGCACAGCGGGTGTGCCGGCATCACCGCGGCCAACCCCCGCCTGCGCAAGTCGGTGCAGACCTTCCTCGAGCACTGTGAGTTTGTAAAAGACTGCGTCTTTGTGCAGTACATGAAGAGGCTGTCCGAAGCACTGCTGCTCGATGTGGCGCAGCAGGTACGACTGGTGGAGTCGCTGAACGAGGTGGTGGACACATTCCCACTGCGGCCCTGCCTGTGCTGCGTGCTACCGCAGCTGAGTGAGCTGATCCGCGCCGCAATGAAGTTGCACAACCCAAACGGCGCTGCTGGGGTCTCGATTGGACCCGTTGTCTCGCCTGTTTTGAAAATCGCCACTCGCACCAACGCCGGCGACGACTTTGACGCTTACGTCACACCGGTGCTCGTGCAGATGTTTCAGTGTTCCGATGTGCTGATGCGGTACAATCTGCTGCTCGGGGCAGAGGTGTACGGCGGCAAGGTGTCACCCGCCACGCTGAACAACACGATTTGGCCTCTCTACGCCAAGGGCTTCCAGTACGCCATGCCGAATGTGCGGGAGTATTCGGCGCGTGGGCTCGTGCACCTGGCCCCGCACTTGTCCGAGGCGGTGCTAGGGGATCAGGTGCCGAGGGCGCTGGGGCTGCTGCAGCGGGACCAGAACAATGCGCTGCGCGCCAACGCGACGATCGCACTGTATCTTATCTCGGGCTACATCACCCCACCGTCGCAGCGGGCGCTCGTGCTGCTGAACTTTTGTCGTCCGATGCTGCGGGACGCCTTCGAGCCATCGCGTGTGGCGGCGCTGCGATCGCTTTACGGCGTCGTTGACTGCCTGTCAGCAAAACAGTTGGCGGAGGGCGTACTGCCGGCGGTGGCCTCGCTCACGGTGGACCCGTCGTCGGAGGAAAGCCGCAGTGCTGCTCTTGCGCTCATCCGAGTCGCTGTGTCGAGGTTGGAGGAGAACCACAAGCAGCTACTCGAGGCGCAGCAGCCCGCGGCGCCTGCTGATGCCGCGGGGCCGAAACTCGGCTCAACGCCGCTTGCGACGAGTGTGGCAACGGGCGACGGTGAGAGCACAAGTAGCTCGTGGGGCTGGGGGTTCTTCAAATGGTTACCGCCGGCCACAACAGAGACCTCTACAGCTCCGTCTGCGGCCACAAGTGTCGTTGGTGCGGCGTCGGCGGCTAACGGGGCGGGTGGGTGGAAGGCGAGCCCGTTGCCGAGCACCGCATCGACGTCGCCCACTAACGCGGTGACGGTGCAGCCGGCGCCAGTGGTGCTGACGGCCATGGCTGCTGCTGCTGCCACCGCGGGCGGCGGCTCCGGCTGGAGCGACGACGACGACAACGGAGGTGTTCTCAATAGCGCCGGCAACGGAGGAAAGGCGAAGGTGGCCAATGATGATGACTGGGATGACGAAGACGATGGTGAGCTTGTCAAACCGGCTGCGTCTACTGCGACGCCGGCAATGAAGCTGCATCCGCTTCGGCAGACGTCAGGTATGGGCGTGGCTCCCCCGGCTCGGGTGCCGACGGCGCCACTCCCTGCTTCATTAAGGCCGTCCACGCTGTCTGCAGGTGCGGTGCCTGCAGGCAGCGCATCCGCCTTCACCACCTCGCTGACGCCGGCGACGTCGAACGCGAGTGGCATGTCGACGCCGGCGGGGAGTAGCGGCAGTCCGACGTGTGTGATGCCGTCTGGGGCCATGAAGCTGCGTAAGAAGGGCGGACTTGGTGCTGCGCGGCTTGACTGATACTAAAGCGAGAAAAGCAAAACGAAGGCGAAAAGGACTTTAAAGAGAAGAGAGAGAGAGAGGAAAAAAAAAAAAAGAAGACGAAAGCACAGCATGACTTTTAGTGTTTTGCTTTCTAGTTTTTAATGTGATGCATGAGCTCCTGGTGTCCTTTCTAGTCGTTTTTTTTTTCCCCCTTTTTTTTTTCCATCTAATTACTCAAATGTACTCGTGTTGCTTCATTGTTCATCGAGAGATTGACTCAGAATTCAATGGTGGAAAAGGTAAAGAAAAGGGAAAGATAGAATGGTCGGATTTCGAAAGCTCCTTTTCCCTCTTTTTTTTTTTTCCCCCTTCAGTTTTTTATGCTGGAGCGCGGATTAAGAAGATCGGTTCGCTGCGATCCATCTCAGCCCCTCCCTCTTCTTATGATGCCGAACTACTCCACGATAGAGTGCCATAAGCATGCAGGCTTTTTTCTTTTCCATTTTCTCGTTCTTTTTCTTTTTCTTCTTCTTTCCCTCACTTTCACTTGATCAACGTAAATATAACCATAAAAAGCAGCAATAACAACGACAATAGAGCCGTAATTCAGTGATAAAAACAGTGGAAAAGGCCCCCCACCTTTTATTCCAATTTCGAGATTTGTCTACGAGGGAAGGAAAACAAGAGAATTGAAGGGTGTGGGCAGATCGTGTGTAGAACACACACACACACACACACACACACACACAGACACGCGATTCGAAAGTTGACAGGCGCGCTGCTTTTTTTTTTCTTTTTCCCTCCCTCCCATCAATGAGCTCTCCAAACACGTCGCCGCAGCATCGCAGCAATACGGACACGTCGAAGAAGTGCAGTCGCGGCCTTGCCACGCCAAGCTCCTCCACACCAGCTCCCTCCATGAACGCCACGCGCCAGACAGGCGGACACCACACACGCACGGCGCGCGATGTCCTCCTGCTCATCCACCACCCCGTCCACACGCTGTCTTTCTTACAAGAGCTGCTGCGTCCGACGGCTGCCAGTTGCGTCGCTGCGGCGGCAGAGATGCTGCACGTGGAGGAGGACGCGGCGGAGGACGCGGCGGCTGCCACGGTGAGCGCGGGACGATCCGCCTCCACCTCCGCGACAGCCGCGTGGAGCAAGACAGACTCCGGCTCTGCGTCCGCTGCCCCTCTTCCCTCACCTCCTCCTCCTCCGTCTTACGCAGCCGCAGCCGCAGCCAACGCTACACCTTCATCCGATAAGGCGATGCGAGAGGCGGAGAATGGAAGCAGCGTTGGTCCGCAGGACAGCCTCTCCGCGTCAGCCGCCGCGCACCAGCCCGCCGTTCCGTCGTTAACGCTGCTGCTCGAGTGCACGACTCAGCTCAGTGCGTTGTTGGCGCAATGGCGAGCGTGCAACGCTGCGCTGCGCCGTGAAGCGTGGCCGCGGCCACCGGCGGCTCCTTCTCCCTCGGCCGCTGCCGCTGCCTCGGGAAACCGAAAAAGCGCAGGCGTCGCACCATCATCACCACCGCCACCTCAGCAGCCACCTACGCGCCCGTCCGCGGCGCGGCTGCTGCAGCTCATGAACGTAATTCTATGGTACTGCCTCGCCACGGCGGACGACGTCCGTCTGGCGTACGGCGGACGCTCCCACGGCACCAGCGGCCGGGCAACGCCGGCATTGCCTGGGATGGCGGCCATCGTTGCGGCTGCGGGTGGTTCTCAGCACGCCGCCGCCACTACTTCGGCAGCCGTAGGTGGCACCAACTGCAACACGCCTTCTGGAAGTCGTGGCCTCCGTGCCAGTCGCAGCGGCAGCAGCAATAGTAGTGCAGATCCGATGCCAGCGAGTGACTGGCTCGGCAGCCGCATGTCCACCACTGCTTCCTCGGCGGCCGGCGTGCCCACGGTGACGATGTCGGACGATCAGCTGGCGGAGCACCTCTTTCGACCGGTGGTGGATGCGGTGGTGCTGCTGCAGGACCAACCATCGCTCACGGCAGCAGCCACCGCCGGAAGTGGCAACACGAATTCGGGTGGGAGTTCCAAGCACGAAGAAAAAGGTGGCAAAACACACAAGACCCCCGCCACGGCATCTGCTGCCGTTGCGCAGGCAAGCGAGGAGGAGGAGCAGGAGGACGTGAGGGAGGAGCTGCAGACGGTTGCCTTGTGGATGCTGGCTGCGGTGCTGGTGCGCTTCGCCGATGCCCCGTTCAACGCGACCGTTTTTCTCCCTGTGCTGTTTCCACAGGTGGATATCCGTCGCGGAAGTGGCGTCGCCGCGCGTCACCCGCTGCTGCGGCCCCTCCTGCGTGGCGACACAGCAAGCACGACGACCACAAACACCAATGCAACGCAAACGGGCGGTAGACACAGCGGAGGCGGCGTCGGCGGGCACACGTCACTGCGGTACGGCGCTGCTGCGGCGCTCGCAGCGCTCCTGCGAAAGCTCCAGCCAACGCTGCAGTACGCCGAGGAGCCACATCCAAATCGGCAGGCCTTCGTGTCTCTCGCAGCGCAATGCGGCACCCTGCTGCTTTCCCTGCACGAGAGTTTGCGCTGGGGCTTTGAGAACGAGGTGACTGTGGCGACAAGAGCAGCACGTCATGCTGCCGCCGCGAATAACACGAACACAAGCAATGACGGCATGACGGCAACGCTGTTGCTGAGCACGTACGCGGTGGTGGTGGGCGTCACACCGTACAATCGCTGCCCTCGCTCCCGCGCCGCCGTCCTTCAGACGCTGCAACTTCCCATCATTCGCACCTACCTGGCCGACGAGACGTGCGCCGAGTACGTGCCGACGACGGTGCTCGTGTCGAGCGTCTTCAAGAACGAGTCGATGTGTGGCGCAGCAGCGCAGCTGCTCTCCGGCAGCGATGCAAAGAGCAGCAGCAGCAGCAGCTTTACCGTGACGGCAGGGCACGGGGACTACGTAGATAGCGGGGACAGTGGGAAGATCCCTGCTGCTGCTGCTGAGGCGGCGGCGGCGGCGAAGGCCTCCAGTGCCTTTCTCGCCGCCCTCTTACAGCATGCCGACACGCGTGTGGAGGTGTGGCGCTGCATGGTGCCCCTCTCCCGCCTGTACCCCCGCATAGTTCACAACGAGTTCGACCTGCTCATGGCAGCGTCCGTCCGCGTCGTGGCGTCACTTGCGAAGTGGGAGGCTTCTAAGCAAGCCGAAGAGAAGGCTGCCCTGACTGCGGCAACGGCGAAAGAAGTGGCGGAAGGGGAAGAGGAAGAGATGGCGGCACCAACTACTCAAGGCGCCACGACGCCACGCGGGCGACAACAGCAACTATCACCACCACCACCACAACAACAACAGAGGCCCGCCGATCCGTCTTTCACGCCGACTCCGGTGCGCGCAAACGCTATTCGAAGCATTCATCGCGACCCGAACAATGATAGCCGTCAAAACGAGGGCAACGGCGCCTCCTCTCCCTGTTCCCTCCAACCACGCATGCGGCCGCCCCCGAGTACACCGCCAGAGGCGCTCGCGGAGTGTCTGCGCACCTGGCTGCACTTCATGGGCTATGTGTGGAAGTCCTTCGACGACAACGCGTGCGATCCCGCGTTACGTCCTGAAGGCCAGCTGGACCGTGCGACACTCGCGCAGAAGCAGCGTATTCACGAGGAGCTGCTGCGGCCTGCCATGCGATTGGGCCGCTGCGGCGAGGAGGTGCGAACGATGACGCTGCGCTGCATCGCGCAGATCGGCAACGACTACCTCTCCACGATTACCGATCGCAGCCTTGGCGAGGAGCTCGTGCAGTACGTGCAGGTCTGCCTCGCAGACCTGCAGCCCCGTGTCCGCGGCGAGGCCCTCACGACGCTGGGCATGTGGCTGTGGCAGTACCCGTCGATGGACGGCTTTGCTTGTGTGGCGATCGACAACGCCGTGCATTCCTTAACGGTCGACCCGAACGCGCTCGTGCGGACGAAGGCGGCGTTTGCGTTGTCGAACATCACCGGAAGGCTGCCGGAGGGCACGTGCCCAACGGTGCGTGATGCTCCCGACTACATCTCGACACTCTGCGCAACGGCGATGCATGCGGCGGTGATTGACAGCGAGAGCGGTGTGCAGGGCCATGGCATCCGCATGATGAATCATCTTCTTCAGGTGCTCGATTTTGAGGAGTTGATCAGCGAGATGGCAGGGTTCGACGAGGGCGTGGCGGAGGGCTTTCTACGGGTGCTGCTCGAATGCCTGCGTGCGAGAACGCGCAGCGACAGCCACAGGGGTGATGGTGGGGCGAACGCCGACGGCGCGAGCAGGTACGCCGCCCCACGTGAGGCCAAGCACCGGTGGAACGCCGCGCATGCGCTCGGCATGGGGCTCGCCCGTGACGTAGTGTTCGAGGCGGAGCCGAAGTACGCCCTGGAGGCTGTCGACGCCCTCTGCACCGCTGTCGTGCGGGACCACATTTTTAAGGTGCGCACGCAGGCCGCAGGCGCGCTCGGACGAATCCCGGGCCACTGCCTCTGCGCCTTGTACAATGCAGAGGACTTGACACCGCGGGTGGTGCGGTCGTTATGCGAGGCGCTGGAGACCGCCACGTCCACCGAGAATTTCCGGCAGTACAAGGAGCAGGGCTCGCTGCATGATGCGCTGCGGGCGACGCTGGCCGTCATGATCACCACGGCAAGGCCAAGCATCGAGCTGGACAAGGTGTTTGCCAGTTACCAGAGGCTGCTGCACAAGGAGCAGCTGCTGTAGTGTGCTTCCTCTTGAGTTCACAACTTAAAAAAAAAAAAAAAAGAGAAGCCTGATTTTCTTTATATGGCATTGCCGTGATTCTCTGTGTCGACGGGGTCAAAAAAAAAAAAAAAAAAGAAGAAGAAAAGAGAGAGAAGAGAAATAGGCGCAGCGAGGGAGGCGAGTGTATCTCGTTAGACTGGTAGTCCCTTTCCATGGTTACGGGCTGCTAGACAGAGCACACACACACATAGGAGAAAGTACATGAGGGATAATTGCCAATGCCCGCTTCATGCAGCTTTTCTTCAACAATAGCAAAAAGCACCGATGTACCCGCATGCTATTGGCTCAAAAAAAAAAAAAAAAACAAACAAACAAACCGAACACCTACCCCACGCTGCTGGAAGTTCTCAAGTTCTTTTTTTTTTTTTCTATTGTTATTGTTATTGTTCTCTCCACGTGGCCCAGCTGTGGGTGCCACTGCCAGTGAATTCACCGCTGAATGTCCCCCGAATGTGTGAATTGTTTTAGTACGTGCTCTGTTTTTTTTTTTCCTTCCTCTTTTTTTACGCGTCGCACTACTTAGTACTTCTTTGCTTCCTTCCTTCTTTTTTTTTTTTTGATGTTGGAAAGCAGCACTGTTAGCTATGAATGAGGGCGCCTAACCTATCACTCTCTCCCACACGCGCGCACACACACACATGTCCGTAGACAAACCAACAATACACACCTTGTCCTCAACGTCCGCTTTCTGATTTGCTTTTCTTTTTTTATTTTATTTTAAACAGTTTCTGGTTTTCTCAAGAGTTGTCTTTGTCCCCCTTTTTTTTTCCGCCTTTCTTGTGTCCCGCATAGGTCTTGCTTTTTTGGTGATTCGGTGATCCGCATAACAGTCGCACAGACACACACTCACACACACAACAACAACAATAACAGAAAAAAAAAAAAAAAGGAGCACGCATTGCTCATTATTATTGTTGCATTTTGTATATCGTTAAGCTGCTTTTTCCGTGTTCTCCCTCTTTTTTTTTTTTTTCCTTCCTTTTAGTGGAATAAGTTGCCCGCCCATCCGTAGCAAGATGTCAGCAGGCAAGGTCGAATCCCCGCCGCCGCTGCCGCCATCGTCGCCGTCACTCTTGCCCTCCGCCGCCACGCCACGGCAACACCGTCACCGCCGTCACCGCCACCACCTTCCCACCTCGCCTGGGACCAACAACAATAACAGTGACGCCGTGCCAAGCAACAGTGAGGATCCGCACCCGCTTGTCGCAGACGCCAGTCACAGCTCCGTCGCCTCCAGCCGCTCCCGCAACCGTCGCAGCCGCCGGGCGAATGCTGCAGACCGAGCCGGGGCGGCATTCGACCTGCTCGGCGACGGTGCTCGCAACGGCTTGACGCTCTGCTGCGACGGCGTCAGTGTGCAGCGGCGGCACCGTGATGTCATCGACGACGTTTCATGTCTTTTCCATGGCGGCCGCGTGACAGCGGTGGTGAATTGCTGTGGAACGCACAGCTCCCTTGCGCTGCTGGCCGCCGTGGCGGGTCGCATCGACTGTGTAGCTGGCAACATCGTCATGAACGGCGTCCCTGTCTCCGCCTCCACTTACCAGGCGCAGATGAGCTTTTTGGAGGAGAAGGACGCGCTGACGGACGACGGCGGGGCCACGAGCGACTTGCTGACCGAGCTGACCGTCCGTGAGAACCTCGAGTATGCCAGCGCGCTGCGGGTGGCAAACTCGGCGCAGGCCTACTCGGTGGAGGAGGTGCTGCAGCAGCTGCTGCTCGAGCCACACCAGCATGCTCGCATTCGCGACTGCTCTCTCTACGTACGCCGACGCGTTGCGCTGGGCAAGGAGCTGCTGCTGAACCCGTCCGTGCTGCTGCTGGATGAACCGATGGGCGGCCTGGCAACGCACGAAGCACAGCAATTTCTGACTATCCTGTCGAAGATGGCCGCCCCATCCGCGGCGGACGCGGAGGCGCGACACATCATGCGTGAGGCGATGGCGGCCTCCGCCGGCGCCGAGCCGCCATCGTCGCCGCCGCGAGTCTCGATCTACACACCACGCCACAGCCGCATGTCTGCGCAAGCGAGCCACGGCAGCGGCAGCGGGCTTTCGCCGTGGCCACCAAGCGCGTCGGCTCCGTCTTCCGCTTCAGCTGCTGCTGGGCACAATTCATATGACACCCAAGGCGGCCTCAACACCGGCAACAGCGACGGTGTCGCAGCGCCCGTCTTCGGCGCTATGTTGAGCGGGGAGACACAGCGTGTGGTGATCTTATCGATGGTGCAGCCTCGCTGGGCGTTGCTGCAGTACGTGCACGACGTTGTGCTGCTCGAACGCAGCCGCTGCGTCTTTGCCGGGTCAGTGCAGGAGATGCTGTCCGTGAAGCTGCCAAAGGCCGCAACGGAGCTGCGCGCGGCCGAGGTGATAGGCGGCACTTCATCTGCTGCTGTTGGTGCTGCCGCTGCTTCCGGTGTGCGAGAGGGCGATGCGGGCGGCAACTACCCCTATCACGACGACGACAACGACGGGATGGACCCGCACATGCGTTCCTTCACGCAAGTCGCCATGTCGTCCTTCGCCCCGGTGGAGGATGCCCCGGCCGGTTCGTACGACGCCGTCGCTGCCTCCATTCACAGGACGCGGCTCAACGAAGAATTTGTGCATGGGCTCTACCGCCTCGCCACGACCGCCGCTGCCGCCGCTGCCGTCGCCGCTGCTGGTGGGGGAATGACCCTCGGCAACGACTTCCCTGAATATGGCTCGTTTAGTGACAACAACAACAATACAAATATGGACACATCGGGGACCGGCGCGCGGAGTCCAGCCAGTGTGGAGCAGCAGTCGCGTTCCTCTTTGCCGGTCCCGGTGCGGGCGGACAACAACTACGCCACGCCGATCAGTCAGCTCTATGTGGTGCAGCTCGGCCACACCAAGGCGCAGGTGACGGCGTACATGGAGGTGTGCGCGGCGGGGCTGCTCGCGTTGCCCGAGGCGTCTCACCAGGCCCCATCAGGCTTTGTGCAGCTCCTGCATCTATTCCGCTTTGGCTTCGTCGAGCTGCGCCACAAGTGGTTGGGCGATCTGATTGCGCTGGTGCTCATGTTGGCCATCGCGGCGGCTCTGGCGGCGGTCTACGGCGTGCAGGCCGGCAACAGCGGCATGCAGAACTGCGCGGGTATTCTCTTCTTTATCGTCTCTCTCGTCGTGTTGCAGGCGGTCTTATCACTTGACGCGCAACGGCGCGAGTACGCGGCGTACTACCGCTACTCCCGCAGCGGCTACTACAGCGCCTGGACGTATGTGCTTTTCCGTGCTGTGACGGCGCTGCTGTGGCGCTTCGGGTTGACGTCGTTCATCGCCCTCGTGGTGTTTGTGTTGTCCAACTTTGGTGAGCCCTGGCGCGAATACCGCGGCGTCTTTGAGTTCGGCGTCATCATGGCGGTGCTCTCCTTCTGCTGCTACTTCTTGGTGTGGTTTCTCTGCGCGTGGTGGCCGTCCGACCGCGTGAGCCGCTTTCTCGTCTTCACCTTCTACACCTTCAACATCGTCTTGGCGGGGCTTGTGTTGAACCTCACGACGCTGCCGGCGGTGGTGCAGGGCGTTTCGTTCCTGTCTGTGATGCGGCTGGCCTACGAATCATCGATCCTGACTCACTTCGCCGCGAAGTCATTTGGCTGTGACCACGGCAACAATGGTACCAGCAGCAGCAACAGCAGCGATGACCCCAGCACCGGCACGCTGTCGTCGATGCTGCCGTGCTACACTGGCGCCGAGTACGCAGCGTACATGGGGTTCAAGGCGGCCCGTCGGTGGCCGAACGTGGGCATTCTCGCCGAGCTGTCGGCTGTATTGCTTCTTGCAAGTTGGCTTCTGATGGCTCTGTATCACCCTCGCCGACGTCTGAAGGCCATCGTGTGAAGCACTCCATCACACACACACACACACACACACACACGTACATAGTGCGGAAGAAGCCAACGGGAAACACAAAGAAGAAGAAAAAGGGAGTGAAAGTCCGTGTCGTTTTTTTTTTTTTTTTGCGGTTGTGTAAGCAACCGGTATTACGTGTCAAGGCAGCACAACAACAAAAATAAAGAGACACACACACAGAGAGAGAGAGAAGAAGAAAAAAAAAAGAACCGATAACTGCTTTACCGACTCACGCTTTGTTCTTCTATACATGAGCAGGAGTAAGAGGAGCGGCTCTGCGTGGTTAGCGATCAAGACGTCTGCTTGCTCCTGTGTAAAGCGGGCTTTTTTTTTTTTCCTCCCCTAAACCAAAGCTGCATGAGTACCCCTCCTTTTTTTTTTCTCTCCCCTTTTTCGGTTCAAGGTTAGGCCTTGACATGTACGACAACCCTCTGAATGATGCAGTTACGTGAGTGTACCTTTTTTTTTTTTTTTCTTTCAATTGACTAGCTCCGCGTCCTGCTCTAGTCTTCTTTTCCCTCTTCTTCAACTCTGCTTTTTTTTTTTTTTCGACGGAGGCGTTTTCTATTCACGATGGTGGGCTGACAAACAACACGAAGAACGAAGAAAGAAGAAGAAGAAAAAAAAAAAAAAGGAAGCCTTGCCTTCTCTATCGTGGTTAGGAGCATGGGGTACACAGGCACAGCAACAACATCATCAACAGCAAAATACACACACACACACACACACACAAAACACACAGAGAAGAGGTACTCCGTAGAAAATGGACAGCACAGTGCAATGGTGCACGAGCACGGCAGCCGGCGTGTGGGACAAGACCCGCAGCACTGTACAGCTCGTATATCACGTCGGCGACCAGCTGCGCATTGTCTACAACACCGCCAACAGCCGCGAGGAGCGGCAACACGACTTCAACGCCACGATGCTGCGCGCGGGTGGTTTTCTGGGCGCTGCCGTGCTACTGATCATTGTAGACGCGCATGGCGGTGTGCCGAACACGTGGCGGTGGCTGCGTGCAATGCTGGCGGCGGAGGATCCCCTATCTGGACCTGTGGCTTCTGCTGAGGCCTCATGACGCCCTTTTTTTTTTTTAACTGACAGCATTGGAAGCCGCTGTGCACGTGCCATACGTGCTAGAGAGAACAAGAAAGAGAGCTGAGGGGCTGAGACATCAAAACAGGAAACACATGCTGAAGTCTACTTGAATGAACCCTACAAGAATGCAACAACAACAACAAAACAAAACAAAACAAAAAAAAAAAAGGCTGCCGCAAGTTTTGGTATATTCTCTCCTTTCTAGCACGAGCGATGGATTTTCCATCGCTACTGGTGGTCTTGTGTCATTGAACTGAATGTCCCTTTCTCTTTTGCCGATGTTAGTGGCGTTCTTCTCAGCTCTTCTTCTTTTTTTTTTTTTTAATATCATCATCATTCTATTTCTTTTATCACTGCTGCTTTCTGTGAAAAAACAACAACAACAACAACATCAACAACAACAAGGAAACAAACAAATAAAAAGAGCAGCTATTCGCAGCTGTTGAATAGACATACATATTTGTGTGTGTATATATATATATACATATATACATATACATCTGTATATGTACACATATACTATTGTGATATAACAGAAAAGGACTTAACGTGTCACTTTTCACCATTAAAACCGCAGTAACAACGACAAAAGGTAACACAAACAAACCTATGCCGACAAGTAACCCACAGAGGAACAAGGCCCCCGCATCTCCGGCAGCGGAGGAGGCCAAAAAGGCAGCAGCGAAGCGGTTCCGGCTGGAGTATCGCCGCCCGTGGCTCATCTTCTACCCCACCGCAGCTTCCTTCATCCTCCTCAACTACCTCGCTTTCTGCACCACCACCGACGAGGCAGGAACGACGCGCCTGCTGCCGGGCTATATCGCTTCCTACGCTGAAACGCGTGGAACGACGTCGTTTGAGTCTGTCATGTACAACGTGCTGCTGTTCTTTGAGGAGAAGGTGATGGGCTCATTGTACCAGCTGGGGGTGCTGTTGTTCCGCAGCCTTTTTGGCATTCAGATGGTGTGCGTCGGGGCGTGGCTGATCCACTTCTTTGAGATAGGCATGTGTGCTCGCATTTGCTTCTCCTGCAACGCGACGGCAGGGACGACGGCGCTGTCGTTGCTGTGCACGACGTTGGCCGGCTTTGCGCAGTTGGTGCCGTTGACGTCGTCCCGCGACGCATGGGTGGCAAAGGTGAAGAAGGTGGCTTCAGAGGAGGCAAGTGACACGGCTGCGCAGAAGTCGAAGAAGGCGAAGTGAAACAACAGCGCTGGTTGTGGTGGTAGGGGAGAGGGGGCGCGCTTCCCTCTTCGTATTATTATTATTATTAGCTAAAAACGCAATTCGACTTGTAGGCAGCCGTGCTATTGAAGGTCTACTACTGTTGTTCTTCTTTTTACTCTCTGTGCTTCATCCTTAACCTGAAAAACCCATGCTTGATTGTCTGCGCTTTTTTTTTTGTGACTCAAATAATAGTGTTTCTTTTTTCTTTTTTCTTTTTTAAATTACCGATGCACTGCTGCGATCAACGCCGAATGTGAAGAAGAGAGTTTAGAAGAAAAAAAAAAAAAAAGGCGCAGCATTTGATGTGAGAAAACACATCTTTTTCTTGCGTTTTCTCTACGTCTCTTTTGTTTTTCCCTTTGTCTCTCTTTATCTCCCTTTTTTTTTTTTTCAGCCACCATGCATACACCGAAGACACCAGCACTTCAGAGTTGAATCTGTCGCTTCTTCCGTTGTTTTTTTTTTTTTTGTGTGTGTGTGTGTGTATGTCTCCCAGTCGTTTTTGAATTGAGAGCGCATGAACGTAAAACGATGCCGTTTATCCTTCGCCCCCGCTTTCCGCTCGTATCCGAAAAAGGAAGGAAGAAAGTATGTCAACACCGTCGGCATGCTATTGCGGGGTTTCGAGCTTTTTGTTTGTTTGCTTCCCCTCTTTTTTTGTTCTGATAGTCTTCAGCAGAGCAGACACGTACGCCCCGTGTGGCCTTAAAAAAAAAAAAAAACACCGCCGCTGAGTGTTAATTCAGTGAACAGCAGACGATAACGAAGAGTGTTAGCGCACAGACTATAAAGACAGGGTCCTCCTCCTCCCGCGTTGAAAAAAAAAAAAAGAAAGGAAAGTAAATAATGTTCTCGTCTCCTACCGCTTGGCAAGACCTGTACGGTCACCACACCGAGAACACACGCGAACTGACAAGCGCAGCGGCGGGTCACCAACACCCCTCACAGGGGCGGGCAAGCAATGTCACACGACAGACCAGCTGTGTGGTGAACAGCAGCGGCGACGGCAGTAACATCCACAGTCGATTAGCTCGAGACACCGCAGCAGGCATCTTCTCTCGCGATGGATTGAATCGTGAGAGTGGGTATAATCGCGCCTTCCCATATGATCCGCGGAACATTACTGCAGCTGGAGCTCGTGAACCAGTACCAGCAGCTCCACTTTTCTCGTACGCCTTTGCCGGGGCGCCGTACAGCGTCACGTCGCAGCCTGTACGGGTGTTTCCGCCACCGCCACCGCCACCGCCACGAGCATCAGCCACGTCGTGTGCAGTGTTGCAATCATGTGAGACAATGAAGAGGCAGTCCCCTTTTTCTCCCCACTCCGCTGGTTGTCCCGATGACGAAAGACGCATAGATACGTTTTCTTCAGCGGTGCGCGGTTCTCGCGAGGTGGCGGCAGGAGGCGCAGACAATGCTCGCTGGTCACCTCTGCAGATGACAAGCAGAGGCTTTCATTCGCCGTCGTCGTCGTACTACGACCAAGGAGAGCAAGGTGTGGCAGCGCCTCAGGCAGCTGGAATACGCGACGCTGACTTGCGCGACAGCCACTGTGGCCGCTGTGAAGACTCAACTAGGTTTTTCGTGCCAAGCGATTCTCTCTACACAATCGGTGAAGCCACGCACGTTGGACGAAACAGCGGCGTGCAGCCCGCCGCCTACCCCTATCGTGCAGATAATTTCATAGAGCAACGCAGACAGTCCACAAGGCCCCCACCACCGCCTAACTATCTCGATTTGAGCGCGAAGAATAACACGTTTCCTTCCTCTCCACACTACTACTACGATGATAATTGTGCTTACTGCGACACGGGAGTTGCCAGCACCTTTCCCGCTGCCCCTCACATGACGACGGCGACAACGACGACGAGAACAGCTCCTTTCAACAAGGAGGCATATCCCCGCAGTTCCGCGGCAGCCCCGCCCCACGGATGGAGCCCCACGACGCCTCCACATGCTGCACCGACGACAAATCCTCCTTCACCCAGAACACCGTCGTGTTTCTCCATTTCAGACGGTGCGCGTCACCTCAACTCCGTTCGACACCGCACCGCCGCCGCCGCCAGCGCCGCGCTCCTCTTGACTCCCTCTGGCCCCTCGGCTTCCTCTACGCGAGGCAGCGCCGTAGATGTCGTGTCACCCTACGAAGACACGCGGCATGAGCGGGCGAGTCGAGGATATGACAGCATCCGTGAGCTGGCAGCCGGCCGTCCGCCGCATCGCTCGCCGTTATCCAGCGCCACCACCACCACCACCAATACCGTGACAGCAAGCACCACGATGACTGCTGCTGCCGCCGCTGCGGTGGCGCATTCCGAGCCGTGCTGCGTGGCAGCCGTCATCTTCAACAATGCAAAGGAAGTCGGCGCGGCGCTGTGCGAGCTGCCGTCGCTCACCGTCTCATTGCTGCAGTACGCGGACACGGCGGTCTTTTTTAAGACGACCTCGCTGCTGCACTCCCGCAATCCGGTGGAGGTGCTCGTGCCGTCCACCGTCGTCGAGACGGAGTTCGTGCAGACGCTGCTGCGGCAGCACGGCACGCACATGACCTTCACAAGCGTGCAGCGGTGTTTTTACAATACCGAGGCCGGTGTGCAGCGCCTGTCGCAGCTGAAATCGTCGGAGGAGGCCGCCTTGTGCATCGAGGACACCGATCGTTATTTGTGTGTGGCGGCGGCGAATGCTCTCATCTTGTACATGGAGCATGTGAACGACATGCAGATGCTACCGGGGTCGGTGCGAGTCCGGGCAGAGGCTCTGGAGCACTTCATGGAGGTCTCCCGCACCACCGCACGAGCGCTGCAAATCGTCGCCGACGGCAATGCGCTAGGCGTGCTAGCGAGTGTGGCGACAGCGGCGTCGCGTGGGATCAGCCAAGGCGATGCGGATACGCTGTCTGAGGAACGACGTAGGACACGATACTTTGAGCAAACACCGCCCATGTCGCGAAGGCGTCCGCGCAGCACACGCCCCGCGACAGCCACAGCAGCAGCAGCAACAGGCCCATTTCCCAACTTTGCCTGTGGCGCCACCACGAACTGGAGCGCGAGATCACCGACGCTGCGGGCCGAGGCGCTGGCGGACGTCCTACCGCGTGCCTGCACCGTCATGGGTCAGCGTTATCTGCGCCGCACGCTGCTGCAGCCCCTGCGTGATCGCATCGCGGTGCAGGGCCGGCATGACGCGGTCGAGTGGCTGCTGCGGGAGCCACGACGACTGCACACGCTGCGGGTGCTGCTGCGCCAAACCGCTGCCCTCGATCTGGAGCGGCTGACAGCGACGCTGATCCTGCAGCCGCGTCGCGAGCGGACCGAGGCGCAGAAGCAGTCGTATTTAGAGTCGTTGCTGCTGCTGTGGAGCGCGCTGCCGTATCTACAACAGCTTCACACTCAACTGAGTGATTACCTTGGACCAAGACCAGAGGCTGCAGAGGGCGATCGACCAGCCTCTCTAACAACCTCCATGGCAACCGCATCGCAGTCGTCTTCGCCTTCAACTACAGCAGAGCTATCGCAGTCACCATCACCTCGACAGCGGAGTAACAAGAGAGACACGTCAACTGCAGTGAGCTCGCCAGTGTACCCCTTGGTGCTGCACAGCGTGGCGACGACGCTGCGTCAGTGCCGCTTCGATGAGCTGTCCGCGCTGCTCGGCCGCTACCTGGAACGCTCGGTCCTTCCCGCGGTAGTTGAGCACCACGAGCAAACGAGTCCGTTCATGGCAGAGACCCACCGACGAAGAGCAACGGCGGCCAGCGATCGGCTGCCTCGTTTCGCAGAACAGCGAAGTGAAGAACAAGTCGGTACTCGCGATCCTACACGGATTTATCAGCGCAGACGGTTGCAGCAGGGCGCCGCGACCTCTACGCTGCTACGGGTACTCCGCATGTGCTTCCTGGTGCAGGCCCCACGCGGCGGTGAGCTCGATGCTCTGCGCACCCGTCTCAGTGAACGCATCGCGGGCATCACGAGTTACGCAGAGGAGTTGCGGCAGCGCTTTCAGCTCTATTCCCTTCGCCTGGAGCCCGACCCGGTGAAGCTCTACTGCTTTTCGTACTTGTCGTCGGAGGAGGGGAAGGCGCAGGCGGTGCCCTTCACGTGGCGCTACGCCGGCGGGTCGCACTTTGCGTTGTACCTAGCCGCTCTGCGACAGCAGCAGCAACGACAGCACTTCACGGGTATACAGAACGCGGGCAGCGAGGCCCTCAGTCGCGACGCGTCCTGCCGCAGTCGTCGTCGGCGCGTGCGCTGCGGCACGGAGGAGCTGGAGTACCGCTGCGCCCACACGCAGGAGTGCGTGAACGCCATCCTGGCCGTGCAGCTCGACAGCGTGCGACCACTTGTGCTGGCGCTGCGGCAGAACTTCCTCGGTGCGCTGCAGGCGACGGTGGAGTCGGTGGCGCTGCTCGACACGCTACTTAGCTTTGCCCTTTACTCCTTATCGCACCACTGCACGCGGCCGGTCCTGGTGGAACGGAAGACGGGGATGACGACGGCGCCGGAGATGCAGACGTGGGTCGCAGCCTCGTCCGTGGAGTGTGCGGACGCGCCGGAGGCCGCATCGTCCGCTGCGGCGAGTGACGACGCTTCCGAGTGCTTCTTGCCACCAACCTCACGGTACTTCGGGCTGGCCACGCCCACAGGCGCGCTGGAGAAAAGTGTGGCTTCTCCTTCAGCAGGGCCCACAAGTGGGGCGCAGACCGCGCCGGACGACGCCGTGGCGGATGTGGGGCGGGAGGGCGGTGACACACCCCGCAGCCACATCCCTTTTTTTGTGAGTGGCGCCTTTCACCCTTCTGCTGGTGTGGCGGGTGGGGCCGCTACCACCGGACTGCCACTGCAGCCCCCGTACGCAGACGCGTCCCTCGCTTCCCGTGCTACGCGTTCCTACGGCACGACGCGGCAGAGCTGTGGTGACGGCCTCTGTCTGTCTTGGGGCACGCAAGGGGACGTGTGCATCATTACAGGTCCTAACGCGTGCGGCAAGACGACGCTGTTACGTATTCTCGGTCAGCACATCACGCTGGCGCAGGCGGGCTGCTTCGTGCCAGCGCGACGGGCGCAGCTCTTCCTGGCAGATCGGCTCTTCGCGCACATGCTGTGCGAGGAGCTGCCCAGCGTGCTGCACTCGTCCTTCAAGCGCGAGCTGATGGAGTTGAATGAGCTGACGCACGCCGCTACCGTAGAGAGCGTGGTGCTGATGGACGAGCTGGGCCGCAGCACGACCACGGCGCAGGGCTTCAGCCTCGCCTGGGCTACCGCTCTGTGCCTGAGCGACCGACGCGTACACGCCGTGCTGACCACGCACTTCGCCGGGCTGCCGAGTCTGACGCGTGCGCGGCCGGGCCGCGTTGTGGCGTTTCACTTCCGTGTTTCGTTTTCTTACGTGAGCGGAGGGGCAACAAGACCTCAATCACCTCCACCACAGCAGCAGCTGCGTCGACAGCGGAAGGAGGAGGGGCAGCATGCACCGGATCCTCCGCCGTCCTTGTCGGAAAGCAGCGGCTGGATGCAGGCACCCGCCGCGTCCGCCGGCCCGCGTGTCACGATTGTGCGGTTTGGGCATGAGCTGTTTCCCGGTCCGTGCCCACAGCGTTGGTATGGCCTGGCCATGGCAGAGCGGATGCACTTCTTTGAACCCGTCTTGGCCTTTGCGAGGCGTACGCGCATGTGCTGTCTGGCAGCAAATCATGACGACATCAACACCAGCAGCAGCAGCAGCGTCAACGCCGCGAATGCGGATGTAACGCATGCGAGAATGACCGCGACAGGGGAAAAGCAAAGCTAAGTAGGATTCGAAGTGGTGTGCGAAGTGCTCTCGTCCTGGAGCCGGCAGACCGCAAGCGGCACCACAGAGTTTCTACGACGAGGAAACAACAACGAAGGACTGTTCTCACCAGAAGCGAAGTGTTTTTTTTTTTCTTAAATACCTGCTATGAAACTGCTATTTCGTATATATCTCTCTCCCTTTTTTTTTTCTCTCTCTCTTGGTGTTTTTGCGTCTTCGAGCCATCAAAAGAAGAAGAAGAAGAAAACCCGTTTTTCACAATCTCACACGTCATAGTGGTCACGATTGCGGTGATGATGAACCAGCTATTCGCAAAGTCCAACTCGTGCTATTCATCCAGGCACCTCTTTTTTTTTTTTTGTCTGTGCCGCACCTCTTCTGCGTTGCTAGTGAGGGAAGGAGGAGAAGACTCGTCCCTATTCATCGTATTTATCTTGTTTTTTCTTTTCCTCGATCTTTTACTCTCTTGTCCCTTTTTCATTCGTTCGTTGATTCATACTCGTTGCTCTCCTTTTTCTCCGTAGTCTACCGTCTCTTTATCTGTAACGTCTCTGTTACTTCCTCTTAAAACAGAAAGCAAAGGAGCTTAGCAGATTCGCTTATTATTATTATTATTATTTGTAATACCTCGCGTCTTCACCTTTCTAGAACGAAAACATGGTGGCCTCGTCATCGTCGTCGTCGCCGGAGAGGCCAGTCCCCAACGTGTACGGTGTGCAGGCCAGCTTCAACAACCTCATCAAATGCGGAGAAGAACTGCACAGGGAACGACTGACCGCGGCGCAGGAACAGATGAGCGAGGTGCTGCGTGAGCACACGCGAGCGCTGCTGTACATGGAGACGCATGGCCGCCCGAGCAGTGAGACGGCGGCTGGTTCACAGAAGGAGCCCGCGTGCTTGGTGCCCTACCACGCTGTGTACGACAGCGCCTGTAAGTCGATTCAGGACAGCATTGCCGGCCTCGAACACGCCCAGCACCACAGCAGCGGTCAAGAGAACAACAACTCTAGTGGGCCCGCCGAGGCAACGGCTCGTCAGACAATTCACTTGTTGAAGTGTGTGAAGGTGCTGGTGCATGCGCTGGGTTGGGCCCTGCAGCCGGCAAGTCCGACACAGCAGACCGCCATCACCATGTCTTTTCTTCAACACCGGTTCAGCCAGGCTTCGGCGCACGCCACGGAACCGCCCTCTTCTTCTTCCACTGGTGACACGTCGAGTCAGCCGGCACTTGACGAGGAGGCGACGGACGGCGTTGCGGTTTGGGTGCGGCAGGCGCACACGGCACTCTCCGACCTCGCGTACTTCGCCACTGCGATGTATCCATGCGGTGCGTGGTTTGGCAATCGTAACCGCCGCACCGTGGTGCGAAGCCGCCAACTGCGGCACCCGTCCGACATCGGCGATGCCCCGCTCAAAGCCCTCGTTCTCGCTTCTCACAGCGTGAAAGATGACGACATTACCCTTCTTTCGGAGGCCATGCTGGGTGTCGCGCAGGCGCACACCATCTGCCTGGCCGCTGTGCGGTCTACTGAGTCACGACCCGCCGATGCAGCAGCCTTAGCGGCTCTTTTTGCGCCGTTGAACAACGCGCTCAACGAGTTGAGCGCGACGTGTGAGAATGTGATCAGCCGGCGCGAGGACGACCGCCCGCATGCACACGCGGTTTTAGAGGCCGGCAACGTCTTCACGTGGCTGACCACGACGCAGGAACCCTGCGTGGTCGCGGAGGAGGCGTTTGGCAGCGCCAACACCTACCTGAACAAGATCACCGCGCGTGGCAACGTGCTGCTGCTACAACAAGAGACGGGTTTTGTGGTGGACGAGCCGGAGCTGATCAAGGCGATGGTGACATGGGCCTCGATGTTGCGTGAGGTGCTGCAGCGGCTGATGCTGATGGTTGTCTACCGCTACCCGCATCACGTGCCGTGGGGTGAGCTGTTGGAGACGCCCATGCCACGGACTCCGCCGCGGCCGCCGTTGGAGCAGCGCGGTGAGGGTCGTGAGGGACAGCCGGTGCGGCGCCGTGGGGCATCTGCCTTCCCCTCAGACGCCGCCCCCGCAACGGCCCCCGCTCCTGCCCCAGCTCCTGCCCCAGCCGCCCCGAAGGCAGACTCGAAGCAGCTCCAACCACCCCCGCCACCATCAGCAGCAGCGGCAGCAGCAGTGGCGACAACCGTGGCTGCTGCTACGGGTTCAAAAGCAGAGGAAGGCAAGGTGACTGGGGCCGCGACTGATGATGCCGCTTCACCGAGCTGTTCCTTCGACGCCGTCACCAGCACGTGGACAGTGGAGCACTATCACCAGTCCCTCGTCGCGGCCGGCACTGGCGCAGAGCAGGAGCCGATCTTTGTGACGTTACCAGCAGAGGCGGTTCAGCAGAGTCATTTCGTGAGCATCTCCCACTGCTTCAACGCGTACGTGACGGTGCCGAAAAAGGTGAAAGGTGTCGCTGTAGAGCACTGCCAGCACACAAAGCTGCAGCTTGCCGGCGCGGTCGACTCGGTGCGCATCACAGACACGGAGAAGCAGGAGATGCTGGTTGAGGAGTCGGTGCCGATCGTGTATGCGACACGGGTGTCGGGGCTGACTCTCCACCTAGCCGGCTCGCACGACACACAAATCGTGACGAAGCTGACGACGGACGTGAACGTGAATGTGATGGTAGAGATGCCGGATGGCGATCAGGAGGTGCGGGAGCTGGCCCTGCCGGCCCAGTTTATTAGCACCATCGGTGAGGGCGACACGCTGAACACCAAAGAGGTGACCTACTCTGGTTGAAGGCGACAGCGCGTGTGTGTGTACGTGTGTGTTTGTGCGTGTGTATGTGTATTGAATGGCGAGTGTAAAACGATGCTGCTTTTTTTTTTTTTCCTACGCACTGCGGAGCAAGCGGAAAGGCAAAGCCTGTTTTTATCGGTTGTGTGAAGAGCGATTCGGAAGAAAGAAAAAAAAAAAACAAGGCGTTACAGTGGCTTCGAGGAAACCGAAATTGCACGCACTTTTTCTTTCTCTTTTCTGTCATGCTTTGATGTATGTATATATCTATATATACACTTGGTTTCTTTATTTTAATTGTGTTTTTAGCTGGAGTAGAGTTTTGCGTTGTTTTCTTTTTTTTTTTTTTGATGCCGTCCCTCGTTTGTGAGCCAAGCGTGGAGAGCGGAGGCACTGATAACGTTGTTGTCTCTTCTATAGCCTTTTTTTTTTTTGTCTTTTCGTCTCCTATAGGACGTTTTAACAGGCGACAGCAGAGAGAAAAAAAAAGAAGACGAAGGTAAAACAAGCAAACAAACGCAGAAGCCAACGTGTTCCAGCCCTTTTTTTTTGTTGTTGTTGTGTTAGTTGAAATGGTTGCTTTCTCCTTTTTCTTTTACTCCTCCCCTTCTCGCATCATAGTTTATTTGTGCAGAGCTTCTTCTTCTTCTTCTTCTTCTTTTTTTTTCTTTGTGACACCCGATGAAGCGCGTTTGTCTGGTGTCGACGTAGTACGCATGGCTGCGCCGACACCGTTCTACCTTCAATACACTCAAAAAAAAAAAAAAAAAGAAAACAGGAAAAAGAACATTGTTGAGCGTACTGGGTGGGGTGGGGGCTTCTGCCTGGACGAAAAACGAACCGGTGAGTGCCGCAGCAGATGGGGAGAGGCAACGCGGAAGTGATGAATTCACGTGCACAAGGCCAGAACGAAAAGGAAAGAAAAAAGAGGACTGGTGAGACAAGGAGTACATATGCTAGAACAGAATAGCTTTGCTGCCATGCCCACCGAGGTGACATTGTGTGCTTCCGAGTACGACGATTTTGTTTCTCATGTTTACAACGACTCTTCTCAATCTCCTTCCCGCCACTCTCTCTTTCTTCAGCGCATTGCAATCTAGGTAGGAAAAACCAAGCAGGTGTTCGAGTAGCGCGACAACTCATCTAAGCAGCTGATTAAGCACCTTTGAAAAGCGTCTTCTTTTTTTCTGGTTTCGTGCTTATTTTTTTTTTTCGTCCTGTTGATTTACAAAGAAGAAGTGAGAGAAAAAAAAAGGGGAGAGTACAGCTCGTTATGCTTCGGTCGTTTGCTTCCGTGAGACCTGTGACTGCACATGCTGCATCGTTGCAATTTTTGCGCGCAACGTGGCGCTGTCCCTCACGCAGCTTGGCCTCCACTTCCACCACTTCGGTCACTCGTTCGATGCGCCACGTCGTCCACAGCAAGCGGATAGCTGCCTTCGTCTCCGCATTCGCCTGCCCGCACCGGTGCTGCAGCTGCAGTACCACCACACCGGCTGATAAAAAAGAAGAAAGCGACCTGTGCCTCGCGGCACACGGTGTGTCCATCGCCTCTCTCCGTCGCGCCTTCGACAGCGTAGGTGCAGCGACGTGCTCGCACGCAAACATGTATCAAAGCAGCGACAAAAATAGCAACACTCACTCGTTGATCGGCCACGAGGTGACGGTGCGTGCTCGCGTCGAGCGCGTCCGCGGGCGTGGCAAGCTCAGCTTCCTCCATCTCCGCCAGCCGCCTCTCGAGTCCTTGCAGGCTGTCTGCGTGGGCAAGGAGCTCACTAGCCAAGCAAAAGCCATCGCACTGGAGTCTATTGTGGATGTAACCGGCGTCATGCAGCGTGCCAGCACTCCGATTCAGTCCACCACCTGTCAGCACGGGGAGCTGCAGGTGACAACGCTGCGCGTGGTCAGCCCCGCAGCCACCCCGCTGCCGTTTCCCTATCGCGACGCCAACACAAAGCTGGACACGCGGCTAAACCACCGTGTGATGGACCTGCGGACGGAGCGGATGGTGGCCGTGTCGCGGCTTGTTTCCGCTCTCGGGGAGTCTTTTCGACGAGAGTTGCTTGCCCGCGGATTTATCGAGGTGCACACGCCAAAGCTGATCGCCGCCGCCTCGGAGGGTGGCAGCAACGTGTTCACCGTCGACTACTTCGGCAAGCCGGCCTACCTGGCACAGTCCCCGCAGCTGTACAAGCAGATGATGCTGATGGGGGATGCGATGCGAGTGTTCGAGATTGGCCCCGTCTTTCGTGCGGAGAACAGCCTCACGCATCGCCACTTGACAGAGTTTGTGGGGCTGGATGGCGAGATGGTGATTGAGAAGAGCCACACCGAGGTGCTGGATGTCCTGGAGCCTGTGATGTGCGCCATGCTGAGCGATCTGACGACGAAGCACGGTAGACTGCTCGATACGTTGTCGCGTCAACGGCAACAGCAGCAGCAGCACGAGCTAGAAGCTGAGACAACAGATAATAGCCGCTCTTCTCCTCCTCCTGCAGCTCCGACAAGCGAAGAAAGCGATGCCGCCAGTGTGAGTGCGGTAACAGGTCAACACGCAGGGCAACAGCAGCAGCAACAGCACACCCTGTGTGAACTGTGCTGTGAAGTGCCCATGAACGTCATCGAGTCCTTCGGCCTGACCTGCGATCACACGGCTGCTTCTCTGTCTGCAAGCGAAGGTGAGGCGCAGCAGGGCACCACCGTGTCATCTCCTCCTTCTGTCTCCTCTTCAGGCAACGTAGATCCATATCACGCACGCATTGGTGGTGTCAGCGAACGTCGTGTGCTACGGATGACCTTTGCCGATGCAGCGCGGCTCTTGGCCGATCACGGCGGAGCTGATGTCATGTCGGGCTGCGCGCTGCCTCTGACCGACTTTTCCTTACCGCAGGAGCGTCGACTGGGCGAACTCATCAAGGCTCGCTACGGTGTAGACCTGTACGTGGTAGACCTCTTCCCTTCCGAGGCCCGACCCTTCTACACCATGCCGCTGGACGTTGAACAGCCGGAGGGTCCGACGCGGAGCTACGACATGTACCTGCGCGGGGAAGAGATCTGCAGCGGAGCACAGAGAATCGACCAGGTGGCCTTGCTGGAGCAACGGCTGACCGCAAAGAAGGTGGACCCGGCAACAGTAAAAGACTACATCGATGCCTTTCGCTATGGGGCATGGCCACACGGCGGCTTCGGACTCGGTCTGGAGCGCATCGCACTGTTCTTTTTGGGCTTGGAAGATATTCGCCAAGTCTCGCTGTTTCCACGCGACCCAAAGCGAATCACGCCGTAAGGGGAAAACAGAGAGAAAAAACCGCTAAAACCAGTCTTGTTTTCTTTATATATAAATATATTTGTGTGTGCCTTATTCATCGAAAGAGAGGGCTCTTGAAACGCGAAGCTTGCCGCTGCACGATCTTTTTTTTTTTTTTTGTATCGACATGGTTCTTTTTTTTTTCACAGTTTATTTAATTGGTTTTACTATCAGGTTTTTTTTTTTTCAACGAAAAACACACACACACAAAAAAAAAAAAGAGCTCAAGAAGGAGAATCATAGAGGTGCTGGAGAAGCACGTTTCTTTTTTTTTTTTTTCTTTCCCGTACTTCTCCTAAGATGCGTTGGATTGTGTAGAAGCAACAACAGCGACCACCACCACAACAAAACGTAAGAGCATCACCGCCACCAGGAGTTCCAGCAGCTTGAGAGTTGTACTTTTTTTTTTTAAAGCTACTTCCTTCACCGCTTCTCTCATCTGCTGTTTGATTTCCATAAAAAAAGACTACTCCAAGTCTCTCTCTCTCTCACTCTCTCTTTTTTTTTTTAACAATCGTGGCTTCTCTCTCTCTACACGGGCTTTTTCTTTTCTTTTTTTTTTTCATTATAAAGGCATGAATGGCGCTTTTTGCTGTTCCGCGCGTGTGTGTGTATTCACTGAATCGCGTGAATGCTGGCAGAATTCTGCGCTGTCGATGCCTGCCTTCACAGCTGCCGTCATTGTACGACTCACCCGTAAATCAGCGGAGGCCGTGCAGCAACAGCCGCAGCAACAGATCTTCACCTGCCTTCCACGACTCAAACGTGCAAAATCAGGAAAACACGAGCTTAGAGGCTGAGCGGAGATCACCGCCGTCACCTCTTGCGTGTGCTCCTTCTTCCTCTGTTCATGGAGAAGGCAACATCAGGCGGACCCGTATTTGCCCTTCCGCTGCCATTCTCGTCGACACCGACAGCAGCGCACGCATTTCGCTGGGCTACTGTGCATCCACGGTGCACGACACCGTCCAGACACATCTTCGATCCTGTCTGGTCGAGCAGTTTGTGGCGCCGCAACTCGCGCGCGATTTCAGTGCGAACGTCGCTGACGCCGCGGAGGAGGCGGAGCACCTCGCCATTACTGCGTTAGACGTGCATCGTGCGCTGCACAGCATCCGTCAGGTCGCGTTCTCGGTCATGGGCGTCCCACGCCTGCAACATGGTAGCTGGTCTCCTCTGTGGACGGCGTACCGCGCGCACCTCGTAAACGACGCGCGAGCTCCTCGTTCGACGGACTCCGCTTCTGCTGAAGAGGGAAACGCAGGTCTTATGAAACGTTGCCATTCCCACGTACGCAGGCTTGAGCTGGCAGATGCGCAGCGGCAGTTTGGTGAGGTGCAGCCGCTCTTTGGCCCCGCGTTAAGCGGCACCTTTTTTAGTCTCGCAGCATCTTCCAAAGAGGCGCTGGAGGGCGAGCAGGCGACGACAGATCTCGCAGGAAGTGCGCAGACAGAAGATGAGGGCATGAGAGCGTCGGAGCAGGCTTTTCCATCCTCTCCTCGCGAAGCGCAGCCAACGCACTCACCCTTGAGTAGCAGCGGCGAGAATCAGGATCCGCTGAGTTCCGCGAGTAAGCCCGTGCCACCGTTTCGTGATGCATCTCTTTCAGTTCATTCCACATGGGAGTGCTTCCGCGTGGACACCTTCGTCCCGATGCACGTGCAGCTGCAGGCGGCGGTGCGCCATCTCTTGCGAGAGCGGCGGCCGTTGAGCACCGTGGCGGAAAGAGAAAGCTCTCTAGAGGAAAAAGAGCTTGCGCAGCAGCCCCAGTTGTCTGTTCGACCTTTATCTGTCATTGCTCTAGTCGTTCCAGATCACGTGGTCGACGTGTACGAGCTCTTTTTGAGCAAGCTCGAGCACGAGCAGACGGAATTATGTGAACACGCCGCATCAAACGCCGGAGCCGTGTGTCGGAGAGCACCCGTCGAGCTTCTGCTGTTTAACAGTGCAGGCCTTGTGCGGGCTTGCCCTGCCGTCTGAATGAAAATGAAGGAGAGGCAAAAAGTAGCGTTGGTGTGACAAGCTGCTTTTTTTTTTTCTCTCTTTTTCAAATTGTGCTATTGGATTCAAGTGCAGCCCGGTCTCTTGGTTCACATAGCAACAACGGCAACAGCTGAACGTATTTCTGCTTTCTCCCCCCTTTTCCCTTTTAATTGCTGCGGAAGTTCTGACCTAATTAGAACAAAAAAAAAAAAAACAAATCTAAACAAAAAAGAACGCTGATGCAACTTCTACTGTTCGAGTCGCGATATCAAACGCCCCCTTCCCCCCCCCCCCCCCAAAAAAAAAAAAAAGAACAAAGAAAGTCATCGCGCTTCATCTCCCTCTTCTTCACGATCTTCCTCTTTCGCTCTTGGTTTTTCTCACTGTACACCGTCTGTACATGAAATCAGTACAAAAACGAGCAAACAACAACTAAGCTGTGGAGGGAGAAAAGAAAAAAAAAAGAAAGAATGGCCGCAACGTGCATTCTCCATCTTGCCGTGGACACTGACTTATCCATCGCTTTCGATGGCCTCATTAACGCGACACGCACGCCTGCCAGCCCAGTCCTCTTCTCTCCACTACCACCACGTACACGGATCCGAGCTGAACGATGCGTGAACGCGGTGGCGCAGACCGTCGTTCTGACCCTCCCCCCTTCTAAACAGGAGGGTGACTCCCTTAACGCAAGTGCCGTAGAGGCGGGTGGTGATGGTGATGGCGCCGGCGTTGTTGTCTCTCCACCAGAAAGGAATATCTACGCGGTGGCGCTGCTGGATGTTCAGCAAGTACCACCTCTGCTGTCCACCGCCACCGCGCACAGGTGTCCGCCGCACCCTAGCGGCGCAGGTCCTCTTGGCTGGTATCTGGATGCCATTGTCGACGGTCTTGTCGAGGCGAACGCGAACGAGAGTGACACGTTGGAAAACAACAAGGACCATTCTCGAAGGGCAGGCGAGACTCATGCGCTACGTGCGTGCTCGCCGTCGGCTGTGGAACCCACAAACAACACCACCACTGGAAGCGCGACACCGCCACTGGTGGTGGTGGTGGTGCATCTGTCGCTGATCGTGGTCCCTAACGCGACCTCCTCGCTGGACGGGATGAACAGCACCAACGGGAACATCTCAGCGAAGGAGGCGGCAACGCTTTTTAGCGCCGCCGCAGCGTGGTCTGCAGGACGTCAGCTCCTCTTCTCAAAAAAAGAAAGGCTAGGCACCACTAGCGTGGATGGTAGTGCTGTGACAGTACACTGGAAGAGTACGAGACGTGTGGAAGAGAAGATGAAAGGCCTCGAAGTCACGGCGACGCTAGACTTGTGCACCACCGCGGCACAGCCACAGCAGGCCATGCAGATGATTGCAGCCCTCGCCAACAAGCTGCTCAAGAATTGCTCAGCCTCCACTGCAGGGATGCGCAAGGACTTGGAGTCCTCTGCTAATCACAACGGTGCCACGCCACTCACAGCAGCAGCAATGGACTTGAAGGACGTTCGCCCTGACACCCAGCGCAAGTGCGTGCCGACGGACTTTCATGCCTTATACACGAGCATGCTGACCGAAGTCTCGTCCTTTTCGGAGCGCAGGACCATCGCAACCGTCGCGGCGTTCCCCACAATGTGTCACTTGCTGGAGTACATTGACAGTGTGACCTCGCAGGAGGAAAAAAAGGAGGCAGACACTACATCACCTGCCACTGGCGTGAGCGCAGCGTCTGCGGCGGTGTACAGCACCAACTTCGGTGAGCAACGATCGTGGAATGTGCTGAATGACGCCATTGTCGAAGCCATCATCACTGAATATGGTCCGGCATGAAAACAAAACAAAAAAAAGAAGAAAAAACAACAACAACAACAACAACAACAACAACAACTTGTCTTGTGATTGCATGCGACCTACAGCAACCTGAAGGGAGCAAAAAGGAACATGTGTTTTTGCGAACCATGATTACTATGACAGTTACTATTATTATTATTATTTTGTATAGCACCGGCCTTACTTTTTCCTTCTTTTTCGGCTTTTCCTACCTTTGCTATATCCGACAATTCCTTTAAAAAAAAAAAAAAGAAGAAGAATAAAAAAAAAAAAAAGAGAATTCCTCTGTATTTACGCGCATATTATACATCGAAGGAGTCCACTTTCGGACAACGAGATCAAACAACCTCATAATGACCGCCGCGGCCTTCTCTGTTGAACAGCGCCTCGTGCAGCTTGCGAAGCGCTACGACGCCATCGAAGCCGGCCTTCGTCAGCTGCAGCAGCGAGTCAACCACAGCCACAGCCACGGCCACCATGCAGCGGCCAAGTCGGGTGCAAGCACGCTGATCGCGCCGGCCGCCGCCGATCTTTCGAAGCTTCAGCCGGACCCGAAGGATCCGCCGGAGGTCGCACACCTGCGCCGACACTGTCTCGAGCACGGTCTGCACTCCGCCGTTTTTCAGTGGGTGCCATCAAACTACTACCAAGAGAACTTACAGTGGCGCCGTGACGCGCTGCACGCACCGAGCATCCAGCACCTCTGCAAGACAATTTTGATGGAGAACACTCACTGCACGAACACCGACTGCGCTGATCGCAACAACTCCCGCTACTACCTCGTGGTGTATCAGTACGTGGACCGCTTTAACTCCGACATGGTCGGCCGAGTAATTCAGGAGATGAACGCGGGCATGGGGAAGAAAAAGTTCAACTTCCGCTTAGCAGACACGGTGGACGCGGAGAAGCTGACGGGGGTTCGCAGCGGTGCTGTGGCGCCGTTCGGCTCTACCATCCCCATCCCTGTCATCCTGAGCACCGGGATTACACAGCTAGCCCCACCGTATTTCTACGTGGGTGGTGGCCACGTGGACTGCAAGTGCCGCATTGACGTGGAGGAGTTCGTGCGGGTACTGAACCCTATTGTGGCGTCTGTGACGGTGCCCCTGATGGAGGAGGAGCTGCTGTCCATCGCTGATTGATTAAACAAGGGAAAATGAGTACCGAGCGCTTCTTCGTGTGCATGCCAACAAGAATAACCCTCTACTGAGGAAGAAAAAAAGAAAAGGAAAGAAGAAGCTGACGCTTAGATTACAATCACTAATAGATTTTTTTTTCTAAATTGCAATATGTAATGGCAATGATTCCTTAGACCTGCACGCGTGACTCTTCATTCGCCTGCGTCGATTGCCATACTATGTTCAGCTAATTCAACTATCTTCATGCCCCGATAACTCTTGTAGAGTTTTTTTTTTTTTGCACTCATGAACTGTTTATTTTCGGTTTCTTATTTTGTGACTAAAGAAACTACTCGATCAGACGCTTCCCACTTAATTCTCTCTCTATTTCCATACAAAAACAACGCTCCTCTCGATCTGTGCTTTTTTTTTTTTCATATTAAATACTACGCCATTTGACTGCATCTTTTTCTTTTTTTTTTACTCCCGCACACACGCCAGCTTAACCGCTTTCGATCGGCTCAACCACCTTTCTCCTTTCCTCGACTTCTCCCCCACGTTCTCACAATGGCCACTCCTCGCAGCGCTAAGAAGGCCTCCCGCAAGGCTGGCTCGCGGTCCGCCAAGGCCGGCCTGATCTTCCCGGTCGGCCGTGTCGGCTCGATCATGCGCCGCGGCCAGTACGCGAGCCGCATCGGTGCGGCTGGTGCGGTGTACATGACCGCCGTGATGGAGTATCTGACGGCTGAGCTGCTGGAGCTGTCGGTGAAGGCGGCGGCGCAGAGCGGCAAGAAGCCGCGCCGCCTGAGCCCGCGCACCGTGACGATGGCCGTGCGCCACGACGACGACATCGGCTCCCTGCTGAAGAACGTGACGGTGTCGCGCGGCGGCGTTGTGCCGAGCATCAACAAGGCGCTGGCGAAGAAGAAGGGCGGCAAGAAGAGCAAGGCGACGCCGAGCGCTTAAGAGTCTCCCCATTGCTTGACGGCTGCACATCCTCCGTTACGCGAGCGTGCGCCTCTGATCAGGCGAATGCTTCCATAGATACACTATTTTCTTTTATGACAATGTCTTTCTCTTTTCGTTCTCTCTCTCTTCGATAAACGGGCTTGAGTCAGGGTAGGCTTGGACCAAAGGAAAGCAAAAAGAAAAACTCAACGTGAGAATTAATGGCGCTAAGTGATACTTGTTGTTCTTTAAAGAGAGACGCTACTAACGTGCTGATGTACGAGTTTTTACGCCTCTGCTGCCTGGGAATCTGCCGTCACGGGACACGTCATCCGCCTTTCTCGTGATGGCCTGTTTCCTTGCCCATGAATGCCGTTGCCCGGTTTTTCCGCGACACTTGCTCGTGCGCTTCAAGCGACTGCTCACTCAGCACTATCATTGTCGCTTTGCACTCTCTTTTTTTTTTGTCTTCACCGACTTCACCCTCTTGTCGATGTACGTCGACGTGCTCTTCCCCTTTTTTACTTGTGTCATACATCACATCCACTGCAGTTCTTCACCACGCGCAGCGCTTCTACACCTTTCTCCTTTCCTCGACTTCTCCCCCACGTTCTCACAATGGCCACTCCTCGCAGCGCTAAGAAGGCCTCCCGCAAGGCTGGCTCGCGGTCCGCCAAGGCCGGCCTGATCTTCCCGGTCGGCCGTGTCGGCTCGATCATGCGCCGCGGCCAGTACGCGAGCCGCATCGGTGCGGCTGGTGCGGTGTACATGACCGCCGTGATGGAGTACCTGACGGCTGAGCTGCTGGAGCTGTCGGTGAAGGCGGCGGCGCAGAGCGGCAAGAAGCCGCGCCGCCTGAGCCCGCGCACCGTGACGATGGCCGTGCGCCACGACGACGACATCGGCTCCCTGCTGAAGAACGTGACAGTGTCGCGCGGCGGCGTTGTGCCGAGCATCAACAAGGCGCTGGCGAAGAAGAAAGGCGGCAAGAAGAGCAAGACGGCTTAAAGTGCAACGCTCTTCTCCTTTTTGTGGAAGAAGTCGTACGGACTGGTGAGAGCCTGCTATAGTGCGTTGCCAGGTTTCTCTCTCTCTCTCTCTGTGCACACCTACTGCACCTGAACCGCAATCGGAAGGGAAGAAAAGCACAAGACAACAGCCTTCGAGTGAAGGTGAGATGGAGAGGAGGCAAGCAAGACACTCGTCGGGTGATTATTGTGGTCCGCATGTCTCTTTTCTCTCCCATGCATGTCTTGCGTGCGCGCTCGCACCTCGCTTTTCGTTTTGTTCTCTTTCCATTTCTGGTCAGCATCAGAATCATAGATATACCCTTTTTTTTTTTTTTTACGTGTTTGTTCTCTACTTCATAATACGACTTCCTCCAATATGTCCTTTTTGATCTGTCTTTTGGCAGTTCTTCTTGTTATATATATATATATATTTTTTTTTTTTTGCACTTCTCCTCAGAAGGCAGAGAGGGGGGGGGGGGGGTTGAGTCAGGGTAGGCTCTGGAACCAACAACAACAACAAAGAAAGAAAGAAAGAAACAAAAAAGGAAAGCGGCAAACAAGGAGTCTTTTCGCTTTTTTTTTTTCCCCTAGAATTTCTCGTTTTGTTGATCAAAAGAAGATTCGTGACGAGATGTACCGCTGCCAGGTAGGCTCTTTTTTTTTTCTTTTTTTTTTTTTTAAAGTGCTCTTCAGCTTCGCTGGACCGCTATTTTGAGCATTGATGCGTTGCTCTCAGCAGCGAAGAGAACAACGACAACGGAAGTCAAGACCATATATATATATATATACATACATATGTGTATGTATTTATTTACTCTGCTGCCTTTCAGTTTCTGTTTTTTTTTTTTTCCCCCTTCTTCCCACCAGGGTGGTTCTGAAGTCTAACGCTGTTTCATGTTACTCTTTGTGATCTCGACGATTCCCTCTGCTTCATTTCCTTGGGTTTCTCATTTTCCTCTCGATCTGTGCTTTTTTTTTTTTTTCATATTAAATACTACGCCACTTGACTGCATCTTTTTTTTTTTTTTACTCCCGCTCACACGCCAGCTTAACCGCTTTCGATCGGCTCAACCACCTTTCTCCTTTCCTCGACTTCTCCCCCACGTTCTCACAATGGCTACTCCTCGCAGCGCTAAGAAGGCCTCCCGCAAGGCTGGCTCGCGGTCCGCCAAGGCCGGCCTGATCTTCCCGGTCGGCCGTGTCGGCTCGATCATGCGCCGCGGCCAGTACGCGAGCCGCATCGGTGCGGCTGGTGCGGTGTACATGACCGCCGTGATGGAGTACCTGACGGCTGAACTGCTGGAGCTGTCGGTGAAGGCGGCGGCGCAGAGCGGCAAGAAGCCGCGCCGCCTGAGCCCGCGCACCGTGACGATGGCCGTGCGCCACGACGACGACATCGGCTCCCTGCTGAAGAACGTGACGGTGTCGCGCGGCGGCGTTGTGCCGAGCATCAACAAGGCGCTGGCGAAGAAGAAGGGCGGCAAGAAGAGCAAGGCGACGCCGAGCGCTTAAGAGTCTCCCCATTGCTTGACGGCTGCACATCCTCCGTTACGCGAGCGTGCGCCTCTGATCAGGCGAATGCTTCCATAGATACACTATTTTCTTTTATGACAATGTCTTTCTCTTTTCGTTCTCTCTCTCTTCGATAAACGGGCTTGAGTCAGGGTAGGCTTGGACCAAAGAAAAGCAAAAAACAGAGAAAAAAAAAAAGAAATTAATAACAACATGAATGGAATTGAAAAATAAAAGTGAGAAGAAGACGATAGCGTACGGTGCACGAAATCTAAGAACTTGCTCTCTCATCTGGGCTTGATGGAATACGCCACAGAAGCCGAGTTTTTTTTTTTTCCTCCTTATCGCTGCGACTCGTTTGTGACACTTTGCACTTCTCTGTTCTCTGGCAAAGGTGGACAGACTTGTGGTCGTTTGCAAAGGAAGAAGTTCTTCTTTTTTTTTTCCTTTTCGCCTCCCTCTTCGCTGTTTTTATCATGTACATGTACATGTATGTCTACTTTTTGTTTTTTTCTCTTTTTCTCCTTTATTCCGTAGTTTTATAATTATACACGATTCACCTTCAGTTTGTGCCACCTTTCTTTTTCCTCTTTGCTTTTGTGTTCTTTGTAAGTAGACGTCGTGGCTGAAGAAAACCAACAGCAAAACAACACACACACACACACGCACACACACAAGAAAAAGAGAGAGAGAGGAAAAAAAAAGAGAAAAATGCCGTCTTCCTCTTCGTCGGCCACGCCTGCGTCTCCGCTAGGCAGCGTCTTTGGTACGCTGGAGAGAAAATACCCGCAGTACCGCACGCAGTTGGAACAGGTGCACAAGATTGCCTTAAAGGCTGCCGCTATGCTGGACAAGATCGCGCCATACTTCGCACACGTCTCCGACTACGCCGTGGTTGCGAAGGAGCAGGTAAACAAGTACCACCTGGAGGAGTTCGTGCCGATGCTGATTGGTCTGGCACTCTGCTTTTTTGGTGGAGCCTACACGATGCTGATCGCCGTAATCGAGACGGTGCGACTGCTCTGCTGGGAGGACCTGCACAAGTCTTTTGATGTTCTCAAGCGGAACTACGAAATCGCAGCGGAACAGAACCGCAGGGACAACCTGGTCGACGCCGACGGCAACGGCATCGCGGATGTGCAGGAGATCAACCGCAGCGAACTCTTCTCTCGCAAGGTGGCCCTCTTCATGAAGTCGGTGGACATCGAGGAGGTGCAGTCGGCTGCTCGGACGATTGCGGCGGCGTTTATGTCCGTCATGGCCGCTTTGCGCGTGAAGCTGGCCCGCTCGCTCGCTCTTGGTGGCTCGTTGGCGAACATGGCGAAGGAGTACATCCATCTCGAACAGTGGCTGAGGGAGGTGCTGCCGCCGGACATGAAGAAGTGGGCGGGAGTGCTCTCGAACATGATCGCCGGTGCCGTGACGATGACGCTGGCGACGCTGCTGAGCGGCATCATCAGTATCGCCCACTGTTGCATTCGCGGGTCGGACATGTTCGTGCAGCATGCCGTCCGCGTTGCGCGGGAGCGTGGCTTGCTGGAGGACAACATCTCGATGGAGAGCACCAAGGCGAAGGCTCTCGTGGCGGTTGTAGCGGCAACCGGCTTCTTCTGGCAGGTTTCGCACTCCGACGCGCAGCCTTTCCCGATCAACCTTTTCTTGCTCCCGCTCACGATTCTCGAGTTCTTCCTGAACATTTTCGTCAGCGGTTTCCTCTTTGCCACACCTTAAGCACACAAAACAACCACACGAACGAATTCAGAGAGAGAGAGGGAAAAAAGGGTGTTCTCTGTTTCTTTGTTTCTTCTTTCAGGGTGTGTCTAAACACGCGTTCCACATTTTTTTTTTTGGCCTTTTTCCCATCTTCATGTATACCAAGTAACGAACACGATGAAGTACTAGACAGCAGAGGGTTTGACTTTCTCCTTCTTTTATTTTTCTCATTTAGTGTCGTCAAGGACGTGTTATTTGCATGTATGGGCGGGCAATGCGAACACTGGCTTAAAGAGAGAGAGGAGAGAGAGAGGAAATTGGCTCGTGCTACCTGAGAAAGGTGCTTTACACCCGTCTTGCTGTTTATTAGGTAAAAGTTCTTCTTGTTTTCTTTCGTCTTTTGTCTGTTACTCGAAAAAGAGGAAGTCGGTAGTCGGAAAAGGGGGGGGGCGGAAAAAAAAAGTGAAGAAAGGCCTCCGTTACGTTTCGACATTGTTATCATTATTATTATTATTATTATTATTATCTTTTTTTTTTTCTTTTACATCCCTTTACTGCATTTCCAGAGAACATTTTAACTTTGTTTTTGTTGTCTTATTAGGAGTGTTTTTTTCTCCTTGTAGATTTGATGTTCATAACTTTTATTTTAGTGAAATTGAAAAAAAAAAAGAAATGGAAGTACTTTATTACGAAAAGTGTGCCCCCAACAGGAGAGAGAGGAAAAAAAAAAAACAAAAGGGTTGGTGCTCATCAAAGTAAGGAGTAAAGCTGAACGTCGGCCGCTCTTTTTTTTTTTTAAAAGAAGGTCATTTCGGGCGATACATATATACACATGCACCTTTGAATGCTGGATTCCCTTATCGAATCAACTCTCACTCTCGCAAAAAAAAAGAAAAGTGAAAGAGAGACAAAATCGATAAGAGTGGAGAGAGAACAAAACAAACGTAAGGAAAGGGGAAGTTCCAAACTCATACGGCTTGAAAGGGGAAAGAGAAAAAACAAACAGTAACAAGACAGTTGCTGCAGTAAATAACGCAATCCACGTTTCGTTGGAGAAAGCGGCGTCGGACGTTCTCAAACGGTGGCGGTGTTATATGTGCTCATGCCTGTCGCCCTTTTTTTTTTTTGGGATGCTTCGGCAGAGCTTTCAAGTGTCTTCATAATATCTCGTTTCTCATGTATGTGCTTCACTGTGTACAATTTTCTTTTTTTTTTTTTTGGTCTCCATGCTGTAAGGAGTGTTTTCAGAAGTGCTTATTTTTCCCTTGTCTGCTTTTTCTTGTCCTCGACTCTGCCTTTAACGTTCACTTTTTTTCTTCGCCGTTATGCTTCGCTGAATAGTGTATTTTCAGGCACGTCTACTGCACATCCTGAAGGATAGCACCATCTAATTGAGGGAAAAAAGAGCTGGTCACGGTTTTTTTTGGGGGCTTGAAGACCTGACTTTCTTTTTTTCACCAAGCCACTTTTCTCTCCGAAAGAAAACAAAAATAAACGTATGGCAGCCACCAACATGGCTGCTGCGGCAAAAGCCTGTTCGACGCACGTGCTGCTCGGCCTATTCGACGGCTACATGTCTGCCAAGCGAGATCAGCTGACATCCGAGACAAAAATCGGAGGCACAGCCACCTATTTCCCTCCTTTGTCCGAGGCAGACAAGGCCACACTCCAGCGCTGGACCAGCTGTGGCGTGTGCGGACATGCGATGAGCCTCCTCCTGCAAGCCTTCAGCCCACTCCCCAGCGCCCCCGCCAACGTGCCGCATCACCGCATGGTGTACGTCTTTGCCTGCAACTCGAGCTACTGCTCGCGGCAACCACTGAGCAGCATGGTCGCCTTCAGCGTGCAGGTGGACCAGGAGGACACACAGGCACTTGCAGAAGGCGAAGATGCGGAAGACGATGAGGACGAGGTCATTGAGACCGGTCCTCTCTTGCCATCTGAGTTGCCAGCGAACACGCTGCCTCCCTGCTACGTTTACATCGACGAGGAGCCACTGAAGGAAATCGTGGAGCCGACGGATATCGAGCGGGAGCTGATCAAGATGGCTGAGGAGAATGCGAAGAGTACCGTGACGGACGAAGAGCTCGAACAGCTGGAGCAGCAGGTGGACCTGAAGGACAAGAAGACAGACTACTTTTACGAGAAGTTTCGTGCACGAGTAGCCCGAGCACCAAACCAGGTCTTGCGCTACTACGAGCGACAGCCCGCTGCGGCTGCGACTGCAGCAGCGACAGCACCCACCACGAGCAGCAGCAGTCACGGCAGTAATAATAAACACAGCAATGCACAGACCACGGCGATACGGGTAAAAGAGGCAAAGCCGATCTTTATGAACCCTGACAAGGTGAAGGCGATGGTGACCATTCCAGCCTGTGCCGCGTGCGGCGCTGCGCAGACGGCGGAGCTGCAGGTGATGCCGACCACCTTGTACTACTTACAGGTGGCCCAGTACACGACCCTGGCGCGAGGCACAACAGCTATCCCCGCAAGTCGCCCCGCTGAAAACCACACGATGTCATCGAGCAAGCAAGCTAAAGGTGAAGTTGTAGCACCGGGTGGGGCTACAAAGGAAAAGGAGGAGTCTGTGACAATAGCAGCAGCAGCGACAGCCAAGACTACGCCGGGCAACGTGGACGACGGCTGCGACTTTGGCACCATCACCGTTTACGTTTGCTCCAAGGACTGTGCCGCTCGGCAGCGTGGGGTGGTGCTGCGGAAGGAAACTATCTGCGTGGAGGAAGGGCCGACGATGCGGGACGAGCAGCGCGCGGAGGAGGAGGCGGTGGCGGCGGCTGGACCGCGCAAGAAGACGCTGCGCGAGTTGCTGCATGGCAGCGATGACGCTGTCCACGCGGAAGAGGAGGAGAGGGAGGAGGAGGAGGATGATGACGAGGTGACGTGAGCACGTCTTCTTTGCGTGTGTGTCCGCCCCCTCTCTCTTTGTAACAGGGCCAACGAGACATTGCGCCGCTGCCTGAGTTTCTTTTTTTTCTTTTCTCTGCGGCCTCCAATCACCGATCTTCGTTTGGGTGTGATAAAGAGAAGGGGGAGGGGAGAGTCTCGAAGTATGCTGAGCTGCTAAGAGATGGGTACGACTTTTGCTGCTCGAGCAAAGTGACAAGTATATATATATATATATATATATACAAATATGTATGTTGTGTTTTCTTTCCTGAAATAATAAGTAATACGATCATAATTGTTTTTTTTTTTTTGTTTATTTAACTGCTATGTTAACGTCTTTGTGAAGTCAAGTGCATTTCTTTGTGTTTTTTTTTTTTTTACCTTTTCTGACTCAAGCCCCATGGTGAAAAGTGAATCCAGCGGCTTTTTTTTAAAACCTCCTTCGAGCAATAAAAAAAAGAGCACATCGTTCTTTTTTTTTTTTGGTTTATTTCAGATAGAGGGGTGCTAGGTGTTTCTTTTTTTCTCCCTAATGTGAAAGTGCGTAGCAGCGCCTGTGTGGCATGTAAGTCACAGAACGTGAATTCAGTAACTCATTTGGTTCTTTCTGCACCTTTCTCTCTCCCTCTCCTCTTCTTCCTAACCGAAAACAACAACAACAGCAAAAAAAAAAAAAAGAAACAACAACTAAACCTCTTTTAACATTGTAGCAACGCCGAAGCACAGGAAAAGCTGTGTGAAGGGCTTAAAACTCCTGGTGCAGAGAGGGCTTTTTTTCTCTTTCCCTTTTTTCTCTAGTCCACCATATCCTTGCTTTTCCTTCGTGATCGCTTCCATGTAAAGTAGTTTTAGACGACCATTCACCATCACATTTCTAACGCACCGACGCTCCGCTTTTTTTTTTTTTCTTTGCTTCCCATCTTAGATTTATGCGACGTATCCGCGTTGCCTCCCTCCCTTTCCTCGCGAACACTTTTTAATGATAAACGGATCTCTTGCGTCGCTACCGCACTCCGAGGCTGTCGTCAGCAGCGCTGCCCTCTCCGCGTCTTTCTTGTCGGCGGGCTCGCTCGGCTCCTCGGCGGAGCGGCGACACACGAAGCGTTCGCGCCGTGCCAGCGGCGGGGCCCCACCGTTGCGCTCCCTCGATGTCACGGAGAAGCCGCACGATGGCAGCGAAGCCAGTGCGGTGGCCAGCTCACGAGGCAATGACGATGAGAAGACTGTGGATGAGCTCAGAAGCAGCAGCAGCAGCAGCAGCGATCACAGTCGTAGTAGTACAGGCGCGCATCGGGACCTGACGGCGCGATTCGAACAAAACACACACGAGGGTGCGGATGATGAAGACAACTTGGAGAGTCAAGATGAGAGCGAAGCAGCAGCCGCTGCATCAGCAAAGGCAGCCAACCTGCAAGCGACATCAACGACAGCACCTTCCGCAGCATCATCATCTTACTCTTCGACCTCTGACAAGAAGGATAACGATTATAAAAGCAAAGGCTCTTCCGCCTCTTCTTCTGTCTCTTTTCCCGCCTTTTCCAATGCTGTTCCTGGGGAATTGCTCCCCCTGCTTTCGCCCGAGCAACTCGAAACCGCGCTGCGGCTGTACGTCGATCGAGACGGCATATACGCATGCGAGGTAGCTGATCTGCTCGCCACTCTTCCCTTCGTGCCACAGTCGTCGCTGCCGCCGTCGCACAGGCGCACAAAGATTGCGGGCAACGTGAACGCCACATCATCGCTGTTGGATCCGGAGACGTGGCTGTGCGCTGTCGCGGCTGCCGTGAAGGCAGGTCAAACTGACGTCAATGACATGGCGAGAGAAGATGAGAAGGCAGCGGCAAAGGAAGGGGCCAGCTTCGTCAAAGCATCGTTGCCATCCTCTGCGTGTTCACTGCCTTCTCTCTCCCCTGCTGTTCTGCAAGAGGGACACGAAAAGCCTCTCCCGCAGCCCGTGCTTGAGGCGAAGCACTACGAGAATTCCCGCTTGGATCAGTCCAGCGGAGGTGTCTCGTCCTCGCGACGGGACTTGACCGCCGCTGCTCCGGCAACGGAAAAGGCCGCTTTGCCGAGCAGTTCGGGCAAAGCACTTCAGCCGCAGCAACAACAGCAACAACGAAATTCACATTCTGGAGAAAAATCACCTTCACGAGCAACACCTGCGAATCGGAAGTTAGCATTCGACGACGACCCAGTGGAGGAGTCCTGCGACGTGTCCCACATTCAACCACTTGCGAGCCTGCCAGAGCTGCCTCCGCGTCCGCCGTCGTCGTCTCTGCAGTCCTTCGCCTCTCAGCCCATTGCTTTTCTGCCTTCTCCGCACGCACCCGCACCCGCACCCGCGCCGTCAAAGCCGTCCACCGCTCCACTGCTCCGACGCTCAGCTGAAGGCAAGCCCATCACCACGAACACCACGACTGCCACCACTGTCTCTGCCAATGCCAGTCGACGCCCACCACGCAGCTCCCCCCTCACTAGCAAACCATTATACAGCTCCGTCTCTCCTGAGACACCGCACTTAAGGTGCGATCCACCGCTGACCTTGGCTTCGCTACGATCTACACACAACAGCTCACTGTCCGTCGCATCGGCGTCGGCGTCGGCGTCTGCCGCTGCCGCTGCCTCCACCGCCGTGGCGGCGGAGGCCGCGGCAGGGATGCGTGCGCTCTTCCAGCAGTGCCTGCGCACGCCGCTTGCGGCTGCGACGTCGATGCTGTCGGAGAGTGATTGGGTGGTGCTGACGGAGGAGCTGCGCCGGGACGGGCACCACAAGCTGCCTCCGCAAGCCGTACTGGATGATGTGACGCAGACGATTGCAGTCGAAATGCGCCAGCGTAAGCGACCGGGCGGGCTAAACTTGAGCGATTTCACGCGGCTGCTTCACTCGCAAATGGACGAGGTGCGGCGCGACTTGACGGCTCACGCACTGTCAGCGGCCGCGACGGCTTCGCCGGAGGTGGCAGCGGCGAGTGTGGAGTTTCCTTTGCATCCGAATTACCTCGTCGCCCTACCGGCGCATCGCTCCGAAGTGAGCGCCGGCAGCAACCAAAACAACAACAACAACAACAACAGCTGCAGCAATGTACACGGCGATCGCACGTCTCTTTCCCCCTTTTCCACGAAGAAAAACGCGAAGGCCGGTGGTAGTGAACACCGCTGGCGTGTATTGCCCACGTGGTGTATGGCCTTGGCAGGTCTCTTCCCAGTAGAGATGTCTTCCGTGTGCCCGGTGCCGGTAGTGCGCTACCTCCGCAGTATTGGGCTGATGGACGCCGTCCTCGCCGCCGTGGTGCAGCGACTTGAACTGGAGCTGGAAACGACGCCAAACACGGCCGCTAACGCTGCTGCTGCTGCTTCTGCTGTCGCTGCGGCGCTGCCGGGAGACGCGGCGAGGTCCAGTGCGCGGAGCGGCGCAGGTCTGCCGCTGACGCTAAAACCGACCGAGCTGCACTCACTTGCAGCGTTGTCCTCCTCCGCCGTGGGGATCCCAAGTCCGGTCGGCGTAAGCGGATTTGTGTGGCCGCCGCGGTCCAATTCGCTGGTCTCGTTCTCGACGAACAACGCAAACAATAATCCGGCGAGCAACATGAGCGGCAGTGCTTGGGGGACGGGATCGGCTGGCGTACGACCGACCAGCTCCGTCGTCGTGGAAAGCGTGTCGCGCGACGGTGCGCCGTGGCGTGAGAGTGAGGAGTGGCGTTCCGTAGAAAGGACGTCCACCGGCGGTCCCAACGCGCCCTCCAGTGTTGAAAAAAGAGGAGGAGATGGCGATGACGCAGCAGCATCCCTGGGCAACGGCAGCAGCCCCGCCTCTGCGGGTGCGTCTGCCAGTCGGCCCAGGTCAACCGTGCCGCATTACCTCGAGGAGCGACCGCTGGATGAAATTAGTGCATCGGTGATCGCACGCGCGAAGGCACGACGGTTGATGGACTCGCTGCGACGCAACACCGTCCCCATCAACCGCTACGAGTGCTTCGCGCGCGTGGAGCACGAGGACGAGCCGGCGCAGGAGCCGCTGTGTTTTGTGTCGAAGGCGGAGTTGGAACAGGCATTTGGCGGCTCTGGAGGCGACGACGACGAGGATGCGTCGCAGGATTCTGACGCAATGTCGGATATTGTCCGCGCGCTGACCTACGATCCCGCCGCGGCCGCTCTCGAAGTGAAGAGCGAAAAGCGGAACAGCGGCGACGAGGGCAATGACGCCGACAGTCACTTGTCGCCGGAGCGAAATCACGCTGTCTACACCGACCAGTACCACCGCACGACGGTGCGGCCCCCGCGGCTGCCACACGTGCCCGTCTCCGCGTTGGTGTCGAACGTCTTTTCTGGACCAACGCGTGCGTCGGCGATGTTGCGGGCACGCGCCTCCTTGGCCAGGAACAATCAGCACAGCCCTCACGGCATGAATGGAGTCCACGGCGCGGATGGTGGGCCACGCGGGTCCAGCGCGAGTGCGACCCTCGGCATCTCCGAGGTTCACCAGCGGCCGTCGCCGGCACACGCCGGCCATCATGGCCCCCTGCTCGCCCCGCCACCACCTGTGCCAGGGATGTACCGCATGTCCGGTGTGCTGCTCGGTGCCCTGTCGAAGAAGCGGGAGGAAGCGTTGGTGGAGCGACTGAGCCACCCGATCTTTGACCCACACACGACAGGGCTGCGTGCTGCGTCGGCCTTTGCGTCACACTTGACATCACCGACAAAAAAAAGCACAACGACAGTTGCCGCAGCATCAGTATCGGCAGCAGCGGCAGCAACAACAGGAGGAAGAGGAGGAGAAGTATCGAGGGCTGCCGATGGTCCACCGCGAGCATGGTCGGCCGCTGTGGCGCCTCGCCGGAACCCTTCTTCCCCACTACCTTCGCAGAGGGACGATCCTCGTGCAGCTCACCACTCCCCTTCTCCACAGAAGGATGCACAGGGGAACGAGTCCGCTAACACGAGTCGTGGTCGACCCGCTCGGACGCCGCGGCGGCGGCCTGCTCCAGCGCTCCCTCCCTCTCCATTGGCCACTACGGCGCCCCATCTCACAAGAGCGCAAATTCGCGGCTTCTGCTTCTTTCACGTTCCACCGGTGCTCATGGAGGACCCGCTCTCCACTGCTGCTGCGGCAGCTGCCATGACGCAGGTACTACGGACTCATGAGTCCGCCGCAGTGTCTGGGCTGTCGGACGGAGAGTCGGCCGACAGCCCAGACAGACCATACATGCAGACACAGCCGTATCCACAACCGCTACCGCGTGGTACGAGAGCGGCCATGCTGCATCCTGCTCGTCCGCGCCAGCAACGTGAACTCAACCATCGTTGTCGTCGCCCAGCAGCCTCCCCACCATCTGCTTTGCGTTCAAATGAGTCATCCCCCACCGCAGCAGCAGCAGCAGCAACCAATGTGGTCGACCGAGGAAGAAAAACAAAACAACTTGCAGTACATCGAGGCAGCTCCGCTGCTGCTGTTGCTGCTGCTGCACGACGGCAGCCCTCCGTGCGAGGGGCAGTTCAACGGGCACACACGGCCCATCATGGTGGCTCTGCTGCATCGCCCAGCCCTCGATGGCAACAGCAGCAGCAGAGACACAGCGCAGCACCTGAAACTGTGCACCGAATGACGAGCAGCACGAAGAGTAGGAAGAGCTTGGGTACAGCAGATCACGACAGCTCCACGGCCGCCGCGCGTCGGCACGATGCGAGCACCTTGGACGACACAAGAGAGGCGCCTGTCCGCTCGCCACCGCCGGCGCCCATGTCGCTGTATGAACGGCGGCTGCTGAGGCGGCTTCAACGCGCCTACACCGCGGAAAAAGCAGAGGTGTGAAAAGTTTCTTTTTCTATCTATGTGTGTGTGATGCAAAATACAGCCTACATTGTTAGCTCGCAGACGGAAAAAGCCAATAAATAAAACAAGCAAACAAGCGAACATTGTGTATTTCATTTTTTTCTTGCCCTTTTCGCCGCATTTACGTCTTCTCTTTTTTTTTTTTTCTTTCCTCTCTTTTTCTTTTCTTCCATTTACGTATACGATCTGTTTATGTATAATTAGTGCCTCCCCTTCCTGATGTTCTTTTTTTTTTTTTCTGCATTGCAGAGCAATTTACAAGAGTTTCAAAAAGAGAGAGAGAGAAAAAAAAAAAAGCAACTGTTATTGTTGTTCTTATGAGAAACCTCATCACACAAAGATGGAAAAGCGTGCGGCGCTCTTTTTTTTTTTTTTCATTTCTCCATAAACAACTCCAAGTTGCTGCTTTCGTATCGGACGTTTCCCCCTTTCCTTTTTTTTTTCTTTTCTCTTTTTAATTCTGTGAATAGTTAAGAGAAAATTAAGCACTTTACATCCCCCCCCTCTTTCCCCTGACGTAATCCTATTTTGACTTCTTCTTTCTTCCTGCTTTTTTTTTTTTTGTTTCTGTTCTCCTCTTTTCTCTTTCCCATGCTCCTGTTCGCAACACGCAGTCTCTCTCTCATGCTGCTGCCTTCGTCGTTGAGGCAGTCAGTGATGGTGCGTGGAGCCAAGCTGCTTGGTAACGCGCGATGGAGGCCGCCGCAGCCTTCGCAGTGCGGTCATCACCACCACTACACGCGTCGCTCCCTTTCTTTCTCCGCGACTTCGTCCTCTCACTACGCCGTTTCAGCTCAGGCGCACAAGACACCACAGCAGGTCGGCGAGGTGATTACCCGCCTTGCTCCCAGTCAGCGTGTTCCTGGTCTGCGCGGTGTCTTTCTGACAAAGGCAGTGAAGAAGTTCCGTCCAATCGAGGTGCTGCCCAGCGCCGCCACCGCCGTCGCCACCGCCGCTTCCTCACACATGCCTCCTTTGGACTCCGCAGCGGGTGGCGCATCTGACGCGAAGACAAATGCAGATACGACGACACTTGCGACGAGAACAACGTGTGACGGCAGCAGCAGTAGCGGTAATAGCAGCAGTAATACTAGTAATGCGCTGACAATGGCACCTCCGCTGGTGCTAAACCTTGCTTTTGCTCCACGCCACCATATTTCCCTCCGCCGTTTCCTCGTGCTGCGACACATGTTCAGCTCCACCGACTACCTCCACGCGGCGACGGAGGATGGGTGGTACTTGATCGCTCCAAGTACCGCTGCACCACTTTGCGACGATGTGGCAGGTCTGGAGAGATGGACGCAGCTGCACCATCGCCGGTACTTGAACCACCGCCACCACCAACAACAACACCTTTATCAAAACCCCGCAGCTGCCTCACCACCCTCCCTCACAAATCAGCATGGCGGCCCTCGGGAAGGTGTAACAACATCAGCGAAGACGACACGTGCGCTGTCACCACGCGAGGCGCGTCTCGCGAAGCATGCAGAGTTGGCGAAGCTGGAGGCTGCACTGGACAGTGGTGAGGAGCTGACGGAGGCGCAGTTGCGGGCCTTGGCGGAGAAGGAGCGAAAGGCGGTTGCTGCAAGGGAAGAAGTCGACGAGGCCGACCAAGACGAGCCCGCAGAGGACGGAGAAGAAAGCGAAAAGGATGGCGAGGGGGGCGAGTATGCCAAGAGTGCGGACACAGCAGCAGCCGTTCTGGATCCATCGTTGGCGAGTGTCGTCGTCACAGGCTCCACGGCGGCTCTGTCGTCGTCGCTGAGAACCACGCCACCCCTCATCACGGAGGCCCACCTGTTCGAGATCAACGACGGAGTTTATTGGAAATTACCGCCGTCCGACGACCTGGCCAATCACGACTACTGGAAGGGTCACCGCCAGCGCATGGCACTGTACCAGAGTACTGGCGACGCCGACGCCGCCGAGCAGCGCGAGACGCTGCTGAACACCATCCGCAGCGATCCCCGAGCTCAGGCGTGCTCGGAGCAGGAGCTGCACGCGGCTGCCGAGGCCCTCTTTCAAATACTGAAGCAGAAGGCAAACGTGATGCTCAGCGTGGATGGCGACAGCGGGCTGCTTACTTTAATCCCGTTGCAGGACCTGAACGCTGGCGACGAGCTTTTTCTGCATTACGGACGAGAGTGGTGGACGGGTCGGTTGCTGTCGTCGCTGTTGCTGGCGGTGTCCGATGCGGAGATGCGCCAGGTTCGCTGGATCGAGCAGCTCTTCGGGCACGAGGCGGACAAGAACGAGCTTTTCCCGCTGCTCGTGCCGGCGTACCAGCAGCGTCGGCGCAAGTCGGCAAAGCACATTCCTCGGCTCACGCAGGAGCCGCAGCGTCAGCAAGTCATGGAAGAAAAAGAAATGAAGGGGACGGCCGCTACTCCTGCAGAAGAGCATCGCGGTCGTTTGGTGCTGTACAACGCCGTTACGCGCGCAAAGGCGACGGATGCGGCAGTGCTGGCCTTTGCCGTTCGTCGCAGCTGCATTGACGAGGCCTTCTTCTGTCGTCTTGTGCAAGGCAACCCAGCGCGAGGCGTGCCGCCAGTCTTTCGGCTTTCCACGCCGGATGCGGAGATTCCAATGAGGGTGCTGCGCCGAGTCTTGCTCGCTTCGCTGCGTGGAGTAGCGGAAGCTGCGGAGGAGACAGGTGAGGCAGCAACTGCTGCCTCACCGTCGACGACGGTTGAGTCGAGGACAAATGACACCCCAATTAACCAGCGGAATCGTCAGGTTGCTCCAGGCAACACCAGCAATTATAATGACGGTGATGATGGCGTTTTTAGCGTGTGATGATGAGCTTTGCGGCATCTGTTGCACTTTTTCCTTTTCCCTTTTGGCGTCTTCACAGAACTAACATGTTGGCGATTTCTGTTTGTTTGTTTAATACAACACGTAAGACAAGCGCGTAATCCTATTCTCTTTTTGTTTGTGTGGTGTAAACAGCTGAAACAACGATGGAGGTGTCGTGTACGACGCTTTTTTTTCTTTCTTTCAGAAATCAACATGCACACGCGTTTTTTTGTAGTCCGATTACATATGGATTTCCTTTTTTTTTTTTCTCGTTTCAGATGTCCTTTGCTTTTTTTTTTTTTCTTCAAAACAACAACAACAACAAAAAAAAAAAAAAGAAGGGAAGAGGGCAAAACTGAACGATTGGGGTTTTCTTAGTATTTCTTTGTTTTCTGCACTTTTCCTGTTTTTTTTTTTTCCCCCCTTTTTTTTCTATTTCTTACTCTCTCAGTGGTGTGTTGTGTCTCACTCACGTCCTTCTTGTTTTTTTCCCCTCTTCTTCTTCTTCTCCTTTTTTTTTTTCTCCTTGGTGCTTCTGCTACTCTATCGAGGAAAAAAAAAAAAGAGAGAGAGAGGAAAGAAAAAAACACGTGAACGCTTTTCGCTATTGTTGTTGTTGTGTGTCGTGGGGTATCAAGAAGGTGCGTGAATTGACACCTCCCCCCTCTCCCAAACTTGTTTTTCTTATTCTTCTGCCCTTCCGCCCTTAGAGAGTGTGAGGAGAGGTGAGGAAAGTAGAAGAAGAAAAAACTCACAGCGGTGTTACAGCTGGCCTTTGCAAAAAACAGGAATACAGCGTTTTTTTTTTCTTCTTCTTTTTTTTTCTTCCACATACACACACACACACACACATTAAAAAAAAAAAAAAAGAGGTACACACCTATTCTATAGCTTTTGCATTGACTAGTGTGGTAAAAGACAGCGTGCTGCATGCCGGCAGCAACCATGCAAGTGCAATTTTACCAGAACCTGATCAAGGGCCAGCAGGGCCTCGCGCGGACGCAGGCCATCTGCTTCTCACCGAACAATAAGCGTCTCGCCGTGGCGGACGCTACGCGGCACATCCAGCTCTTTGACGAGCAGGGCGAGCGCCGCGATAAGTTCCCCACGAAACCTGCCTCCGACAAGGGTGGACGTGGCTACATCATCACCGGTCTCGCCTTCTCACCCGACAGCACGCTGTTGGCGGTGGCGCAGTCAGACAGCATTGTGTTTGTCTACCGTCTTGGACTTGAGTGGGGGGAGAAGAAGGCGATTCGGCACAAACTCTCGCAGACGTCACCGGTGACGTGTGTGGCGTGGCCGAACACATCTTCGCAGGGCGTCGAGCTCATCACCTTCGCCACCTTAGATGGCAGTGTTAAGGTTGGTATGCTGAAGGCGAATAAGTCGCACGTGCTCTACACCCACGAGCACCCGGCCGTGTCGATGTGCACGAGTCGCGACAACAACAAAGTCCTCTCTGGGCATCTGGACGGGACGGTGTTTCAGTACGTCTTCGAAGCCTCCGACGACGGGGCTGAGGTGGCGGGGGCAAAACGACTCTTCACGCACAGCTGCGCACCGTACATGCTGGCCTGGGCCGAGAGCATCTGCTGCGCTGGAGCCGACTGCGCTGTCAGCTTCTACAACCCACGCGGAGGTCAGAAGCCGCAGACGCTGACCTATGATGCGCGTAGCGTGGGTGGGTTTACGGGCGGCGTGTGCAACCCGAGCGGGCAGGCAGTGGCGGTGGCGGGGCGGGAGCATATCCGCGTGTTCGACCTTAACACTCGCTCTCACAAGTGGGAGGAGGGCGTCGTGCTAGACTTACCACACAGCGAGGGCTTCAGCGCGATGCAGTGGAAGCGTGATGGCAGCCGCCTCGTCACTGGCTCCGTCACCGGCTCCGTCGACGCGTTCGACTGCTGCCTGCGGCGCTATCGCATGCGAGGCGCCTATGAGTTCACGTACGTGAGTCACAGTCAGGTGATTGTGAAGCGGCTGGCCACGGGCACGCGGCTGGTGCTGCAGTCGTACATGGGCTTCGAGATTCAGAAGGTCAACGTGTACCAGGACCGCTACCTTGTCGCGCACACCTCCGCGACGCTGCTCCTCGGCGACTTGGTTTCACACAAGCTGAGCGAGGTGCCGTGGCAGCTGAGCGGGCGAGAGAAGTTCGTCTTTGACAATGAGCAGATCTGCATGGTCTTCAACGTCGGCGAGCTGTGCTTGATTGAGTACGGCAAGAATATGATTCTCGGCACGTGCCGCACGAAGGAGCGTAACGCGCATCGCATCAGCGTGCGCGTCTTCAACCCGTTCGTCGGCGACGCTACCGCCGCCGCCGCTGCTGCTTCTGTTTCTTCTGCTGCTGCTACGGCGTCCACCGTGCCTGCAACCGGAGGTCAGCGCCGCGAGGTGAACACGACGACGACGGGCTCGCCAGCGACGTCGTCGCCCGTCGCGGCGAACGGCGCCAGCCTCGACGGCGAGAGCACGCGCTGCGTCATCGCCTACCTCATTGACCGCCAGACCATCCAAATCGACGACCTTCACAGCGGCGTCTCGATCGCGCGTGTGGCGCACTCTGCGAAGATCGACTGGCTTGAGCTGGACTTCCGCGCGTCGAAGCTGCTCTTCCGTGACAAGCAGCACCAACTCTACCTCTACGACATCGCCTCGCAGCAGCGTTCCACGTTGCTCAGTTACTGCACCTACGTCCAGTGGGTCCCGCGCAGTGACGTGGTGGTGGCCCAGAGTCGCTTGGAGCTGTGCGTGTGGTACAGCATCGAGTCACCGGACCGCGTCACGATCGTGCCGATTCGTGGCGAGGTCGAGGGCATCGAGCGCAGCAACGCCAAGACAGAGGTCATCGTGGACGAGGGCGTCAGCACCGTCGCCTACGCGTTGGACGAGTCGCTGATCGAGTTCCGTACGGCGATGGAGGAGCGCGACCTGGACCGCGCTTGCGACTTGCTGGAACGCACGGCTCTCAATCCGGGCACCGAGGTGATGTGGAGCACCCTCGCGGAGGTGTCGCTGCAGGACATGAAGCTCTTCATTGCGGGGCGCTGCTACGCCGCTCTCGGCGACGTGGCAAAGGTGAATGCGCTGCAGCACATTCACGAGCTGGCTGCCGCAGCGAGCAAGGAGAGCGGCGGGGCCACGACGGGCTATGAGCACTACACGGTGCTGGCCGAGCTGTACGTGATGAATCGCGAGTTCAAGCGCGCGGAGCAGCTCTACCTGGAAAACGGCCGAGTCGAGGATGCAATACGCATGTGGGAGGAGATGAACCGATTCGACGAGAGTTTGGCCATCGCCGAGTCACGCGGCCTCGACGACGTGGCGAACCGCCGCGCCCGCTACTTCGCGTGGTTGATGGAGACACGGCAGTACGAGAAGGCCGGTGAGATGCGGGAGAAGGATGGCAAGTTCATCGACGCGGTCAACTTGTACCTGCGCGGTGGCACCCCAGCGCGCGCGGCGCAGGTCGTCTCGGCAAACAACCTGAAGCCCGAGCAGCAGCTGCTGGAGGCAATCGCCGCGGCGCTCTTCAAGGCGCAGGTCTTCGAGGCGGCAGGCGACTTCTTCGACAAGCTGCACATGACGGATCGGGCCATCGAGGCGTACACGCGTGGCCACGCCTTCAGCCGTGCCGTGGAATACGCCAAAGTCGCGGCACCGCAGCAGGTGGTAGCGCTGGAGGAGGCGTGGGGCGACTATCTCGTGTCCCAGCGGCATGTTGACCAGGCCATCAACCACTACAACGAGGCGGGCAAGTACGCGAAGGCGGTGAAGGCCGCGCTGGACTCCCGGCAGTGGAGCAAGGCGGCACAGATCTTGGAGACACAGACCAGCAACAGCGGCGGCGAGGGCGTCACGCCTGCTGGCGAGGACACGGATGGCGCTGCTGCCGCCGCGAGCGCGCCTGTAGATGCGGCGATAAAGGTCGCGTATGAGCGCATCGCCCACCACTACGAGGAGATACACCAGTACGCCGAGGCGGAGAAGTTCTACATCAAAGCCGGGGCCGTGAGTTCGGCGGTGGACATGTACAGCCGTGCTGGCATGACGGACCACATGTACCGCGTCGCGCAGCGCCACCTGCCGCAGGAGAAGCTGGTGGAGCTGTTTGTGAATCAGGCGAAGCAGCTGGAGGCGAAGGGCGACTACGCCGGAGCGGAGCGGATCTACCTGAAGGTGAATGACGTTGATAGCGCTATTATGATGTACCGCAAGAGTCGCGACTACACGAACATGATACGGCTGGTGCAGGCCTACCGATCGGGGTATTTACTGCAGACCCACCTCGCCCTCGGTGCGCAGTTTCAGAAGGAGGGCAACCTCAAGGCGGCCGAGACACACTTCATTGCCGGCAAGGACTGGAGCCGGGCGGTCTCCATGTACCGCGACAAGGACCTCTGGGACGACGCCGTGCGCGTGGCGAAGGTGCACGGCGGCGCGAACGCGGCGAAGCAGGTCGTTGTCTCGCGTGCCACCGCGATGGACGGCGAGGAGGGCGTGCGGCTGCTCGCGAAGTTCAACTTGGTGGAGGCCGGCATTGACGCCGCTATCGACGCGGCGAAGTTCGACCTGGCACTGCAGTGGGCGCAGCTCGCGCAGCCGGCGAAGGTGCCGTACGTCTACCTCAAGTACGCGATGCACTACGAGGACCAGGGCGACTTCCGCATGGCCGAGGACGCCTTTATCAAGGCAGGCAAGCCGCGGGAGGCGATTGACATGTACGTGCACCAGCACGACTTCTCGGCTGCGATGCGGGTCGCGGAGAACTACGACAGCTCGACGGTGCCGACGATCTGCGCGGCCAACGGGCGGGTCTGTTTCCAGCAGGGCAACTACAAGGAGGCGGAGTCGCTCTTCCTGCGCGCGAATGCGCCGGAGACGCTGCTGAAGATGTACGTCGACGTTCGCATGTTCGGCGACGCGCAGCGGATTGCGCGGGAGCACTGCCCGGAGATGCAGGGTGACGTGGCGAAGCGCATGGCGCTGAGCTCGAACGATCCGCAGAAGGCAGGCGCGGTGCTCGAGGAGAACAACGAGTATCAGCTCGCCATCGACGCTTACCTTGGCGCGACGCCCGATACGGTGCCGGACCCGACGACGCTCGCGAATTTGTGGGTGCGTGCGGTGAAGGTGGCGCAGAAGCACGCGCGTAACCTACTGCAGGACGTACTGAAGTCAGCGACCGAGAAGCTGAAGGCGGCGCAGCGTTACGTCGAGGCGGGTAAGTGTCTCGAGGACTGCGAGGACTACAAGGCGGCGATCAACATGTACGTGCAGGCCCGCAAGTTCGACCTGGCCGAGTCGCTCGCCAAGCGCGTGAGCCCGGAGCTGGAGGACTACGTGAAGCGGGCCATTGTGCAGGACAGCATTGCTGGCGGCAGCATGAAGAACGCGCAGGTGGTGGAGGAGATGGACCCTGAGGCAGCGCTGAAGGCGTACATCGACAAGGCGGACTTCACGAACGCGCTGCGCATGGCTGGGCAGAAGTCGCCCGAGGAGCTGAAGTACGTGGCGGGGTTGCAGGTGCAGCACCTGCTGAGGCAGGGCGACGCGGCGCAGTGCCTGGAGGCGCTCGGAAAGAACATGATGGACCCTGACGACTTCCGCTTTTACGACACCTGGATCACGCTGGCGCAGAAGACGATTGAGCTGCTGCCGTCCGACACGCTGCTAGTGCAGCCCCTCCACGAGGGCCTGGTGAGGGTGGTGGACAGCATGACCCGCTCCGGGCAGAAGGCGGAGGACATCGCAAAGGCCACGGCCGTGACCAACGTGATCCACATCTACTACATGTCGCACCGCATGGAGACGGAGCTGAACTTGCCTGACTTTGCGGTGCAGCTGATGCTGGGCCTCCCCCGGTGGATTCCGTACGTGGCCCCTGACAAGGCCTTCTACGACGCGGGCATGGCCGCCAAGCGTTCCAGCTTGGAGGGGATGCAGGACGTCGCCTTCCTGTACCTCAACCGCGCCCTCGACATCACGGAGCGCATTGAGGACGGCGACGTCGACAGCAGCGGGATCGACAACACGGACTTCGATGCCACTGACTTTCCCAAGGTCTACCGTCTGCCGAAGGAGCCAACCGTGCCCTCGGCTTTCATGGAGGAAGTGAACAACTGGGTGCTGACGGTGTCGATTGACAACACGGCCGCGAATGAGGAGCGCTCGCTGCCCATGGTAAATGACCCGGAGAACGGAGAGCCGATGTTTGTGGGCTGCGTGAAGTCGCCGCACACTGGTAAGGTCTACCCGGCCTGCGCGGTGACCGGCTACGGCATTATTGGCGGTGGCCTAACCAAGTGTCCGCAGTGTCAGCGGGCGGCGAACCAGGCGGATTGGAACAAGTTTGTGCTGACGGCGAAGCAGTGCCCGTGGTGCGGTGCGTCGGCCAGCCCCAACTTCAAAGCGTGAAACTAGAATTCAAGAAGAGATTGCTAAATAGGTCCGTCGCGAGCTTTCACACGCGTTTATTTATTTGTTTTTTTTTTTTTCCGTCTTGTCAACTTTCCTTCTCGCTCTTTTTTTTTTTCTTTTTTTTTTTTCTACCCTTTTGTTTACGTGTGATTTGCTCATCGGTGATTAGACATGCATACACAAACACACACACACACAGGTTTACTCACATTTATGAACGATGTATTTTTTTGTGCTAAAATCGCTGTAGAAGAAAGAAGAAGAGAGAGAGAGGAAAAAAAAAAAAAGAAGGGAAAGCCTAGCTGGCTTGCTTGTTTTAGAGCGACATGCGCACATCAGCAAAAAAAAAAAAAGAACGTTGTATCTAGAGGTAGCTGAAAGGCATGCAACCACTTCCTTTCTTTCTCCATTTCTAGATTGCCCAGATTGATATGCGGAGCGTTATTGCGCGTTTTTTTTTTCTCCTTTTTTTTTTATGGAATGTATGATAAGACAAAGACCTTTTTTGTTTTTTGCTGTTTTTTTTTTTTGAGCATGCGCAAGTGACTCACTTTTTTTTTTAAACCTTCCGATGATGATGATGATGATGATCACTTCTGTGAAGTTGCTGGAGATCGGTAAGCAATTGTCCTCCCCTTTTTTCGAAGATCTTCATTTACTGTTTTTTTTTTTTTTCGCCTTTCTACCAGAGTTGAATGCCATTTTTGTTTGTTCACTTGCTGCGTTCTCGAATGCGCTTTTTTTTTTTGTTGGTTTTGATGTTTTTTTTTTTTTTACTTATCCACCACTTCGTATGTTCAGGGTTTCATTGTCTACCAATATATATATATAGAGAGAGAGAGAAATAGAAAAAAGATAGTACTCGAGAGAGTACATTTGCTGAGGCTGATAGCTGTTGCTGTGCAAAGTTCGTCTTTTCCCACACTGACTGCTTCTCACCCTCAAGCTCTCTCTTTTTTTTTTTTGTTGCTGTAGGTGTTGAACGTGGAACTACAAGTGAACCCATTGCAATTCAACTTATCCGATGAGTTTCCTGGTAGTAGGACGAGATATGCGTATTCCCTTCACACTTCTCCAGTGATAATAGTGGTAAAGAGAATCCTCTCCCTCACCTCTCGTTGCTTTTCACACCTTTGATGCCTCGTGTCGCTTAAACTGCACGCAACTGCCAATGGTGCCCCGTTCTTTTCCCACCTTCCACGAAAAAAAAAAACACAAAAACGTAATGCTAGCACAGCAGTAGTAGGAGAACACAGAACACCGAAGCACTATTACATAATATATATACTCTTTCCCCTTTTAGCGCTCTAGCCATAGTTTGTATTAGCATAGCTCAGCGACCCCATCCCCTTTTTCTTGCGCATTTCTAGCGTTACGCAGTCACTACCTACTTAGATAGCGCATTGCTTTTTTTTTTTTTTTTTCAATTCAGACGCACCTCTCCTTAGCCTTATTAAAGGAAAACCCCCCTGACTATTTCCTTCTTTTTTCTTTTACCTCTGTCGAAAAAAGATGGTCCGCTATGTGCAGCGTCCGTGGTACTCGCCACTCGGCTTCATGGCCACGGCACCGTCTTCGTACGTGTGGTTCATGGCCGCCGCTGCCGTGGTCGCCGTCTTTCCTTTCCGCTATCAACTTTCCGAGTACTTTGAGCGCCAGCGCGACGGCCCGCACGTGGAGCTGCGGCACAGGGCGGTGAAGTACTATTCCGAGATGGAGCGAATGCACCGTCGACAGGCGCTGGTGAACTTAGACAATATGCAGGACGACAACTCTCCGCACCGCCTCAGCGCCTCTGTCTCTGTCGACGCTATTAAGGTGGGAGACTTGGATCAAGAGTACAACTACTGGTACGCGCACGCCCGCGATGCGGCGCGTGCGGAGAAGCTGATGATGGAGATTCGCGAGCTGAAGGCGAAGATAGCCGAGGAGGGAGCATGACCTTTTTTTTTTTTTCTCACTGCCAGGCTAGTAGACAAAGAATGAGAGAAAAAAAAAAAAAAGAGAGAGACATGACGCTGATTTCTCTTCTTCAGATTTATCTTCCTTTTCTCAATTTCTTGCTCGTTTCATGTTCTTCTTTTTTTTTTTTTTCGCCCTCTTGTGGTGGTGGTGGTCGTTAGGGAAGCTCAGTTGTGTGCTAATCCTAGTATCAAGAGAGAATGATGGCAGAGAAACACTGCAAGATTGTAATGGCTGTTTTTCCCTCCCCCTTTTTTTTTTTGATTTTACGAAGAGGTCAGGAAAGGTGAAGGCTATGCTCATGCTGTCTAGAGAGAAAAGATAAAGAAGAAGGAGGAAAAAAAAAGAAAAGGAGAACACAGCAGATTTGTCAAACAGAGTCAATAAGTCTCTTTCTTGTTTTTTTTTTTTTTGAGCTTAGGTAATCCGCTTATGGGGAAAGTGTCAGGATGAATGGCATTCATGAATGAGGCTCATAGTAGATGTTGCTAGTAGTAGTCAAGTAAAACAAAAAGTAAAAGGGGCTTTTTTTTTTCTGACGGCACTTTCCTCTCCTTCTTCCTCCTCTCCACAATGCTTCTTTCTCTCTCTTTTTTTTTCCCTGTCCCTCCAATGCAATGCGGTGAAAAAAACGCTCTTTTTGAAGCTCTGACGAGCAACCGGCGCCGTAGTGCCGTTTCTTTTTTTTTTTTTTCATTCATCGCTACTACCTTACACGTACATCCACACACACATATATACGTATATTCTACACAACTCCTTTGCTATAGATCATAATAGACCACTCTGCTTTTCTGTGTGTGTGTGTTTTTTTTTTTCTGTTTCTTTGCGCACTAGATTTTTGTATTAATAGCCCCTTTTGCGTAGCGTAATTCGTCCAACTTCATAGATTTCTCGACATGTTTGATTCGTAATCGCACGTAGATCACATCAAGCACTCCTTTTTTTTTTTCCCCAATCACTTTCTTGCAGCACAAATTGTGAGCTGGCTCAAAAAAAAAAAAAAAGAAGGAAAAATAGGAAAAAGGGAGAAACAACGCGGTATTTCTAAACTCTAGATCACAGGAGGGAGGGGGGGAGGGAAAGAAACATGCAGTGCAGCAGCACATCCCGCAATGAGACTCTTCCCTCGTTCACCGCTCCAGCCTCAGCAGCGAGTACTTTCGCGACTCAATCTATTCCAGTTTCCATGAAGGTGAGCTGGATCAGCACGAACTCAGGGTGCACACCAGCGACTGCATCGACGTCACCGTCTTTCAAGCGTCTGACCACCACGTCTGCGGCCTTCTTGTCGCCTCCAAAAGCCGCCTCTCGTCGTTCAGTTGACCCATACGAATTGTGTAAGAGCGAGCTAAGTTGTTTTGTGGATCTACAAGAGGAGCTGGTGCTGCTTGTCCAGCAGCTCCAAGATTCACTGTGTGGCTATTCCAGCTCTTCGTGGGCGGTAGCGAGGGATGAGGCAAGCAATGCGGAGAACCTGTGTCCTGGCCGTACGCAGGGCACACTCCCAGCACTGCGCCGCCGTGCCGTGAGGAAACACGACAGCGATGCAGCTGCACAAGGAGGAGCGCGTGACAGCAAGGAAGTCGGCACGGGCGAGGATTTCGTGGACGCGCACACAGTTGTCCCATCCACCCCATCTGCAATTGTACACCGTCTCCACCTCCTGCAGCACGAGTCAGCAGAGCTGGTCGACACACGTTGCCTTCCCGCGTTAGCGCATCTCCTTTTCACCTTCGACTCTTACTGGAGCTGGAAACACACACACGTGCAGGAGGATGCCGACAACGACGGCACGAGCAAGAGAGAGGCGGAGCGGCAGCCGCACGGTGGAAATGCAGTGGCTTCTTCACGACGCAGCTCATTAGCGAGTACGACTGTCGCATCGGACGCATACGATGCCAAGGCGCGTACTACGGCAGGCGAAGACGCAGCAGCAGCTGCAGGAATGCCATGCGGTCCATCTTCATTGTCGTCTTCGTCGTCGCTGCGTCAGCGCTACGACCACGTTGTGCGCGTTCGCGACGAGTTGTGCAGCTTTTTGAAGCTGCACGCGGAGGCGGTGCGCGCCTTGGAGCCCTACCTGCAGCGGTGGTTGCACTCCGATCACGCCGCCAAGCTGCGTGAGGAAAGGAGTTCCGCATCTCTGAATGCGCGTGAGGGACACGTGAAGGTACGCGGTACCGCTACGCCAGGTCCGTCTTCGAGCGAATCGACTCAGCAGTTCCTGATCTACGTGCAAGAGGTGCTGGAGGTGACGCAGACAACGCGCCACGTTGCGCATCTCCTGCAAGTAGCCCTTGCCGCGCTGTGCCGACCGTCACCGCGACTGGAGGCGAAGAGAGCAGCAGAAGCACCTCGAGGTCCTGCCGCAGCTAGTCTAGCTTTTCCGTGGGAAGGCAATGCAGGAGGAGACCTTCGGCTGCAGAGCTTGTCCCAGCAGGCCGCCGATGCTGGTGACAAAGCTGGACGAAGTCATGTCAACCGTCGCAGCCGCAGCCCTCTCCATCGCGATCCAGAAGGAAAGAAACACGACCAGATCTCCGAGGCTTTTTCGGACAAACGCGCATCAAAAAGCCGAAGCCCTCGCACACCGTTCAGCCAGCGTGTGGCGGCAAGCGAAGAGCATCCTTTATCTTCCACTTCAGGAGACAATCCACTGCTCACTGCACAAGCTGCTCGTAGCCTCAAGAATGACGACAAGACGTGGATGGATGTGCTCTCTCCCCTCACACCCCCGCCTTCTTCAACTTCAGCGGCTGCTGCTGCTGCGCTGAAAGACGGCGGATTGTCTTCTGCAGACTTCTCTCCCTCACCTCGCTCGCCACCGGCTGACAATCGCTGCCCATACAGACATACGACGACAGTGCGCTCATCGGAGTACACGTGCAAGACCAATGAGGCAGCCACGACAGCGTTGTCTCCGCCTTCGATGTCGTCGTCGTCGCTCTCGCCAAGCGCTGCCGCTGCCGCCGTCTCTCTTTCTCCTCTCACTGTAACACGTCACGGCAACGCTGGCGAGGTGGCGGCTGCGGTGGCTCACGATGCCCATCACACCCGCAGCACGTCGCGATCCACCTCGCTAGGGAGTTCGTCTCCGCCAGCGGCTCCCGCGGCGGCACACGTAGCAGAGGACGAAGGGGAGTCCCGCTGTGTGTCGGCTGCAGTTTCCCCCGCCCCGGCTGCACCTCGCGAAACAAGTCGGCGCGGCAAAGAAGAAGCGCACACGATGAAGTACGCCGACGCAACAGCTGGCGGCGAGGGCGTGCGGTCACTCTTGTCAGAACTGACATCTGCGCAGGGTGAAAGTGCCAACAACGAAAAAAGCCGCGCCGCACGACTTATGTTTCCGCCGCAGTCTCAAAGCCAAGCGTCCGTGTGCAGCTCCACACATCGCAAGGACAGCAATGGCGAAGGAATGGATGCAGCGTCGGTGGTGTACGTCCCACCTGCTGATCTGCGTTCCATCTCGCCTCGCTCGTCGTCGTTTGCTAGCTCGAGCGCGCGCCCTGTTGCCGCTGTTGCGGAGTGGAGTCGAAGCCGATCCTCTGGCGATGAAGAGCGCAGCGCCGCACGCGGGCAGAGTAGCGAAAGGAACGCGGGCGAGGCGGCCGCAGAAGAAGAGGACGGCGATGACGCGCTCGCTGCGGGAGGCGTCGGTCGAGCTGCGTCGGTGCCATCGCTGCTTTGGCCGCAGCTGGCGACGCACGCAGGAGTTGCGAAAGGCGGTGCGGAAAAGGACGAAGATGTCGAGTCCTCAGAGGATCAGAACGAAGCGGAAGACAAGCAGCCGTGCTCTGCGCATCGCGATGAGGAAGGCAACACGCTTTCCCGATCTTCCGGCAAGGCGTGCGTCGATAAAAGCAGTCTCTTCTACACGTCTCACGGCCGCCTGAGCAGCGAAGTAGCGTCGCAGCAGCCATCATCCACGCCATCGACTTCTACAGCTCCCTCACTTCAAGCAAAGCCCGCTCCTTCAACAGCCGTCCCCTCACACTCTTTGCCTCCAAGTTCAGCCATGGTGACGGCAACCCAGCAGCAGCAGCAACGGAGTGACGCCGACATGCAGCTTTCCTCAGCCAGGCCAGCTTTCACCGCCTGTAGTGCCGCACCACCGAACGTTGAAGTGGAGGTGCTGGAAAAAGAAGCAGCCGCGATGGAGGCGGTGCTGCGACGGCCACACCCGGCACGTGTTCACAGGCGAGAGCGACGGTGGGTGCCATTGCGATCACCGTCTCACATATCAGTGGCCAGCTCTTCATCGTCATCGTCATCCCTGCCATCCTCTTTTTCGTCGATCCCAAACGCACCGCACACGCGCTGGCCACGTCAGCTCAGACAGTTGCAGCCGCGGCGTCACGGCGATCGGCATCGTCGTCACACTCGACGCAGCGACGAAGAGCGACTGGAGCGCACCGTACACCGCGAGTTGGCCGCCCTTCGCAAGGAGCAGCGGCACAATCTGCACTCCATGCAACGTGAAGTGCGAGAGGCACTGGAGGAGGTGATGTCGGTGGCAACGTCGGCAGCCGAGGCGGTGGCGGCGAGCAGTCGGGCTAGCAGTCGCCACAGCACCGCGACAGATCACGAGCGCGAGCAAAGCGGCAGCAGCACTGTGTGCGGCGGTCATCACAGTGGAGAGAGGGAAGCGGGCAGCGGACGAGACGAGGGCAGGGATGACGTCCAAAGCCGCCCGGCAAAGCCGCGATGCAAGCGGGAGGCGCAGGAGCGCACGCCTCGCACTTCATCGACACACGTTCCACCTTCCACAGCAGCAGCAGCAGATGATGAACCAGAGATGGAGGCGGAGGCCCTGCGGGAGTCCCTCGCCGCTGCGGAGGCCCGTGCAGCACGTCTGGAGCAGCTGACCATCCAGCTCAAGAAGCGACTGTGGCTGACCGAATACGCGAACGAGTCGTCCACGCAAGCGCGGAGCACCGGTGCTGCTGATCAAAGAAGCGTGTCTGCGGAGCAGGAGAGCGCGAAAGGCGTCAAGCATCGTTTTTCATTGCGAGATGCGTTTGTGTACGGAGGAGCTCACTTGACTTCACGAGAGGCGATGCAGCAGCAGCAGTCGTCACGTCTTGAGTCGTCGACCAGTGCTTCGGACGCGGCCGGTGCACGGGCAGAGGAAGAAGCGCTGCTGTACCTCGTCGATCGCGCACTGGCGGACCGACATGCGTCGCGCTGTGGCGCTGGCAGCAACACTTCACTTTGCGAAGACAGCAACAGTGCTCTGCGCGCGTCTCCCTCGCCTTTGAAGTGCTTCGACGATGCTCCGTGGCAACAACAGCAGCGGTCCGTGCAGGACGTGGCACTGTCGACAACGCGCTCTCCGCAGATACGCCAACAGCGCGCGTCCATTTTTCGGTGTCTGCGACACGACTTCCACTGCGCGAGCTCTGCACGCGCGAACAACGGCAGCGGTATCGCGTCTGCGGATTCCACCCGACCTAGGGCGTTGAACGGCGCCGCTTTCGGCGAAGCTGGCGAGATACCCAGCAACAGAGTTAGTCCAGAAGTGCAGGAGAAGGCGCTGCCGTCGCAGCTGAGTCCACCACCCCCCATGCTGCCTCTTCCTTCAGCAAGTTCAGCTACCGCGCCAACGGCATTTCCACGAGACGGCGGTGCAGCATCGACAACGGTGGACGCACGCACGGCCCACCCATACAGTCAAATCCGCAGCACAGCTTCTCCGCCTGTGTTGCTTGACGCGAGTGTGAGGGTGGCGTCGCGGCCCAGCTTTGCCGGTGCGAGCAGCTCCTCGCAGTACTACGCGTCCATCTCCAACAGCGGCGTACGCAATCCGTTCGCGAGGGGGCCGGAAGGGGGCGTCGGTGGCTCCACATTGCTGGCAGAGCAGGTGCTGCAGAACGCACGGCGACTTCTGCAGAGTCGCAGCGACGCGCACCAGCGAAGCCGGAGCACGTCCAGCGAACGCGAGAGTGCCTTTCGGCGCGAGGAGGGAAGATACACAGTTCCTTGCAAGATAGAAGGAAAAGAAGGGGAGGAAGGGAAGTGGCGTCGAGACGATGGTGGCGCGTCCGCTCCGATCACGCATTACTCCTCCGTGCTTCCTACCGCCGCCACGGTGAGCTGCAGCGGCACTGGCAATAGCGACAGCAACAACAGTTTCCTCAACCATCTTCATAACAACGACGACGTCTTTTCTCCACCGCCTCCGCCCTACACCGAGGCGGCTGTGATGACGTCGTCAACTTCACCGCAGCAAGCGCAGTCGCACCCCTTTACACAACAGCGGTGGGCGGATGCGAAGCAGTCTCCATGTCGCAGTACGGCCGCGGCGGGCATGATGGGCATGTTGCAATCTCCATCCAATGCGGCGCAGTATTACGGCTACGACACGTCGCCCTGCTCCGCAGTGGCGTACTCGACCGGCAAGCTGCCCCGCGCCTCTCCGCATCGCCAGCGTGAAGAGAGCGTGGACGTTGACGGAAGTCAAGCAGAGCCGGAGGCGACAACGCAGAAAGTAGACACCGTCTCTTTCGGTCCGTGGTGCCGTGAGTCATCGCGTAATGTAGTGCGACGACGTGAAGCGCGCGTAGACAGCGCAACGTCTCCTATGGCCTCTCCGGCAAGTGACCGTCATCGAAGTCGTGCCGCCATCCATGTACCGCGCGAGGAAGAGGAAGAGGAGGAGGCGAAGGACTTTCACAAAGAGGAAACCACTCGGCGAAACAGAGCATCGGCCTCTCAGCGTCGGAGTAACAGCAGCGGTGAGCGGCAGGTCAGCTGGCATGACAGAGGAAGAGCCCTAAGCCAAACGGTGAGCCGACACTCGTCTCGCTCGTCGTGTGGCTCAGCACAAGAGGAGTTGCTCGACACGCTGGAAGGCCAAGAGGCGTTGCTGCAGCGCGCCTTGAAACAGCTGAAGACGCAGCGGCGGCAGTTGCGCGAGAAGCGCAGCCAAGTGGCGGAGAGGCGCGCGTCCGCAAGAAGGCGGGCATCACATGCAGAGAAGACGACGACGGCGAGAAGCGGTGCGTCCCCACTCAGCTCCACCGCACCACGCAACACGCGTGCTGAGGAGCGGCAGCTAAAAAAGCTGACGGAGCTCCTGGACCGCTTGGACGCTGCGGAGGAAACACTCACGGAGAGAGAGCGTCGCGTAGAGCGGGCTGTCAAGGTGATTCAGCGGCAAAAAGCGGCACTGGTGAGTGAAGATTTTTTGTGACAAGGCGAAGAAAAGACAAAAGACAATTTACGTGCTCTTCTTCTTTTTTTTTTTCCTTCGCCTTATCGTCATGAGAAGTCCTTAGCAGTGTTGCCTCTTTTTTTTTTTTTTTGGAGATCACCTCTGTGTGTTTCACCGTGTTGTTATATTATTATTGTGCCTTAAAAAAAAAAAACACACACACACACACAACTCTTTTCCAGTCAAGAAAAAAAAAAAACAGATGCACTTTTTTTTTTTGTTTTCCTTGTTCAGCGCACCGCACAGGTTTCTTTTTTTTTTTTCTCTCTGGCTATCCTCTCTTTCACTCTGTCTTGCTGTTTTTTTTTTTTAATACCTCTTTTTGTTTCTCTCTCTCTCTCTTTTCCTTTCTTCTTGAAGTGCTTATTTAGATCTGAGGTGGACAGTGTGCCATTGGCACATCGTCTCTCGCCCCCCTGTACTTCGTAAAGCAGGCGGACCTGCACAGTTTCTTAAGCTGCGGATGAGCTTTTTATCGAAGGCGAAGAACGAGCTGTTTTTTTTTAATTTTCTTTCTCCCTTTGGACATCTAAAGAGAGAAGGAAACGCCTTTTCCCTCAAGTACTCTTCGTACACACATACACACACACACAGATATAGACGCTGTTTTGATAGACACTGCATGAAAAAGAGGGGGGAGAAAAGTAAACACGATAATTTGCTTGGAATTGCTTTTTTTTTTTTCTCCCTAGAAGTGTTTGCTTACGGTTCATTGAACTTTGCTGAGACGCAAACGGCACTTTCTGTTCAACAACAACAGCAACAACAGAAAGAGAACATGCCTCGTGAAATCGTAACGGTGCAGGTCGGCCAGTGCGGCAACCAGCTGGGCCTGCGCTGGTTCGATGTGATGCTGCAGGAACACAAGGCCTACCCACAGTACCCGGAGGCCCGCGATGCCGTTTTCCTGCAGGAGCGGCGTAATCCGCATGCCCTGAAGGCGCGCTGCGTGGCCGTAGATATGGAGGAAGGCGTGCTGCAGTCGATGCTGCGTGGTCCGCTGAAGGACCTTTTCGACGCCAACTTTTTTGTGTCCGATGTGAGCGGTGCGGGCAACAACTGGGCGGTGGGCCACATGGAGTACGGAGACCGCTACGTGGACCCGATTGCGGAGTCGGTGCGGAGCCAGGTCGAGCAGTGCGACTGCATTCAGTCGTTTTTTGTGATGCACTCGCTGAGCGGTGGTACCGGCTCCGGTCTGGGCACCCGCGTCCTCGGCATGCTGGAGGACGAGTTTCCGCACGTTTTCCGCATTTGCCCGGTGGTGCTGCCCTCCGTGGTGGATGACGTCGTCACGGCGCCCTACAACAGCTGCTTTTCGCTGAAGGAGCTGGTCGAGCACGCGGACTGCGTGCTTCCGATCGACAACGACGCGCTAGCGCGTATGGCAGACCGCGCGTTGGGTGGTCGTCGCGGCCAGGGAGTCGTAGCAAACACCGTCCCGCAGCCTCAGGCTTTCTCCGCCGCGCAGCCGACCACTACCCGCGGCCTTCCGTTCGACTCCATGAACGGGCTTGTGGCGCAGCTGCTGAGCAACCTGACGTGCGCGATGCGCTTTCCTGGTCCGCTCAACATGGACATCAACGAAATCACCACCAACCTTGTCCCCTACCCTCGGCTGCACCTCCTGACGGCGGCCATTGCACCGCTGAGCGTCTCGAGCAAGCACGCCGCCGTCGGCCCCCGCTCCATCGACGCGATGATCGCCGCGTGTCTCGAGCCGGAGCACCAATTTGTGGACGTGCGACACGGCCAGGGTAGCGCGGTGACTCGTGAAGCCGGGACAACGCTCGCAACGGCACTGATAGCGCGCGGCCCTCAAACCACCGTCGGCGATCTGACCCGCGGTGTCGGCAAGCTACATGAGCAGATGCAGATGCCGTACTGGAACGAGGACGGCTTCAAGACGGCTCTGTGCGGGGTGAGTCCGCTCGGCCACAAAGACTCGATGCTGCTGCTGGCGAACAACTGCGCGATTCGGGGGAAGGTAGAGGGGATGCTGTCTAAGTTTCAGCGCCTCTACTCGGTTCGTTCACACGTGCATCACTACAGTCAATACCTGTCGGACGCGTACTTTGCGAATACGATGGAGACGCTGCACACGCTAGTGGACGACTACGCCTACCTGGACACTGCCGAACCACCGAAAGACATGCCGCGATCCATGAAGGATTTGGTGTACCTGTGATGAGTTCAGCGCACCTTTTTTTTTTTTTCAAAGTTCTTCCCCTAGTACTCAGCTGGGCTTGCTTGCGTAAAAACAAACAACAACAAAAAAAAAAAAAGAAAAAGAGTATCGCTTAACGAAGCAGAGAGAGAGAGAGAGAGCAAAAAGAAAAATAGAAGAGATAAGGACTCTCAGATCCCTGGCATGCATTGTTGACGTCTTGATGGTTTATTGTTGTTATTGTTATTTGCTTGATGCTGGTTGCTTCGGCTGGGGACATCATCCCAAATTGTTTTTTGCTTCTCGAGCACTTTTTAATTGCGAACTGTTCTTTCTTCTTCATTTACTTAAGCTCTAGCAGTAGCTTTTCAGAGAGGGGAAACAGTGAGGGTCTTTTTTTTTTTACGCTGCATTTATTTAGTCGATGTAGCCATTCCTGAAGAAGCACACAAACAACAACAACAGAGAGAAAGAAAAAAAAAAACAAGAAACAGCTGTGGCGAGATTTACAGGGCAAATATGCCCATTTCCTACAGCACGTCATCTGCCCGCAATGGCGCTCAACCGTCTCTCGGCTCAGCTTCGCACACCGCCGCAACCAACACCACCACCACCACCACTAATACACACGCAGACGTCAAGAACCTCCAGGAAGCTATTCTCCAACTTCTGCCCACCCGTAAAGTCAACAACGACAACGGCACCTATTCCAAAGACACGGCAGCACCCCCATCGTTTGTCGAAGTCAGCGGACCAGCAGATCCGGCGGAGACACTGATCCGCTACGACATCCCCTACGCCCCTGGCGACGCAAAGCGGTCGCTGAAGCTGCGTAAGAGTCTCGGCTACGCCGCTGAGGAGCGCGTCGTCGATCCAAACGTGCGTGTTGTCATCGACAGCTTCATCACGCCGCGGCGGTGGACTGACGCCGCCACCGGTGTTACCTGGGTGCAGCACGCAAGTCCCTTTACGTCGTCGCGTATTGAGGCTGCCGAGGTGCAGGCGCGGCTGCACGCGCAGCTAGAAGAGCATCATGCACGCACGACGGGCACCAGCCCTATTCGCTCGCTGCTCGTGGCGGAGTGTATGCTGGAAGTGCTGCGGCAGGTGACGGCGGAGTGCTGGGAGCGGGGCCTGCTACTGCTACACGTCCACGCGGAGCGGGTGGCGGCGCAGGCGGCGCACCGGCGCCTCTTCGAGAGCCGTGTCGGACACGCATTTCGCCTCGCGCTGAAGGGCGAAAAAGACGTGGCGAAGGTGGAGGAGGACATGCGGCAGCTGCGGCAGCGTGTGGAGCTGCTGGAGAAGGAGGAGGCAGATCTTCGGCGAAAGTGCAATGAGTTTGAGGCCTACGCGGAGGAGCAGGTGCTGATTGCGAACAAGAAGCACAACGACGCGCTGATGAAGCTGAGGAAGGAGGGGGCGCAGAAGCGTGCGCAGCTGGAGCAGCAGCTCGTGGTTCCGATAAACCTGCAATAGAAAAGCTGAGCCATTCTTCCTGTTTTTTTTTTGTTCTTGTTCTTCTTGTTCTTTGCAGCAGTAAGGCTGATATGTACACTAGCAGATTAACAAACGACTAAGCACTACTGAAGGAAAGAAAAACAATTGCCATAACGTGACCGAATGGAAAGACGTGGAAGGCAAAAGGCTAATGAAGAGACTTTCTTGCCTGTGCTGATCAGGTGTGAAACGATAGCTTCAGCGTGGGGCAGCACGTGAAGGATGCCTCAGCAAACGCGAAGGTCCCCATTTTTCTCATGCGGCTGCTTTTTTTTTTTCCCTGGTGTTGCAGGTTTGAAAAAGAACATATACAAATATATATATATGCACGCAGATCCAGCAATGGTTGTGCTGTCGTCTATCAAGTCCAAAACTCTCCACTCCGCCTCGAACTCTCTTTTCCACCACATCTTCGCGTCTCTCTTCAACGATTGTGATACGACTTTATTCTGCTTGTGTGGTCATGAGTGATCTCTTTCGGCTGCAATGTCGACTGAAACAAAAAAAAAAAAAAACAAACAGTGCGAAGGATTACAGTCTGCTGATTACATCTTTTTCCTTTTCCACAGTTCTTTTCCTCATTGTTTCAAACACTCCTTTTTTTTTTCGATCAAGTATATTTGCTGTTCTTTTTTCATAATACTACTTCCTTGTTTTTTTTTTTTCATTTTCGTGTCTTCTTGCTTGTTTAAAGGAGTAGGAGTGCATAGATTAGAAACAGTCAAGTTGCGATTTGTGTGTGTGTGTGTGTGTGTGTGTGTGTGTGTGACAGTCTGCTTTTCCTTCTCATTGTAAAGGAGTAGTGAGTCTCTTGCTCTTCTTTACCTACTTTGGGTAGGCCTCGCTGTATTCCTGGAGAAAAGGAAAAGAGCGCAGGGAAAAAGGGGCGAAAACGATGCTCCGCGAGCTTCGTCGACGTAAGCAGCAGGTGGCCGACAAGATTGGCCACGAGGAGTACCTGTACCGCCTGAACGGTGAACCTTTCAGTAGCCAGGAGAAGGCACACGTGCGTCCGCAAGGCGACTACGACCCTCGCCGATACGCTGCCGGCAACAACAACAATAATTGCCGTCCCCCTTATGCTGTTGATGACGATGACAACGGCCGCCTTGTCGCTCCGTTGAACCCGATCAGGGGTGCGCCCGCGGCTGGTGGTGCTGGCAACAACAACAACAACAATAACGATGCAGCGCTGGTGCCTTTTCGGGATAACGGCAACCCGAATCGCAACTACGCATCGCCGTACGGGCCGCCGGCTGCCGCGAACGCCGGACCCTACGGCAACAACAACAATAATCATGCTGCTGCTGGTGGCTACACGCCGCAGCCTGTTGTGAACTCCTCTGCACCAGTAATGCCACCCATGTCTCCTGTCCGTGAGCTTCCAGGGCCGCTGCCGCCGGTGTATCGTCCAAAGCCGCCCATTACTTTCCACAGCAACAACAATGGTGGTGGTGGCGCGCCGTCCTTTACGCCACCCCCGTTCTACCCAGGCGGGGAGAACGGCAGCAGCGGCTTGGCTGCTGCTCCGCTGCCGAACTACGGCGCGAATAACGGCGGTGCACGACCCAACACGAGTCCCGCCGTGCTGCCTCCCCTCACATCAAACCCTGGTGGCGGTGGTGGTGGGCTAGAGGGAGGCAACAACAATGGACGGACTCGTAGCCCACGGCCCAGCACAAGCGGCGCCGCCGCGGGCAACCTCATCATTGGCAGCAGTAGCCTGTCCGATGCCGAGGAGCGCTACCGCGAAAAAGTGGCCGCACGCCAACGCGCTATCGAACTCCAGCAGGAGAACGCGCGACAGATGCTGGAGCAGCAGCAGCGTAAGCAGGCGGAGCGTGAGCGCGAGATTCAGGAAGATCACGAGACCGAGAGTCGCCTGCGTCGTGAGAGGGAGGAGTTGGCGCGACGCGAACAGGCCGAGATCGACCGCGAGAAGCGGGAGCGGGAGTTGAAGATGATGGGGCCGCGAGCAGCACAGGAAATGCTGGAGCAGCAGCGAAAGGAGACTGAGGCGCGGCGCGAGGCCGAGGCCGCGGCACGGCGGAACAAGGGGAAGCCACAGCCACAGCCGCAGTCACAAAAGGAGGAAGCGGAGACAGGACCTGGTGCGACTAGGGCAGACAATGCGACGACGACGACCGACGCTCCACAGAAGGAGAAGAGCGGCGGTGGCGGTGGTGGTGGTGGTGGTGCAGGAGGCGAGTCGGCGTCTGCACCGCAGAACCCGCCACTTCCGCTAAATCAGCGAGCGCCCATCAACTTCTCCGCCACGCTTCGCCAGCCTCCTCTTTCGACACCGCTGCAGGCGCCAGGGATGCACAGCTTGCAGCAGTACTTTGCGAACATCGGCCTCGGCGGTGCCGGTCTCACCCCGCCACCTCCCCCACTCCCTTCTTTGCCAAGCCCTGACTATTACGTCGCGCCGTACGTGATGCAGCAACAACAGCAGCGCATCCAACTTGAGGGCGATGCCATCCATGAAGAACTGCGGCACATCGCGTTGCTGCTCGAGGCGCAGCAGCTGAACAACGCGATTGCGCACAACAGCCCTCCGCCGCCGTGGCTAACCGGACCGCAGCCGTCGAGTGCAGCCGGGGCGGGGACCTATCTCACGACGGGGCTGCCTTCCCCTCTCTACAATAACAGTAACAATAGCAATGGTGGTGGTGGTGCTGGTGGCCGGTATCGTAGCTCTTCGCTGCAGCCGATCTCCTCCTCCTCTTCCTCTGCTGCCGCTTCTTCACCGTCGTCGTACGCGCCGAACAATGGACTTCCCAATCGCTCCTTCATGACGGGCGGCTCGCTGCCCCCGCCACCCCTCGCCACAGCCCTTCCACCGTCGTCGTCATCCCAGCCATCGTCTTCGATGCAGTACCAAAACCAGCAGCAGCCCCTGCGCGCAGCCTCGTCTGCGATGCCCGGTGGTCCGGGCGTAAGTCCGTGGCAGGGCCTCTTCTCTGCACCAGGGGCTGCGAGTGATCACGGCAGCAATGCTCATAATTTCACAGGCAGCTGCCGCGTAGACGGCGCAGACTCGGAGGAGCTCGCCACGGAGCCGTCGCGGTTCGTGATGCCCGCCACTGCCCCGCGACCGTCCTTCATTCCTCCGCCTGCGCCACCTGATAATAACCACCACTACCACCAAGGTCCCTCCGCCTTCTCTGCGTTCTCCTTATCGAAAGACCTTGCTTCTCCCACGCAGGCCAGCCCAAAAGAGCGGCCAGGCACGGGTAAGCCAGAGAGCGCTGCTTCCCTTCCGACTCAGGCTGAGCGGGGAGACAAAAACGAGGGGGCGGCTGCGAAGTCAAGCACAACGAAGTCCTCCACGGCTCATCCCTGCTCCCCTGGTGTCCCACCTGCGTCTGCTGCGGCGGCGCTTTCGGCGGAGAGTGAGTTGGCGCCTGGGCCGGCGCTGGTGCCCATTAGCGATTCGCCGGTGCTCGGTTCGACGCCGCACTCGACAGCGACCAACGTGGCCGACGCGGAGGGGTCGAAAAAGCCTGTCGTCGAGGCTGCGCCGCCCGCTGCAGAGGAAACGGTGACGCCGTCGTCGTCTTCATTGCCTCCACCATCCTCTCGTCGACCACGCGCCGCTGCACCTGAGCCACCTGTCATGATTTTGACTCCTCGGTCGAGGGCGGAAGACGGGGACACGGAGCTTTAAAGAGCTCTGTTATGGCGCTCTTTTCTTTCTTCCTCTTGTTTTTTTTTTTTTTTTCATTGAACGTCTTCAATAGACGTGTCGGTGGCGTTGTGAAAGCAGTCGTGCTTTTCATAGATGTACCTTTACCTGTGCTCACAGCTGTGGAAGATCTCCACGCATTTGTTTCCTCCCTGTGCTGGGTTTGATTAAGACTCGCGGAGTGTTTTTTTTTTTTTTTCTTTGCGTGTGTGTGTGTGTATGTGTTTTGTTCTTCGAGCCTCACAATTTCTTTTTTTATTTTGCCTGCTTCTACCCCCCCCCCCCCCCCTCTTTTCTTTTTTTTTTTACAGCTACTATCAAAGCCGTTTTTATACACGTCTTTTTTAGAGCCCTTATATATATATATATATATATACCGACCTCATATTTCTTTTTTTTTTTTTAGACAACGAAAGAGAGGAAGAAAGAAAAAGAAGAACAGAGGCTTTGAAAGAGATTAAAAAAAAAAAAAACAGCAACCAGAACAGAAAAAAAACCACACACAAACACAAGTGAAAAAACGGGTCAACGCTTCATGTTATCGATGATGAATGACAACAGGAGGGCAGAAGTATCGTTCAGTGCTTTTTCTCCCCTTTTCGTGCAAAGTGGCGTAATGAGCGCAGCCATTGTTTATTATTGTTATTCATTTAGTGAACGCCACACGCTGCGTGGGCTGCGTGTGTGTGTGTGTGCTTGTGTGTGCGAATTCCGTGCAGTCTTTTTCATGGTTTCTCTCATCGTGCTTATGAACCAGCTTCCTTGCCGCTCGATGTTGCGGTAGGGCTTGCCTCGACATGTGCGAGCTTCATAATCAGTCTCATCTCTTCTTCTTTTTGGATTGATTCTCACTACGACATCGCACGCACGTCGCCTGCCGATACCCTGTGGCTCTGATAACGTACTACATACATACATCCACACATATGAAATACACGACCAAACAAAGCTAAACGTCGTAGAGGAAGCGCTGTTTGCGTTCTTTTTTTTTTTTTGTATTTTACGGACTTCTGCTCGATTTATGAGAAGCAGGAACGCGTCGCAGCTTGGAAAAAAAAAAAAAGAACAAAAGAAACAGCGCATCAGCCTTAAAAGAGGCACATCTAAAACAGGAAAAAATAGAAAAACACACAAACAGTAAAAGTACATCGTCCACTTTTTTCTTTTCTTTTTCGTTGACTTTTTCTTCTGCAAATTACTTCTTCTTCTTTTTTTCTGTATTCTACGTTTTTATTCCTTCTTTTTTTTTTTTCCACTTGTACTAGAATTGCTTCTCAGGATACGACGGAATCAGAATCGCTGCAAGGAAGACTGCCACTTTTTTTTTTTTTGAGTTTCTACGAGTCGTCTTCCGCGCAGAACTCCCGTTGTCTTTTTTCCGTTTTCCTCTCTTTCCCCCACCTTCTATATCCATTAGATCTTCTTTACTTCTTTTTTTTTTTCATTTTGGCCTTTTGCCAAGTTACTGTTTTATAAACTGTGCTGCTTGCTTCCCCCCCCAAAAAAAAAAAAGAAACAGTCATGTCTCGCGACGAGAACCGCAGCATCGCCAACCGTGCGGAGGAGTACCCGGACGACGGGCACATCTTTGTCTGCGTGCGCGTCCGCGATGTTCCTCAGAACACTGCCTGCCTGACCAACAGCAGCAGCAGCAGCGCGAATGTCAGCAACGCCAGCACCCGCACCTCTACCGTCGCCCGCAAGTCGTTGCTGCGCGATGCCCAGAAGATCTGCGTGTCGGTTGTGGAGAACGTGGTGGTGATGCACGACCCAAAGGCGGTCGATGACGCCGCCACCGTGGCGAAGGATGGCAACAACGTGGTGCAGATGCTGACCGACCGCGTGAACCAAACCAACGCACACGCGCGACCTTCTCGCAAGACCAACGGCGCTGGCGGGGCGGCGGCCAGCACACGGACCACCTGCCGCCGCACGACCACCATTGGAGGGCGGGCGGGCGGTGGTGGCGCGGGCCACTACCTCGTGCCGACGGGCACCGCGAACTACTACGAGTGCGACCGCTGCATCGCGTCGATGGAGCAGTCGCAGCTGCTGCAGATGCCGCTGATCCGCACGAGCGACTTCCTGCAGCCGCCGCCCTATGGCACACAGGAGGATGTTTACCGCTGCACTGCGATGCACGCCGTTAAGGCGGCCGTTGACGGCATTAACTCCTGCGTGTTCGCCTACGGACAGACGGGCAGCGGCAAGACCTACACACTGTTCGGCGACACGGCAAACATCCGCCGTGATCCGGGTGTGGTGCCGCGCACGCTGGACGACTTGTTTGGCCAGCTGGAGTCGGTGCGGGAGTCGTACCGTAGCAGCGAGACGACGGACTACTCTTACAACGTCCAGCTATCCTTCTTCGAGATCTATCAAAATGAGGTGTACTGCCTCTTCTCCCGCCAGGGCCCGCTGCACGTGCAGTTTGTGCGCGATCCAGCTGGAAAAAAGGAGACGATGATCATCAACGATCTGCAGCAGCAGGCCGTCACCTCAGCGGAAAAGGCGTACCCGCTGATTGAGATGGGCCTGCGCCGTCGGCAGACCGCCGAAACGGGCATGAACGCACGTAGCAGCCGCAGCCACGCCATTTTGCAGATCCGCGTGGCGCAGTACCGCACGAACCGCGATACGCGAGAAACGGTGGAGCATCAGGCGACGATCAACCTTGTCGACCTCGCCGGCAGCGAGCGGCAGAAGACAGCGAACACCGATGGCAAGAGCCGTGACGAGGGCATCCAGATCAACCAGTCTCTCGCCACGCTGGCACGCGTGATTAATGACATCGCGAGCGGCGCCAAGTTTGTGAATTACCGCGACTCCCTCCTCACCATGGTGTTGAAGGACAACCTCGGTGGCAACAGCAAGACATTTATGGTCGCAAACATCTCGCCCATCGCCTTCAGCTTCTCCGAGTCGTGCGCGACGCTGGCCTACGCGAAGGACGTCCGCAAGATCCGCAATCGGCCGATAGTGAACAAGACGTTTCAGACACGTGCCAACCTGCTCGAGCAGAACTCGCGGCTGAAGCAGGAAAACGAGAAGCTGAAGGAGCAGATGGAGGCATGGGTGCGCAGCTTGCAGAGTGGTACCGGCAACGTCGAGGAGTCACCGATGTTCCGCGCGGTGCAGCAGCGCATCGCCGCCGCCGGCGCGGAGGGCGGGCGCGCGCCGGTGAATCGCCAACTCGTGTCCCCGCCACCCTCGTCGCTCGGACTGCCACAGCAGCAGCAGCAGCAGCCATCCTTCTTCTTTAATCAGCCAGGGTCAGCAGCATCAGCAGCCATGGCATCCGGCTGCTACAACGACGCCGTCTTGTCGGCGACGAGCGCCACCGGCCTGACCGCACCGCTTCTCATTTCATCGCACCGCCGCTACACGAGCGTGGCGGGCATCGGCGGCTCCTGCGTCGAGGGCGGCGTCGTGCGTGTCACTGCGCTGGTGAAGGAGACGATGCAGTTCCCGCTGCGCCGCGTGCTGGACCCGGCCGGCGTTGCGGAGAAAGGCGGCGGTGATACACCCAAAGTCGAGTGTGCGAAGGACAGCGCTGCGTGTGAGGACGAGAGCGAGGCAGCCGCAGCGGAAAAGGCGGAGCGGCACACGTCAATTCTCATGGACACGGACGGGAACGAAAGTGAGAGCGGACGCCAAGCTAGCGTCTCACCGGATGCCGTGCCTACCGCCTACCCTGGCAGCGGCAACAGCTGCGATGATCACGGCACCTGCGACCACCACCACCAGATCATCCCCAACCACCGGAGCAACAACAATAACAGCCGTGACGTAGCAGACTTGGGTGTTCTGCAGCTGGACCGCGCTGCGCAGCGCTCCTGTGAGCAGCGTTACTACGTCCATTTCCTGCCCCCCACCACACAAGACGGCCTCGCCCGCCTGATCGACGTGCAGGTGAACGGCAAGAGCATTGGTGCGAAAAACAAGCGCGAGCTGCACCACGGCGACGTCGTTTGCGCCTACCTCGAGGACAGCAAGGATAATGCGGAAGGGCTACGCGCGCAGAGCTTGGTCTCCTTCCACTATGTTGACCTCAATGCGCTCTCCCGTAACACGAGCGGCAACGCCTTTGGCGCAGCCACAACGCTGGGCCAAATCGCCGTTTCGGTCGACATCCCCGAAGACCTGGAGAACCTGACGCTGGAGGGCATCAAGCAGCTGCAGCGCGACAACGCCAAGTTGCTGGACATGGTCCGTCAGCAGGCAGAGACGATTGACTTCCAATGCGCACGCGCCAGCGTCTCGCAGGGAAGTCGCGTGAACTTGATGGAGGGTATCTCGCCCATCGGCAGCGCGGCGAGCGTCTCGCCCGATCCGCGCTCGCTAGAGGCGAGTCCGTCGGTTGCCATGCCGGCTGAACAGCGCACGACTGTGGCGACGGCCGAAGCCTTCCGCCGTCTGTCTGAGCCGCAGGGCCTCCGCGGCGGCTCGGTGATGCCGGCCGACATCGAAGCCGATGAACTGCTCCGCAGGGCTGCCGCGCAGAGCGAGTCACAGCAGCGGCTGGACAGCGCCGTGCGCGAGAACGAGAAGCTGCACCGCACCGTGGTCTCACGCAACGCCACGCTGGACGCGCTGGCAAAGCGGCTGGCAGAGTTGGAGGCGGGCGACGACGTGGCCAAGCCCACACGCTCTTCGTTGTCGTCTTCCTCGTCAGACGGGGGCTCTGCGACCTCCTCTGCTTCCGGCAGGAGGAGCAACAGCGGCGACGAGAAGAAGGCACCGAGCTCTTCCTCGGTGAGCTTGAGTCCCTCGGCTGACCGCGATGACAAGGCGGCGACGATGGCTGGAGAGGGCGTCAGCCTGACGCGCGTCTCGTCACCGTCCGCGACACGCGAAGTCTCCAAGGCGCCGCAGAACAGCAGCAGCAAGAGGAAGAAGTCGAAGAGTGCTGCCGCCACAGAGGCGGAGAGCAGCGAGGTGGAGGAGGCCTCGGTGGAGCCGATCGGCGATGGCAAGAAGCGCGTCGTCTACGACAACACCGAAGGCGCGCGGGAGCGCTACCAGGCGGTGGTGCGCGAGCGGGAGCAGTTCGACCGCATTGTGGAGCTGGAGGCGATCATCCGTGACCTGCGGGAGCGCCTGGCCGAGCTGGAGAGCCGGCTGCGCTTTGCGAAGGACGAAACGCTGGAGCAGCAGATGCTCCGCGAGCAGGCCGAGGCAGAGCGTGCGGCGCTGCTCGAGGAGCTGGCGGAGGTGCGCCGTGAGAACAGCGAGCTGCGTGGCGACAACGCCAGTCTGGAAGCGTTTCTCGCGAAGGACGAGCAGGCGTTGGCTGACGCTGCGAGGCTGACGGAGGAGGAGCTGGACCGGCAGACGTCCCGCCTCGTTGACCGCATCAAGGCGCTGAAGACCCTTGCTCGGATGTGGAAGCAGCGCACTATGAAGTACATCGCGATGGGTTACGGTGCGGGGGAGGGCAATGGCGCCACGACCGCCGCAGCGCACCTGGACGCCATCCCATGGGATGACCTGCGGGCGGCGGAGACGGTGGCGATCGCGAAGCGGCGGCTAGGCGGCACTGCCAGCGCAGGCAACTCGCCGAACGACGGCAGCGGCGGCACCTGCACGGCGGAGATGGCACGGACGATTGAGGACTTTGAGAAGGACACGGCCGAGGAGAACCTTCGTGCGCTGGAGTATGCCCTGTTGGACTTTGAACAGGAGAATCAGCGCCTGCTGGACGAGATCCGCCGCATTCAGGCGGAGCTGCAGCGCTACAAGGACCTCATCAATCGCCTGCGGGCTGAGAAGGCGAACATGGAGCAACAACTTGCCGACGCCACAGACGCGACCGACGAGGAGCGGCGAAAGATGCAGCGGCTGCTGAACAATACGAACAGCCAGCTGGCCGAGGCGGAGAGCAACCTGAAGGCGACGCAGGGTCGTCTGAATGACGCGATGGCGCAGTGCGACAACAACAAGCGCAAAGCGGTGAAAAACAACGAGCTGCTCCTCGCCCAGCAGAAACGCACGATTGAGGAGCTCGAGGCACAGCTGGCGCGGCTGCGCAGCGACGTCGCTGCGAAGGACGAGGAGCTGCGCAACTTGGCGTGCTACTTGGAGGACCACGACGCGAACGGTGGTGACGCGGTGGCAAAGAGCTATGAGCTGCGCTCGCGCATTGAGGAGATGGTGGCCGACACGATGGAGGACTACGAGGCGCCCACCGGCTACTCCGTCTTCCCTGCCGGCTACGAGTTTTCGGACGAGTTGGTCGCACTTATCCGCATCTGCCTGCGCATCCTGCTGGACCGGCTGAAGATGGAGCTGTACGTGCTGAACTCACAAAGCGTGCACAAGTTCAGCTTGCTGATCCACGCCGTGAATGCGCGGACGGAGGCGCACTTCCACACCTTCATGCATCAGCTGCGCGACGCCGTGTCGCAGATGACGGGTCGCGTGGTCCGCCCTGGCGGCAAATGGGGCCTGTCCGAGGCGGATGTCCTGTCGAACCTGGTCGACCACCGCCGCCGCCAGGTCGGCGACGCGCTGAATGGCTTGCTGATCTGGTACGATCACTGGGACAGTGCGCCGAAGACGGAGCACGTGGCGTACATGGAGCTTATCCGCAATGCTGATCGCATTATGCAGATGGCCCGCCTCGTGCGCCGAGAGAGCTTGCTGAACACGAACGCGACGTCGACCTCGTTGATGCCGATCCCGGGCAAGTACGGCTCGAGTGAGAAGTCGAGCGTGAGCGAGGGCTCGCGGAAGAAGGACAAGACGGTGAAGGATAGCTGCAAGATTCTCTCGCGTCTGAACTCGTCGACGCGACAGAGCAACCTCGCACGGGCGGTGAACCAGTTCTCGGCCACCCCGTCCCGCCCCACGGTCGCCGCACTCGAAGAGTCGAGTGCTGCCATCGGTGGCGGGGTAGAGAGTACGCCGTTTAGCCGCAGCGCCACGGTCACTGCGTTGGCGCTGTCGCAGAACATGATTCCGTTTAGCCGGACGGCGACGGGCACCCGCGGCAGTGTCGTCGTGCAGCCACCATCGCTGCCACAGCCACAGCCTAGCAGTGGTGGCACTGGCGGCGTCTCACCGGGGGTCAGCGGAAGTCATCACGTGGAGGGCTGCCCGCCCTTCACGCGGTGTCCTTCCAATCTGCCTCGGCCCTCCGCCACGATAACACCGGCCGGCTTGAACGCGTCTACGACGACGCCCGTGCGTCCGACGAAGACACCAGCCGGAGGCGAGACAGGGACTGGCGCCGGTGGCCACAATCACAATCACAACAGCGGCACTGGCACGCCGCTACGGCCGTCTTCGGCTTCACCGGCTGCTGCTGCCGCCGCCGCCACCGCTGCCGCTGGTGCCGCTCGCGCGAACTACTCCCGCATGGCCACGGCTGGGGTGCTGCCCGTGTCGGACGCCGACGTGGCGTACGTCGCCACCACCGACGTGGCGGAGGCGGTGTCCATCAACTCCTACAACTTCTCCCGTCGGATGTCAGCCGCGCCAGCGGATATGGCCAGCGAGCGACGGGAGCTATCGTCGACGATGCGGAAGCCGAACCACCTTTTCTCTCGCTGCCACACCGCCGTGCCGTCTTGGCAGCAGTCGCCGCAGGCCTCGGTGACGCTGCGTCGACAGGCCTCTGCCGTCACACCACCCAAGACGCGTGTCAGCGGTAGTATCAGTGGTGGTGGTGGCGTTGCCGGGAGGACAAATGGGTCGAGTCAGGGGCACCCGAACGGGGGTAAAGCCACGGAGACATTTACCCGCTCCAAGACACAGTATCACTCTACGATCCCGGCGGTGTCGTGTCGGCGTGCCCGCAAGAGCGGCGACCTGGCAAGCCGCGACAGTCTGGGCAGCGTCTCGCGCAGCAGCACCGGCTCGCCACACGTGCGTGGGTCGATGCAGAACTCCTCCCCCAACTTGTCGACGTTCTATTCCACGTCGATCGGCAGCCGCCAGGACGGCTCCGGCTCCGGTCCGCGGCAGAGCCAGCGACGCTCCAGCACGTTGCACAGCGCCGGTGGGGCGAAGCCGCCCGTCGCCGCGCCTGCCGACTCCACCACCAGCCCCACCGCTACTGGTGGTGCTGCTGCTTCGTTTTATAACCCTGCCGTGTTGCAATCACTGCGCGAGCGTAGCACGAGCGATGTGAATCGCTCTGGCCCAGCGACGAAGGTTGCCGAGAGTGGCAGCGGCAGAAAGCTCACAAGCTCTAAGAAGAAGAAGCCAAGCGGCGGAAGAAGCGTTACCACCGCCGTCACAACGACGACGAGCAGCACGTCGCACGCTGCACCTGCCTCGACATCCGCGGCAAAGCTCAGCCGCACCGTCAGCAGCGGCGGCAACAACAGCAACAGCCTCCTCAGCAAGAAGAAGGCATCCGCGACATCGCAGAAGAGAACGCAGGCGGAGCCTCGCTTGAGCGGGGGTGCGAAGGGGCGGCCGTCATCGGAGAATGTGCCGAGCGGCACATCGAGCGTTCCATACGTGCCGAAGCTGGACTTTGCTGGAATGGCGGGCAACTACTGATCACAAAACCGCAGCGAAAACAACAACGCATGAGTACCAAGGTATGTGTACGCTTTCTTCCTTTAGATTCTGAAAACTAGCTTTTTTTTTTTTCAGCAGATGCACTTCCTTTTTCTTTTTGTGTTACGTGCTTTTCTTTTTTGTTCGTTTTAGAGCTTTTGATAAAGAAATGAGTTCCTCTCTTTTTTTTTTTTCCTGTTTTCGCTGTTCAGCGCAGCCTATTACCTTACTTTTATCTTATGCTCTTTTTTTTTCTCTCTGTCAACAGCGTCACACGTTATATATACTGTTTCTCGTCGATGCTCAGTTTTGGCTACATGATATCTGTACTTGCATGTTTTTTTTTTTTTTTCTTGAATAGCGTGTTCACTTCTCGAAAAAGGCCAGTATAAAGAAGAGAAAAGAAAAAAAAAAAACAAGGTAAAAAAGCCAGTGTGCAGGTTGAAATAGACTCACAACCGTTCCGCTAAACAGCGTTTTTTTTTTTTCTTAAACTTGTCTTTTTTTTTTTTGTAGACGCTTTTTTTTTCCCCATTTCGACAGCATGTATGCTGCCCTTTTATCGTATTTACGATGAGCTAAGCAGTCGCTGTATACATATTAATAAACAAGTGCACATATATATATATATATATATATATATATGTGTTTCCCCTTTCGTACCCTTTAGATTTCTTTATTATTTATTTATTTGTTTGTTTTTGTAGCAGTGATTTCTCTTTATTTTTTTTTTTTGTACTATTGCTTCTTGTTGTTTTCCTTTATTTACTCGTTTATGTGTGTGGACGACCTTTTTTTTTTTTTTCTTCCTCTGTCGCCAGCATGGCTTGTACGCGTTTCTTCGCACCATGTACGTTTTTTTTTTTTTTTTTACCTATATAAGTAGCATGAATGCACGCGATGACCGAAAAAAAAAAAAAACAGAAAAGAAGGGACATATCAAGATGATCAACAGTTCCTGCTGACTCTCTAGGAAGCAGTTGCGGTTCCGACACGGACTGGCAATTACAGATTCCGGAAAGGAGGGGAAAAAAGAAAAGAAGAGGAAACGCACGCAACTCTCTTCGTGCTAAACAAACAAAAAAAAATGGAATGCGATTCTTCTGACTGTGATAGAGAAGATTCATTTTTTTATTTGAGCATGAAGAGAATTGCTGCCGATGGCGCTTGTGAAGTGCTGTGAGGGCTGCTGTAGAGGGAGTGGGGTGGGTGGGGAAGACGCATTCGCGCTCTTTCTGCGAGACGTCTATGCGCTTGCTCTGTACAGCAGGTGCTTCGCAGTTTTTCAATATGTACTCTTTTTTGCTTTCTGTCTCTGTTTCTCTCTCTCTCTACATATATATACATGTACGTGTGTGTGTGTGTCTTTTTCTTCTTTACTCTTCAACGCAGTTGCATCGTATCGCAACTCCCCCTTCACTTTCTTATCATCTTTCAACGATGGTCAGGGTCAAGAGCCACTCCACCCTCCACATCCCCGAGGGCGTCACGGTGGAGGTGAAGGGCCGCAAGGTCACCGTCACCGGCAAGCGCGGTACCCTCCAGAAGGATCTGACGCACCTGCAGCTCGACTTCCGTGTGGACAAGAAGAAGCGCACCGTCACGGCGATTCGCTGGTTCGGCTCCAAGATCCCGGTTGCGTGCCTCAACACAGCCAAGGCGCACATCCAGAACATGATCACCGGTGTGACGAAGGGCTACCGCTTCAAGGTCCGCTGCGCCTACGCGCACTTCCCGATCAACGTGTCCGTTGATGGCCAGAACATCGAAGTCCGCAACTTCCTCGGTGAGAAGCGCGTGCGCCGCCAGGTGGTGCCGAACACCGTGTCGGTCTCGCAAACGGATCCGGCCAAGGTCAAGGATGAAATCGTCTTCGATGGCAACGACCTGGAGCAGGTGTCTCGCGAGGCTGCCTTGCTGCACCAGATGTGCCTGGTCAAGAACAAGGATATCCGTAAGTTCCTGGATGGTATCTACGTTCAGACCAAGACGAACGTCGAGGTCGAGGAGTAAGAGCGTGCATGCGCGTGCTCGTCTCTCTCGTTCTCGCTGTGTGTGCACCTGTGCGTGACCATAAGTAAGTGAGTCGGAGAAAGAAAAGAAGGCAAGACAAGGGCTATGGGAGCACTTTGGGAGCCAGAAAAGGAGAATGAGAGAGGAATAGGAGCTGTGAACACGGCATTGTGTACATGGCTTTTTGTTTTGTTTTGTTTTTTTACTCTCTCTCCTCTCTTTTCTTCTTCTTTTTCCTCTTTGTCTCTCATCTTCTGTCCTTGCACTGTTTTTTTTTTCTGTTTTCGTTACATGCTTCCTTTCGTTTTTTTTTTTCATTTTTCTTTCTCGCGCTGCTTCAGCGTGCATCCATGTATGACCATTTCTTCTTTATTAAAAAAAAAAAAGAAGGAAAGGCGGTATCAGAACGTGCATGCGGAAGCGAGCAGAACGCAAACAAACAAACAAGAAACAACAACAACAACCGACGACATTTGTGAGCTAAGCAGCGTCCTTCAATGATGCAAGCCTCGTGCTACTTGTTTTTTTATTATTACTGTAATGAGCAACTCCTCCGTATGCTGTGAGCTCTGCTTATTTCGCTGCTTGTCGAGCAAAAGACCGTGTATTGCCTGTCTGTTTTTTTTTTTTTTTTTTGCTGGTTGAAACCCGTGTGTTCACCGGAAAGCAGAAGAAAAAAAAAAAGCAGTTGTTTATCACGCAATGCAAAAATACGAGGACACAGGCTAACCGTTTATAGCTGATGGAAGAGCTCGACGTTTTTCTTTTTCTTTGCTGCTTCTGCGCAGTTGATCGCTGTCAGCACGCATGGCCGATATATGACAGTCCACTCAAATTTCAACTCTTCTCTTCTTTTTTTTTTTTTCTGCTTTGCCTGCTTCTTTCCACATACGACTGCCATCTGCTTTCATGCACCGCAAGCCTGAAGAAGAGTTGAAGCATCATGACGAACGCCAACGGACAGAACGCCGCCCGTAAGCTCGTGCGCCTGCGCCGCAAGAACCGCTGGGCGGACAAGGGCTGGAAGCGCGCGCACACCTTCGCGGCCAAGAAGGCGAACCCCTTCGGTGGCTCGTCCCACGCCAAGGGTATCGTGCTGGAGAAGATCGGCGTTGGTGCCAAGCAGCCTAACTCCGCTATTCGTAAGTGCGTGCGCGTGCAGCTGATCAAGAACGACAAGAAGATCATCGCCTTCGTGCCGAACGATGGCTGCCTCCATTTCATTGAGGAGAACGACGAGGTGCTGGTGTCTGGTTTTGGTCGTTCTGGCCACGCCGTCGGCGATATTCCCGGAGTTCGCTTCAAGATCGTGAAGGTGTCGAATGTTGGCCTGTACGCCCTGTACCGCCAGAAGAAGGAGAAGCCGCGCAACTAAATTGCGGTCGCACCCTCTTACACCGTTTCGTCTCCTCTTCCTCCTTTTTTTTTTTTTTAGAGGAAAGGTGAAAGGACATGAGTGTGCTTTGGCTTGCCTAGCGTAGAGACTGGCTGAATTTGTGTGTTTGGTGCGTTCGTGTACTGCTTGTACATGTCCTGGTTGCGGATCGGTGGAGTTGCAGTGCTCTTGCTGAAACGCGCAAGCGCGCTCTAAGCGTAGCACAAGCATACCGGATCTGCGCTTACGATTAACTGCACACGCAACTACACAAATTTTCTCCGTAGCGGCGTCGACCTTTCTACTGCAAAGCCTTGTGTTTCAATTTCTCTTCTTTTTTTTTTTTTCTCTTTTCTAGTTTCTGTTCTTTATCAAAAAGAAAAAAAAAAAGAGTAACAGCAACATCGACAATACGAATAATAGGAACCTTTTGCTCTGCCAAGGGTGTGGCAGGAGAGGCAAAAAAAAAAAAAATATGTCCCATAACGTATAACTTCTGTTCGGCCTTGAGACACGGACCTGGTAGTGTTTGGTTAGAGTCCGGCTGAAGTCAGTTAGCGCCGCTTTCTTATTCGGCTGTCAGAACTGACACCCGAAGTCTCTCCGACTGTTGTTATATGTAAAAGAGAAAGCAGAGATGAGCATACACAGACACACACACACAAAAAAAAAAAAAAGCACATACACAAATGTCAGGTGTTGCTTCTTTGACACCATGCTTATGTGCACGCTTTTCTGTACAGCCAATTTTCTTAAGAGGGCAACGTCTTCACTCTTCTTTTTGCTCCCTTCTGCCTTTTTTTGTTGTTTTCATCTTCCTGTACACCTTACAACTTGTTTCCTCGCAAATTAATAACTTCGTCTTCGTTGTCAGTGTCAGTCGCAGCATCATGACGAACGCCAACGGACAGAACGCCGCCCGTAAGCTCGTGCGCCTGCGCCGCAAGAACCGCTGGGCGGACAAGGGCTGGAAGCGCGCGCACACCTTCGCGGCCAAGAAGGCGAACCCCTTCGGTGGCTCGTCCCACGCCAAGGGTATCGTGCTGGAGAAGATCGGCGTTGGCGCCAAGCAGCCTAACTCCGCTATTCGTAAGTGCGTGCGCGTGCAGCTGATCAAGAACGACAAGAAGATCATCGCCTTCGTGCCGAACGATGGCTGCCTCCATTTCATTGAGGAGAACGACGAGGTGCTGGTGTCTGGTTTTGGTCGTTCTGGCCACGCCGTCGGCGATATTCCCGGAGTTCGCTTCAAGATCGTGAAGGTGTCGAATGTTGGCCTGTACGCCCTGTACCGCCAGAAGAAGGAGAAGCCGCGCAACTAAATTGCGGTCGCGTGTGCATCTTGTCTGATCTTTCCTGCGTGCTCTCTGTGACCTTGAATATTCATTTTCGCCTTCGTCTTCGTTTGCCTGCTTTACGCTGACAGATGAAGAGGAATGCGTGCGGGTCTGAAGAAGCAGCAACTGCGTTAAGTGAGCTGAGCGTTCTTTTACGTACTGATGCCATAAACCCTTTTTTTTTCTTGATTTTCCTCATTTCATCCTTCATGTCCCAAAACGAAAAAAAAGAAACAAAGACAACAATAAAGAAAGCAGTGCTCAACTTACGGCGCAAGGAAAAGAAATGCTGATGGCGCTTTGCTCTCCCAAAGCGCGGTCAGCAGCTTCTACTAAAGAAGGACGCTTTTTTTTTTTGTTTTCCTCGCGGGCCCTTCCTTCCTTTACGCCCTTTTATGTCTCAGCTATATTTGCTGATCTTGACCACCTTTAGCAGAACACGATGTCTCTGAAGGAAACTGAATTTACACGTTTTTTTTTTTCGTGTTGCTGCCACGGGTCTCTTGCTATGTCTGAACCCCTTCTAACCTTCCCCCTTTTTTTTTTTGCTCGATTTCCGTCTGTTTCTTATTCCGCTCTTTTTCTGCCGGCTTCACTTTTTTTTTTTCTCTATATTTCGGCTTTTCATAGCCTTACTGTTACTGCTACTACTACTACGCTAGGTAAGCTCCACAGGGCTCAGCGTGTGCGTTATATCTTCTTTTTCTCCGTTGCCATTCAACGCACTCTCGTTTCTTTGACACGGGCGCGTCTCTTCCGCCACACAAACGAAAAAGAGAGAGGGGGAAGAAGGATAAAAAAAAAAAAGAAGCCAGAGAGAGTTTCTCGTGTAAGCAACCGGGCAGCTTTTATTTACGCTTCACAGTGAAGTCAGAACTTCATTCTCTTTCTCTTTTTTTTTTTTTTGTTTATGTGAGGAGGGAAGAAAAGAAAAGAAGAAAGGAGGTCTTGTATAAAGTGAAGAGCTTAATTTCTGTTGTTGTTACACCTTTGCGTTGCTTCTCCTTTTCACATATTATTACACAGACAGAAAAAAAACGAGTGGACGAAGCACGCATCTTAAACATACATAATAAAAAAAAAAAAAAAAACATATGTATTTTTCTTTTTTGTGTTATACACGGTGAAACCAGGTTTATTTCCCTTTTTTTTTTCTTGTATTCAGATCAGTCAGAGACTCAACCCTCCCTCCCCCTCCCCCTCCAGCTTCACGTTTACGTGTCCTTCGCTGGCTCAGCGCAACTACCGTGCACACTAAACCGCTGTGTATACGACTTGTTTCGTCGACTTTTCTTCATCCGTTGACTTGTAGCAATGGCGAGCCGCTACGAACGCCAGGAGAAGATCGGCGAGGGCACCTACGGCGTGGTCTACAAAGCCCGGGACACGTCCACCGCCGCCACCGTGGCGCTCAAGCGTATCCGTCTTGACTCGGAGGAAGAGGGCGTGCCCTGCACCGCCATTCGCGAGATCTCGCTGCTGAAGGAGCTGCGGCATGAGAATATTGTGAAACTACTCGACGTGTGCCACAGCGAACACCGCCTGACAATTGTGTTCGAGTACTTGGACCTGGATCTGAAAAAGTACCTCGATCGCGAGAACGGCAACCTCGATGCGGTGACGATTCAGCACTTTATGCGCGACCTGCTGCGCGGCGTCGCCTTTTGCCACCAGCGCAGCGTTCTCCACCGTGACTTGAAACCGCAGAACCTGCTCATCTCACGCGAGAAGGCGCTGAAGCTGGGCGACTTCGGCCTCGGCCGCTCTTTCGCGATTCCGGTGCGGAAGTTCACGAATGAGGTGGTGACGTTGTGGTATCGTCCGCCGGACGTGCTGCTCGGCTCGATGCAGTACGGCCCCCCGGTCGATGTGTGGTCCGTCGGCTGCATTTTCTCTGAAATGGCGACCGGAACGCCGCTCTTTGCAGGCAAGAACGATGCGGACCAGCTGATGCGCATCTTTCGCTTTCTCGGCACGCCGAACAACCAGGTCTGGCCGTCGATGAATCAGTATCCGAATTCAAACAACATGCTCTCGCAGCCCGAGTTCTTGCAGAACTTTGAGCCGGAGTGGAATAATGTGTTGGGCACGGTGCCTGGGTATGAGAAGCTGGGCCCCGCTGGCGTAGATCTGCTGGAGAAGCTGCTGCGGTATGAGCCGTCGGAGCGCATTACGGCGGCCGACGCACTGAATCACCCGTACTTCAGCCTTCAGTTTTGAGAGGGCGGGTGGAAGAAGAGAGTCGAGGTGGAAAGAAAAAGAAAGCAATGGGGTAGAGAGAGAATGTGCGCGGAATACGTGGGGGAAGGCAAGGAAGAGTTTGTACTTTTGCTTAAAGTCTCTCTTCTTCTCTTTCTTTTTTCTTTGTTTTGTAAAGCCCACTCTTTCAGTTTCTCTCGTCAAACGCTTATATTATGGCTTTTTTTTTTTTTGGCTTTTGGAGTAAGACTGGCTTGTTAAACGTGCTGTTCTGTTCTTCTTTTTTTTTTTTTCGTGTATGTGTGTGTGGACGTCACATCCTGCTCTCTACCCTCTTCTCACTTCTACTTTTCCCTTCTTCCGCGTTTTTTTTTTCCTTCTTCTTTCTTCCCCCGTTACGTTCCCCTCTGACTCTCTTTGTTTCTGCACATCGCTTCTTCGTCCGCTTTGCTCAGGTGACGACACACGTGCTTTTACTCTTTTTTTTTTTTTGCTGTTTTTTTTTTTTTTGTTTAGTGCAACTTGTCCTCTGCGCTTGAGTGGCTCTTATCTCTCCACAACGCCGCAGAGCCGGCAATGAGGGAGGGGGGGGGGGGAAAAAAAAAGAAACTATGATGGCATGTGCGTGCGTGCGTGCGTGCGTGTGTGTACGGGCATTGACGGTGCGGCGAGTTGATTTAAGCCGCTACACTACATGTGTTCCTCTTTTGTTTTTTCCTGTTACCTTACTTCTGGTTTTCTATCTCGCCTTTAATAATAAAAAAAAAAAAGTACCTTGCGGCCTTGCAGGTAAACACGCACATACACAGACAAGAAAAACAACAACAGTAAAAACAACAGATTGCAAAACAGATTCGCCGAAAGAGGTGTTGGCGGTCAAGTTTCGAATTGATGAGCACGGGCGACTATTTCAAGTGCTCTTGTTTTTTTGTTCTTTCCCCGACATGCTGTGTGTTCGCCTGTGTGTTCTGCTGTTTCTCTCTCGCATGAGAAAGCACGCTACATTTGACACACACACACACACACACACAGGCACACGAACACAAAACAGTGGCAAGTCATTTAGATCTTATCTGAGCTAACAAAGTACTTCAACAGACATCTTTTCGCGTTTTTTTTAAATTGAGTTTCCTTTAATGGCTTTTATGCTTTTGCAAGGCATCTTCTTCACTTTCTCTTGTTGCTTCACTCATTGTCTTCTCTCTTTCTTGCTCTCCTCGTCCAATCATCTTGTTACCTCGTTTTTTTTTTTCGCGGATTACCGCGCAGTTCTTTTAAGTCAACCATCTCCACGAAGACACAGTCTCGACGAGTCGACACTCAATAGAAAAGAGAAATTAAAAAAAAAAAGTGAACAGAATGTCGTCTGCAGTAGTGAAGCGCCCAGCCGCCGTCGCGCGCAAGGGCAACGAGAGCAAGAAGGACAGCAACACGCAGACGGATGTGCGGCTAAGCAACATCACCTCGGCGAAGGCAGTAGCGGACTGCATCCGCACCTCCCTTGGTCCCCGCGGCATGGACAAGATGATCATTGACCCGAAGGGTGAGACGATCATCAGTAATGATGGTGCGACGATTCTCTCGCGGCTGCAGGTGACGCACCCATGCGCGAAGATGCTGGTCGACCTGTCGAAGGCGCAAGACATCGAGGCAGGCGACGGCACGACGTCCGTCGCCGTGCTGTGTGGCGCGCTGCTGCGCGCCGTCGAGGACTTGCTGAACAAAGGCATCCACCCGACTCAGATTTCGGAGAGCTTCAACGAGTGTGCGAAGATGGCGGAGAAGGTGCTGGAGGACATGAGCATTAAGATCGACATCGACGACCGCGACACGCTCATCAAGGCGGCCATCACCTCGCTCAATTCGAAGGTGATCTCGCAGAACAGCGACCTGCTGGCGCCGATGGCGGTGGATGCAGTGCGGAAGATCATCCGGGCCAACGGCGACGTCGACCTGCGCGACATCCGCATTACCTCCGCGTTGGGTGGCACGATTGACGAGACGGAGCTGATTCAGGACGGCATGGTCTTCAAGCAGAAGGTCTCGCGTGTGGCGGGCGGGCCGGTGCGCATTCAAGATGCCACGATTGCCCTCATCCAGTTCCAGCTTTCGCCGCCGAAGACGGACATGGAGAGCACCGTGACGATCACCGACTACACGCAGATGGACCGCGCGCTGAAGGAGGAGCGCAAGTACCTGCTGGGTCTGTGCAAGGCGATCAAGGACGCGGGCGTGAACGTGCTGCTGGTGCAGAAGTCAGTGCTGCGTGACGCCGTGACGGCGCAGTCGCTCGACTTCCTGGCCAAGATGAAGATCATGGTTGTGACGGACATCGAGCGCAGCGACATTGACTTCATCACGAAGACACTCGGCTGTATGCCGGTGGCGAACCTGGAGAATTTGACTAAGGACAAGTTCGGCCACGCGAAGTCCGTGATGGAGGAGAGCACGCCGAGCGGAAAGGTGATCAAGATCCTCGGCGTGCAGCCGCCACCGCCGTCGACGCTGAACCACGAGCTCTTCGGCAAGACCGTGTGCTTCTTCCTGCGCGGCAGCAACGCGCTGATGCTCGAGGAGGCGGAGCGCGCGCTGCACGACTCCCTCTGCGTGATCCGCTCGATTGTGAAGAAGCGCGCGATTATGCCGGGCGGTGCGGCGGGCGAGATTGAGGTGTGTATGCAGCTCGGCAAGTACGCGCGCGAGCGGGCGGAGGGCATCCAGACGTTCTGCATGCGCTCCTACGCGGACGCCTTTGAGATTATTCCGTACACGCTGGCCGAGAACGCTGGGCTGCAGCCGATCGCGATCGTGACGGAGCTGCGCAACGCCCACGCCTCTGGCAACGTGAACAGCGGCGTGAACGTGCGTAAGGGCTGCGTGACGGACATGGTCGAGGAGAACGTCGTGCAGCCGCTGCTCGTTGGCACTTCGGCTGTGCGTCTCGCCTCAGAGGCGGTCATGATGATTCTGAAGATCGATGATATCATCATGACCCGTATTTAAGCGAATGATTGAGAGAGAGAGAGCGACCTTGTGGCAGCCGTTGTCGCATCTATATATATATGTATGTGTGTGTGTTCTTTTTTTTTTTTTCGTTGTGCTGTGGTGTTGATTTGGGCCTTTCCATTGGTGACTTTGCAGTGGGGGGGGGGTGAGTGTTGTGCTGATTTGTGGCTTTTTAAATAAAAGACGGAGCTTCTGTGGCGTGCTCTCGTCTCTAATGCACGACGTTGTCTATCAGATACACACATATTTATGCATGTATGTGTGTGTCACTAAAAGAAAGAAAGAAAAAAAAAAAAAAAAAAGAGACAGGGAAAGGAAGAAAAAAAAAAAACTGTTGATGTGGAAGAAACCAGGCAGCGTGCGCGGGCCTTGACAGCGATCATCATCTCGTCATGGACGTTCCGCTTCCTTCATTCTCTTCCTATCGACGACGTTGTTGCGCCACCCCGCTTCGACTCATTAAAAAAAAACAAAAAAGGAAAAGGGAAGGCAGCAATAATGAAAGCGTGCGTGCCCTTCACGTGAGCAATGCAAACCTGTTTACTTGGTTGACAAACATCGAGCTTCATCTGCCGCTGTTGTTATTCCGTGGTGATCGATTTCTTCCACGTCTTTCTAACTCCTCCTTCTTTTGTTCGCCTCCTTCTTTCATGTCTATTTCCAGTCCTCCACTTCCTCGGGCTTCGGTGGAATGGGCGGCGCCGTCCATCCCACAAGGCCCCTCTCCCCTCCCCTTCCCGCCCTCCGGAAGAACACTCCGACCTCGCCTTTCTGTGTGGAGGAAAGTCAGTGGGGACACAATTGATGGATCGCCGGTCCAGTGGTCTAGTGGTATGATTCTCCCTTAGGGTGGGAGAGGTCCCGGGTTCAATTCCCGGCTGGACCCCTTTTTTCGAGTTTATTTCTTTTCTAGCTTCAGCTCTACGCTTATAGTCGAAGCGTGACAAGCGCGGTTGGTCTAGGTGGTTATGACGTCGCTTTAACACGGCGAAGGTCTCGGGTTCGAGTCCCGAACTGCGTACTTTTTCCTTCCCATCTTTCTTTGAAAAGCTAGTTTACGCTGTTTTAGTGGTGGGAAACTGGCACGTGTGGCATTCCTAGCTCAGTCGGTAGAGCGCACGGCTCTTAACCGTGTGGTCGTGGGTTCGATCCCCACGGAGTGCGCTTTTCCTGAGTGGCAAAAAAAAAACCACCTTTCGTTGTCCCTCATCGTGCAAGTCGTCCTCGCTTTTGTAAAGCAGGGGATGTTCGGCTAGAGGGGGGGGGGGGGGCGCGGCGGGATAAAAAACCAGAGCAGGGTCTCGGGAGAGAAAGGGGGAAGGGGAGTGGAGGAAACCGTTGCGAGTGTCGGTTGGCTGGCGTTCTTTTTTTTTTCTTTTCCATGTTGTTCAAGGTGAATGCTGAAAAGCACACTTGGTCCGCGAAAAAAGCCTGTTTTTTTTTTTTTTTTTCTCTCTTGTGGATGTGTGTGTGTGTGTGTGTGCGCTTCTATGATTCTTTGACTTAAACGAAAGGAAAGCAAACAGAACGACTCCCACTCTCTTCTTTTCTTCACTGCCCCTCGTCCCCCTCCTCGCCGTCGTCGCTGGAAAGGTCGTCATCATCGCCGTCGCCGTCACCATCAGCCGTGGCGGACGACGTCGCGGAGAGGGAGGAAACACTATCATCATCGCTCTCTTCTTCGTCATCGGCACTTGCGATCGGGCCACGCGTCGTTGCCTTCCTGCCCCCACGCCCCGTCACCGTTGCTGCCGCAGTTGCGGCCACCGCGTCCTCCTCCTCCTCGCCCTTGAATTTGCGCAGCAGCGGCTCCACCTCCCGCTCCAGCAGCTGTGCCAGCGAGTCGATGAAGTACGTCAGGACACGCGTGTAGGCCGCCTCGCTCAGCCAGCCGCGACGCTGGCCGCGCCGACGTGGCTCCATCGGCGCGTCTGCCGCGACTACACCGCGCACAATATCCGCGACGACGGTGTCGTCCATCGAGTCGATGAGCTGGTACGGCAGCACTAAACGACCGTCGCGGATCATCCGGCACTGCAGCTCCAGCAGCGTCGACCGCTGCTCGTGGCCCGGCGCGGCCTTGTAGGCGACCCGCCGCGCACGGTCGCGCTCGAGCAGCAGCCGCAGCACCTTCTCCGTCAAAGGCGACCGCGAAATGTCGCGCAGACGCACGCCCAGGTCGGAGCGGCGGTGCAGTCGCACCGCAATGCGCTGGTACGGCGCGCTGCGGGAGTTCGCGTAGGGGTCGTAGCCGAGCCGCAGCCGCAGGCGGTTGAACGGGCCGCTTCGGATCGCGTAGGTGAAGCAGTTCATGACTTGCTTGTTGCGATGCGTCCGCGGGCACAGTCCAGACTGCAGCATCGCATCCGCCAGGTCGTGCACAATCCACGCCGGCCGCTCCGCCAGCAGGCGCACGACCATCTGCACTTCCAGCGGGTCGTCGTCGCGGCTGCCGTCGAGCGAGCTGGAGAGGCTGCGCAGGTAGTCGTCGTGCGCCGGCAGCCGTGCCGGGAGCGTGCCGGTCTCTTCCACACCAACGCTGATCATCGGCAGTCCGTCAAGCTCAAACTGCGACGGGACTGCCGCGGCAGGTGGATTGTTGGTGCGGCTGCCGTCGGCGAGGCGGTCACGCTGGTCGTTGAGGTCCGCCACGGCGGTGTTCACCTCTTTGCCAGGCTCGTAGCGCACCTCGAAAGGGGCCTTTGCGGACAGGTAATGCGCAGGAGGGAAGAAGTCAGCGCCGCAGAGGGAGGAGGACGCGTGCAGCTGCTCCGGCGTGAAGAGGGCAAAGGTGAAGTCGGCCGGACGCGCCAGCTCCAACTCACGCGAGACCACGCCCAGCACCTCCGCCACCATCGACGACTTCCCCACGTCGCTGTTGCCGCGGCCGCTTCCGCCAGCAGAGGCGGCGGACGCGGATGCCTCTGCTGGCGCACAAAAAGAAGCTTCTTTAGTACTGGCACCCGTATCGTCCTCGGTGTCTATGGTTTCCTCTCGCAGCACGGCGTTCGTCACTGGATCGCGATAGCGCCGAACAAGGCGGACGCGTCGCACCTGCACAAGCACGTCGTTACGGTAGTACCCATTCACCAGCACCTGCGGCACGATGGACGGAAACACCTCCAGCCGCCGCCGCTTCTGCCTGCGCAGGTCTGCCGCCACGCTGCCGCCAGGGCTCTCGTTTTCGTAACGGTGGCTCTCATCCAGCTCTGCAAGTGTCGCGTCTGATGCGGCGCCCCAGTCGGTGCTCCGCCAGTCACTGAAGATCGGATCTGTACAGTAGTCGCGGCGGTGCCGTGTGAGCAGGCGCACCTCATCAGACTTCTGTGTGCGGCCCTTCATTGCTGCTGCCGCTGTTGCTGCGGCGCTGCCGCTGCCCGATGTGCTGTTGTCCTCACCACTGCCATTGCTGCTGCTGCTGCTGTTGCTGCGACCACTCTGACTGTCGTCGTCGGATGATTCGTCTGGCATCGCGTCCACCTCGTCCGTGCTTTGCGAGTGTAGCCCTTCAGCTCTGCCGTCGCGCTTCGCGTCCGTGTCGCCAGATCGCACGCGCGTGCGCTGCGGAGTGTCGTGCTGCACGCACTCCACCACGAACGACGGCGGCAGAAAGGCCTCCACCTCACTTCGATCCTCCGGTGCAAGGGGACACGACACAGCACCCTTTAAATTCGTGTTACGACTACTGAAACTCGTACTCCAGTCTGTTGCGTCGACAATCGAAGTGCGAGTAATGGTCGGTGCGAGGGTGAAGGGCAGCTCTACCGAAACAAAGCTACGAAACGACGGCACCGCGTTCGACCGTGGAGGCGGTGGCGGCGCCGGCGCCGCAGAGGTGGACGCTGGTGGGTTCATCAGGCAGCGCCGTGTGTGTGTGTGTGTGTGTGTGTGCTTGCTTTATGATCCGTACTTTACAAGCACAACGACAAAATGAACAACACTACTTTAAGTAGAGAACGTTGAGGAGATGGTGGTTGACCATAAGGCAGAGAAAGCGTGACGACGCAGGATAATTCGACGCAATGGTAAGCAATAATAACAAACACAATAATTAAAAAAAAAAAAAAGCTCTCATGATGCCCATCATTCAAAGATGAAGACAGCTGTTGACCGTTTCGTTGTTTTTTTTTTTTTTGGTTTTTGGTTTTTGGTTTACTGCTGCTCTGTTTTGTTTTGCAAAGGGGAGAGAAAAAAAAAATGGAGCTATGTACAAATGTCACAAAGTGTAACGGGAATCATAACCAAAAAAAAAAAAAACGAAAAAAGGGTTGCTGGCATACATGGCCAAACAAAGATAGAGGGTGAAAAAAAAAAAAAGAAACGCAACTTACATAATGAAAAGCAAACCAAAGACAGAACAACAAGAAAATGATAATAAACTACATATTTGAGGGGGGGGGGGGGTGGAAGACCCGTAATTAGAAGCCCATTTTTTTGCGGCGCTGGTAGTTGCGGAAGACCTCCTGGATTACCATGGCCGCCTCCTGCTGCGCACGCGCGTCGTTCTTTGCCTGCTGCTGCTGCCGCAGCCGCGCTACTGTCCGCTGCGCCTCCACGCGGCGCCAGAAGCACTGCAGCACGATCGCCGCGTGGTCCAACACGTCCTGCACCAACACCCGTTCCTGCCGTTCCGCCTCGATCGACGCACGGTAAAGCGGCCAGCCACGACGCACGATCCACCCGCGTATGTGGCTCTGCAGCAGCGTCGCCGCTGCCTGCCGCCGCTGTTGTTCCTTGATGCGACGCACGTCACGGTAGTGCCGCCAGTAGTCCTGCAGCAGCCGCGCCGCCCGCTCCTGCTGATGGACGTCGTGGGCCGCCGCGACGATGTGGCGGGCGCGGTGGCACCGGAACACCCGCTGAATGCGCGCGGCCGCGTCGTTGCGCCTCTTAGCCTCGGCCTTCCGCCGCACCGCGGCCTCGCGCTGCTGGTAGGTGGAGTTGAGCCAGAAAAGCTCCCGCACCAACTCGCTCGGGTCTGCGCTCTCGAGGTAGTCCGCGTGACTCGCCTGCACGCGGTCGAACTCGGCCTGCCTCAGCGCTGCCAGCGCTCGTCGCGCCTGGGCGGAGCGGTAGCCGCATTGGATCGTCACCGCCGCCCGCTGTTGCCGTGCCAGGAGCTCGTCTCGACGCCGCTGCTCCTCGCGGGCCTGCGCGCGCAAACCACGCGCATAGTACCGTTCGTAGTGCCCGCGAAAGAGTGCCTGAATCTTCGTCGCCGCCTCGTGGCGGGTCAGGAAGCGGCGCCGGTCCTCCTCCGTCAGCAGACCGATCAGCTGATGCTTCAGCCGACTCAGCGCGATAACTTGCGATTCGCGCTGACGCAGGAAAGCGTTGACAAGGGTGGCGTGCTTCTCCCACTGGATGGCGTAGTACACCTCCAGTGCCGCCTCCTCGCGTCGCTGGTGGCGCAGACGGGCAAACTCGCGCTGGGCCAGCTGCATTCGCCACCACGACTGCAGCATCGACGCGGCTGCGCGCCGCCGCTGCGTCTCCTGCCGCAGCTGCGCCACTCGACGGGCAGCGAGGATCTTGCGCCAGAAACACTGCACCGTGAGAGCAGCACGGCTGTCCTGGTTGCGCTCCTCGATACGGGTCGCCAGCGTCTGGTGCAGCTGCCGACGTGCCAGCCGAGCTTTCCATGCGCGCTGGATCACCGCCGCGGAGGCCGAGAGCGCCTGCCACGCCGCCCGGTCCTCCTGCACCGCCTTCCGCGTGACGTAGCCGCGCCACTGTGATTGAATCATGACGGCGGCCTCCGCTTGGCGCAGTCGTCGCATCTTCTTGTGGTGCTCCGCCCTGTAGTACGCGTCCATCTCCTTCGCCCGGCGGCCGTACAGGAAGCCGCGCACCGCCTGCTGAATACGGCGCGCCGCGGTGTCCTCGCGTTGCCGCTGCCGCGCCGCCCGCAGCTTCGCCAGTTCCACGCGCGCGCGGTAGACGCGGTAGGCCCGTGCGATGACGTCCGCCGCCGCCACCTCGCGCCGCATCGCTTCGACTTTGTCCTTCGCAGCGGCGAGGCGCCAGGCGCGCTGCAGCACCCGTGCGGCAGCGCACCGCCTCGCCGTTTCCTTCTCGTTGAGCGCCACTTGATAGGCGACACGCCGCTCCAGCGCCATCTCCCGTCGCGCCGCAAAGCCGCGGCCGACGCGCTGCCACCGCCGGGCGATGGCGTCGTTGCGCTCGAAGGTGTCCCGCACGCTCGCCACGAGACGGCTGCTCACGCACGCGTTCGCGCACGCCTGTATTACCACGACAGAACGAGCCTGAAGCCGCTGCAGCTGCTGCCGCCGCAGCAGCTCCGCGTGGTAGGCGGCGAACTCACGCGTCTTCGCGGCCTGCCAGCACGCCCGTATCCACCGCTGCAGCCGTGCCGCCGCCCGCCTACGCTGCTGCTCGGTCCTCCACTCCAGGAAGGCGCGGCGCTGCGTGCGCATTCGGTACCACCGCTGAATGCGCGTGGCGTGGCGGGCACGACAGTCGTGTTCGGCCTGCAGTCGCACCCGACGGATCACCGCGACGTGACAGCGCCACATGCACTGGATCTTCACCGCCGCGGCGTGCTGCTGCACCTCGCGCATGCGCAGCAGAGCCTGCAGGGCCCGCTGCTGGCCGTAGTAGGCGGAGCAGATGGCGCGACACGCACTCTGCACGACAGTCAGTTTCGCCTGCATCGCAGCGGAGCGGACCTCCTGCTCACGGCGGTAGACGCGGTAGTAGGCGTACCACGCCCGCGTTAAGTAGCCACGCACCACCGCCTGAATGCGCACCACGGACCGAATTCGCCGCTGCTGCATCTGGTAGGCATCCAACTCCGCTCGCTTCGTCTTGTACGCCAAATAGACGTGCTGGATGCGACGGGCGGCAACTTTTTCGCGGAAGTAGCGCTGCTCGTCCTCGCGGCGGTGCGCCTCCGCCTGCGCTGCTAGTTGTGCTGCCCGCTGCGCACAGTAGGCTCGGTAGCCACGCTGAATCGTCCGCGCTGCGTAGAAGAGCCGCGCCTGGTTCGCGCGGTACTCGCGCCGAATCTGCAGACGACGCAGGAACTGTCGCACACGTCGCTGCAGCACGCGACACGCCGCCTCCTGCCGTGCGGACTCCTCTGCGCGGCGACGGGCCTGCTCGGCCGCCGCCCGCGCATGCTCCGCCCGAGTCTTCACCAAAAAGCGACGAACAGCATGTTGTAGACAAATTGCAGATCGCATGAGTGTGGCCACCCAGGTGCGGGCCAGCACGCCTCGCCAGATCCGCTGGATCTGCACCGCCGCCCGGCGACACCGCTCCACTTCCGCCTTCTCCTTCTCGCTAATAAGCTGCTGGTAGATCTTCTCCGCAAGTGCGGCGTCCGCCATGGCGGTCTCGCGCTGCTGGCGACGCTCGATGCTCTTTTGCCGTTTCGACCGCCGCTGCGGCTGCGGCTGCTTGGAGCGACCCATTTCGTTTGTACCTGCCGCAGCCGCGGAACTTGCATTGGCGCTGTTGGACGTGGCAGCTGCCAGGCGATCACGCAGGCCGCCACGCGCGCTTCGCGCTCCGCCCTCCACGCCACCGATGCCACCGTTGCCATTGCCGTTTGCACCACGACCTGATGCCGCCCGGCCCATCGCGTCAGCCGAAGCGGCCGCCCGTCCCCTCCCACCCGCGGCAGGCAGCGGCAGCATGCCGCCGAAGGTGCGCCGACCGAGCGGGTTCACCGCGGACGACAGTCCTGAGAGAAGAGACAGCCTCGGTGCAGTGGCGCTCATGGCCGCTGCTCCGCTTCCTGCACCGTCACTCGATGCGCGGCCTATCCGCGGAGGCGCGGGCCGGAGAAAGCCGGGCGGTGCCGTTGCCGCGATGCTCATCCCGGCTACTGGTGCTGCTGCGCCAGGAACACCACCACCGCTGTTGCTGTTGCTGTTGCTGTTGCTGCTGTGTGCGGCGACGGCAGGTGGGGGCAGCGGTGGCGGCGTTCTTGCCCCGGGTGGTGCGGTGGCGTTGAGTGCGGAAGCGGAGTGAAGACCCGCAAAAGCCGGCAGCGGGGCGAGAACAGCTGGTGGTGTCGACGTCGATGATGGATGCGGCGACGGTGCCGTCACGGCGAATGGCGAGGTCCACGCGCTGCTCGCCGTGAACGACGCAGTTGGTGGCCGTGTCGTCGGGCTGTTGCTTGAACCCGTCAGTGAGGCCATGGGACGAGGGTGTGATGGGGGAGAAGGCGAAAAACCGGATAAGGGGGGCTGGGGCGGACGATAAGTAGGGCCTGCAGTGTCTGTCGTGCCAGGGGTGATTAGCGGTAGAGCGCAAGTCGGTACACACTTGGCGACGACTTGAGAGGGTGGACGTGGCGGCCGCGTTGGCGCTGCTGTTGCTGCTGCTTGTATCGCTTGCTCCTGCTTCAACACATTCTTTCTCGCCTCACGGTCTACTTCGCTGCTGTTGCTGCTGCTGCTGCTGTGGTCATTGTGCGCCTCTTGAGTTGGCGGGTGACGCAGCGCCTGCATGACAGCCTCGATGCTGCGGCAACATGTCGGGACAAGCCGGTAGGCGTGGCTGACCTGCATTGCCTGTTGAAACGCCCTCTGTGGGCCGTCGTCGCTGGCGCCTGCGCTATAGTTACCACCGGCATTTCGCCGCTCGAGCGACACGCCTAGGTTGTAGTACGCCACCACCAGCATCGTGGCGACACGCGCTTCGCCGGAGTCCGGCGCGGACGACGCGACAACTCGGTCATCTGCTTTGCGTTTAGGCGCAGTCGAGGAGGCGGCAGCGGGACTGGTGCTCACTGCCTCCTGCAACGTCTGCTGCAACAGCGGCACCACCCGCTCGCACGCCTGCACCGCCTCGGCGTGCCGCCCCATCGCATTCAACACCGTGCACAGGTTCAAGTAGGTTGAGGCAACGCTCGCCTTGTTGTCTATGTCTTCGTCCCACGTTGTTGTCGCTGCTTCTTCTAGCCGTGCTGCGGTGCGGACTGCCATGCGGAAAAATACGACCGCGGCGCTCAGCCGACCGCGACGCTGCTCGAGGCAGCCCAAGTGATTGAGCGTCGCCGCGCGCAGCGTCAGGCGAAGCTGCTGGTCTTGCGGAGTGCTGCTGAAACACGCACGCAGCGCGGTGGCCGTGGTGGTGGTCGCCGCCGCACCCGCACTGGAGAGAGCTAACGCGTCCTCTGCGTCGTGGTCTGCACTCGAGGGCGACTGCTTTGGCGGTTGGCGCTGCTGCAGCACGCGGCGCCACCACCACCGGTCCGAAGCGCCGTAGGTGATGGCTGTGCTACCTGCGTTGTCGAAGAGTGCACTGCGTAACTCACCCACTTCGTTATCGCTGTCTTCGCCATCTGTCAAGAACATCGCACGGTTCAAGAAGAAGGCCGCGCTGTCGAGCTGACCGCGTCGCAGCGCCGCCACTGCGTAACTGTTGCAGCGTTGCACGACATCCTCAGCCTGTTGACTCAGCGCCAAGGGCAGCAGCACATCCCCCTTGTCTGTGAGGGCCACCATGTCACTCGGGTGATCTCCGCCATTACTGCCGGTGCTACACGGCGCGGCTGCCTGAGTGTCTTGCGAGGGCGTGGAGGCTGCTGCTGCTGCTGCTGCTGTTAGTGCTGTTCCGCTTTTTTTTCCACTTTGCTGTTGCTGCTGACGAGCTTTGAGCGCTGCCGCGACTATGGCGGCGTTCGCCTGCCGTAGCAGCAGCGCGGACTCTGCACTGCGCACACACTCGGCATAGTTACCCCGCGCCTCAAAGGCGTCCGCCATGCGCTGCAGGAAGGCTAAATTGGAGAGAATGGACGCCGGTGTATTGGTACTAGAAGTAGTGGCAGGCGAGGCGGCCGTCGCGGGTTGGGGTGGAGGTACCTTCCAGTGCGTGACAACACCGTTGTCGTTGCTGCTGAGGCGAGAGACAGACTGCATCTTTTAGGTTGACACAAACACACGCACTCCTAAACGTAAGCTATTATAAAATAAGAAATGATGAGAAGATTAAGAAGCAAAATAAAGAAAGATAGAGGACAACAACAACGCAGTAATTCGTAAAACAACAGCCTTTTATTTCTGTTGCTTTCTCCTCTAGCGCCGACACCGGACAAAGCACGTTGTCTCGCGTGAGAAAAAAGAAGCGGACGTTGACAAGCCGACAAACTACAAAACTGATATATATATATATATATATATATATATATATATACGAAAAGCAGTCTATAAATGCTATGAAAAAAAAAAAAAAAGAAGAAAACAATATATTCGAAGACTGCATGCTGTTTCTCTCAAAATGGTGTTTTACACGGTTTTCACGCTACAACAGATCAGTGATTCAGCTTTAGACACACTGCAGTGCAAGAACATGTAAAAAAAAAAAAAAAGAGAGAGAGAGAAACGAGTTGTAAACACCAGAATGGAGGAGCCTTTCTCTACACCTCTATTTCTTCTTCAGCCTCTCCATTTCATCTTCGCTGCTCTCTTCATCATCATCGCTGTCGTTGTCAGCGGATACGTCAGCAGGACGGCCTGTTTCGCTCACACCTGGCAACGATGACGTAGGCTTTGCCGTGGTTTTCATGAGCGCCATCATCTCATCTTCCTCTTCGTCCTCATCGCTGCTGCTCGTAATCTCGTCGTGGCGGTGCCTGTCGTCCGGACTATTAACGGCCTGCCGTGCTGCTGCTGCAGTTACGACGGAGAACTTCATGCCCCCCGTCGCGCCATGCGCCGAGGCCACGATGTCGTTCTCCATCACCTCGACGCTCTTTCCAGGGATGGCGCTGCGGCGGCTGGCGGGAAGCGCAGAAAACACGCCTTCGCCCGTCTCCTCGCTGCTGTCCGCAGCGTCGTCCAGCACCTCTCCCCGCAGCCCAATGTCGTACTGGAGCCAGTTCTTGCCGTGCCCCACCGCCACCACCGCCGTGGAGGCGACGAGGCGGTCGGACAAGGGCTGCAGCGCGGGCCGGCAGTGTCCGTAGAGCGGCACGCCGGCGTCGCAGCTGCGCACGCAAAGCCCCGTGTCCGCGTCCCACACACGCAGCGTGTGGTCGAGCGAGGTCGTCACGAGACCCAGCGGCAGCACCGACGGCTCATCGTGTGGAGCCGTTGAAGAAGCTCTACATGGATTTGAATAAAAGCTGAGAGAGGTGATTGCGTCGTCGTGGCCGAGCAGCTGGAAGGGTGCTGCCCCGCTCGCGCCGTCGTTGTGCGCGCCGTTGCCAGCTTTGCTCAGCTTGCGTGCGTCATATAGATGCACGACGCCATCGGCACCCCCAGAGGCAAGTCGAATACCACACGGGGACCACGCCACGCAACGCGCCGCGCGCAAGTGCCCACCCACGCGACCGCCCGTGTGAAACGCGAGCTGGCCACTCCGCGTGTCCCACGCCACGACGCGGCCGCCTGCGTCTGACGTGGTGAGCAACGAACCGTCAGGGTGAAAGGTGAGGCCGAGGGTGGCTCCAGCAGTCTCGTAGCCGTCCTGCGCGTAAAGGTGCTGCAGCGGCGCAGCGGTGCCCTCGCTACTGCCGCTGGAAAGAAGGGAGCGGGCATCCCACACATGTACGAGTCCACTGGCGTGCGTGGCGGCCAGCAGCGCACCCGTCGGATCCACGGCAACCTGTTGAAGACCCCCGACGGCTACCGGCGCCCCAGAGGCAGCGGTGGCATCCTGTGCTGTTGTTGTTGCTGTCATTGCTGTGGCTTCATTGACAGACGCGGTGGTCAGCGGCTGCAACGACACTGAAGGAGGTCGAGCCTGTCCTTGTCCTTCCTCCTCATTTTCCTCCGTCGACTCCGCTTCCGCAACACGCCACACGCGCACCTCGCTTTGAAACATGCTCGCTGTGAACGCGAAGCACTGCTCTGTTACACCGGCTGAGGCGGGTGATGAGGAGGAGGAAGGGTAGACGGCGATTGACTTGACGCGTCCCCAGCCACGCCCTTGTGTGTAGGTGGACTGGCTGCATAGCGGACTGCACCGCTCCGCATCCCACAGCGTGAGCAGGCCATCCACGGAGCCAGTCAGGACGCAAGAGAGCGGCCACGCTGATGATTCTGCTGACGCTGTGGTCAGTGGTGTGCTTGCACCTCGCGGCGATGCCAGCAGCGGCAGCGCGGCACAGGCCTGAAAAGGGAGGCAGAGAGCCCCGGTGACCCCCTGCACCGCTCCATCACTACCTCCGCCTCCATCGCCACTTTGAACTTTGATGTTCCGCACCGACTTCACGAGGCGCAGCCGCTGCAGCGTCGCCGCTTGCGCACTGGCATGATCGCGCAGCATCATCTCTGTAGGGACAGTGAACAGCGTCTTTAACTGACCAACGCGTACGCGGGCTCGCTGCGTCGTCCGCGGCAGGAGGTGCTGCACCCGAAGCCGAACCAGCTCGGCAGGGGCGGTTGTTTGCGTGTCTTTGAGGCGTGGCGACGGTGCCACCCGCACGTAGGTGCTGTGCGACGTCATCCGCGCAGATCCGCGTCGCACGTCGTCAACGGAAGCGCGTAGGCAACAACAACAACAAAAAAAAAAAAAGAAGAAACAAGCGTGGAATTGCTGTGTAAAGCTATTTTTTTTTTTGTGGGTGTCGTGGTCGCTTGCCCAAAAAGACGGACGTTTTGCTGTCGTTTACCGGATACGAAGACAAGACGACAGGAGAAAGAGGGAGACGAGAAAAGCCGACGGGTTGAAATTAAAAGAGAGTAGGAATGGCGCATCACAGCACATCCAAGGAGTAACTGAACGCATGGAAGGGGGAAAACTCTTGGGAAGCTACCGGAAGAATCAACAACGACCCCCCTCGAAAAAAAAATTTGCGTGTTTTTCGTTTTACAAGTAAACGAGTAAGAAAAGCAGCAAGAAGAGCTTCAGCCGTATTTCAAACATCTTTTTCCTTTTCCTTTCAGTCAATGGTTTTTTTTTTTTGTTGTTGCAGCACAGAGGGGGAAAAAAAAGCAACGGGAGGAAACATGAAGTAGTGCGTTTTTCAATTCGCGAGCTGCACGGATGCAAACGTGACACACAAAATCAAAAAAAAAAAAAAAAGAACACCTAAGTGTGTTAGTGTAGCGGAGCACTGGTTGTCCACATTACTTCGTAATTGTAGAACTCTCTCTCCTCGTTGACCAAGTTGGCCAACACCAGCAACACGACCCACAGCTGCAGCAGCAACACATAGCCCATCACCACCACTCGCCACATCCACCGCGGCTGTGTGAGCACCCGACCAAGACGGAGCGCCGCGGCATCGACCGCCGACAGCACCGACACCACCACGCGACCTGGGGCGCCGTACTGACGAGCGAGCTGCACCATCGCTGGGATGCGTTTCAACGACTCCGGCAGGGCGCTCATGGTACGGCTGTTGCCGTTCAGATTGCCACCGCTGCTGTAGTGGGCGTCTCCTGAAGTGGCGAAGGCACCAGCGACGCTGCGAGGACGATGGCTACCGTCGCTCTTGTTGCCGCCAGTCTCATCATTGCTACAGCCGCTGACGTAGTCGCTTAACAGTGACCCTGGCGGACGAAAGCCCGCGGCCACCTCGACCTGCGCATCGTCGAACTGCCGCGCCAGCTCGTTGTACCGCGACGTCAGGTCCGCCACCTGTCGCTCCGCTGCGTCCAACAGCGTCTGCTTGTTGCTCAACTGCAGCATCAGCAGCTGCTGCCGCTGCTTCGCCTCAGCGCTATCCGCGCTGCTCGTGCCGTGCGGATCGGCCGCATCGCTCACAAGTCCACTCAGCCGCTGTGGCTGTTGTAGTGGATGCTGCTGTTGCTGTTGCTGCTGCTGCACCTGGAGATTGCGCAGGGCCTTTTTCGTGTCGGCGTGGGCGGCCACCTCACCCTCCAGCGATTCCTGCGCCGTCTGCACCGCCAACTGCAGCTCGTCTACCTGAGCCTGTGCAGTGCGGGACGTCTGCTGCAGCCGCTGCAGCTCCGTCGCTGACTTCGCGGCCTCCTGCTGAAGTCGATCAACCTCTGACAGCAGCGCCGTGTGCTCGGCCTGCAGCAACTGGAGCTGCTGATGCGACTCCCGCGCTCGAGCCAGTTCTTCGCGCTGCGCCGCAGACAATTGTGCGTTTGACGCAACAGCTGCGCCACCACCTTCCTCTTTTACCGCCTGTGCCTGCCGAAGCTGCTGCTGTGCCTCGTCTAGCAGCCGCTGCGCGGTCTCGCGGTAGCTGGCGAGGGCCAGCTCGGCGTCTCGCTGCGCGGTACGACACGACCGCGCCTCCTGCTCCGCCTTCCAGAGCGCATCACGGGCGGCGCTGCACTGCGCCTTGTGCATGGCGGCCTCCTGCTGCCACCGCGTCTTGTCCGCCTCCAGCGCAGTGCATCGCGACTGCAGCCGTTCCACTGTGTTGTCAGTGTAGAACCCAGCAGGCGGTGACGCTGCGGCTATACCCGCAGTGACGGGATCAGATACACCGAGTGTCCCCGCAGTAGCAGCAACAGCAGCAGCAGCGGACGACAGCGTTGCCGACTGCGCGTCACGCGACGCGTCCATCGCGTCGGGGAGGGAAGGTCGGAAAGACGGCAGCTTTGAGGGGATGGGCAGTGGCACAAAAGAACCCCTGACACCTGCGTCTGCTGCCAGCGCGCTTTGCCGTGGCTGAGCCGTGGTGCGGAGCGACGCCGAAGTTGACAGTGCTGCAGGACTGGAAGAAGAAGAGGAGGAGGGGGAAGGGGGCGCAGGGGCGTTGCCGCCTCCGCTGACAACGCCGGCACTGCTGCCCCTCGCGCTCATGCTCTGACGCGGGGTAACGCTAATGCGATGAGTGGAGGAAGCGGCACTACTGACTGCGCTATGGAGCATGCGCTGTTGCTGCTGTTGCTGTTGAACCGCACGTGCGATGTCTTTCTCATCCGCTGCATCCGCCATCTCCTCCGTTTTTTTGTCAATCGCTTCGAGGAAGGCATTGACACGAGTGAACATTTGCTGCTGCTGAGAGAGATGGAGAGAGATAGAGTGTGTGTGCGTGAACAACCAATGGTAGATATCTGAATAAAAAATGGTGAAAAAGTGAGACCGCGTATAGGCAAGTCCGCTGTGCAAGGAGAAATTGAAGGACAGTGGCACCGTAGGTGCACAGACTTCTCTCCTTTTTCTTCTTGAGTCTGTGCTGATGAGAGTACGAGTTTCTGGTTGGCTGCACCGCAGTGTCTTCAACTCGAATCGAAAGGAGGAAGGGGGGAAAAAAAAGCTAGTTCCTGTGTTTCCAAATGTAAGGCATAGAAGAAGGAAAGTCGAAGAGATGAGTAATAATAACGTCGATATCGGGGGTTGTTGTGAGGCTGGGCGTTCAGCATCTAAGAATCGGTGACAGAGAGAGAAAGGGAGAAAGCTTGCGAAGGGGAAAAGCAGTGTTTTTTTTTTGTTGTTGTTGTGTTAGTCTTTCCCCCCCTTTTTTTTTCAATACCGAACGCATAAGACCCGCCTTTTAGAGGCTTCAACTTTTTTTTTTTTTCGCTCCTTTTCTTCTTAAGAGCGCCCGTGTAACAACAGTGAATCGATGTTTCGTCCTACTCCAACGACACAACAACAACAGCAACGATGAAGGTGCTTCTCTCCTATTATCGCGTCATAGGTCTGGAAAGAAAAGGGGTAGAAAACGGTAGAAAGAAAAACAAAAGCAAAGAAAAAAAAAAAAGGAGGAGAACCGAGAACAGCAGGATCGAGCAAACAAACAAACAAAGTAAAACAAACAAAACAAAACAGACAAACAATAACCACCACCACCACAACAACAAAAAAAAAGAGGGGCTTTCATGCTAGGAACTCTGTCAAAGAGGGCAGTAGCCTGCTCTTCGATAACGCTCACGCAGCTCCTCTTCATCCGCCCCATCATTGTCGTCATGCTCGCCTTCGTTTCCGGTGCCGTGAATGCCACTCCGCCGCTCTTCCTCATCATCGTCTACCAGGAGACCTCGTCGCAGCTCCGCATCCACCCCATCTTCGTGATCCACGTATGACATACTATTGCTGTTATCGCCGCTGCCAACGCCTCCTTGAAAGCTCCGCTCCCGCTCGAGCATCGCCGCCTCATGCAACAACTGCTGCGCATCCTGCAGGGCGGCGGCTTCGCTCACGATGTCAGGTCGGCGCCCTTGCAACATCCGATCCACGAGTTGACGGGCGGTGGCCAGCCGACGAATCGCATCTTCCAGATGCGGCGAGTCCACCTCGGATCGGGCGGCGTAGCCGCTGCTGCCGTTCAACGATAAACAATGAAAGTCACTTGGTGCGTCAGTGGGAAAGAGATTGGCGGAGCTTCTGGGACCCGAACTCGAGCCCTGCTGCTCAGCGTCCGTACGTGGGGAGGCGTGCATCGCACTTGCAAACGAACCTGTGCCATTGAGCACCTCCTGCACGAGGTGCACCTGCATGAGCAAGTCATCGTAGGCCTTCTGAATCGCCACGATGCAGGTGCCCAACCGCTGCAGGTCAACATCCGCCTCGCAGTAGCGTTGGGCGTAGCTGCGCGTGGTTGCAGCCGCGGCCCCCGATGCTGCCGGTGACTCCGTTAGCTGCTGCAGGTGGTGCTGCCCATTCGATTTTGTGGAGACACCCTCGCGACCGCCGCTGCTGCTGAGGCGGACATCCATGCCATCGAAGTAGCCCAGCTTTTCGCTGACAGCGATGCGTACCGCCTCTTTGATGATTTCCTGCTCCATCAGCGGATCACCGAGGTCGGACAGCAGGCCGAGGTTCAGCGGAATGTCTAGTGAACCCTTCACCTCTACATGAACGCTGGTCTGCGGGGAAGGATTAGAACGGTGTGAAAACGAGTTCATTGCGAACGCGCGCGACTACAAAAACAAAACAACAACAACAACAGAAAACACGAAAAAAAAAAAAAGCTCAATAAATACACTAATTAGATGTAGGACAACTGAAGACCTGAGTGCAAACGGGGGCAAAAAAGCAAGATGTTGAAGAAAACCGTATAAACAACGGCAACAGCATTCAAAAGAAAAAAAAAAAGAAAGACAAACGTCACTGTATACGTTTAGTCCGGTTCGCAAGGGAGGAGGGGGGGGGGGTTGCGCGTCGAGAGGCGCTGAAACCATGCGCAGGTTACAGTAAAGAAAAACACACACACACACACACACACACACGCACAAGAGGAGACGAGAGAAATGTGCGTGCAATTACCTCTCTACATAGCAGCGATTCCTAAATTCAGCGTAGAAAACTGAATAACAAATGAGCTTTTTTTTTTTTTTAGATGTCGGGACAACAAGGGATGAAAAACAAAGAAAAAAAAAGAAGAGAGAAGTTCACGTTGAGTCCACATAACTCAGTGGAGTATTTTAATATACAGAGCAAGAGCTGTTTATTATTATTATTTTTTTTTTGATGAGGGCAGGGGGAAGGGGGAAGCAACTTGCATGCTGTGGCGCAACTTACTTTTGAATAAATCGTTTTCTCTCTTTTTGATTTAGGTGAGGTGAGGCGTATATCGAGAGTACAAATCTATAGATAGCTTTTCTATTTTTTGGCGTAAAAGCCCACAAGTTGAATGAGGGAATGGAGAACAACAGCAACAACAAAAAAAGGTGTCACTGATTAAGGGTCTCCATCACGCGCTGGCCGTTGTAACAAAACAGCTGCCCATACTGCGCCTCGTGCGCTGTCACGTCGCGACGGAGCTCCGCTGTCAGTGTCGCCAGCTCGCCCACAAGTCGGTCATACACCTGCGACAGCTCAGGCGGGACTCCGCCATCACGGCTCCCCGACGCAGCAACTCGCTTTGTAGTGTCTTTCCCTCCCACGGAATCGTCCCCGAGCCTTTCTATCGGATCCCCTTTCCCTCCACACGATGCCGATTTCAGATCCGCGGCTTCGTTCACTGTCCTTGCAGACAGCGGAGGCGTCGTCTTGCGCAGCGTGCGCAGCTGCCGTGCCACGTAGTCGCGCCGCGTCAGTGCCTCCAACAAGGGTAGCTGCGACTCCAGTCGCTGCAGCTCGCCTTCCCACACCTGCCGACGCTGTGGCGTGTCATTGGGAAAGGTGTCGATAAAGTCGAGAAAGGCATGTCGGTCATCCGGAGGAACTTCCAGGACATCCCACAGCTGCTGCAGGCGCTGCAGGGCCATCTTTTCTTGCTGTTGTTCTCGCTGTTGCATTGACACCGGAGAGGTCGCGGAGGGGGAAAGAGAAGCGGTGGTGGTGGCGGATGAGGAGGAGATGCCAGGCTCGGCGTGTTCTACTAGTTCGACTGGGCCAGCAGGGGAGAGCGGCAGCGGGCTCGCAGCAGGACATGGCGTGCGTGAGGCGGCGGGCGTGACGACGCCATTGCGTGCGTGCTGCGGCAGAGACTCGGCGGCGAGGCTCACGTGATAGGGCGAAGGGGCAGAAATCATGCCCGTCAGCACAGCCGGAAGTTCATGCGTGCGATTTGCAAACGCGGGTACAGCAGCCGGCGTGGGCGCGCTGTCGTGATCGTCGAAGGTGTTCACCGAGGCGCCTTGCAGCATTTCTGAGACAAAGCGCTGCTCCGCCTCCTCAAGTGAGCGCTGCGCCAGTGCCTCCCGCTCCGCCTGCAGCCGCACCAGCGCCTGCTCCAACACGTGTTGATACTTCTGATCCAACGCACGGTAGGCGGTGGCTTGCTGCTGCGTCTGCGTCACCTCCAACTGCGCGGTTTGTGCCTTTAGGTTCCGCACCTCGTCTTCCGCCGTCCTACGCGCAACCTGCTCCACCTCTAACAAGCGCTTCCACTCTTCCTGCTGTTTTTCGAAGACGGCCGTCAGTGCGGCGCAGGCATTGTCGTGATCGATGCGGAGCTTCGCTGCTTGTGACGCGAGCGCGACTTCGTGCTGCTGCGACAGGCAGGCCAGCTGCTCCTGCAAACGACCCTGCTGGGCCACCTGTGCGGCTGCCTGTGCTGCCAGACGCTCCGCCACGTCTTTCTGCTGCTCTTGTGTAAAAGTGACGTAGGCCTTCTCCATCTTCGCTTGCACGCAAGCAACCTCTGCGTGCACCTGATCGTACAGCGAAGTCTGCAGGGTGGCGTAGGATTGGTTTCGCGCATCCAACGCCTCGCGCAGACTCGCCATGCTGCGCTCATACTCGTCACGCAGCGCCGCCTGCTGCTCCTCACGGGCGCGCTGCACCTGCACACGCGTGTCCGCCTCGCAGCGCAGCAGCTGCGCCGCTTGGGCTTCAATTTGCTTCTGGAGATCGTCCACTTGTCGCTGGTGGGCCTGCGCTACCTCTCGCTGAGCATCACGCATCGCAACATCAAGCGCCCGCTGCGCCTCCATCGCCTGCTGCTGGGCTTGCTGTAAGGCCTCCTGGGCAGCCGCGCGCTGCTCTGCCAGACGCTGCGCGTTCTCCTTTCGCAGCGCTGACATCTCTTCTGCGTGCGACGTCAGTACTTTTTGGAGTCTCGTCTCATGCTGCTGCACGCGCGTCGCGAACAACTCCTGCAGCTCTCTCGCTTGCTGCTGCAGTCGCGTTGTGTGGTCTTGCCGCAACGCCGCCAACTCGTGCTCGTGCTTTGTGTGCAACTCCGTCAAGTACTGCGCTGTCTTCGCCTCTTGATCGTTAATCACCGCCACGTACACGTCTCGTAGTTCGTTTTCCATGCGGCACCGATCCTCCTCGGTGGCCGCCAGCACTTGCACGGCACGTTGTGCCACGCTGTCCAGGGCTGTCTCCTGCTGATGCTGATGCTGCTGCTGGTGCATCGTCTCCCACGTCGCCTTCTCTTGCGCCAGCACTGCACTTAGTCGGTCAGCCGCCGCCTTCTCGTAGGCGGTGAGCGAGGCAGCTCGCGCGTCCCCCCACGCCTTCTCCCGTGCCTGCATCTCCTCCTTGAAGTCCTCGATGTGTCGGACATGGTGGTGACGCAGCCGCTCCAGCTCTTTCTCGTAGGAGGCACGGAGCAGGCTCACCTCCTGCGCATGCAAGATGTGCACCGCTTCCAGCTCCGCTTTTCGTGCCTTCGTCCACGCCTCGTAGCGCTGCGCGGCGTCCGCCTCCAGAAGCTGCATCCATCGCTGCTGGGCGTCGCGCAGCTGCGCGTCGAACTTCGCCTTTGCTTCGGCCTGAACGGCGGTGCGCATCTCGTCCGCGCGCTCTAGCTGCTGCGCGGCGAAGGCTTCCTGCGCTTCCTGCAGCTGCGCGCCTTCCGCCGCCGCACGGCGAAGAAGTGCCTGCAGAGCCTCCTGTTGCTCGTCTGCACGCCTCTGCTCCCACGCCGCCTTGGCCTCTGACAACGCCCTCTCACGCACCGTCAGTGCCTCTTCGCGGAGCCGCACATGCGTAGCCGCGTCCGCCTCTCGCTGCTTGATGTCGTCCTCGTGCTCACGCTGCAGTCGGTCGATGACGCGCTGCGCTGACGCCTTTTCCGCGAGAAGGGCGTCTTGCATCTCTTTCTCATGAGCCTGGCGCTGCACTGCGCAGCGCGCCTCCACCGCCTCCTCTCGCTCCCGCACCTCGGTTAACAGCGACTGACGCAGGCGGCGGTGTTGCACTTCCAATGCGTCGCGCTCTTCCATCAGCCGCTGCTGTGCGTCCTTCAGCTTCGCCGACCACAGCGCTGTCGACTCGTCCACCGCGTGTTGCCGGTCTTCAGTGTGTTGACGCTGCACGTCGTGAAGCTCCTTCTCCAGCTGGGCCACACGCTGCAGTGCGTGTGCAGCTGCGACGACGCTTGAGTCTCCGTCGTTCCCACCACTGCAAGCACTCGTTGGCGCACCCGCGTTCGTGCGTTCCTTGTGCAGCTTCAAGGCAGCGTCATAGCGTTCGTCGAGGTCACGCAGCTGCGCGGCAAAGTACTCCGCCTGCTCGCTACGTAGGCGCTGCACCGCTGCCGCATGCGCACACTCCGCGGTACGCCGCTCTTCTTTCAGCTGTGAAACTTCTTTTAGCAATGCAGCCTTTTCCTCCTCGAGATGGCGCAGGGCGTCGGTGAGCTCGCCGTACGCCGCCTCCGCCTGCGCCGCGTGTTGCTCGCGCTGACTTGTTAGCTGTGTCTGTAGGCTGAAAAGCTCTGCTTCATACTGCGCCACTCGTGCTACCTCCTTCTCGGTGCACGAGGCCTGCAAGTCGTGAAGAGCGTCTTCGTGCTTTCGGGCAAGCTGTGCAAGAGCAGCCCGGTAGCTGTCGCGCTCCTTCTGCAGTTTTGCTTCCCATCGGGCGGCCACCCGTGCCTCCAAATCGTGCTGCTGCACTGCAATCGCCTCCTGCATGTGCACCTCCATCTGCCGTGCCTGCTCCTCTGCTGCCTGTTTCGCGTCCGTGGCGCGGCGGATCTCGCGGTGGAGCTGCTGGATGACGGCCGCGTACTCCTGCTGGAGCTGCTGCGCAAACGACGCCGTCTCCAGCGATGCCGCGGCGTACTCTTCGGCCAAGCCCTCGTAGGCGTCGACATACGCGCGGCCGACGTCCGCCTGCCGCTGCGCGTGCTCCTTGACGAGACGCTCACGCAGCTCCGTGATGTCCCGCATCGCCGCGTGCAGTGTCTCGAGCTGACGCTGAGTCGACTCCCGCGCCGCCGTTTCACCCGCAGCGATCATGCGTGCGTGCTCCTCCTTTAGAAACTGCAGCCACTGTTGCTCGCGCCGCGCTGTCTGGGCGTCCATCAGCCGCCGACGCTCCTCGAAGTCTTGCTCGATAATCGCGCGATACTCAAACTTGAAAGACTCTACTTGATCCTGAACAGCGGTGGCGATGGTCTGGAACTGCCGCGTCTCCGCCGCCACTTCCTTCTGCGCGGTTGTAGTCAGATGCTCCTGCATCGCGTTTTTGAGCGCCTCTTGCTGCGCGGCACACGACGCCTGCAGGCGGGATAAGAGGGACGCTGCACACTCCTCTCTCGTCGCTTCAAGCGTGGCGGCGCTGCGCTGCCACTCGCGCGACACGCGCTGCATGACAGCCTCCAGATGTTCCGCGCAGGCGACGTCTCTAAACTTGATCAGCTCCTCGTACTCGGTCAGAAGCTGCGCCACTTGCGCGACGACGTTTTCTTCCGTTTGACACTGCTGGGCCTCATCGCGCAGCTGACGCGCGCGCTGCTGCAGGTGGGCTCGCTTTTCGTAGCTGTAGAGCCGCTGGACTTCCTCCAGCTGTTGTCGTGTCCGCTGCAGCTGCTGCTGAATGCTGTCGCACTCCGCTGCCGATCGTTCTTCCGCCGCCGCTGATGGTACAGCGGTGCTCACGATGGGCGAAGGTGATCGAACCGGACGGTTCGAGACACGCAACGGGCCGGTCTGCCGCACATCTGGAGAGGGAGACATGTCCACATGCTCCATTCGCTGGTCTGGATGAGGTGGCGACCGCGTAATCGGCGCAGGCGGACGCGCGTGTGCGCTGAGCTGCGAAGGTGCCGAGAGCTCTCTATGTGGTGAGGCTGACGAGGAAGCGAGGGACGGAGCCGCCGTTGCCACGCTCTCAGGAGGGGAGTGCGTGGAGCGAAGACGGTCGTGCAGATTTGCTTGTACGGCCGGCTGCAGCGGAGGCGGGCGCGGGCTGGGGGAGGAAACGGCTGCCTTCGCCACAGGATCGCCGCCGCCATGCCGTGATAACTCCGTGTCGCGGCTTCGCGATCGCGCGGTGGCGGCAGACGCGGCGAGGCGCGCATTGGCCTGTCGAATGCTAGCAACAATGTCCAGCTCCGACGACGCTGGTGTGCGCAGTGGTGGAGGCTGCAGATATGACATGCTGATTCGAAGAGCTTTTTTCCCTTTTAAGTGGTGGTGTTTCTATATAGTCATGCGTCTAGTCGATCTTCTATGCACGCAGCTCTTCTGCTTTTTTAAAGCTGCAGGCTTGCAACACTGTAGCTTCACCCTCTATGAAAACGGTTGTTCAAAGAAAAAAAAAAAAAAGAAAGGCAAAGACTACGCTTCTGAGGATGTGTCTTCGTGGGTGTGCGTGCTCCACGCGGTTCCCAGTTACGGCGAGAACTTTCCCGTCTTTAAAGCACAAATTGAAAAAGAAAAAAAAAGAAAAAAAAAAAGAGAAGCAAAGAGAGTCAAAAAAAAAAAAAAAGTAAAACGTGTGTGCAGTGGTACCGCAAAGAAAAAGACTCAGAGCTAAAGCCAAAACCAGGCATGCTGCCAGCTCTGTTTTCGTTTTTTTTTTTTCTTCCTCCCTAAAGACAAAAAAACGGGCAAGCCGAAGCACGCAAGCATGAAGAGCCGCCGCCATCTTTTTTTTTTTTTCTTTCAAAAAAAAAAAGAAAGAAAAACAAACCTTCACTCTCCATTTTCACACACCTCGTGAAGCGCAGGTAGCGTTGGTTGACCCCACTTCTTACCTTATGACACAAGCTAACGCACAGCATGCAGTGACTATTGTTTTTCTCTACTTTTCTTTTTTTTTTTTCTTTCTTACACATTAAACTACGAGCAAAAAAGCAAACGAACAAACAAAAAAACAACAAAAAGACAGAACATTAAAAAAAAAAAAACAAGGATAGAGACGATATAGGCATAGCGCTCTTTCGTTTTTGTTCAATTTTCGTTTAAAATTCATTTCGTCCATATTTCCATCGCATGCAGCTGCAAGTCTGACACAGTGAGGGAGGTAGATCAGTATTTAGAACGTAGAGGAGGAAGAGGGGAAAAAAAAAACCACAACTAGAGATTAAAAAAAAAAAAAGTGAAGTCCTAAAAATAGTGTACAACAGCAGAACAAAACAAGTTAAATAAACAACAATAATAAAAAAAAGCTGGCGTGGACAATGAGAGACAAAATAACAACAACAACACTCGGTGGGGAATACAGTACAGTGCTGAAAAACGAACAAACAGGAGCAAAAAACAACAACAACAACAACAACAAGAAAAGTGATGAGGTTCGACGTGACTTTTTTGCAATAACATATATACAACGTGTAAAAGGGAGAGAGACCAAAAGAAGAAAAAAAAAAAAGGGTTTAGTACGTTTGCTGAAGGTGGGTAGTGTTTTTCCTCGGCATACGGAGATGCACTTCCAGAGCTGTCTTTCTCTCTCTCACCGTACACGCTCTAATACAAGAGCACTGAAGCCGGTTGTTTCAATAGATTAGGGGGGGGGGGAGTTGGCTAAAAAAAAAAGTGAACAAAAAGATGTGCGAAAGAGTGATCACAGCTTCCAACCATGACTCCTTTACGTTCTTAGGCATGTTTGTGTAGTGAGAAGTGCAACACAACCAGAGCATCAGAGAAACGGCGGCTAAAGAGTCGGTGACGGACATAGAAGAGAAACAACAAACAAACAAACAAAAAACAAAGGCGGTTTCGCTTTTTAGAGGATGAATCGGAAAAAAAAAAAAAAGGATAGAATTCGTAGAGCTTCGAAGTTCGAATGTGTATATAAATATGGAGTTATCCTTAACAAACAAACAAAAAAAAAAAAAAGAGGTCAACTGAGGAGGGATGTTATAACGAGCCCTCTACGAGCTTACGGAACGAGAAGAGTAACGTGTTCTTCACAGTTCTCTGCTTAACAAAACACGAGAAGCGAAAAAGAAGAAAAAGAAAATAAAAGAAGTCCCACACACACACACACACACACACAGTCTCTCTTTCGGTGTAAGTGAATGGACGGCGAGAGAAAGGTCGACACTCTTCTTTTTTTTCTTCTTGGAATGCTGTTCACTGATCTTCGCGCACAGGCTCCGACGCTGCTGAAAGCTCCGCCTTCACGTGGTTCGACTCGTCAGCCGCCACCGCCGCCTGCACCTTCTTCCGGATCACCTTGCCGTCGATATCGATGTCGTCGGAGATCTTCGCGGCAGGCAGCATCAGCGTCAGCGGGAAGATAAGCAGCGGACAGGCGAAATGGCCGACCAGAATCAAATAAGGCACGTTTGTGAAGTCGCAGACGTTGTTCACCGTGTCCGCCACCACCGGCCAGCCAAGCTCAATCACGAGAGCACCGACAGAATTCGACAGCGCCGAGCCGAAGTTGCCAAGGCTGGACATGACAGCCATCACCATGCATTCAGACCCGCGTGGCAGCAGCCGCGACAGCAGCAACACGATGGGCATATATCCGAGGTAGTACGTGACCTGGTACGTGATTTGATCGCCCATGATGTACATTGCGTGGTCAGGGATGCCGATCGCGACGTTCCAGCGCTTCACAATGATGAGGTCAAAGATGGAAGCGATGATCTGTACCACGGTGGCAAACACCATCGTCACCCGGTAGCTCATCTTCGAAAACACGTAGGTGAAGAGCGCCACGCCGAGCAGGCCGCCAACGTTGCCGATGATGCTGCCGACGGTGGTGTAGAAGGTGTAGGAGAAGTGCGGCCCATCCGGCAGGCATGCCGCAGGGGCCATGTAGAAGCTGTCCAGCGCACCAGGCAGCTGTAGGTAAAAGAGTTGCTGCAGAAAAATATACACGTTCGTTTTCGCAATCGTCAGCGGGAGAGAGTAGAAGGCGAGGAGGATGCACACCACAGAGACGGCAATCGAGCAGTACAGCAGGTCGTAGCTATTGCCGAGCACGGTGACCACCGTCATCGCAATCACACCCGCCGTCATGACCGCGCAGTACACCACGATCTTCCAGTTGTCCGTGACAACGCGGTAGTTGACTTCGATGATGCCACAGGCTAGACGGACGATGCAGGGTTCCTCGCGCTGGACCTGGTCCACACGGCGCGGCTGCGCAGGTGCCGTCGCATCGTCAATCGTGGAGCCGCGATGATGCGGATGTACGTGGTCGAGGTCATCGTCCAGGGCAGCCGCCAACACCGGCACGCGCGTGGAGTCGCCGCCGAAGCCGACCTTTGCGTTCTTTTCTTCTTCTTCATCTTCCTCCTCCTCCAGCATCTTCGTGAGTGCACCACCCGCGCAGCACGCCGTCTGCTGCTCCTCTTCCTCTGCCTCCGGCATGGACAGTCCGTGGTTCTCGTCCCACCGCTGCGCCTCCACCAGTGCCTGCTGGTAGTTGTTCTCGCAGTCTTCCAGTCGCTCCTTCTCGTTCGTCTTTTCCTGCAGCCAGTTCAGTCCAAAGAAAACGGCCGGCACGAGCTGGGCCACCGCAGCGATTATCATGCCGACCTGCTGCAAGTTGTGGTCCGACAGCGGGCCCTGCACGCCGGCCGAGATGATGCCGCCAATCATGATGCAGCTGTAGACGACACCGACCAGCGGAGGACCGGCGCGGGGCGACTTGCGCAGTACGCGGCTGTACTGACTCGCCACGAGAATGATCACGTTGGCAATACTCCACACCGTGAGGAACATGAAGGCGGCGCCGGTGTTCGCCGATGACGGCTTTGCAGGCAGGAGGGCAAAGCCCAATGCAAAGGCAAAGCCGAGAAGGCAGGAGACGACGAGGTACCACCGCTTCGTGTGGTGGAAAAAGGCGAACGTGTCGGTGAAGACGGCGGTGAAGGCCATGAGGGACCAACCCAGCCCCGCAACGCCAGCAAGTCGCTGGTAACGCTTTGCCGAGGTGCCAAAGCGGGAGCGGAACATGGCGTACTTGGAGTAGCTGATGAGGTTGTTCGCGAGGCCGCGCTGCATGAAGTTGCAGATGGCGAGCATGCTCGGCACCTTCGGCCCGAGGTACTGCACGCTGCGGCCGTAAAACGGAATGCGGAAGAGCCCCGGGGCGCAGTGGGCGATGCCCATCGACTCCGGGTGCACGTAGTCCTCTTCGTTCGACACCAGGCCATGCTGCTGCTGCTGCTGCTGCTGCTGCTGAGGATGTGCGGCGCTCGCGACGTTTGCGTGCAGGGTAGAAGAGCTGCTCCTATTCATGACCACCTCCGCCGCCTCGACGTCGCTATAGCGATCGTTGCTTCCCATTCTCTTCTTTTTTCTCTGTAAATGCCGGTGCTCACTTGATGGTGCTGCTTGTGAAACAAGTACGACGTGCGAAGCTGAAAAACAAAAAAAAAGTCCTGAGTTCCGATATCAGGAGAAAAGAAAATACAAAACAGGTACAGGGCTGGCGTAGAAAAGAAGAAGTAGAAGGCTAAATGTTAGAAATGCTTGTTTTCATGGTGTGTTAGACCGCGCTGGTCTTTTTTTTTTTTGTGTGTGTTTGTTTTGTTTGTATGTGTATGTATGTGAAAGACGAGGTTACACAGCGCGAAACCGAGGATGTGGATGTCGACGAGCACAGTCTAACAATGCCTGTTAGGTGTGTGTGAGAATAGTAACAGCAAAAAAAAAAAAAAAGAGCATAACGGAGAGATGAGAAAAAGAGCGAGGATAAGAAGTGAGTGAGATTCAAGCTTATATATAAAAAAAAGAAAACAACAACAACACCAAAAAGAAGGACCTTTGTGCATAAATGTAGGACAGCCTGGCGCAAATACACTGAGTTGCCTCCTTACTGCAACGATACTTGCAGGAAAACAAACAAACAACTAACAACAACAACAAAAACACACACACGCGAAAGCCGTTGGAAAGCTACTGTTGCTCCCAGGTCACCTCATGCTTACAAGCAGAATCTTTGATAACGCCAGCTGTAAAAAAAAAAAAAAAGCAAAGAAAAACAACGGTAGTATGCACATGAAGTGCTGAGCGGATGCAAAAAAAAAAAAAAAACACGCAAATGAGGCTGAAGTAGTTCTCTTTTTCGCTTTTCTGAGTGGATGCGTTGTCCACTTTTCTACAAGCCAACAACAACAACAACAAGAAAAAAAAAGAAGGAAACTCAAGAAGAAGTGACAACAAGAAATTCTTGTGACTTGGTCTATTTCTTGCGTCAGCGGCGTATCGCTAACGGTACCACGAATACAACACTCCATTAAACACAAACACACACACACACACAAAAAAAAAAAAACAAACACATACGCATACACAACGTCCACTGCAGCTGGAAAACCGCGTTGGCTGACAACTGCAAGCAACAACAGTGAAAGAGAAAACAGGGAAAACAAACGAAAAAAAAAAAAAAGAGAAGAAGAAAAGAAAAGAAAAAAAAAAAAAGAATGAATGGGTAAAACATATATAGCGGTGGTAAAGAAACAATGCTCGTTATTTTTCCTCCCTTTTCCAATTTTCCAAAAAAAAAAAAGAGAAGGAGAAACAACAACAAGAGAAAAGAAAAGAAGGTACATTTAGGAGAAAACAAGAAACGATTGTAGGGAATAGACGAGTGTGGGAAAGACCGAGCTTGTCTGCACATGGTTCCTCCTTTCACAATCCACTGCATTCTCTCTGTTTTTTTTTTTTTTTCGTGCTTCACGATGAGATGCTCTCGCATGGAGGACATGAAATAGGTGTGAGTACGCCAGAAAAGAAAAAAGAAATGTCCCTCCGAAAAAAAAAAAAAAAAGGAGGGAGGATATGTGCCAACACGCTGAAGTAGCGTGCTTCTTTGTAAGTGGAGACACTGAATACAAACAAAAAGAGAGTCCATACACACAGCCGGAAACAAAACAAAAAAAAAAAAAAACAAACAAACAACAACAACAAAAAAAAAAAAAAAAGAGAGGAAGTAGACGGGGGAAAAAAGAAATCGAGAAACCGTTTGTTTTTCTCTCTCTTTGACAAAGAACTCGAGTTGGTGATGGGGCGAATAAAAACACCACGCCGTTTTCCCCCATGTTTGTCTGCTTTGTTCTTGTGACTCTCCACCAAATAACCAAATGTCCGTGAACTAACAAAACAAGAAAAAAAAAAAAGAAAATGAGGGGGAGGGAAGGGAAACAAGAACACGAGCACGCGGGTTTACACGTACTCACAACGTAAGAAGCGAGGGGGGAAAAAAAAACACATACACATGGAAAGCTTGCACATAGGATAACAGAAAAAAAAAAAAGCAATTAAAGCAGCGCAGAAATGCCTGGCGCCGCACCAAAGAAACCCAAGGGTAAGAAAATGGTGAGTTGCCGAGGACAGAAAACAAACAAACAAAACACATACACAAGGGAAGAACTAACCAACCAATAACAGCAGCAACAATAACAACAATAAGAAAAACAGAACCCCAAAACAAATCAGGAGTTCGGTGTTTTCGGGAACTTTCAAGGAATTTAGTTGCAGTGCGTCAGGTAGAAAAAAAAAAAAAAAGAAAGAAGGCTGCGGGGATATGAAAGCTGACGTAAGCCATTGCTGTTTCCCTACTTTTTTTTTTCCCCCTTTCGTTCTCTCCCTATTTTGAAGCGTCCAGATACATACATGAGTAGTAGTAGCGACAAGAAAGAACGCGGAAACAACAACAACAACAACAAAAAAAAAAAACAACATCCAAACAAGCAACCGTGCAACCAAAAAAAAAAAAAAGCTATGCAGAGGTATATGTGGAAGACACCCTAAAAAAAAGCAAATAGCACGGGTATTTTGTGTATAGCAAAGAGGAGGGGGAGGGGGAGGGGGAGTAGGAGGGGAAGAAAAACATGAAGAAAAGCAGAAAAAAGATGTACAAGACGTCTGCGTGTTTAAATACACGGGGAAAATAAACGGAGAAAAAAAAAAAAAGGACTTTGCAACACCGGCGTTCGACAAGAAGAATCCGCAGCAAAAAAAATGACACAAGCAAACAGAAAAGAAAAAAAAAAAAGAGGAAACGTGAGAAAGGAAGGTTGCAAGAGGTTCAACGTATGCAATAGGGAGGAAAAAAAAAAAAATAAAGAGACACACACAATAAAGCAAGGATTTGGAAACAAACAAAAAGCAAAGAAAAAAACGAAATCAACCTGGTTCACCTCTTTCCGCTCCACATGTCGACAGCCGCCCTAATCAACGAGGATGGAGAGAGAGAAAAAAAAAAAAGAGTAGATGATAAGAGAGGGTCAGCAGCTACAGCATTTTTTTTTATGAGGGGTAAAGCAAGACAAAAAAAAAAAGGAAACGGAAAGAAGAAAACACACAATTGGCGGGTGGCACAGCTCTTTTCTTTCCTGGGAGCTATGCGTTGCATGAGTGAACGAGGCTGCAGGACATGATGTGTATTCGTTTGGGGGGAAAAAAAAAGAGAGAGAAAGACCAAAGAGAATTCCGTGGGCTAATAAAAGCATGAGGACGCAAACAAACAACAAAATAAAAAAAGAGAAAGAGAAACAAAGCTCAATACATCGATGTTGGAAACAAGGGAGGGAAACACACACACACACACAAGGGTTCAAAAACATGCTCCATAGAAAAAAAAAAGAGGAGGGAAGCAATTAACACACTTCAGAAGGCATCTTCATGCGTTACCAACGCGTCACAAGTATCGGATCGTGTGCATCGGAAAACCGCTGCCAGTTTTGCTGGGGGCCGACGTTGGCTCCTCCTTCCACGAATTCGTCGCCGATGCCGACCCGTGCGGCAGTGAGCTGTCACGCAGACTCGAGAGGCACAAGTTCGCCGGACTTACACTGAAGCCGCGATCAGCGACGGCGGACACGGCGCGCACCAGTCGCGCAAAGTCCTCTAGCTGACACTCACATAGGCGTTGGTCCTCCGGCGCGGTAGGCAGGCCAGCACTCCGCACGCCACGCTGCACGTCGCTAGCGGTCACGTCCACCATACCGAGTCGCGCGTATAGCCCCTCGGAGAGGCACCGCGTCAGTGGCACAGTACACGTGGGCATGTTAACGTAGTTTAACGTCGTCAGGGTGGTGGTGCTCGTACCTGCGGGCTCTGACGGCGTGAGGGAGTCGGTGGACAGCACATTGCATATACCTTTTGCACTTACTGCTGATGCGGAGGCTGATGTTGTTGTTGTTGTTGGTGCTGTGATAGCCATCTCACTCGCACCACCCGTACCACTCTGCGTGACCGGGGGTGCACTGCCCACCTCGTCGTCGATCATCATGCCGTAAAACGCAATTCGAATCGCCTCGGCGGAGTAGCGGCCCTGAATCTTGAACGTCATGCGTGCCAGGAACGTGTCGAAGGGAACGATTGGCGTGCCGTTTGCACCACCACCACCAGCAGCAGCAGCCCTGTCGTCCGACTCGGCCGATATCGTCTTTGCCAGCGGGGGTGTCGGGATCAACGGAAGTGCAGCGTATCCCTCCGCTGTGGAGGCCGCCGTGGTCGCGGTGGCGCGGCCAGACCGCAGCTCCCGAAACGAGCTCATTGCCAAAGAAGTCGTCGCGGTGGTCGCTGGCGCAGCTGCGGTGGTGGCCACGTTGTCCTCCGCTGTGGTGCCGATGCTTGTCGTGGCCTCGGCTCTGCGAAAGTCACAAGACATGACGACGGAAGGGGCCTCGTCGGTCCGCCACTGGCAAGCGACGGCCATATCTGCACAGCCACCTTCGCTTGGGTTGCGCTGAGTGGCCGCCGCCGCCGCTATGGGGTTTGAGCTGCTGACGCGCAGCTTACTCGCCCCATCGGCCAGGGCTGCTGTTGCTGCGGCTCCTGCGTTGTTGCTGTTGTTGTAGCTGTAGACGTTGTTGACGCTTCCACGGATTGACGCGCTGGTCGCGGTGATGGAGGCACTTGCTGCATCGCGCGGACGACGAATATGACCACTGCCGATGGCACGTACGCCTCCTGCGCCGCCGGACACACCATCTACTACTACTACTGCTGGTGTTGCTGCTGCTGCTGCTGCATTCGTCAAGTAACGCGCGCACGGCTGCAGTTCGTCGAAGAGGTCGACCACGGCGGCTGCATCAGTGAAGGGGAAGGCGACCGTCTCCATGATCGTCGCGAGCTCGTCGAGTGTGATGAATGGGCACTCCACTCCACCACCGCAGCACTCCTCCTTCGCCATGCGGAACTCCGCGATAAACTCCTGCAGATCGGCGGAGTTCGTACTGAAAAGAGAGCTGACCTCACTTGGGGTTGCCTCGCCCCGCTCGAAACCGGACAGGCTGCCTGCAAAAGATGCCTGATGCACTGTTGCACGAGAGGAGGAGTGACCGGATAAGCCGGCAGTACCGCCACCACTCCCGATGCTGTGCCCCAATGCCACACCATTTGCCACGTTGAGGCTTGAGCGTTGAAGAAAAAACGGCGCGCCCAGCTTGCTGCCGGAGCCGAGCGTGCTGCGCAGGTTCGCTGCGGAGCCAGGGCTGCCGGCGCTGATGAGACGCGTAACGAGTGACGTCGTTGGCGCGGAGGGGGGTGGTGCACGCAGCGTGCGACCACCACTACCACCATTGCTGCTGTTGGCGTTAGTGTTGGTGCTCAGCGCACTGTTGCCACTGCTAGCGGGCATGGCACTGTTGTTGTTATTGTTGTTGGTGCCTCCAGCACCTGCTGCTCCACAGACATTTGGGCTGATCACTGGACCTGGCACTGTCACGGCGTTGACGTTGGCGTTTGAGGTGTCGCTGCTACAACTGTTCGCTGTCGTTGAGGTCGTCGTGGCAGGAGCCATGCCGGCAGTTGCCGTGCTGACCGGATTGCATGCGCTGCCCAGCCCGCTCTCAAGACTGCTGCGCCTGCTCGGGTGCGGCTGCAGGGAGCTGGACCGGCCACGTGCGGAGACCACCACCGCGGCGGTGCTGTCGACAGCACCGCCGCTGCCGCTATGAGGGTATGTGGTGCGTGGCGTCACGAGGGGACGACCAGACCGACTCAGCGGTGGACGCATCTGCGGTTGCGGCTGTTGCGTGAGCACCTCGGCCGAGGGCGGTGCAGGCGTGCTTGCTTCGTCACCTTCGCTGCCACGTCGTGCATCGACTGCGATCGTGGTGGTAGTTGCTATGCTCGGATGCGGCATCGTTGTTGCGGTGACGTCAGACGTCGCAGGTGGTGTCGTGCGCGCACTCGGCGGGTAGGTACTGCCGTGGCTACCCGATCGCGGCAACACGTTATTACCCGCGACGGCTGCGGTGGTGAGCACCACCGTCGGCTGGGGAGCTGCCTCCAACTCCTTGGCATCCACTTCACTTTTCTCCTCGACGTCGGGAGCAGTCGGCTGCTCCCCATCTTTTTTCTCCACCTCTGGTGTGCGGAATACCAGGTGCGCCAAGTAATGCAGCGGGTCTTCTGGTTGCACGGTCAACACCTGCTGGTAGAGGTTGTTCACGAGCGTTCGCACACGCGGGTTCTCGCGCAGATAGGCATCACTGCTCGTCTTCTCGGCCTCCGGCGACACAGCGCGGCGACGGCGGTGCGGACAACCGCTGTTGCTGTTCCTGCTGTTAGGTGAAGTAGTGTCATTGGTCGACCGCCTCGACGTTACGGCTGCAGCATGCGTGGCAGACAGTGACGAAGGCTGCTGCTGTTGCTGTGGCGGAGGCGAAGGGATCGGCAGCGACCCCACCTGCCCGTCGTCACGCGTCTCCACGTTCTGCACGGGTGTCGGACGAGGCCGCGCCTGCGTGTCGCCGGCCGCCCTCCCCGACCTCCACTCTGGGTGGTTATCGCTATTTGTGCTGTTGTGGCGGCTGCGGTTGTTGCAGTCCTCCCGCTCCGCGTCCTCCACGACTCCACCGCTCAGGCAACAGCGACGAGCGGGGGAGGTGACGGCAAGGGGGCTTGTGTCCGGCTGCGAGATCATCCGCGCTGGCGAGGTGAGCGTGCACGACGCGGACGCGTTCAGCGTGGCAGACGGCGGTGCTGAGGTGAGTTTGCCCGGCTGCAGCATCAACGGGAGGCGGCTGGACGAGTCACTACTGTGACGTCGGCTCGGCCGCTGCGGCTGCTGTTGCTGCTGCTGCGATGAGGACGGCGGCAGCCCTCCGTCGTGTCCGCCGTCCCCAGGGGCGGGTGCGTCGTCGCCTGTCGTCGGCTCCTGTCTCGATGACTTCGGATTGCTCAAACTGCGCAACCGCGCTGGTGGTACGGTGGGGGCTGTGGGTGCCACTGAAGCTGCGGTGGGGCTCGTGAGGGCTGGCCTGTCCGTCCGATGTGGCTGCGGCTGTTGCTGCTGTTGCTGCTGTTGCAGTGGCGATGACGCATGATGGGTCGATGACCGCGCCGTCGGCGTGGTGGTCGCAGAGACCGGCAACGCAGGCATGTGTGGCACGCTGGATGACGCGGTGCTCGACCGTGCCGTGTGCTGCGGCGTGCTGACTCTATGTGAATTGTGGCAGTGGGGGTCGGCGACGAGGGACGGCGTCTGCAGGGTAATGTGGCCGGTTGGCTCGGCCGGCGGCGAGCTGGAGAGTGCTTCTGCCGCCAGCGGTGCCACAGCGCGTGACGCCTGATGGCGGGCGACTGCCGGCGACGGCAGTGCAGACGACGACGACGGATGAGCTGGAGTTGTGGTGGTGGTGGTGGTAGATGCTGGTGCTTCGCTGGAGAGGACTGCCTGGAGAGGCCGCTGTGTTGTCGGACGCGTGCGTGTCTGCATTGAAAGACTCTTGGAATCAAGAGAGAAAAAAAAAAAGAAAAAAAAACAGTAATAACAACAAAGAGTGACTTTCTTCAGGAGCCGGAGGTGGGGGGGGGGCGGGGGCCAAACGAGTCAAACAGTATTGCTGTCAGTAAAAAAAAAAAAAAAAGAAGAGATAGAGCGTAAACAGAGCAAACAAAGGTGGGGGAAAAAAAAAAGAAACGGAACAAGGAGAGAGGGGAACAAACAAGCAAACAAACAAACAACAACAACAACAACAATAGAGAGGGAGAGACAGACGGAGAGTAATCAAGAAATGCAAACCAGAAAAAAAAAAAAAGAAGTGAGGAAAAATATGGTGCAATAAGGGGGAAAAAAAAGAAAGAAAGAAAAAACCTATCAAACGCAAACACACTGCTTTTGTAAATGGGAGGGGCGGGGGGGATGTCCTCGCAGCTCTTGCGTCTGTGAATGGAGATGCAAAAAAAAAAAAACGATGAATGGAAACAAACAAACAAAAAAACCTGTCAAGTGTAACAAAAAAAAAAAAACAAGCAAACAAACAAGAAAAAAAAAAAAAAAGAGAAGCAGAACAAAAAAAAAAGTGAGGAAAAGCCTCTTTCCGTGAATGAGAAAAAAATCTGATAACGCTCTGCTTTTGGTTCTCTTCCTTCTGCCGGTTTTTCAAGGGAGAAAATTGTGAAGATGAAGGAGGAAAAACGCTTTTTGTGTTCACTCTGTTATCATCTATTTTCTTTTTTGTTTATTCGCACTTCGAAAGTGGAGAAAAGAAAGAAAAAAGAGAGAACAATAGAAAAAGAAGGGAGCGTTAGCTGAGAGAACATATGAATGAAGTAGAGAAAAAAAAAAAAAACTCACGACGACAGTATTGACAAGCCACTTTTTTCTGGGGTAGTTTTCCATGTAAAACGTGTTCGTCTCCATTTTTTTCTTCTTCTGAGAGCGCCTAAGCCTCGTTTTCTCTTTTTTTCTTCTTCTAAATAGGCAAGAGCAGGCAAAGACACGACGCACCTCTCTCTTTCACCTGTCACTTGAAGGCGCAAGACTTCGGGCACGACAGGCGCGCACAACCCGCTAACAAGTTCATCACCGGTTCGTGGCTCGCTAAATACATCCCTTTTTTTTTTTCACCTGTGCCTTTTTTTTTACCTTTTGCATCGAACCAGCTAATTGTAGATTGTATTTGGTCCTATCTTTACGATTTCGGTTATTTCTCTCTACAACAACAACAACAAAAAAAAATAATAGAATTGTCCTATAGTAAAAAAGAAAAGGGGGAAAAACGTAAGAGATATGTCTCTGCCGGAAAGGTAATGGGCTTATTGAACTCCTCACCCACCTTTTCTTATGCCTGAGTACGTACCTTTCATATAGAGTAAGAAAAATAAAAAAAAAATTATTGAAAAAAGTAATAAGTGATAATAGTGTTCGTTTCAACGGTGCATCAGTAAAATACTAAAATGAGAAAAAACAAGTGTGGCGCTGTTCTTCATCCACTGCCAGGGTCTTTAATCGTGGCTTTTTTTTTTTAAAAATACACAGTGCGGCTAAATACAAAAGTACACCAAAGAAAAAAAAAACACTAAAGCACTTTCAGAAACGTGTGATATATAGATGACAATAAATGCAATAAGGACTTTAACTTCGCATTATTACTTCTTTCTCCTATTGCAATAAAGGTAAATTAAAAAAAAAAAAACAAAAAAAAAAAAGAAAGGGCGTTCTTTTGCTGAGCAACTGCCAATCCCGTTGCTCACCTTTACGAAGACTGCGAGAGGCACACCATGAGTCAACGAGCAGATGCAAAAGATGCAAAAAAAAAAAAATGAAAAGAAAAGCCCTCTCTATCCAAAACGCTACAGCAACAACCAACCAATAGGGGATAAAGTCTTTTTTTTTTTTTTGAGACAGTCATTGCACATCATCGAGAAAAGAGGACCTTGAAAACAGGGAAAAAAGACAGAAGCAACAACAACAACAAAAAAAAAAAAGAAAAGGAAACAACTGCAAAGCACTCTGCAATACCATCCATCAAGCACGACAACAGCGTGTGGATAAAAAAGAGCTTTTTTTCTCTCTTTACTTCCTTCTTCTGCAACGATACCGCTATATTCAAGCATTTTTTTTTTTCAATGAAACTGAAGAAGCACAGAACAGAAGAAAACAAAAAGAAAATAAAGCATCACATATAGTAAATGCGCATAAAAAACGATCCACAGCTTTTGCTTAGAAACAAACAAAAAAGCAGAAAAAAAAGTAGTTTGTGGTGGGGTAGGAATAAACGCGGAAGATCTACGCTTGTAAAAACAAAAAAAAAAACGACGTGGGAGAAGTCATATGGTGACGTGACAGGAGGATGAAGAAGAAAAAAAGAACAATCAGTTTTTTTTTTTTCTCTCCTCTGCCTCTGCCTCTTCCGAAAGTGCACATAGATTTGTCAGCCTTTTTTTCTTCTCTGTTCTTTTCGCTGTTGAATCAACTATCCTGTTTCCCGCTTTTCGCTTGAACGGGTATTGCTGTGACAGGGAAAAGCCGGCAAAAAAAAAAAAAAAGCAACCAAAACGACAGGTACCCCCTCCAAAAAAAAAAAAAGTAAGTAAACTCATATGTATATATATGTGTTTATTGTGAAGGCGTGAAAGACCAAGCAAACAGCAGCAAAAAAAAAAAAATGGAAGAAAGAAGGTTATGCGAATTCCGCTTGCCTTCTCGCTGCGAGAACTAAACACGACCTTACTACTAGTACCGCTGATGATAATAATGAAACAGAAAAGATGCAGCACACAGAGTGCTAGAGCCAAACAAGTGAAAAAGAGGAAATTAAAAGAGAAAAAAAAAACAGAAATTCAAAGAAAAGTGGCGCTTGCTTAGCTTAAGTGCACAAACACACACAAAGATTGAATCGACAATCAAAACAAAGAAAAGAGAAAAAAAAAAAAAGAAGATCAAAAAAAAAAAAAGATGGAAAAAGGGCGAGGATCTCTCCATGGCGCGATGTGAACATCACACCACCATATAGCATCAATAATAACAAGAAAACCACAGAGCATGCTTGGCGAGTCTTGCGCAGCAGCGAAGAAAGCTGAAACAAGAAAAGGGGAAAAAAGAGAATAAGATTAAAAAACACACAAGCAACTACTGGGCTATGATTCGAAAAAGAGAGAGAGAGAGAGAGTGTGTGTGTGTGTGTGTATGTGGCTAGGATGGAAGCCTGCCGGACAGGGAGCAGTGAGACGTGTCGATGTAAAACAAATTCGGCAACTTCAGCCAGTCAGGACTGAGTGAGCCCGTGATGCCAATATTGCCGCTGATATCAATGAATAGCAGCATAATGTCCGCCATGTTTGCCTCGCTTGGAATACCGGGCATACTGCCCACCAACCCGCTATTGGGCAGGCTCAGGATGACACCCGGCTCAAGGCACGTGATGCCATGCCAGGTACAGAAGTTGGGGCACAACCAGAGGGCTCGGAGCGTGCTGTTGAAGGCGTTCAGGACCGCCTCCAACACGTGACGCGTGGCTTCCACCTGTGCTGCTGTGTAGTATGGCACTGGGGCGTAGCACTCTCCGTCTCTGCTGGAGGAGCTCGACGAGAGGATGGGCGTGCACGAGTTCGCTGTGGCGCAGTCTGGGGCAGTCAGATCGTCGTCCGCCGTGTACACGACACTGCCATTCAACCACTCGCTGGGCAGGCAGCCACAGAAGTGATTTTGCTCTAGCTTGACATGGCGGAGCCGCGGCAGCGAGCCATAGGAGCTCGGGATGCTTCCGGTCAAGTTGTTCGAGTCCAGCCTCAGCTGTATGAGGCTCGTCATCTTATTCCATTCATCAGGCAGCGTGCCGAACAGTCCGTTGTTCTGCAGCTTCAGAATGGTCAGGTGGCTTAGGTTGCTCCAGGTTGACGGAAGGGTGCTTTTAATGCCGGCGGAGGATATGTCCAACTCGACTAGACTTGTCATGCTCTCCCACGACGGAGGAAGGGAACCGATTAGCATATTATTGTTGAGGCGCAGCGTCTCCAGCTGCTTCAGGTTGCTCCACGAGTCCGGAATGGAGCTGAGCAGCAACGTGTTGCCGACATCGAAGACGCGCAGCGAGGTCATCCCTGAGCATTGGGATGGCAGCTCACCGTTCACCATCGTTTCGGAAAGCCAGAGGTGCGTGACGCGTGAAAGTGTGCACCACGACACGGGGAACGATCCGTCGATATCTAAGTTGTGGGAGAAGTCTAGTACCGTCACCACGACCAGGTCAGGAATGATGGCGGGCGTCAGGTCAGGCAACCAGCCGGTGAGGTCAACGCCAGCCATCTTCAGCTCTGCATGAGTCGGGTAGCAGCTGACATAGATCCACGTGCAGAAGTTCTTGCAGGTCCAGAGGTCAGACAGGGTGTTGATGCTGCTGATCAGCAGTTCAAAGAACAAACGGGTGTGCTCGACTTCAATTGAGGAGTAGTAAGGCACCTCGCCGTAGCAGTTTAGATCGACATAGTCCGAGGAGGAGGAAGAGAGCGAGACACTGCTGCTGCTGCTGCTGCTGCTGCTGCTCGCGTTAAACGCGCACGCGTTGACGGTCGCGCAGTCCGCTCCGAGCAGCGCGGCGCTGGCGCTGACCTCGATCGAGTCCGTTATCCAGGTACCAGGCAGGCAGCCGCAGAAGTCGTTGTTGCCTAGCGCGGCTTGCGTGATGATTGCCATGCCGCCCCACTCTTCGGGGATGGAGCCAGTGAGTTGGTTTGAATCGAGTCGGAGGAAAGCCAGCATTGCCATTGCACCCCACGATGCCGGCAGCGTGCCCTCCAAGTTGTTGTTGTTCAGATTGAGTGTGCGCAGGGCCGGCATGGCGTTCCAGTTGTTCGGCAGAGTGCCCGAGACTTTGGTGTGCTCGATGAGTGCGTCGACGAGGCTCGTCATGCCGCTCCACGCAGCGGGCAGGGTGCCAGAGATGGCGGTGTACTTGACGGAGAGTAGCTTCAGTGAGGTCAGCTTGCCCCACGACGCCGGCAGGGTGCCGCTGATGTTCCAATTGCGACTTATATCGATCGTCGTCACCGCCACATGTGCTGGATCGACGGAGGATGGCATGTTCGGCAGCGAGCCGATGAGCCCGTCACTCGGCATGATTACCTCAACCGCGCCTTCCGTGCACGCAATGTATTTCCACGCGCAAAAGTTCGGGCAGGTCCACTCCGTCGCCAGCTGTGGAATGGTGGTCGTGAAGGCAAGCAGGAAGTTGCGGGTGTGCGCCGCCTGCGCCGGCGACACGTTCACGATCTTGTCGTTGCACGTGCTGTTCTCCGTCGGGCACGGGTTGTCCGCGGCGCACGTCGGGGACAGAAGCTTGGAGTCGCAGTCAAAGTTACTTGGCAACCCGTCAGGCTTGCATCCGCACAAGCTGTTCACCTTGAGGTTCAGGGCGTTCAGCGTCGTGATGTTGGCCCACGTCTCGGGAATTGATCCAGTGAGGCGGTTCAGATTAAGGTAGAGCACCTCGAGCTTCCTCGTGGCGGACCAGCGCGTGGGCAGCGTGCCGGATAGCTGGTTCGACTGAAGGGCGACGTATTGGATGGTTGGCATGTCTGCCCAGGAGTAGGGCAGCCGACCGCTGAAGGCGTTGAAGTGCAAGTAAAGACCCGTTAACGAGGTCATCTCCGACCACATCGACGGCAGCGTTCCGCTGAGCTTGTTGTAACCCAACGTGAGTGTCACCAGCGAGGGAAGCTGCGCCCACTGCCACGGCAGCGTGCCGGTCAGCGAGTTGCCGAAGAGACCGATGACTTTAATATTGGAAAGCCGGGCCCACGACGCCGGCAGGGTTCCGGTCAACTGGTTGTTGCTGAGCGTCATGGTCTTGATGACTACCTGCGAGCCGTCGGTGCCGCGCTCCAGCTCTGGCAGGGAGCCACCATGCTCTTCGATCAATGGCCACTCCGACGCGCCCACATCCACGCCGTCGACGAGGCAGGTGATGCTGTCCCAAGCACAGAAGTTTGTGCCGGTCCAGTTCGAGGCGAGGTCGGGCATCGTCTTAATGAAGCCCTGCAGGAATTTACGGGTGTGAAGCTGCTGGGTGGCTGTGTAGGTGGGGATGGGGCCGACGGCGTAGGCGCAGGCGCCACACCAGGCGAGGAGGAAAATCAGCATGGCTTTCCCCCACACGTGGGCCGCGAAGCGAAGCCGCGTGCCCTGCGAAGACATCGTTTCAGCCGGCAGAGAGGAAGGAAACAGGAAAAAAAAAAAACACACACACACAAAGAAAACAGAGACAAGCAATACAGCCTTTTGGAAATGATGAGAAATGTGGCAAAATGAACAGAAGAAGCAAAGATAAAAAGAAACTACGTACTTGACAGAAAATAGGGTAAAAACCGGGATGGGGAAAATAAAAAAGGAATATAGAAAGAAGAAACACAAAAACACACACACACAAGTAAACAGACAAACAAACAAACAAAAAAGTGAGTTGTAGGCTACTGTGGTGAGGTTCTAAGTGAAACAAAGCGATACAATGGAAAAAAAAAACGAGGGGGAGGGGGAAGCGCGATACGTGCGTGTGGGTGGGCTAGTCGGTGGTAAGACGGAAAGCAGTTTCCTATGCTCTTTTTTCCCCCGTGTGTTTGCTTATATGCGGCAGTTGATATCGCTGTCCTGAGAGTCAATGGTGTGTGAATTAAAAAATGAAAAGAAAAAAGAGAGAGAGAATTAACTCGTTAACGTCTGTTCAATTCCGCATGACGGTTTCGTTTGTGATGAGAAAAAAAAAAAGGAAAAATAAAACAACGAGGAGGAGGAAGGAGCGAGAAGCGCTGCTGAGGGGGAAAACCATAACCTAATGCTTGCTGCATGGCTTCAGTGTCTACCCAATTAAACACAAACACACACAACACGCTACGTGATGCAGAGAAATCGAGAGAGACAAACAGACAGACAGAAACAGTCCCTCACGTTGGAGAAGCCGTAGAGAAAAACCAATGAACAGACAAACATAAATCGCAGAATCAGGATGCAGACGTTGCAGCCCCCCCTCCAAAAAAAAAAAAAAAGCTGCCGATCACTTTTTCGCATCAAGCTCTACGTTCCGGACACCAGAAGGTTTCGTTTTTTTTTTCCCCCCATACGTTGGGCTTACAAAGTCACTTTTTTTTTGCTTGTTTGAATTTTTTTTTTTTTCATCGTTCTGCGCATTTTAATCGGTTTACTCATATTACGGGGAAAAAAAAACTCTGTCGGTCTCTCACTTACTAATATGAACTTCCATGAATCGAATTCGCTCTGTCCGGTTCGACACGAGCGCAAACTCGTGGATGTACTTCCACACCGTCGGGAACTCCTTCTTGAGCGACACTATAAAGCTCTTTGCGTTCTCGCATACCGCACCCGCCGTCATGCCGCCGTGGCCGACGCGAAAGAGCAGCTGACCCTGTCGCTTGCATTCAATTAACCCCGCCGTGGAGCCCTGTGAGAGGCGGAAGGCCAACGTCTCACGTTCATCCAGACCTTCGAGTGGCGTGATGGTTTTGCGCGGACACCGGACGATGGTGCTCGGCGTGCCGGCAGCAGTAGCAGCGGCAGATGCCCCAGACCCACTCGCCGACGCGTTCACCGCGTCTAAAATGGCACTGGGCAACTTCGACTCGATGCGCGCGTCTACGACGAAATGTCTGAACACGGTAGCCACGCGCAGCGCTCGAGATGCCGCCTCGGCGTCGCCGCGCTTGCACACCGCCTCCGCCGTCACCACCGCATCGTAGTAGCCGTGCCGCTTGTTCACCTTACCACAGTCGTGTGAGATGACCTTCGGCACGATTAAACACGTGGTGCGGCCGTTCTTTGCGTAGACGGGGTGGGGGAGGTGGAAGCGGTGGCCGCGCACGAGCTGCGGCGCCTGGGCGACGACGACAGAGGGCAAAATGAACTCGAGGTAGATGCCTTCCTGCTCTGCATCGATGCTGCTGCTCTTGCCTCCGGCTTCATTGCAGACCCGCTGCAGCTTGTACAGCACTGCTTTTGTGATGACAAGCCGTTTGTCTTGAGGCATGCCGTGGCTATAAATGAACGGAGAGTTTCTTTTTTTTTGTTTTTTTTTTTATTTTTCTTTCTATTTTAATTGAAGCTGTGGCATAAAGAACGCTCGAAAAAAAGGAAGAAAGAAACACAGAGGAAAAGGAGCTGCTTAGATGAGTGTAGATGTGAGCGGGCAGTAACTCATGTGTGTGTGTGTGTGTGTGTGTGTGTATGTGTGTAGAAACACAGTAAAAACAAACAACAAAACAAGAACACACACACACACACACACAACAATAAGATCGAAGTAATCCACCAAGTAAGGTGAGAGTGAACAGGTTTAGTTGCTTCAGATCGGTAATTAGAGGAAAAAAAAAACGAAGTAAACTACTGAAGCTGTGCCTATGTATGCTCAGAGCGGCATCTCCGTCCTCCTCATCATTGTAGTCCACACCCTATCTTCATCTTTCCACATCGACCCCGTGCTGCTTCGGCGCTCACCAGGGCTGTTACTGCGTGGACGACGACGGCCATCACCCACCACCGCAGCTGCCGCAGGAGGCGAAGACGAAACACGTTCGCGCTGCAAGGATTCCCGTTTCGCCTCACCTGCCGACTCCAGCTGTGAGAACAATGACGGCGTCTTGTTGGCGATGCTGCTGCTGCTGCCGCTCAGTGAAAGGCTGTCGTACAGCTCGCACGCATCTTTTGAGACCCGCGCAATGACCGACGCGTCGAAGGCGGTCAGCGAGAGATCCTCCGCCCTGCGCACCCGAGAGAGCGCCACGTAGGCCTGCCCAGCTTCAAAGAAGGAAGAGTCAAGGCGAAGGCGGACCATCGGCAGCGTCAGGCCTTGCACGCGATGCACCGTCAGGGCCCAGGCAAGTTGCAGCGGCACCTGCCGTCGACTCAACGTTAGACGCCCGTCACGGCCGTACACCTCCATCGTGACCGCGGGCACCACCGCCTCCACACCGGTGCTGAAGCGCACAAACGGCAGCGCTGGCCCATGCGTCTGCGACACAAACCGCAGTACGACACCGACATCGCCGTTGGAGAGTTGCGGCGTGTCGGGTAACGACGCCAACAGTACCACCTGCGCGCCTTCTTTCAAGGTTAGCACGGCAGGCAGCGAGACTTCGCTGTCGATGTCGGTGCCCGGCACTGCCGCGTAGTCCTCTGAAGCGTACCGCTGGAAGTTGACGGAGTCGAGCTGCTGCAGACGCTGCGCGTTGTGCCTGTCCACGTCCTTCCGCCGTGCCATCACCATCGTCGCCTCCACACCAAAACGCTCCTCTAACGTTCGGTTTAAACACGACGTCAGCACTTCCTTCACTAGCGGGGTGCAAACCCCACAGCGCACCTCCGCACAACACTGCGCGAACGCGGCGTCCGTGGCGTGCCGATAGTCCTTGGTGAAGACGACGGAACGGAACCGGCATGCCTGCCACGCTGCACAAGTGAAAGCCGGCTGCGCCTCCTCACCCGCACCGCGTGACACAGGCGGTAACTGGAGAAAATCACCCACGACCAGCAGCTGCAACCCGCCGAAGGGTAACGCCGCCTTGTTCGCCTGCTGCGACAATGACGAAAGCGGCGCACGCAGCACACGTGCAATGCGATCAAGCAATGCGAACGTGTGCGCCGACAGCATGCTAATCTCGTCGATCACCAGCACCTCGCACAGCTGCCAGGCCCGCACAATATCGCGACGACTCTGCACGCGCCGCAGAAGCGTCTCCGGGTCCCCTTCGCCACGGCCTATCCCCGCAAAGCTGTGAACGGTGTTGCCCCCGATCAGCCGAGCTGCGATGCCGGTTGCTGCGGTTACCGCCACCTGGCCATTGCTGCTGCCGCTGCTGTTGTTGTTTGTACTGTAGCTGTGCAGCTCGGGTAGAACATGCTCAATCACGTGCAGCAGCCAATGCGTCTTCCCGGTCCCTGCCGCCCCGCTGATAAAAATGTTGTGACCTGACCGGAGCAGCTGGATGGCGCGCCGTTGCTCAGGTGTGAAGTCCGGTGCAACCTGCGCCGAACCAGCAGCAACAGCAGCAGCGGGAGATTTAGACGTGTCAAACATAGACGTGAAAGCCGTTGCGGATGCTGTCGCTGAGGTGGCGTTGAAACTGGCTGGAGCTTGCTGCGCTGTGGGACTTGACGGCGGTTGCGATGCCTTCCTGTTCTGTGACGGAGCAGCCACAGCCGACTCGGCATCAGCGTAATGATGAAGGCTGAGATTTTCGTCTTCGTGGTCGCTTCCTGTGTCCTCGCTGTCCTCGCCCTCCGCGCCACGACCCGTCAAAGGCGCACGCAGTGGATCACGCAAGTCTCCAGATCGGCGACTACCCAACCCTCCTTCACCCCCACCACGGCCCCCTGCCTCGCCGTTCGATGGCCGCCCGCGCGGGGTTGCCTTCGTCGCCACGTTGCGCTCCATGTCCCTCCACCGGGACTTGTCCTGCAGTACACCGGCCATCATGCGCAGCTCGTCCAGGTCGTCCGTGGTTTCAATGTACACGCTGCACATCTGGCACTCGTGCGCCACGACCACCGTCAGCTTTCCCTCCGCCACGTGCGTCGAAAGCACCCGCTGCAGCCGCCGCAGCTGGAAAAACGTGCCTTCGTGTTTTTTGTGCCTTGTTGAACGCACGACAAGGCAAGGGCCGAGGCTGCTCTGGCGAGAGAGAAAACACTCGGTGCCACCCCACTGCCCAATCCGCTCTCCATCTTCGGCGAAGACGAGAATCTTGCCGACAACCGCACTCATCGTCATCTTTGGCTTCGGCACCCGAATCGCCACGGCCGCCATTATTGTCGAGTTCGAGCCGCTTGAATTCTCTCTCCTCTGTCCCTTTTTTTTTTTTGCTGTTTTGTTTCAATGTGACGGCTGCAGACTCCTCTCACGGCTGAAAGTAATAATAATAAATACCGCTGATGTTGTCAGCGACAACACGTTTTTCTTTTCCCAGAAGTGAGGGGGGGGGGGGAAAGAAAGGTGTAAAACTCTCCTTGGAATCTGTAAATCTATGAACGCCCCTCACCTTACTCTTTTATATCCAAAGGTCAGTCTATGTTAGTAAAGCAAGCAGTGTTCCCTTCCAAAGCGCAAAATTGCGTGGTGGGATCCAGAAGGGGGGAAGCGTGCAGCAATAAGAACAGCACTTTTTGTTGTTGTTGCTGTTTTTATTAGTCTATGCGACGCCTCCATTTATTGCAGAGACACGACCACAACGTAACATAGATGTACACAGAAGAGAGAGATGCAGGGAGTAGCAACGCGACTCGTAACCATGAGTTACTAGAGAAGTACTTGCATTTAAAAAAGAAAAAGAAAGAAAAAGCTTCATCGTCACGCCTATGAAATCCGAGGCTCATGGCTATCAAAACTGCCCTCTCATTTACAGTTCTTTTTTTTTTTTTTTTCGGGTCCACCAGTGTGTTACACACAGTACGAAAACTAGAACAGCATAAATTAGCGTGAATAAAATGCTTGTCTCAGATTACAAAAACACTTGACCATTCTCTTTTTTTCTCTTCTTCTTTTTCTTCCAGGTGGCTTTTCCAGTTGTATCTGCCAAAGCCAAGTAGAGGGAAAAGTACTGTATTAAACAAAAAAAAAAACCGGCGTGAGACATGACGGACCAAAAAACACAACGCGTTAGTGAAAAAAAAAAAAAAGCACAAACACAAACATATACATACCGTCGAACAATAAAACATGTGGAAAAGAAAAAGACAGTAAACAACCTGCAGTTGTGCTTTGCACAAGCGTAAAGCACTTGTTCTTACGCTCACTGTCTGTAGAGAAAAAAAAAAAAGAAGAACAGTAAAAATGCAGTTTTCTCTTTTTTTTTAAATAACATTATGTCATTCACTCACAGGCGCTTCTCGATACGCAATCCTGACTCTCAGTACTCAAGCGATCTTGTTGCGCGGTAAGAAACGAGCGCGGATGCGTCTCTGAGTGAACTCTAAAGCACCAGAAAGAAAAAAAAAAAAACAAGAGAAAAAAAAGCTGGTCAACATACATGTCTTCATTCAGCATGTGCACAAAGAGAAAGAAGAAGTAAAATAATGAAAAAAAAAAAAGAAGAACACGCGTTCGCTGCGCTGGGTCTGTTTTTCATGTTGTTCTGCTCCCTTTCTTTTTCTAAACGAGGAAACAAACAACCATACCATAATAGTAAAATAAAACTCGTCACCAGCATCGACGCCGTTGCCAACTCTCCAACTTGAACAGACGCTAAGGACTTGGTAACCGCCAAAAAGCACAACAAGAAAAAAAAAAAAAGGAGTCGGACCTAACGGTGAAACTAAGAGGAGGCAACTAAAAAGACGCTAAAAAAATGAGAAGTCGTGAGAAAAAACAGCACCCTCCAAAAACGTTGTAATGAAAGGCCAGAAAAAAAAAAGGAGAAAGCAAGAGAACAGCAAGCAAACAATAAAAAGAGAATAAAAGCGAAAAGACTATAGTTTCAATATAACTCTTTAAAAAAAAGCCAAAAAGGCCGTTTTTTTTTTTTAGGAAGTCGAAATAGAAGAGAGGGGGAAAAAAAAAAGAGAGATGATGGTGAAAACTGAAACCCGCAAAAAGAACGAGAGAAACAAAAAAAAAAAAAAAGGATGCTAAGTTCAATAAATGAAGGAGGGGATGTAGCGATGGGAGTGGGATCTCCACCGTAAACGATTTAAAAAAAAAAACGCATAAAAAAAGGGGCTTAAGCTACTTACAGGGATGGGGACTATAAGCAAGGCGTCGTCGGACGATGGACTATTACAGTGAATGAACGCGTTGTACCTTATCAGAACCCTAATTCCTACTACTCATCTCGGAACACTGGTGCTCCCCCACTACACGCAGTCACACCTCATCTTGCTAGCTTCATTTTGCTAATAATAATAAGGAAAAAAAAAAAAGAGAGCGGCTTAAAAACAAGGCACTTGACAACACACCAAAACACCTGCCTTGTAGGACCAAGCAATATATGCTGTGGTAGAAAACGAAAACCCGTTTAACAGCAACGGGATCTCTCACTGCAGCTCAGCACAAAGACACGAATATTGAACACTTTTTTTTGGAAAGGGAAACAGCTTCAGAATAACAGCGGTAGCAAGCCACGCAGAAGGAACGAGGACCTGCCAAGAACAATTCCGCGGGTTAGGAAACAAGACCTTCCCCCCAAAAAAAACCCTGAATCTTAGTCTTCTTCATAGTGGTAGGTTCGCAACACAAGCACTTCACGTGTTTTCAACTTCCTTATCATACAACAAAAACAACAATAAAAAAGAACCAAAAAAGACTCCCTGCCGCTATTTCAAACAGCACCCGCTGCGCCCTCCCGCTCACTCCACCGGGTTGAAGGGGCCAAAGCACTCGTAGTGGATGTGGTCGTGGGCAACGTTGTGGCTGTGCAGCTGGTGCTCGACGTTCTTCATGAAGCCGTCGGGGCCGACGAAGTAATACTGCGTGGCGGGGTTGGCGCACAGCTCGGGAATCTTGGCGAGGTCGATGTGGCCCTGGAAGTCGTAGTCGACGCCCTGCTTGTCCGCCGGCGTGACCTCGGACAGCCAGTTGTAGATCTTGAGCTGCGGCAGCGCGACGGCCTGGGTCTTGCGCACCTCCTTCGCGAAGGCGCGCACGCGGCTGTTGTGCGCTGCGTGCACCCAGTAGATGGGGTTGGTGGCCTTGGCGTCGGCGAGGCTGCGCAGCATGCTGAGCATGGGCGTGAGGCCGACGCCGCCGGAGATGAGGACGATGGGCGTGGCGGCGTCGGCGGGCATGTCCAGGAAGAAGTCACCGTAGGGCGGTGCGAGCTGCAGCTCGTCGCCGACGTTGACAGTGTCGGACATGTAGCGCGAGACCTGGCCCTGGTCGTGGCGCTTTAGTGCGACCTCGTAATAGTGCTCGTTGGGTGGCGAGACGATGGAGTACTGGCGGATCTCCTGGAAGGGCATGGAGGGGTGGCGGGCGAAGATGGCGAGGTAGCGGCCGGGCTGGTGCGCGACGATGGGTTTGCCGTCGGCTGCCACCAGCTTGAAGCGCGTGATGAGGTCGCTGACCTTCTCCTTCTCCGCCACGCGGAACGGGCGCGTCGGCCGCCAGCCGCCCGGGCGGCCCTCCACCTCCGCGTAGATCTGCTCCTCGCGCGTGATGAAGATCTGCGCCAGCTGCTCGTACGCCTTGCCCCATTCGTCCAGCACGTCCTGGCCGGGGTTCAGCTCCGCCTCGATCGTCTTCAGCAGGTTGTAGCCCACGATCTGGTACTGGTCCGGCTTGATGTTGAAGGAGGCGTGCTTCTGCGCGATCTTCTCCACCGCGGGGCCAAGCGCGCCGAGGTCGCGCAGGTGCGTCGCGTACGCCACCACCGCGTTGAACAGCGCCTTCGGCTGCGCGAGGTTGCGCTGGTGCGCCATGTTGAAGATGTCCTTCAGCTCCGGGTTGTTGCTGAACATGCGCTTGTAGAAGGCGGCCGTCAGCTGTGGGCCCGCGGCAGCCACAGCCGGCGCCGTCGCCTCCACCACCTGCATCGTCTTCTCTGCCAGCGGCATCGTGCGGAGAGGGGGGGGGGGTGTTTGTGTGGAAGATGTTGGCTGGGTAAAGTTAAGAGAGGCTCTCGAGAGGGCTGACCTGAAAAAAGGAGGCACAACGCTCTGCAGTGGGACTACAATGACAGAGAGGGGACACGGAAGGGAACGAATGAAGCGGTTGAAGTGCTAGCTTGCCTTAACAGGAAGTACTCGTAGTAATGGGAAGTCTGCGGCGTGGGTGCGCGTCCGTGCGTTGGAGTGAATGCGTGTGTGGGAAAACAGAGAGAAAAAAAAAAAGAGGGAGAGCGGTGGGGGAGGGGGCAGTAGAGGGCAGCAAGACAGCTCCATGCGTCTCTTCACAAGCTGCACTCACATAGACGCTCATTGGGCCGCTCACACTTACACAGCACACACACACACACACAAGCGCGGTGTGCGAATGGAGGGAAAAGACAAAAGAGCGTGTGCTCTCAACGACAGCACCGTCCTTGCTGAACGCGTCATCAGCACCAGCGTCGACAGCACAGCGCGCACATGGATATATATGTACTTTCTCTTTTTTTTTTACTTGCTCATTTTCTTGTTTGTGGTAGTCTGTTGTGGTGAGACCCTTTCCTTCTCGTGGAAAAGCTCTTGCAGGAAAGCGTGAGAAACAGGGCAGGCGTCGTGCCGCGTCGGGTCACATTGCGTGAGGGGAAAAGAAAAACGAGGAAACAGAGGGCGGCTCTGCAACAGCCGCATCCCCCTCCTCCCATCCTGCAAGCGTCGCGAGCGGAAAACACAACAAGGAAAGAAGGAAGCTCCGGCTGCGACGGCAACACGCACGCGGAGCCCGTAAAACGACAGAAAGAGCAAGTGAATAAACCGAGAAGCGAGACCGGAGACACACACACAGAACACAAAACACACATGCACACATGCAAAAAAAAAAAAAAAAGGAGAAAGCAAGAGAACTGCAAGCAAACAATAAAAAAATAATAAAAGTGAAAAGACTATAGTTTCAATATAACTCTTTAAAAAAAAGCCAAAAAGGCCGTTTTTTTTTTTTAGGAAGTCGAAATAGAAGAGGGGGAAAAAAAAAAAACAGAGATGATGGTGAAAACTGAAACCCGCAAAAAGAACGAGAGAAACAAAAAAAAAAAAAAAAGGATGCTAAGTTCAATAAATGAAGGAGGGGATGTAGCGATGGGAGTGGGATCTCCACCGTAAACGATTTAAAAAAAAAAAAAACGCATAAAAAAAGGGGCTTAAGCTACTTACAGGGATGGGGACTATAAGCAAGGCGTCGTCGGACGATGGACTATTACAGTGAATGAACGCGTTGTACCTTATCAGAACCCTAATTCCTACTACTCATCTCGGAACACTGGTGCTCCCCCACTACACGCAGTCACACCTCATCTTGCTAGCTTCATTTTGCTAATAATAATAAGGAAAAAAAAAAAAAAGAGAGCGGCTTAAAAACAAGGCACTTGACAACACACCAAAACACCTGCCTTGTAGGACCAAGCAATATATGCTGTGGTAGAAAACGAAAACCCGTTTAACAGCAACGGGATCTCTCACTGCAGCTCAGCACAAAGACACGAATATTGAACACTTTTTTTTGGAAAGGGAAACAGCTTCAGAATAACAGCGGTAGCAAGCCACGCAGAAGGAACGAGGACCTGCCAAGAACAATTCCGCGGGTTAGGAAACAAGACCTTCCCCCCAAAAAAAACCCTGAATCTTAGTCTTCTTCATAGTGGTAGGTTCGCAACACAAGCACTTCACGTGTTTTCAACTTCCTTATCATACAACAAAAACAACAATAAAAAAGAACCAAAAAAGACTCCCTGCCGCTATTTCAAACAGCACCCGCTGCGCCCTCCCGCTCACTCCACCGGGTTGAAGGGGCCAAAGCACTCGTAGTGGATGTGGTCGTGGGCAACGTTGTGGCTGTGCAGCTGGTGCTCGACGTTCTTCATGAAGCCGTCGGGGCCGACGAAGTAATACTGCGTGGCGGGGTTGGCGCACAGCTCGGGAATCTTGGCGAGGTCGATGTGGCCCTGGAAGTCGTAGTCGACGCCCTGCTTGTCGGCCGGCGTGACCTCGGACAGCCAGTTGTAGATCTTGAGCTGCGGCAGCGCGACGGCCTGGGTCTTGCGCACCTCCTTCGCGAAGGCGCGCACGCGGCTGTTGTGCGCTGCGTGCACCCAGTAGATGGGGTTGGTGGCCTTGGCGTCGGCGAGGCTGCGCAGCATGCTGAGCATGGGCGTGAGGCCGACGCCGCCGGAGATGAGGACGATGGGCGTGGCGGCGTCGGCGGGCATGTCCAGGAAGAAGTCACCGTAGGGCGGTGCGAGCTGCAGCTCGTCGCCGACGTTGACAGTGTCGGACATGTAGCGCGAGACCTGGCCCTGGTCGTGGCGCTTTAGTGCGACCTCGTAATAGTGCTCGTTGGGTGGCGAGACGATGGAGTACTGGCGGATCTCCTGGAAGGGCATGGAGGGGTGGCGGGCGAAGATGGCGAGGTAGCGGCCGGGCTGGTGCGCGACGATGGGTTTGCCGTCGGCCGGCACCAGCTTGAAGCGCGTGATGAGGTCGCTGACCTTCTCCTTCTCCGCCACGCGGAACGGGCGCGTCGGCCGCCAGCCGCCCGGGCGGCCCTCCACCTCCGCGTAGATCTGCTCCTCGCGCGTGATGAAGATCTGCGCCAGCTGCTCGTACGCCTTGCCCCACTCGTCCAGCACGTCCTGGCCGGGGTTCAGCTCCGCCTCGATCGTCTTCAGCAGGTTGTAGCCCACGATCTGGTACTGGTCCGGCTTGATGTTGAAGGAGGCGTGCTTCTGCGCGATCTTCTCCACCGCGGGGCCAAGCGCGCCGAGGTCGCGCAGGTGCGTCGCGTACGCCACCACCGCGTTGAACAGCGCCTTCGGCTGCGCGAGGTTGCGCTGGTGCGCCATGTTGAAGATGTCCTTCAGCTCCGGGTTGTTGCTGAACATGCGCTTGTAGAAGGCGGCCGTCAGCTGTGGGCCCGCGGCAGCCACAGCCGGCGCCGTCGCCTCCACCACCTGCATCGTCTTCTCTGCCAGCGGCATCGTGCGGAGAGGGGGGGGGGTGTTTGTGTGGAAGATGTTGGCTGGGTAAAGTTAAGAGAGGCTCTCGAGAGGGCTGACCTGAAAAAAGGAGGCACAACGCTCTGCAGTGGGACTACAATGACAGAGAGGGGACACGGAAGGGAACGAATGAAGCGGTTGAAGTGCTAGCTTGCCTTAACAGGAAGTACTCGTAGTAATGGGAAGTCTGCGGCGTGGGTGCGCGTCCGTGCGTTGGAGTGAATGCGTGTGTGGGAAAACAGAGAGAAAAAAAAAAAAGAGGGAGAGCGGTGGGGGAGGGGGCAGTAGAGGGCAGCAAGACAGCTCCATGCGTCTCTTCACAAGCTGCACTCACATAGACGCTCATTGGGCCGCTCACACTTACACAGCACACACACACACACACAAGCGCGGTGTGCGAATGGAGGGAAAAGACAAAAGAGCGTGTGCTCTCAACGACAGCACCGTCCTTGCTGAACGCGTCATCAGCACCAGCGTCGACAGCACAGCGCGCACATGGATATATATGTACTTTCTCTTTTTTTTTTTTTACTTGTTCATTTTCTTGTTTGTGGTAGTCTGTTGTGGTGAGACCCTTTCCTTCTCGTGGAAAAGCTCTTGCAGGAAAGCGAGAGAAACAGGGCAGGCGTCGTGCCGCGTCGGGTCACATTGCGTGAGGGGAAAAGAAAAACGAGGAAACAGAGGGCGGCTCTGCAACAGCCGCATCCCCCTCCTCCCATCCTGCAAGCGTCGCGAGCGGAAAACACAACAAGGAAAGAAGGAAGCTCCGGCTGCGACGGCAACACGCACGCGGAGCCCGTAAAACGACAGAAAGAGCAAGTGAATAAACCGAGAAGCGAGACCGGAGACACACACACAGAACACAAAACACACATGCACACATGCAAAAAAAAAAAAAAAAGGAGAAAGCAAGAGAACTGCAAGCAAACAATAAAAAAATAATAAAAGTGAAAAGACTATAGTTTCAATATAACTCTTTAAAAAAAAGCCAAAAATGCCGTTTTTTTTTTTTAGGAAGTCGAAATAGAAGAGAGGGGGAAAAAAAAAAAGAGAGATGATGGTGAAAACTGAAACCCGCAAAAAGAACGAGAGAAACAAACAAAAAAAAAAGGATGCTAAGTTCAATAAATGAAGGAGGGGATGTAGCGATGGGAGTGGGATCTCCACCGTAAACGATTTAAAAAAAAAAAACGCATAAAAAAAGGGGCTTAAGCTACTTACAGGGATGGGGACTATAAGCAAGGCGTCGTCGGACGATGGACTATTACAGTGAATGAACGCGTTGTACCTTATCAGAACCCTAATTCCTACTACTCATCTCGGAACACTGGTGCTCCCCCACTACACGCAGTCACACCTCATCTTGCTAGCTTCATTTTGCTAATAATAATAAGGAAAAAAAAAAAAAAAGAGAGCGGCTTAAAAACAAGGCACTTGACAACACACCAAAACACCTGCCTTGTAGGACCAAGCAATATATGCTGTGGTAGAAAACGAAAACCCGTTTAACAGCAACGGGATCTCTCACTGCAGCTCAGCACAAAGACACGAATATTGAACACTTTTTTTTGGAAAGGGAAACAGCTTCAGAATAACAGCGGTAGCAAGCCACGCAGAAGGAACGAGGACCTGCCAAGAACAATTCCGCGGGTTAGGAAACAAGACCTTCCCCCCAAAAAAAACCCTGAATCTTAGTCTTCTTCATAGTGGTAGGTTCGCAACACAAGCACTTCACGTGTTTTCAACTTCCTTATCATACAACAAAAACAACAATAAAAAAGAACCAAAAAAGACTCCCTGCCGCTATTTCAAACAGCACCCGCTGCGCCCTCCCGCTCACTCCACCGGGTTGAAGGGGCCAAAGCACTCGTAGTGGATGTGGTCGTGGGCAACGTTGTGGCTGTGCAGCTGGTGCTCGACGTTCTTCATGAAGCCGTCGGGGCCGACGAAGTAATACTGCGTGGCGGGGTTGGCGCACAGCTCGGGAATCTTGGCGAGGTCGATGTGGCCCTGGAAGTCGTAGTCGACGCCCTGCTTGTCGGCCGGCGTGACCTCGGACAGCCAGTTGTAGATCTTGAGCTGCGGCAGCGCGACGGCCTGGGTCTTGCGCACCTCCTTCGCGAAGGCGCGCACGCGGCTGTTGTGCGCTGCGTGCACCCAGTAGATGGGGTTGGTGGCCTTGGCGTCGGCGAGGCTGCGCAGCATGCTGAGCATGGGCGTGAGGCCGACGCCGCCGGAGATGAGGACGATGGGCGTGGCGGCGTCGGCGGGCATGTCCAGGAAGAAGTCACCGTAGGGCGGTGCGAGCTGCAGCTCGTCGCCGACGTTGACAGTGTCGGACATGTAGCGCGAGACCTGGCCCTGGTCGTGGCGCTTTAGTGCGACCTCGTAATAGTGCTCGTTGGGTGGCGAGACGATGGAGTACTGGCGGATCTCCTGGAAGGGCATGGAGGGGTGGCGGGCGAAGATGGCGAGGTAGCGGCCGGGCTGGTGCGCGACGATGGGTTTGCCGTCGGCCGCCACCAGCTTGAAGCGCGTGATGAGGTCGCTGACCTTCTCCTTCTCCGCCACGCGGAACGGGCGCGTCGGCCGCCAGCCGCCCGGGCGGCCCTCCACCTCCGCGTAGATCTGCTCCTCGCGCGTGATGAAGATCTGCGCCAGCTGCTCGTACGCCTTGCCCCACTCGTCCAGCACGTCCTGGCCGGGGTTCAGCTCCGCCTCGATCGTCTTCAGCAGGTTGTAGCCCACGATCTGGTACTGGTCCGGCTTGATGTTGAAGGAGGCGTGCTTCTGCGCGATCTTCTCCACCGCGGGGCCAAGCGCGCCGAGGTCGCGCAGGTGCGTCGCGTACGCCACCACCGCGTTGAACAGCGCCTTCGGCTGCGCGAGGTTGCGCTGGTGCGCCATGTTGAAGATGTCCTTCAGCTCCGGGTTGTTGCTGAACATGCGCTTGTAGAAGGCGGCCGTCAGCTGTGGGCCCGCGGCAGCCACAGCCGGCGCCGTCGCCTCCACCACCTGCATCGTCTTCTCTGCCAGCGGCATCGTGCGGGGAGGGGGGGGAGTGTTTGTGTGGAAGATGTTGGCTGGGTAAAGTTAAGAGAGGCTCTCGAGAGGGCTGACCTGAAAAAAGGAGGCACAACGCTCTGCAGTGGGACTACAATGACAGAGAGGGGACACGGAAGGGAACGAATGAAGCGGTTGAAGTGCTAGCTTGCCTTAACAGGAAGTACTCGTAGTAATGGGAAGTCTGCGGCGTGGGTGCGCGTCCGTGCGTTGGAGTGAATGCGTGTGTGGGAAAACAGAGAGAAAAAAAAAAAAAGAGGGAGAGCGGTGGGGGAGGGGGCAGTAGAGGGCAGCAAGACAGCTCCATGCGTCTCTTCACAAGCTGCACTCACATAGACGCTCATTGGGCCGCTCACACTTACACAGCACACACACACACACACAAGCGCGGTGTGCGAATGGAGGGAAAAGACAAAAGAGCGTGTGCTCTCAACGACAGCACCGTCCTTGCTGAACGCGTCATCAGCACCAGCGTCGACAGCACAGCGCGCACATGGATATATATGTACTTTCTCTTTTTTTTTTACTTGCTCATTTTCTTGTTTGTGGTAGTCTGTTGTGGTGAGACCCTTTCCTTCTCGTGGAAAAGCTCTTGCAGGAAAGCGAGAGAAACAGGGCAGGCGTCGTGCCGCGTCGGGTCACATTGCGTGAGGGGAAAAGAAAAACGAGGAAACAGAGGGCGGCTCTGCAACAGCCGCATCCCCCTCCTCCCATCCTGCAAGCGTCGCGAGCGGAAAACACAACAAGGAAAGAAGGAAGCTCCGGCTGCGACGGCAACACGCACGCGGAGCCCGTAAAACGACAGAAAGAGCAAGTGAATAAACCGAGAAGCGAGACCGGAGACACACACACAGAACACAAAACACACATGCACACATGCAAAAAAAAAAAAAAAGGAGAAAGCAAGAGAACTGCAAGCAAACAATAAAAAAATAATAAAAGTGAAAAGACTATAGTTTCAATATAACTCTTTAAAAAAAAGCCAAAAATGCCGTTTTTTTTTTTTAGGAAGTCGAAATAGAAGAGAGGGGGAAAAAAAAAAAAGAGAGATGATGGTGAAAACTGAAACCCGCAAAAAGAACGAGAGAAACAAACAAAAAAAAAAGGATGCTAAGTTCAATAAATGAAGGAGGGGATGTAGCGATGGGAGTGGGATCTCCACCGTAAACGATTTAAAAAAAAAAAAAACGCATAAAAAAAGGGGCTTAAGCTACTTACAGGGATGGGGACTATAAGCAAGGCGTCGTCGGACGATGGACTATTACAGTGAATGAACGCGTTGTACCTTATCAGAACCCTAATTCCTACTACTCATCTCGGAACACTGGTGCTCCCCCACTACACGCAGTCACACCTCATCTTGCTAGCTTCATTTTGCTAATAATAATAAGGAAAAAAAAAAAAAGAGAGCGGCTTAAAAACAAGGCACTTGACAACACACCAAAACACCTGCCTTGTAGGACCAAGCAATATATGCTGTGGTAGAAAACGAAAACCCGTTTAACAGCAACGGGATCTCTCACTGCAGCTCAGCACAAAGACACGAATATTGAACACTTTTTTTTGGAAAGGGAAACAGCTTCAGAATAACAGCGGTAGCAAGCCACGCAGAAGGAACGAGGACCTGCCAAGAACAATTCCGCGGGTTAGGAAACAAGACCTTCCCCCCAAAAAAACCCTGAATCTTAGTCTTCTTCATAGTGGTAGGTTCGCAACACAAGCACTTCACGTGTTTTCAACTTCCTTATCATACAACAAAAACAACAATAAAAAAGAACCAAAAAAGACTCCCTGCCACTATTTCAAACAGCACCCGCTGCGCCCTCCCGCTCACTCCATCGGGTTGAAGGGGCCAAAGCACTCGTAGTGGATGTGGTCGTGGGCGACGTTGTGGCTGTGCAGCTGGTGCTCGACGTTCTTCATGAAGCCGTCGGGGCCGACGAAGTAATACTGCGTGGCGGGGTTGGCGCACAGCTCGGGAATCTTGGCGAGGTCGATGTGGCCCTGGAAGTCGTAGTCGACGCCCTGCTTGTCCGCCGGCGTGACCTCGGACAGCCAGTTGTAGATCTTGAGCTGCGGCAGCGCGACGGCCTGGGTCTTGCGCACCTCCTTCGCGAAGGCGCGCACGCGGCTGTTGTGCGCTGCGTGCACCCAGTAGATGGGGTTGGTGGCCTTGGCGTCGGCGAGGCTGCGCAGCATGCTGAGCATGGGCGTGAGGCCGACGCCGCCGGAGATGAGGACGATGGGCGTGGCGGCGTCGGCGGGCATGTCCAGGAAGAAGTCACCGTAGGGCGGTGCGAGCTGCAGCTCGTCGCCGACGTTGACAGTGTCGGACATGTAGCGCGAGACCTGGCCCTGGTCGTGGCGCTTGATCGCGACCTCGTAATAGTGCTCGTTGGGTGGCGAGACGATGGAGTACTGGCGGATCTCCTGGAAGGGCATGGAGGGGTGGCGGGCGAAGATGGCGAGGTAGCGGCCGGGCTGGTGCGCGACGATGGGCTTGCCGTCGGCCGGCACCAGCTTGAAGCGCGTGATGAGGTCGCTGACCTTCTCCTTCTCCGCCACGCGGAACGGGCGCGTCGGCCGCCAGCCGCCCGGGCGGCCCTCCACCTCCGCGTAGATCTGCTCCTCGCGCGTGATGAAGATCTGCGCCAGCTGCTCGTACGCCTTGCCCCACTCGTCCAGCACGTCCTGGCCGGGGTTCAGCTCCGCCTCGATCGTCTTCAGCAGGTTGTAGCCCACGATCTGGTACTGGTCCGGCTTGATGTTGAAGGAGGCGTGCTTCTGCGCGATCTTCTCCACCGCGGGGCCAAGCGCGCCGAGGTCGCGCAGGTGCGTCGCGTACGCCACCACCGCGTTGAACAGCGCCTTCGGCTGCGCGAGGTTGCGCTGGTGCGCCATGTTGAAGATGTCCTTCAGCTCCGGGTTGTTGCTGAACATGCGCTTGTAGAAGGCGGCCGTCAGCTGCGGGCCCGCGGCAGCCACAGCCGGCGCCGTCGCCTCCACCACCTGCATCGTCTTCTCTGCCAGCGGCATCGTGCGGAGAGGGGGGGGGTGTTTGTGTGGAAGATGTTGGCTGGGTAAAGTTAAGAGAGGCTCTCGAGAGGGCTGACCTGAAAAAAGGAGGCACAACGCTCTGCAGTGGGACTACAATGACAGAGAGGGGACACGGAAGGGAACGAATGAAGCGGTTGAAGTGCTAGCTTGCCTTAACAGGAAGTACTCGTAGTAATGGGAAGTCTGCGGCGTGGGTGCGCGTCCGTGCGTTGGAGTGAATGCGTGTGTGGGAAAACAGAGAGAGAAAAAAAAAAAGAGGGAGAGCGGTGGGGGAGGGGGCAGTAGAGGGCAGCAAGACAGCTCCATGCGTCTCTTCACAAGCTGCACTCACATAGACGCTCATTGGGCCGCTCACACTTACACAGCACACACACACACACAAGCGCGGTGTGCGAATGGAGGGAAAAGACAAAAGAGCGTGTGCTCTCAACGACAGCACCGTCCTTGCTGAACGCGTCATCAGCACCAGCGTCGACAGCACAGCGCGCACATGGATATATATGTACTTTCTCTTTTTTTTTTTTTACTTGTTCATTTTCTTGTTTGTGGTAGTCTGTTGTGGTGAGACCCTTTCCTTCTCGTGGAAAAGCTCTTGCAGGAAAGCGTGAGAAACAGGGCAGGCGTCGTGCCGCGTCGGGTCACATTGCGTGAGGGGAAAAGAAAAACGAGGAAACAGAGGGCGGCTCTGCAACAGCCGCATCCCCCTCCTCCCATCCTGCAAGCGTCGCGAGCGGAAAACACAACAAGGAAAAAAGGAAGCTCCGGCTGCGACGGCAACACGCACGCGGAGCCCGTAAAACGACAGAAAGAGCAAGTGAATAAACCGAGAAGCGAGACCGGAGACACACACACAGAACACAAAACACACATGCACACATGCAAAAAAAAAAAAAAAGCCCGTCTTACGGTTCCAGGAATACGTTCTACCGCGGCGGCCTCCGGTAGTATCGTTTTTTTTTTCTTCTTGCGAACCATTTTTCACTACTACCGTTGAGGCTGTTGTGGTGCACGGAGGGCAGCCACATCGGAGGCCACGCACTTCGAGGAAGAAAAAAGAAAAAAGAAAAGAAAGAAGACTCACTGTTTTGAAACATGGAAAATAAAAAGAAAAGGACTAAATCGTAGTTCGTCGTACCGATACGTGCAAAAGGGAAGTAAGAGAAGGGGAACAAGGACCAGCAAAGCCTACCCAGCCTTGAATAAGTGTAATACTAAGTGGAATTGTTTCAGTAAGGGTCTTAAGAATCTAACTATATTTTTATTTACATCCTTTTAGACTGGGGGTGCGGAGAGACACTTTTGCTGACAACGATCTCTAGTGCGCTAGATGGGGCAAAGAGACAACTCGGTGCCAAAAAAAAAAAAAAAGAGCAGGCACGCGCACACACACGCACACGCGGACCCCAACCACTCAGGCACACACACAGACAGACGCGAGCAACAACACCAACACCGCTCCCGCCGTTGCTGGCGTGCGTTGGCGCATCGCGTCAGAGGCGGACGCTGCAGAGGCACGACGCCGACGGAGAGAGAGAGGGGCAGAGGTGGAACACGCAGGACACCCCGAAAGCTGTGCCTCAGCGTGCTAGCCACGACTGCCGTCTCACCTTGGCGTTCATCTGCGTAGCAGTGTGTGGCTGTGTGGTTCCGATAGGGGTGGCGGCTGGGGTCAGGGGTCGCGGCAAGAGCAGGAACAGAGAAACACAAGTCAGCCAAACAAACAAGCAAAAAAAAAAAAAAAGAGACAGAGCAATCGCACATGAGCATCAGTGAAGGGCAGGGAGGCGACTGCTGTTTGGTGACTTGTAGGAGGGAGCCCGCCGTTGCTCTGTCCATTGAGAACACACACGCACACAGCAAAGCACAAAAAAAAAAAAAAAAAAAACAGCCGAAGAGTGGACCCTCCAGTTACCTGCACTCGCACACAAGCGTACACAACCTGTCACACATGCACACACGCACAAGATGGGCTCGCAGGCGCCGTCACACCGACACGCCTGCGCTGACAGCTTCGTCGTGGTATCGCCACGTGCGTATGTAATGTGCGTGTACGAGCAAAATGTGTGTGTGCAAGGTGTGCGTGCGGAGCTGCAACATCAATAATAACAAACAATCACATTAGAACATTAGGACGGGAAGGATACATCGGGAAAAACACCAGTGAGAAGACGGCGCAGTCGTGCACGCGTGCGTGCCGTACTGCCGCTGTGGCTTACTTGCGAGTGTGGGTGTCCGACGTGTCTGTGTCTGTGTCACGATGAGTGCGGTTGGGTGAGTGGAGCGACAGCACCTAGGCGCGTCGGGAGCACACACACACACACACATAGTCACAGCACGAAGACACACGGGCATCGAGCACAATAAAAGTTTAAAAAAAAAAAAACATAGACGAACAGACGCAGACAAAAAAAAAAGGAAAATAAACAACGGAAAGCGTTTCTCCAGCTGAGCTAGAGGACCGAGACAGGAAACAAAAGAAAAAAAAGAAAACACAGAAGAGAAAATAATAATAGAAACAAAACGAGGGAAACCCGATTTGACTTTTTCTGGTGACAGAAGCAACAACTACGGATGCAGAGGCGTGGAGCGCGACGTCACCTGTGGCTTTCCATATGAGCGTATGGCTGCTCAGGGGCAGCGACACGCACACACACGCACACACTTGTGGGCAGGACCTCTAGGTGCACGGGCGTGCCTGCGCATGTAGGTGTGTGCGTTGGCACTTAGAAGAAAAAAAAAAAAAAACAAAGGAAGAGAGGTTAGAAAGGAGAAACGAAGTGCTGAGTCTGAAAGATAAAGAAAAAGAACAAAAAAAAAGAGAAGGGTAAAGCGGTGCTGTGGCACCTGCAGCCCGCACCGCGGCACGACGTCTTGCACTCGCCGCCCTCCCGCTCACTCCACCGGGTTGAAGGGGCCAAAGCACTCGTAGTGGATGTGGTCATGGGCGACGTTGTGGCTGTGCAGCTGGTGCTCGACGTTCTTCATGAAGCCGTCGGGGCCGACGAAGTAATACTGCGTGGCGGGGTTGGCGCACAGCTCGGGAATCTTGGCGAGGTCGATGTGGCCCTGGAAGTCGTAGTCGACGCCCTGCTTGTCGGCCGGCGTGACCTCGGACAGCCAGTTGTAGATCTTGAGCTGCGGCAGCGCGACGGCCTGGGTCTTGCGCACCTCCTTCGCGAAGGCGCGCACGCGGCTGTTGTGCGCTGCGTGCACCCAGTAGATGGGGTTGGTGGCCTTGGCGTCGGCGAGGCTGCGCAGCATGCTGAGCATGGGCGTGAGGCCGACGCCGCCGGAGATGAGGACGATGGGCGTGGCGGCGTCGGCGGGCATGTCCAGGAAGAAGTCACCGTAGGGCGGTGCGAGCTGCAGCTCGTCGCCGACGTTGACAGTGTCGGACATGTAGCGCGAGACCTGGCCCTGGTCGTGGCGCTTGATCGCGACCTCGTAATAGTGCTCGTTGGGTGGCGAGACGATGGAGTACTGGCGGATCTCCTGGAAGGGCATGGAGGGGTGGCGGGCGAAGATGGCGAGGTAGCGGCCGGGCTGGTGCGCGACGATGGGTTTGCCGTCGGCCGCCACCAGCTTGAAGCGCGTGATGAGGTCGCTGACCTTCTCCTTCTCCGCCACGCGGAACGGGCGCGTCGGCCGCCAGCCGCCCGGGCGGCCCTCCACCTCCGCGTAGATCTGCTCCTCGCGCGTGATGAAGATCTGCGCCAGCTGCTCGTACGCCTTGCCCCACTCGTCCAGCACGTCCTGGCCGGGGTTCAGCTCCGCCTCGATCGTCTTCAGCAGGTTGTAGCCCACGATCTGGTACTGGTCCGGCTTGATGTTGAAGGAGGCGTGCTTCTGCGCGATCTTCTCCACCGCGGGGCCAAGCGCGCCGAGGTCGCGCAGGTGCGTCGCGTACGCCACCACCGCGTTGAACAGCGCCTTCGGCTGCGCGAGGTTGCGCTGGTGCGCCATGTTGAAGATGTCCTTCAGCTCCGGGTTGTTGCTGAACATGCGCTTGTAGAAGGCGGCCGTCAGCTGCGGGCCCGCGGCAGCCACAGCCGGCGCCGTCGCCTCCACCACCTGCATCGTCTTCTCTGCCAGCGGCATCGTGCGGGGAGGGGGGGGGGTGTTTGTGTGGAAGGTGTTGGCTGGGTAAAGTTAAGAGAGGCTCTCGAGAGGGCTGACCTGAGAAAGTTTTTTTTTTTTTTGATATGTGGGTGAGTAGTTTGAGATAGCTTTTTCTTTTTGTTGTTGTTGTTTGTGCGTTCATTCGCGTTAAGTTGTCGGTGGAAATGAGTTTTTGTATTGTCGGGGGAACAAGGGAAGATGTTGTGGAAAGGACGGGGGGGGGGGGAACTTGTGGAGTACAGCGTAGCACGTTTTAGGGCGTAGTTGTATAGGCTGCTCTGTTTTTTATCCCTTTCTGCTCTTATAAGGTTTGGTGCTCACTGTACAAGCCACTACAATAACCGTGCAAAGCATGAATTCAGTTCTTTCAGGCACATTTCTTTTTCGTTTGTCTGCGTGTTTAAACTAAGTGTGTATTTCGCTGTCAGCCTGTGGATTTGCGTTTAGAATTCCTCGAAAGTTGCTTTACGTTCTTTTTTTTTTTTTTCAAGATGGAACAGCCTCGAGTAGCTAACGCCTTTGGATCGGATCTCGTGATTGCGTTGCTTTATCGACGACGGTAACGGCGGACGGCTCACTCGCTACGTGCTCCGCGTGGAAACCGATATTCTGTCGAATGTACTGCCGCGCGCCTGCCTCGATGGCGGCGGCATCCACCTCCCCTGGAGTCAGTCCAATGGTCATTAACCGGCGCAGCTCCACCTCGAGGTTGTCGTGCGCACATCGCAGCGCCATGCCAGTATAGCGGATACTCGTTGCCGTTTGCTGGGCTGCACGGTCAGTCTCGTCGAGCTTCGCTAGCACGCTCTCGTACAGTGCCGCCTGCGTTTCCTCCGCTTTGGCAAGTCGCAGGCGTGTCTGAATGAGCTCACGGCGGAGCTGCTGCGTTAACTCATCGCTGGCCGCAGATGGAACGCCGTAGCGACGACGGGGCCGTTCGAGCGGTTTAGAAGGCGTTGGGACACTACTTGTCGGCGGAGACGGCTTCACTTGTTGCGTTGGTGGCGGCCCCGCCGAGGATAAAGGGGTAAAGACGAGTTTCTCGCTTTCAGTAGGCAGTGGAGAGGCAGCTACTGGTGCATCGGTGGAGGCATTCGCCGAAGTGATAGATGTTGGTTTGCCTTGAAGTGCGGAGGCGTACGCGTGGGCGGTGGTGCGCGTCGACGTCGCGAGCTTTCCAGCACGCTTCTTCCTTTTTGCAAGAAGCGGAAGGGTCGGTGCGTATGCACTGCATATAAACCGTCTGCTGAACAACAGTGGCGCCGGCGAGGAGAATGAAAGAGAGATTCCCGAATTACAGGTTATGACGTCGCGTGAAGCGAGGAGGGGCGGCGCATGTGCGCCTGAAGGGCAAAGACGTGTCGAACAACAAGAACAGCTACAACAATGCCGCATGGACGAACCAAATGCGCTGCGCCGTATCAACGCGTGGATTCGGCGACGCGGTGGTGCGCCAAGCATGTCTATTACACTGTGAAGCCGTTCAGTATCACTATTGCCCCAACTGGCAGAAAAAAAAAAAAGCTGTTGTTCAGCGACCGTAATCCTCTGGTGAGCTTTGAAGCGAGAGAGAAAGAGAGAAAAAGAACCAAGAAAAGAGTAGTACTGGGCGGAAAAATAAAATCACAGTTAACGAAACGGAGTTATACCTTCCGGATAAGCACCTTCTGTATACAAACGCACTTGCCAAGCGGTTTTCTTTTTTTTGTAAAACTGGCGTACCAAGGTTGTTTTTTGATGCTGAGCTGAGCTGCGAGAGAAAAAGGAGGGGCCGGAACTGCGAATCAAGAACGCTTACACACGTTCTTTGTCTCTTTTCTATCTCTTTCAATAAAAACCATCGTGCTCCTCAGATTCGAAACAGCTGTGAGCTTTCCTTTTACGAAAATAGAAATGCTGGCTGTGCATCGGCAGTGCCGCAAAAACAACGGCAGAACACAAAGACCGCAATGAAAAAAGAGGAAGAACCCAATGAAAAAGGGAAATCGAAAACAGGAAAAGTCGAAAAGAGTGAGTTGGATTAAAAAGAAAAAAGAAAAACAGGGCTTCTATGAACGGGCTGAAGAAATGCACTCGTGATCCGTTTTTTTTTTTTTTGGATGTCATGCGCTTTTTCCTGTTGTCTCATTCTATGTGTATGAAAAGTGTTTACGTGTTTCGTCTTTTTGTGCGGACGTTCCACGCATTGAAGGTAGCTTGAGAAGTCTCTTGCTCTCAAAAAAAAAAAAAAAAAAGAAACGAGCAAACAAAACAAAGCAAACAACAACAACAAAAAAAAAAAAAAAAACAGAAAAACAAAACAAAAAAAGTTCCCTCACTACCCTAACGCGCTCATTTGATCCAATGCACTCAACGTAGGGTAAACCTAGGAGAGCTCGGCGGGGAGTGAACGGTTTCCTCTCGCAATACAGAGTCCGCGGCGTTGCTCAAAAACGACCAAAAATACGCGTGAGTTTTCGCTGCTGAGGCTGTTTGCTTGTTATTACTCTTCTTCTACTGGATACCGTTGACCAGCACCTTCTCCGCTTTCACAAATTTGGGCGGTGGGTGCAGCGAGAACTCGCTCAGCGACTCCACACGTGATGTCTTGAAGTCGGCCGTGCCAACGGCTGCGGCGGAGACCGGCGACTTGGTGGCCTCGTCCTCCAGACTGCGCTCGCTGCCGGCGGCCTTCTCCGGCGTCGCGACCATGGTCGGTTTCTTCGTCGCCACACCGAGGTAGCTCTTTTCGATTTCCTTGATTGCCTGCTGCGACTTGCGCATCTCATCCAGTGAGGCGGTCATCGGCTTCATGTAGCACTCACGGCAGGTCGCGATGTACATATCCGCCCCACCGATCAGCTCCTGCTGCTCGACGTTCACCGTGCGCCGCGTGAAGCAGGCGGGCTGTTCGTGGCACATCATGCAGACAGCCGTCAGCTTGTCCACCGACTCGCAGTACGGAACCAGCTCGCAAATCTGACCAAACGGCTTTCGGCGGTAGTCCCCATCCAAGGCGGACACCATCACAATCTTGCCAGCGTCAGCCGCAGTGTTGCAGAACTCGACCAAGTCCGAAAAGAACTGTCCTTCGTCGATTGCCAGCACGTCGAACCGGCGCCACTGCTCCTTCACCTCGCCCAGCTTCGACACCGCCGCCTGTGCCCGCAGGGTGAGCTGGTCGTGCGACGCGACGTTACTCACATCGTAACGGGTGTCCTTCGCGTACTTGATCACAAAGCAGCTCCGGCGTGCGTGGATTTCGCGCTTCACGCGGCGCATCAACTCCGTCGTCTTGCCGGCGAACATCGGGCCGATGATCAACTCAATACGTCCGCGAAACATATTCCTTTTTCTTTTTTTTTCTCTTCTCGTTGCTTGACTGGCCTTCTTTTTTTTTTTTTTAGAGAGAGAGAGAGAGAGAGAGAGAGAAACAGACGACTCAAAAAAAAAAAAAAAGCAGTGTAGATTACGTAGCGTTAGAAAAGCAAGAAACAAGAAATAGGGATAACTGTATAAGAAGCGGGTCCTAAGGGTCCAGGCTTGTTCGGAGCAACAGTTGAGGGCAAAAAAAAAGCAATCACAAGCACGCTGGTTCGAGGGAAGAGGAAAAAGAAAAAAAAAAAGGGAGGAAAAGCACACCGAAAAAGGAGCAGTTCCTGAAGAGGCGGCCTTGATATAAATCTATCGGAGAAAGGTGTGTAATGAAAGAGAAGCTGTGTGTGTGTGGGTGTGCGTGTGTATATGAACGGCTAACAAGGCGTAATCGCTGTACGAAGTGCGGAGTCAGAGACCTGGGTGCGTACAGAGCAAACATGTATTTACGGAAGAAAGCCGATACAAGAACAACGTAGAAAAAGATGAAGAGCGGGAAAAAAGATCGGAGAGAGAAGCAAGCAGACACAAGAGTTGGCGATGACGACTTCGTCATTTTAGAAGCTGGCGTTTTTTCTCTCCCCTAATTCTGGCTTCGCTGCTCAAAGGTGAAAGTTCGAACTCGCAATAATAACAACAACAAAAACGAAAGGACACATACGAAGCAAAGCAGCCCGCAGTAACAACGTAATGTTGCTCAACGAAAAAGTCGCTGCCTCCTTCTCTGCACGGTGCGCAATCACCACTCTCAACATGCGTCTGTATGTGTTCGGACGAGCACTTCCTTCACCTTTTTCATTTTGATTATTTAGTATTTGCCTGCTTTTTCTTTTCGTCGTCAAAACTCATGAGTGCAAAGGGTGTGCAGACTGCTTCGGGTGTAAAGATGTACGAGGGAAGAAGAGAAGAAAACAAATAAAAAATAATAATAAAAAAAAAGGGCTGCCATGTGGAAGACAAAGATCGACACGCTTAGAAGAAGAAAAGAAAAAAAAAAAAGAAAACAACTAACTAGTAGGAAGTAAATAGTAATAAAATACAAGAAGGTGAAAAGGTACACGAATGCATGTGCAGATACAGCGCACAAATATATCTATACATATATATATATATATATATATATATATATATATATAGATATGTATAGATGTATAGATATATGCTTGAAAAAAAAAAAAAAGAAAGGAAAAAAGAAAAATGAGTCTAAAAGTAAACAGACAAGTATATGTATGAATAAATACTCCAAATGACGTTCTACTTGCGACCAAAAAAAAAAAAATGGGAGACGACAACCAAAAAGAAAAAAAAAAGTGCTCTGGCGAAGAGCACACATTACACACACACACACACACACACACACACACACACATTCATATTCAAAGAGTTCACTCAAAAACGCATGCGAGACGGCTTGTGCGTTGACGACGTTGAGGCTGCCCCACTGCCTTCCGCAGTATTCGCTGTTGGCAGGCGACGATAGCCGCTGTTTACCCGCATGAACGTCGCGTTGCCAGCCGCCCTGTTGGGCGAGGAGGACGACGGCTGCTGCTGCTGCTGCTGCTGCTGTGAAGACGGTGCCGCCGCCGCACTCGCCATTGCGGTGTTGCTACGACGGAACGGGTTCGACTTGGTCGTCGTCGTCGTCGGGTGATTGCGCCGCGGTGCACCCCCACCCGATGTCGCTGCGGTAGACACGGATGTTGTGTTTTTATTGCTGCTTGATGCCCCACTGCCGGTGCGGCGCTGCGGGAGCTCGCGGCTGTGTCGCTCCTTTTCCTCTTCCCCACCCGCCGCCACAGCGCCAGGTGTCGGCGGCAACTCCGCACCGCCGCCGCTGTTGCTGTTGCCGTTGTAGCTATGGTGGTGGTGACTCACACTACTTGTCGTAGCAGCCGCGGTGGTGGTGTTGCTTCGCACGTACGTGCGGGAGCTGTTCTGCCGGTGGAAATCCAAACGTGGAGCGGCGTCCACAGTCGCCTTCCCACCGCGTCCCGTCACGGTGGCGCCGGCGTCGGTGTTGCTGCCAGAGCCGCCGTTTTCCGGCTTCGGCGTGCTGCGCTGCGATGCAGCGGCGTCACTTGTGCCTTGGCTGACGTATTCCACCAAAACGGGTGTGGATCGCGTGCGGGCGAAGGGGGAGTTGCTCAGGTGTTGCTTTACAATGCGCGGCGCAGCTCCTCCGCTGTTACTGCCGTTGATCGGGTTGCTGTGGCAGCTGGCGGTTCGGGCGAAGGGAATTCCACTACCACTACCTACGGTGTGACCATTATTGTTATTAGCAGCAGCAGCAGCAGCACTGCCCTTCAACCCGTTCTCCAGTTCCTCCAGCATGGGGACGAGCAGTTCACAAAGCTGGGTGGACAGCTGCCGATGGTCCATCGCCGCACGTGACACCGTCGCTGCGAGGGCCCCTTTTCTGTGCCCGCTGCGACGCGTCCCACGACCAGTCCCGATGCTGCCGCTGCTGTACGCGTCGTCGGCCGCGCTGACGCTCGCATCCATGCCAAGCGCGCTCATTGTCCGTTGCAGCTTGCGCAGGCACTGCTGGAGGTTTGTGTTGCTGTTCGTCAGCACCACGAGCGACTCCCGCGCCACGTCGTCCTTCTCCGCGTCGTCGTCTTGCAGGCGAGACGGCGAATCAGGGGACAACACCTGCTGCGACTGTTGGTCAGCCTGCCACTTCTTCTCTTTCTCTTCCATGCGAATTAGCTGCTTTACAAGCAGGTCGAAGTCGTGCTTCTTCGCCCGCAACTCCTGCTGCGCCGACTCCAACTCGCGCTGCATGGCGGCTTGGATGTTCGACAAGTCGTTCATGTCCGTCTCCATCTCCTTCACCTGCCGAGCAAGGTTCATGCGTTCCTCCTTGGCGACCCGCAGTGCCTCACGCAGGGCCGCCTCCTCGTTGACGGAACCCTTTGCCGCCGCACACGTGACAGAAGCAGCGGTGCCAGAAGAGGATGTCTCCAGCTTGGCCTGCAGCCGCTTCATGTCCTTTTCCTTCGCGGCCAGCGCTTCCTCCGCTTCCGCCAGCCGACGGGCCGACGCCGTCGCGGCTGCCTTCAGCTCCGCGGCTGCCTTCTCCTTCTCCGCCTCGGCCGCCGCCGTCTTGGAACGCAGCGCCGACTCCAGTCGACGCACCTTCTCTGCCAACGCCATCTCCGCCTCCCCGGCAGTGGCCTGAGACGCCTTCAGCTGGCTCTCAGCCACGGCCAGCTTTGACACCAGCTGCTCCTTCGCAACGCGCACCTCGGCGCACCGGGCCGTCAATTCACTCAGTGTTTGCTGCAGCTGCTCTCGCTCCTGCTGCGCATCCGCCAGACGACGGGCAACACGCTGCGCCTCTTCCTCATGCCGGCGCGACGCCGCTTCAGCGGTGGTCAGGCGGGTGATAAGCTGGTCCACGCGGCTCACCACCAACGTGGACGCGGTCGGCGCGCTGGCTGATTTACTGTCTGGTAAACCAGGGGACACACTCGCTATGCGGGCACTGATCTCTTGCAGCTGGCTGGCCGCCGCCTCCAACTCTGTTTTGTGGGCGTGCTGCGTCTCCGCACGCATGGCGGCGATGGCGGCCGTGGCGCGCTGCTCGGCTTCGCTGATGGCGCGTTGGGCGTCTGCTGTGGCGGCGGCTTCTTTCCGAGCCGCCTCGGTACGCATGCGGAGGTACTCCTGAACCGACGTGCAGCTGCCGCCGCCATCCTTGAGCTTACGCTGCACCTCTGCGTGCACGGCGTCGCTGGTGCGCTTGTTTGCGTAGAAGGCCAGCTCCACTGTCAGCTGCAGCTGCGCCAGTGTGCCGTTGTTGCTGTTGCTGTTCTCGCTGCTAGTACTGCCAGTAGCCTCGGTTAATGCGCAACTCTTCACCTGAAGAGGGATCGCCCCTCCGGTGCGGCCGGCATAGGCGAGGGCGAGTGCGTGCAACACACGCGTCTGCTGCGCGTCTTGCAGCAGTGCCGATGCGGCACGCTGCGCGGAGGAGGTGGGGAGGGGAACGTCAAAGGAGAAGAGCGCAAGCGACAGCTCCATCTTTGCCTCCGCTTGTGCCTGCAGGACGGCTTGCGTGGCGTTCTCCTTCGCCTTGGCGAGATTGGCCTGCCCGTGGGCCAGTTGCTCGTTCAACTTGCCAATTTCCTGCTGGTAGCCGCGCACCACGGAGTCCGCCGAGTCCGCCGCCGCCTCCTTCGCCTGCTCCAACACACGCACCTGCAAAGCCTTCGCCGCGAGCGCCTTCTGCGCCGCCTCCGTCTCCTGCTGTGCCGTTTGCAGAGCCACGTAGAGCTCCTTCACGGTGTTCTCGGCCTCCTGCAAGGCGACGTCCATGTCCTTGTCCAGCGTCTCGCGATCCATGTCGCGTCGCGCGACGGACTCCTCGGCCGCTCGCAGCCTCCGACGCAGGTAGTCGGACTCCTGCTCCTTCTCGAGCAGCGCCGCCTGCAGCTCCTTCACCCGCACCGCATTTCGGTCCAGCGGCGTCTTGGCTGCCATCTCCGCCTTCGCCTTGTCCAGGTACGTCATCACTTCCGGGTAGTCGTGACTCAGCAACAAGAAGTCAATCTCGTCCTCCTTCACGCGAGATGAGTGGCGGATGTCCAGCTCCACGCTGACCGCCTCGGCATGCGTGCGAACCTCCACGCTGGTGAGGTATCCATATGGGATGTGCAGCAGCGTCGAGACGGAGCGCAGGAAGGCGTCTTTGAATGACTCCGGCGAGAATGCCTGCCCGTCCACAAAGCGTTGGCCGCCAAGGAGGCGGTAGTGATGTGTCACGACGAGCCGGTCGCTGCTCGTCTCACCACCAAAGCGGTGTGGGTGAGCACCCGCAGCACCAGCAGGTGCGGAGTTGGTGCGGACGTACCGCGCGTTGTTGTTGCTGCTGCTGCCGCCGCCCTCACCGGACCGCGACCTGACGGTGGAGGCCCGAGTCGTCTTCACCTCTTCCTCCAGCGTGGCGAGCAGCTGCTCCTTCGAGTTGAGCAGCCCGCGCATCGCGGCCAGCTCGTCCTCGCGGCGCTGCAGAGTCCGCTCCGACACGCGCTGCTGCTGCTCTAGCTTCGCTACCGCGGCCGCCGCGTTCTTTGCATCCGCTGTCGCTGTCGTGAGCCGCCGCTCTAAATCGCGCACACGCCGCTGCGCCTCTCGCAGTTCCTTTGCCGTACCGGGCAGAAAGCAGTCGCTTTCCTCGTCCGCGTCGCTGTTGTTGCCACCTTTCCCACCGGACTTCGCGCGCGCCCGCCGCGATTGCGCTTTCTCCTTCCACTCCGCCACCTCCTCCTCGAGAGCCTGGATCGTGAGCAGATGCCTCTCCTCACTCGCGCTGACCGCCTGAAAAGCGGCGAGCAGCTTCAGCACCCCGTCTCGGACGTTCTCCATCGTCGCAGCCGCCGCAGCGCCGGGAGAGGGCGTCGTGGCGTGAGCTTTTCCCGCGCTGCCGCTGTTGTGGTGGCTGCTGGACTTCACGGAGGCGTTGCTGGCCGTGTCACGGATGTTCGTATCGCCCCTGGTGCGCAGGCCTTGACTCGCCGCCAGCACGTCCATCATCTCCTGCAAAAAGGCGTCCATCGACGCCGTCTTCGCCTCCATGGCCGCAAAGACGGCTTCCTTGTACTTGCGTTCGTGCACCAGCACCTTCAGCGAGGCGATGTCTCTGGTATGGGCTTCGTAGTACGCCATGAGGGCCTGGTTGTCTTCCTCCATGCAACGGTAGTATGACTCGAGCTGCTTCTCGTAGGACTCACCGGAAGCATTTGCGGTGTCGCCTCCCCTATTGAATGCTGCTGCTGCTGCTGAGGATGAGGATTGGGAGGCAGCCGCGTTGATCATCGGCTTGGTGGAGGAGGCCGGTGGCGGTGACGGCTGCGGCCGCGGAATGTACGAAATATGCGCAGCCGCACGAGCCGCCGCTGCCGACGACGCTGCGTTCGAGGCGCCAGTCGAAATCGGCGCGGAGTCATAGCGTTTCAGTCTGCGGCTCTCCATTGCTGTTGTGAAAGTGAAAAGAAAAAAAAAAACAGTTTGTAGGTGGAAAATCTAAACAAACAAATAAATGAACATAAGAGTGCAGAAATGTAGAAAAAAAAAAGATACAAGAATCTAAGCTGTAGGAAAAAAAGGTAGAATAAAGACACACACCGCGGGCGTGGCGCGTTTTGTAACAAAAGACACGTGCAGCTTGGCTTTGGAAAAGGAGAAAGAAGGATCTTATAGAAGGAGTCTCTGTTTGGAAGAACAAGAGAAGAAATAAAGGGGGGAAAAAAAAGTAGTCTTGCTCACGTGTCAGCCTTGCTGAGAATTGTGTGCAAGAAGAAAAATAAAAAAATAAAAACAAAGACATCGAAGAATACGTAGAACGAGATGAAAGAGAGAGAGAGAGGAGAAAAAAGAAGAAAAAGAGCAGAACAACGCACAGCTTTACATGCAGTGAAGCGAGAGACGGTGAGAGTAACTCTCCGTGAAAGCTGAGACAAGAAATAAAGGTTCCTGAGAGCGCATCACATCCTCGCGGCAAAGCCCTCGGAACTTTAGCTGATAGATAACGCCCTCTTTCCTTCCTTCTTTTTTTTTTTTGCACCAAAGGGGCTGTCTCAGCTGTGGATAGCTCAACGATTGTTGAAACCTCACTTGCAGCTAACTCTCAGCTTTCCTTTTTCTTTTTACTTCAACACGAACGCGACTATGAAAGTGCGGGCTGCGAAACAGGAGAAACAAAAAGGTACAGGGCAAAGATGAGTTACAGAAGACGTCAAAAAACAGCCATGGCAACACGAACAACAACAACAAAAAAAAAACGCAAGTGATTCCTTTCCAAAAAAAAAAAAACAGAACTTTTAAAATCCACACCCGCTTGAGTTGGCTGAGCATCGTTCCACACAGATGAAGAGGAACAACACAGAAGAGACTTGGCACAAAGAACTTGTTTGCGGAACATATATGTGTGTATCATATACGTATATATAAGTATGCATGTATACACTGCAAAGTCTCAACAATAAACACTCAGTTTCAACCTGGCGCTGATGATAACGTTGGTGGGGAAACAACAACAACAGTAAGGGAGAAAAGGTGTATATAACACAACACCAAACTCACAACATCGTTCATAAAAAAAAAAAGTAAAATAAGGTCAAAACAACAAATGACCAGAACGGAAGTTACAAAAGAGGGGGGGGGGGAAAAAAAAGAGGAAACAAAAAATATAGCAGCCGGTAATAAGGAAAAACAACAACAACAACAACAGCAAAAACAGCAACAGACAAAAAAAAATATATATATATATATATATATTTTTTGTCTATGAACAAGGAGCAATCCCCCTTTCTTCCCTCCACCATTTCTCCAGAAGGCTCAAAACTCGTGTTGTCCAAGGAGTCAGCAGCAACTTTTTTTTTTCTTTCAAAAAAAAAAAAAAGGTGGAAAGACGTCAATGACTGCAACGCTGTGTTTCAGCGGTAAAAAAAAAAAAACGGCGGCAACGACAGCAACAAATAAAAAACAAACAAAAAAGGGGGTGTATGTAGCTGCTTCCTATTTTGTAATGCGCGACGCATCCAACGTGAGAGAAAAAAAACACACACACATAGAACTAACTTGAACCTCCACCATAACAGCATCGCAGTAGTATAGGAATCCAAAGCGTCGAAGACGATTTAAAAAAAAGGGGGAAAAGAAAGGACGAGAGAAAACAGGATAAAGTGGAAGACTCGAGACAATAAAAGAGACTCTAGAGATAAGCAACTACGTCGAGAGAAGCTAAGAACGATGAGGATAAAAAAAAAAAAAACAATACTAGCTATAAATGTATATATAACCCAGGCTAGCCCTTCACTTCTTGGCCGCCACAATCGCGGCAGCCAGGGCGGCATTCTCAGTCTTCTGTGCCTCCAGCCTCGCCGACACCGCCTCCAGCGCCTCCGTGTTCGGACTGCCCGCCGCGTCGTTCTGCTGCGACACCGGGTGGGCCGCTGCCGCCGCCGCCACTGTCGCGGGGTCCAGGCCGAGCCCCTTCAGCTGTGTCCGTAACCTCTCCGCGCGCTCCGTCGCCTTCTGCAGAGCCGCCTGCTGACGCTCCATCTCCCGTTGCGTGTCGGCAGCGCGGTCATTGCGGATCGACTCCGCCACCGCCTCAATTGGCACGTCATCGTCGTCGTCGTCGTTGCCCTTGCGACTGTCGCCGTTGCTGAGTGTCACCTCCGCCGGCTCGGTGAGGAGCTCCGCGACGGAGCGTCGCGTGCGGGCGACGCTCTCGCGCAGCTCTGCATCCTCCTCATCTGCCCCCCGCGCCGCCTCGTTAACACCACCAACCGACGCATCACGGCTGGCGGCGGTGGTGGTGCCACGGGCGCTGCTGCCGCGGCGATGCCGGCTCTGCGAGAGATAGTGGCTCTCCGGGTACGCCACCGTCGCCCCTTTCTCCTCGTACGGCGCCCCGGTCTCTGGTGCGGTGAAGTTCCAGCACTGCCACGCGCCGTCCGCGCAGGTAGCCCAGATGTTGTAGACGACAGTGCGGCTAACTGGCTGGATGGACATATTGAAGCGCTGCTGCGGGCTGCTGTTGTTGCTGCTGCTGCTGCTCGTTGGCGGCTGCGTGGCCTGGTGCACAACGTCCTTGGAAAAGCGGTTTGTGATGACGATGGTGCCGTCCTTGCTGCCGGACCAAACCGTCTCCTCTACGCGCTGCATCGTCACGACAGGCGTACGGTGCGCCGTGATAACGGCGGTGATTGTCATGGAATACAGATCCCATACGCGGATCGCCGTGTCCTCGGTGCCGACCCACAGCTCCGCCGTATCCTCCAGCACCAGCGTGCTCAGCACGCCACGGCCCTCCCCGTCCAATGTCGCCACGCAGCTGGTGTCTTCGCTTTTCGCGCTCGCCTTCTTGACGGGCAAGGCGGCCGTCGAGGCGTCCCATATCTTCACGGTGCCGTCGTCGCTGCCGGAGACGACGTAGCGGCGGCCGCTCTCGGGGTCTTTGTAGGTGGTGAGGCAACGCACGTTGTTACGGTGCCCGTGGTACATGCGACGAAAGTGGAGGTCGTCCGCCTCCCATTGGTGCACCTTCCAGTCGCCGCCAGCCGTGTACACAAAGCCATCCGCGGCGCACATGGCATACACCGCCGCTGTGTGCTGCGTGGACTCGTGCACGACGCGCTGAGTGCTCGGGTCGAACACGCGGATCGCGCCGTCCGAGTAGCCGGCCCACATCCGCCCATTGACGCTCAGCAAAATCAGCACCGCGGCGCGGCCCATCTGGCTGATGCGGCTCACCTCTACCCCGCTGGGAGCCAGACGAATCACGATGGAGCCATCTGTCTCTCCGGTCCACACTGTCGTGTCGGGGGCCACGGCGGAGCAGCGCGAGTGGCCCTCAAACCGACTAGCCACACTCACGGAGTCGCATATGGCGGTGATGTTACGCTTTGAGAGGGCGCGCATGTTGGCCGGCTGGGAGGGTACGGCGTCGTCCGCCGGGGTTATGTCGGCGCGGTGCACCACCTTCGACTTCTTTGGTTTCTTGGTACTCGCACTGGGGCCGCTGTTGTGGCTGTTGTTGATGCGGACCGCCTTGGCGGCAGGATGTGCCTTGCGCGTGGCGGAGGCACCCGGCGACGTTGCCGGACGCGCCCAAGGATGTCCAGTCACGCGTTCGCTGTTCGTGGTTGGCGGCATCTCTTTACCTCTTCTTTTCTCCTTAGTTTATAAGTTAAGAAAAAAAAAAAGGTAGTGAGCTGTGAGCTGCAATGGAAGGTTACTTGTGCAACGCGTCAGAAAACCCAGATGCGTTAAAACAACAACAACAATAACAAAAGACGTTCTGGAGAAAAGATGTGTGCACAGATACTACTATTTTTCTAGTTTTCGTTTTTTTCTAATCACTTTTATATGTTGAAATGCGCGATTGCGTAGAAGTGCATGCACATACTGTTAGCATTGTGGCGGAGTGAGAGGATAAACCAGATCAAGTGTACAGAAATAACAGAAAAAAAAAAAGTGGAGAGAAACAGGAGAAGATACGATTCTACATAGTATTTACATGTGAACGACGCACACAGACAAACACACATACATAGAAAAAAAAAAAAAAAACAAGAAAGAAGTACACGCCTTTTCCTTCATCCAATTGCTTCATTTTTCCTTTCGTGAAACGTCTTGAAACACCGCCATGGAGAGCGTGGACGCATACACAAGCACACACACACACACACACATACACACATACATGAACAACAACAATAAAAAAAAAAAAAGAAAGAAAGAGAGAGAGAGAGAGACGTTGATATAAGCGAATACATGAACAACAACAGTATATACAACAAGGCGAACCCTCAAAATGGCCGTAAAGCACCGCTTTGCACCTACATCACCACTCTTCTTTGTTTTTTCTCCCTTCCTTTTGCTCAAAAAAAAAAAAAAAAATCGAGAAAGAAAACTGGAGAGGGTGCTGCACGCACAACATCTATTGACTAGATAAGGCAAAAAAACAGAGAAGAAAAAAAAAAGGTAGAAGCAACTACAAAAAAAAAAAAAGAGCGGCTTCGTTCAGTTAAGTATGAACCACAATTACAGTGACCTTTAACAACAGCAACAACAACAACAACAAAAAAAAAAGACGCAAAACCAGGAAAGCCAAAAACATGAAAAGAGCATCCCTTGCAACTCGCCGAGGCAAACAACAACAACTTGGAAAAAAAAAATAGATCATACAGTTACAGCGGTTTCATAAAAAAAAAAAAAAATGCACGTGTTAACGTCATACTCTACGTCAGGCTGTCGGAGGTCGACACACTAGGCACGTTGTCGCTGTGGCTCCTCCTCTTGTGCTGATACGCGTCAATCTCGTCCAGCAGCCGATGCGTCTCGCTGTGCTGCTGTGACAGCTCATTCGCCGAATGCCCTAGTGCTTCCTGCAGGTGTGCAATCACCATCTCCGCATCCGCCAACTGCACCGAGAGGTCTAAGTTCTGTGCCACCAGGCGGTCAATCGCGTCTTGGCGGTTTACCTCCTCCTCTTCCTGGCTTGTGTTTGTCGACGGCGCAGCCGCTGCGTCCCTCAACGCACGCTTCTCATCTGATAGGTCAACAGGTGCTTCAACAACCCCAGTATTGCTGTTGCTGTAGCTGTGGTTCTTCCGCTGTTCCGCCTCGAGCTCCGTCTGCAGCGCCTCCACCGTCTCCCCCATTTTCTCCTCCCGCATGTGAGCCTCCTCGAGGGCTGCCGCGGCCTCCTCGTACATGTTGCACGCCTGTTGAACATCTTCTTGGGCGCGGGTCAGATCCAGCTGCAGCTCTCCACGCGCGCGCTTCAGTCGTGAGATCATCGGCTTCAATTGCTCGTGCAGGTAGCGATCCAACGCCTCGTAGTCGTCGCGGAGCTGCTGCTGCTGCTGCTGCGCACTTACGTCGACGTTGTTCAGGTTCGACGAGGTAGCCGTACTTTCCGTTGATGCGGTCGCCACCTTGGCGGGAGCGGCGCTGCCCTTTTTCACGTCACCCGCGTTGACAAGCGCCGTTGCCGCGACTGCTTTCTGCTCCGCCGTGAGACGCTGCAGCAGGCGGTCCTTGTCCAGCTGCAGCTCACCACGCGCGCGCTTCAGGCGGGAGATGAGAGGCTTCAGTTGATCCCGTACGTAGTTCTTCAAGGCTTCGTGGTCGTCACGAAGTTGCTGCACGTCGACGTCGTCGCCTCTGTCGTCACTGTTGCCAGCCTTGTCCTTCGTGTCTGAGAAGGACGACGCTGGCAGCGGCGGTTCAGGACTCTTCGCAACCGCCGCCGCGGCTGGCAGCTTCTGCCGCTCCACCTTCAGTTCCCGCTCCGTATCCTCCAGCTGTTTCTCCAGAGCCGCCAATTGGGCAGTGAGCACGTCGTTCGCTCGCCGCAGTTCGTCGTTTTGCTTCTGAGTCGAAGCATCCAACTTCGCGGCTGCAGCCGTCTGAGGCTGTCCCTGTCTTGATAACACATCAGCGTTGTTCTTCAGCGCTGCAGTTGCCGCCTTCGCTTCCGCCTCCTTCCTTTCCGCCTCCAGGGCGGCGATCCTCTCACGTGCCTCCTGCAGCGCCTGCTGCAGCTGCTGGTCCGATTGCGACGCATTTGATTCACCACCCGGTGCAGCGGCAGCCATCATCATTTCTTGCGCGAGCGGAACCGCGATCAACTCCGTCGTGCGCCCCGACTCGGAGCCGGCCGTCTTGCGTGTCACGCGGTCCAATGCCGGCGGCGCGGTGTCGTCGCAACGCGGCACACCGTGTGAGTCCGAGCTGTCGCCACTCTCCCGCAGGCGCGCCGCTTTCGGCGTCTGCAACTGCTGCTCCTGCGCGTCCCGCAGCTGCTGGCGCGCCAGCTCTAGCTCGCCTTCCTTTCTCTGTAGTTCCTCGTGCGCGGAGCTCAGCTCGTACTCCCTGTCCTCGATCGCGTTCTGCAGCTGTTGGATGGTGCGCTGCTGGTCTTGCAGCTGACTCTGAAGCTTCGCGTTGGCGTCCTTCAGACGTGCCTGCTCCGCCGTCGCCCCCGCTGCGTTTGCCTGGTCCTCTGCGGCAACGACGACGTTGTTGTTATTGTAGCGCGTGTCACTGTTGCTCAAAGGCAGATGACTGTACGGCTGCTGCGGCTCGGGCGACGGTTCCGGCGCGTGTGCCTGCCACTCGCCGTCCTCCCTTTCCAGCGCCTCCGCCAGCGCCTTCTCCGCCCTCACCAGCTGCTCCTGTAGGTCGATGATGGTGGCCTCCGCGGTGTCCGGGGCTGTCTTTGCCGTCGTGTAGGCGTCGGCCAGCATCTTCATGATGCCGGGAAAGCGGTAGTCCCGCATGCGCCGCTCCAGCTCGCTGCTGGGCACCGTCGTCGGGTGCACGACGTCGACCTCTATCGAGAAGTTATCCTCGTTGTGCACGTCTACGCGCTCCAGCTGCGTCGGGGCGACACCGAGGCCGGCGCAGAGGTCTGCCGCCAGCGCAATCTGCAACTCGTACGGCTTCTCATTCATCAGGTAGTCCCAGTCGTCACCCGTAAAGTGACGAGCTAGGGTGGTGCGGGTAATCGCCCCGGTATCCCACTGATCCTCGTGCGGTGTGGAGAGAAGGGCAGAGAACGGTTGCGTGGTGGTGGCGGCAGGACTCGGCGCGGCGCCGTCGTTCAGCGCGTCGTCCGCTGTCACACTCGGCAGCTTCGTTAACTTGTCCTGACGCGTAAACTGGCGCGATGCGTCGGCGGCCGGCGGCTCCTGTGCCGTTGGAAGGTCCGCCGCGTTGATCTCCGGCGACTTCTCCGCGGAGCTGCGGTCCTCCTCCTCCTCTTCCTCCGAGTGCAGTTGCTGCTGCTCTGGTCTGTGGTTTCGGAGAGCCTCGTCCAGCTGCGCGCGCGCTTCGCTGAGTTGCTGATGTGCTTCCTTCAGCTGCCGGCGCAGGTCGTCCATCTCGGCCGTCCAAGCCTCGATGTCCGCGACAGCAACGGAGCCCGTCCGCTGCGCGTCAGTGCGGCGGGCAGACTGCACGGTGCCGGCCGGCACGCCGCGCCCCTCCGCCGCTGCGAGCAGCGGCGCCGCATCCGCACCACCTGCGCCGCTTCCCTCCTCCAACTCCTTCACGCGATCGCGCAGTCGCGCGTTCTCCTGCGCGAGCAGCTGCTGCGTCTCCATCTCGAGCTGCACCTCCAGCCGGTACTTCTCATAGTTCAGCTTCGAGTCCCGCTGCACGCAGTGCATCTCGTGCTCGAGACGCTGCACGTAGTCGCGCATGCGCGCGACTTCTTCGCTCTGCGACGGCGAAGCCGCCGTCCTACCGCCACGCCCGTTCACGTCTTGACCGTTGGATCCGTTGTTGCTGCGGTTCGTGGAGCCGGTCAGCACGGAAAAATCTCCTGTTTCTGCACCACCACCACCACCACCACTACTGCCGCCTGCCACGATCGCCGGCGCAGGTGTTAACCGCGACATGCCAGCTGCCACCGGGACGTCGTCGAAGACGACAGGAACCGTCTCGGCGTTCCAGCACTGCAGCACGCCGTTCGACGCCGCCGTCCACACCTTATAGGCAGTGGTCGGCTGAACTTTCTGCATAGCGAGAATCATGCCCTGGCTAATGCCCCAGTATGGCACGCGGTCTGCCAGGTCCTGAAGCAGCGAACGAGTGGTGATGTCCCACAGTAAAATGTGGCCATGCTTGTCGGCGGACCACACTCGCGACTCAACCACCATCAGGTTCGAAATCGGCGCGGTGTGCCCGCTGCGCAGCACGCTCACACATTCCAGCGTCTGTAGATCCCACACACGCACCGTCATGTCCTCACCACCAGACCAGAGCTGGTTCACGTGTGCCACCACCGTCAGGGAAAGCACCGCACGACGGTGCCCGGTGAAGGTATGTATGTTCGCCGTCCCGCTGTCGGAGCCGGCGGCGGAGAGGTACGGGTCCCATGCACGTATCGTGCTGTCATCGCTGCCGGAGAACAGAACAGCGCCGGTCGGTCCGTCATAGACGGCAAAGCTGCGAACACCGCCGCGGTGGCCGTGCAGTGTGCGCAGCACCTGCGCGGTGCCACCATCGCAGCTCCACTGGCACACCTTCCAGTCGGCACCACCAGTGAAGACGGTGTCGTCGACCAGCGTCATGCAGTTCAGGCCCCCGCCATGCGCCATCATCTCCTGCACCAACTCCAGCGACCGCGCGTCGTAGACGTGCATGTAGCCATCCTGGAAGCCTGCCCAGACCTGCTCTTCCCCTGGTACGTGGAGCAGCGAGATGCAGCAGGTGCCCTCACGACCAGGCAGGGTGCGCAGGGCGGTCCCTTTCGGGAGGGCACGCACGCAGAGCGAGCCGTCAAACTCGCCACTCCACATCACGCGGTCGTTAATCGGAACGAAGCAGCGAACCGCCGCCGTGACGGAGTACACCGGGTTGACATCAGCCACGTACACCATGTCATCCGCCGGAGCCCCGGCACAGGAGGCACGGGGCGACGAGGTGCCCGGTGACACGACGGCCAGTGCTAAGCTGTTACCGTTCGCGTTCGGTCGCGACGGGGTGACCGAGCTGCGTCGCCGCGTGACGGGGGAGGAGCTGTTGCGCTTGTAGAGTTGCTGGTGGGAGGGCGACTCCGCCCGAGGTGTGGAACGGAACTGCATGACTCCCTTCTTTTACTCTTCTTTTTTTTTTCTTCTCTCTATACACACACACCCCCCAAAAAAAAAAATAAATAAACAGCAGGGGGAACTCTTCTACGATCACCCAAAAAAGAGGGAGAGTGGTAGAGGAAAGAAGGGGGGGGGAAAAAAAGAAGGGAAAGAAAAAGGTGAGACGTGGCTTAATGTGCAAGTGGATGCACCAGTCGTAGCTTTGGACTCGCTGTGTATGAAAAATGAAACGCAGAACGACAAACTTGCTGCTGGTGACCCGTTTCTTTTTTTTTTTTTTTTAATTATCTTTCAAATCTAAACGTAGTAATACACACACACACACACAGTCCACCAGAAGTCAGCAAGGACGAAAGGCAAACAAACAAACAAATGCGCACAAGAGTGAACGAGTAAGACAACGCAAAAAAAAAAAAAAAATGAAGATAGAAGAAAAAGAAATAGACGTTCAATTTCAACACAGGTTCTTTTACTTGTTTGTAAAAAGGTGTCTTTGTCTATAGCCGCGTTTTTTTTTTCCTCTAAACACCCAAAGGTAGAAACAATAGGGGCGGGAAAAGCTCGGGGGGGGGGGAGGGGGGGGGGGGGGGAGGCGTCCGTGCTCTTGATTGCCTCAACTCACACACGCAGACACGGACACGTTACAAGCCCTCAACAACAACAACAAAAAAAAAAAAAAAAAAACGACAAGCGTGAGACAAATAAGAATGGTTCCAAGGAGGCGAGTTGTAACGACCACGGTCTATTATCTCACGACTTCTCTCGACTTAGTTTGGACACCGTCCAGATGAGAGCAGCAGCAACAACAACAACAAAAAAAAAAAACGTGCCGCAAACGCAGGTGGAAAACGAAGAAAGAAAGGAAAAAAAAAAAGTGAGAGAAGATAAACGCAAAATACAGGGAGAGACAGCAAGGTGAAGAAAAAAAAGCTGTTTTCGAGACATTTATGTTCTTCTGAACAAAGGTTGCACAGCAGTTAGTCCCAGAAGTCTCGACGAAGCAAACCACAATACATAACAATACGCAAAGACTACAGATTGCGGATACGTCGTGTCCGCCTGTGCGCAATGATGTTTCCTCCACTCCGGCTATCACACAGGAATCCAGTCTGCGCTGCAGCAGACGCTCTTACAAGAAACGCCGCTGGTAATGTTTCGTTCAAGTACTGCAGAAATCAGCCAGCACATCTTTTTTTTTTTTTGTTTTTAGTTCCTCTTTTTTCTTGTTTATCACATCTTTTTTTTTTTTGTTGTTGTTGATTGGCTTGGCAGTTTGCGTCAGTAGGTACATCACTTTGATAGTTAAAAAGAAGTCAGTCCATGCGCTCGCAGACACGATAGGGCCGCATGAAATGCGGAACACGTGCAAACAGCATTGTGCGTGGATGACTGCTTCATTCGTGCAACCCCTTTCGATTTCTTGGTTCGAGAAGGAAACAAACGTAAAGCAAGCACGAGAGAGTGATATCAGGAAGAAAACAGAGAAAAAAAAAACTGGCAGTTCACATTCAGCAACAAGGAAAAAAAAAAAAAAAGAAACAAGGTGAGAACGAGAGGTGGAGGAGAAAAAAAAAAAAAACATGGGACAAAAAGATCGAAAACACAAAAAGAAGATGTGTGATACGATAAGAGCACAGACCTCAAAGACGCAAAAACAGAAAGCCCCCTCCCAAATGAGAAAAAAAAAAAACGTTCGCACATATATGTGTATCTGGAAAAAAAAAAAGGGGGTGTGAAAAAAAAAAAAAACAGCATTTAATACATGGTGAATAACCAAGAACTTATTTACAATAAAGGGTCGAAAAAACTGAGAAAGAGAACAACAACAAAAAAAAGAGCATTCGGCCCAAAACTACTTCCTCTCTCTTTCTTTGTAGTTCGCTTATTCGGTAGTTTTTCTTTATTTCGCTCGCCATCGTAAAATGAGCCATGTCGCATAATCTGACCCTTTTTTTTTGAGTTGTTGTACATCTTTTTTCTTTCTTTTTGTACACGAGATTTGTTCGACAGTGGTCAGCATAGCAATATGCACGTGCCTTACGCAGACTACGACTTGACTTTGCTCGACACACATACACACAAAAAAAAAAGACAGTATCAACCACAAAAAAAAAAAAAAAGATCTCTCTCTCTTTTTTTTTTTTTTGATTGGGGGTAGGAAGAACGGGGGTAGAAAAGAGGGAAGGGAGGCAGAAAGAAGAGACCAAAGAGGGTTTATTGAGGAAAAACAAGAACACGGGAAACAGACAGGAAAAGCAAAAATCTCACGTGAATGACAAAAAAAAAAAAAAAGTAGATTATACAAACCGAGGTAAACAAGGGAAAGAAGAGAGAAAAAAAAGAAAAAAGACAAGGGAGGAAGCTCTTGAAAACGCGTTTAAAAGCTACAGGCTCGGCTTGTCACGTTTGCAGTAACACTAAGAAAGTAAAGACGAGAGGTAAAAAAAAAAAAAGATACAGAGAGAGAAAGAAACCGTGAGACTAACTTTTCTCTGCGTTTGATATACAATAAAAAGGTGGCAGAGTTTTTTTTCTTTCTTTCACTGCCCTCTGTTTAAATTACTGCGTGATTGCTGAGGTAGTCCGTGATGTCCTTCGTAATGTCATTCGGCGCCCGGTTCGCATCGATCCGCACCATCACCGGGGCGTAAAAGTCCACGAGTCCGTCCAGCATCTCATGGTAGCGTTGCAGGCGTGGAATCAGCACCTCGCGCGTGTCGTCCTCGCGCTGCTGTAGACGCTCCATCAGTGCCTTATCCTCGGCCGGCGGTGGGCTGTACTTGAGGTGATAGATGTTGCCCGTCACTGGATCCGTGCGGCGGCCCTCGACCCGCTCCACTAAGATGTCCTCTGGCGTCTCCAGCGCGAGGAAAAGGCGAGGGCAGAAGCCGAACGCGTCCAACTGCTCCGCCTGCGCCCGGGTACGGGGGAAGCCGTCCAACAGCCACCCATTCAACACCGCGTCATCCTCCAACAGGCGATTGCGCACCATGCCGACGATAAGGCTGTCGGGGACGAGGTCACCCTTTGCCATGTACTCGTCTGCCACCTTGCCCAGCTGTGTGCCCCGGCTGACCTCATCGCGGAGCAGGTCTCCCGAGGAAACATGCACCGGGCTCTTACCTGTCTTCTTCTTGTAGTAGGCACAGATCTGCTGCGCCTGTGTGCCCTTGCCACTCGCCGGCGGTCCAGCGAGGACCAGCTGCGGCGGGAAGGCCTGGCCGGTGATCTCGTGGATGTGCTTCACCGGATTCTCCGGCTTCTCCGTGAGGATGGAGCGGAGCAGGTACTCCATCAGCTGCGAGATGTGATTGTCCTTGATGTACTTCAGCGAGTCCTCGGAAAGCGTTTCGTGCGAGGTCATGAACGGCGCCGGCTGCTGTTGCGACGACGGCCGCTCGGCCTTGTTGTCAACGTGCGTGGCCATTTGTGGTGACTCAAAAAAAAAAAAAAAACCGCGCAATTTTCAATAGAATCAACCGCTCTTTTTTTTTTTTCTCTCTCAATTAGGTATAAAGATGCTGGTATGTATGTACAAACGGCTGTTACCAACGCACAAGAGAACAACGATAAAAAGAAGCTAGAGAGCGGCGGTTGCCGTGTAAGGCAGAAGGAAATGAAAAAGAGGTGAGAATAATAACAATAATAAAAAGCAATGAAACAGCGACGCAAGTCTCGGGGTCGGCTTTGTTTGTTATTCTGTCTTCTTTTTTTTTTTTTTAATATACAAAACAAAACAGAAACCTTAAAAAAAAAAACCACGTCACGGAAAGACTGACCACCACAGAAACAATAGACTATATAGATAGATAGATATAAAAGATGCTGTAGAAGGAAAGAAAACCACTGAATGTTTGAAAAAGCAAGTAAAAAGCGCAGACCACTCACACTTCGAGTGGAAAAGGAAGAGCAGTACCAAAAAAAAAAAAAAAGGAGGGAAGGCCGAGGAAGGAGAAGGAACGGTCGAGATTCTTCGAATAACAACAAAAAAAAAACTGGGGAATAGCATGTCGCAAAGCCCAAAGCGTTGCTCAGAAAGACGACCTTTTTTTTTTTTGTGTCTATGCCTTTGTAAAGTCGGACGCCTAGACTTGTATATCGCCTTTTGCATAATCGAAGCAAACACTGCAGTCGAGTTGCTCTACACAGTAACGACTGTTTCCGACGGCGTCGCGCTAAAACCGAAGCTTAAAAAAAAAAAAGAAGAAGAAAAAAAAAAAAAGAAGCTGGAGCTTTGGAGAATTTAGGTGATGCTCTGTCAATAAACGCGGAGAAATACACGTTGCATTCAGTGCTTCATATATGTGAAAATTAAAAGATGTGAAGTTCCAAACAAGCAAAAAAAAAAAAAAGGTTGCTGTACATGGGTTAGAAACAAAAGCAGAAAAGGGAAAAGAAAGAACGTGTGCTTTTCTGTCATTCAGGCGTGTATTGCGGTGCTTTTGAACTTCGTCCAGTCAGGAAGGAGCAGCATCCGAGTCGTTGGCCACGCCCATCTGCGCCTTCAGAGCGAGTTCGTCCAATATCTTCGTCGCAGTATTCGTCACTGGGGGCGGCGCTGGTGGGGCAGCTAGCGCTGCGTCCGTGCATGATGCGCTGGTCGACGTGCGGTAGCGGCTCGGGCCCGCCTCGGCGCTACCGCCGTCTTCTGCCGCTCCGTTTCCATCACCGTTATCCTTGTCAGGAACATATTTAGTGTTGCTCTTGTCGTTGATGGCGCCATGCGACACGTCCGCGACTGAAGCAATCGTGGAGGTACCAGGAGAAGGATTTCCGAGCTCCTCTGGGTGTGGCTTATCGCCGAGCTCGTCTCATAGATCGGCTGGCGACTGCTGGAGCCACATTGACTTGACCTACAGATGTGGAGAGTGCAGGCGCCGGCGAAGTGTGCCGCGCGCCAAGCGTACCCGCAGCTTCTTCCTCCGCTACGTCGGGCGCCACTTCGATCGTGCCTTGCCGGCGTTGGCTACGTCGCGCAGGCGAGCCACGCGGCTGCGACGACGACGACGACGTGTGATAGGAGCAGCTTGGACTCTTACGTCACCGCTCTTCCCGTCGGGCGATGGCCGCCGCGATGCAGTCACGCAGGGCTTGTTGCAGACCTATCGGCATGAGCGTGTCCTCCACACCGACGTAATCTATCGCCATGCTCGGCGCTCCCGTTAACTACAGAGCTTGCACGCTGTGTCGCTTCGGCCACCACTTCTTCCGTGGGCGCCGCGACGAGCGGGTCGTAGACCTTCGCAGCAGTGGACAAGACGCTTCCCGGCTTGGCAGGTGAACGGGCTCCCGCGCAGCTCGAAGCGGCGTAGCTGCGGAAAAACCGTCGTCGCTCGCCGTGATCGGCCGACGCACGAGATGCCGAACTGCTTTGCTGTTCAGATTGCTGTAGCTAAGGTCGAGACTGTGCAGGGTGTGCCCGGCACACCATCCAAACAGAAGTGCAGGTGCTTGCAGCCCACGCGGGCCTACCACGTTGGCGCTGAGCGGCAAAACACGCACAACGACTTGGTGTCGTTGGTGGCGGCGAAATAGCGGCGCAGGGCGGAGTTCTTCTTATTATTTTCTTTTTTTTTTTTTTGAGGGGGGCTCACCGCAGCTGTGGCAGCCGTCCTCATAGACGGGTAGCAATGTGGATGTCATATGCGTGTTTTTTATACCTATGGATTAAAAAAAAAAAAAAAGGGAGAGTCTGAAGAACGCTACAGTGATATTATCGCAGGGTAAAGAAGCTGACAACAGCAAAAAAAAAAAAAGAAAGGAAAGAAACAACTATCGGCTTGAGAATGTAGCCGTTCTCTCTCAGTAAGTGGAGGCAGCAAACTGGCAGCGGGAAAAGACCTGAAATACACGGCCCAATATGCGCGCTTGAGCTGCTATCAACACAGACACATACGTGCAACGCTTTCTCTGTTCTCCACAAGGTCACGTGACAATCTCACAGCGCCGCAGCATACACACATATGCCAAGAAGCCCTGCGGCCTCTTCTTCATGTCCGTATGACGCAAAAATACGGTTATGAGTTTTCCGCGATGCCGGACCGTCAACGTGAAGCTGGCGCGTGATCACATAGCAAGAACGAAGACAACAACAACAAAAAAAAAAAACTGAAGACACATCCTCTTCTCTTCTTTTTTGCTGTCTGGCTTCGCTGTCTGCTCTTTTTTTTTTTTTTTTTCAAAAGAGTTCTTTTTTCTCTCCTCCTTCAGGCAGTAGAGGGGGGACAATAATGCTTCTAATTCACACACACATACACACACACATACATACATAAATATAAAAGAACTGGAAAAGTGTATATGCATGGCAGCGAAAGGAGAGAGACGAAAAAAGAAAAGAGTAATAGTAAAAAAAAAAAAAACACACACAGTCACAGAACAGATGAAAGCGTGAATCTCCATTGAAAAAAATAGAGGCGAGGAATAAAAAAAAAAAGCGAATAGAAAACGACAGAGGCGTGCACACAACCAACAGCAGCAACAAGGAAACAGAGTTTTAAAAAAGTCAGCCAAACAAACACCAGTAACACGAAAAGCCAAGGAAAAAAAATCACACACACACACAAGCCCACAACGACAGCACAGATAATTCCTCCCTCTCATCCGTGACACACAAAAAGCAAAGCGTACTTAATCTCGACAAAGCTACATGGCAACTAAACATCGATTGTTTCGTTTTCTTTACAGGACTCGCGGCTCTTCACGCACATGCATATAAAAAAAAAAAGAAAAACAACGAGAGGTTACATCAAGTCAACCGTAGAAAAAAAAAAAAACAGCCACAACAACAAAAGAAAACAGTGCTCTTTTTTTTTTTTTCTCCTTCCGTTTCAGTGGACTGCAGCATCTGCCGCTGCCAGCGCCTCCGCGCGTGCCGCCTTCAACTTGTCCCGCAACCAGTTCATCGTCGCCTTCTCCACCCCCAGCTCTCGTAGCGCCACGTACATGTACGTGGCGAGGCTCGGCCGTGCGGACAGTAGGTGCGCATTAGCGAACGAGCTGGGGCCCTGTGCCGCGTTGGTGTAAATGCTGTCCTTTCCAAGGTCCTCCGTCGTCCCGTGCCCGTTGTTGCCGCCAGCACCCCCTGCTGCACCACTGCCGCTGTTGTTGTTTGCACTGTCGTTGTCGCCAGCCCCTTCGGCCTGCGCACGCTCCTGCGGCTCTAACATCAGCGCGTCGCAGCAGAGGATACGGTTGCGGTCCCACCCACACCGCTCCAGCTCCTCAAGCACCTCAATCACGTTTTCCGACGAGTCTCGCTTCACCGTTAGCTTTGTCGGCACCTTGGGATTAATGACCTTATCCCCCAGGGCGAGGGCCACCGTAAAGAGGCCAATGCCGAGGTCCAGCGGACCTGTCTTGGTGCCGACAATGACGGCGAAGTAGCAGAACCACTTCTCCGTGCCGCCGAGGTCGGCGTGGAAGACGACCTGGTAGGCGTAGTACATCTCCAGCACCTTGCAGAGCAGCTGGTGGGCCCGCTCCCGCCACCGGTTGTCGATGTAGTAGTATCCCAGCGCATGCAGGAAGCGGCAGTTCACAGGCTCCATGGTGCCTTGCGAGGCCATGCAGCCGTCAAAAAACGCGTCGGCCGCCTTCGCCACGATCTCCATTTCCGGCACGCGACCCTCGTACTGCGCGGAGAGGGTTTGCAGAACGCTGTTGTCCGGGTACGACCCGTACGACTTCAGGACCTCGATAATGTACTCCCCCTCCTCGTCGCTGTCCGCGATGTACGGATCACGCGGCGCCGGGCGTTGCATGCGACGGCCTTTGTCAGAATCGTAGTCGCCGCCGCGGCGGCCAGCCGGGCCAGGCGGGGGCTGCAGCGACTCGTCGTTAATCGTGTTTTCGCCTTCCGCCTCCAGCAGGTCGTCGTCCGCGTCGTTTAAGCCGAAGTTGAAGGCGTTGACGGTCTCGAACTTCTTCAGACCACGGTTCTCGGCGTCGTCGCTCAGCTCGGCCGCGCCACCGGTGATGCGACGCGCGTCTTCGGCGATTTGCCCAGGCCGGTACGCGAGAGACGTCGTGAACGGCAACACCAAGTACTTCCGCGGTGTCGTACCACGGCAGTAATGGCGGAGCAAGGCGGACATGATGTAGGTGTCGCCCTGCAACGACGTGCCCTCGACTTCAGCGCGGTGGAGAACCTTCAGCGCCTCCAGCAGCGAGACGGTCGGGTCCTTCTCGATCATGTCCTCGATGCGCTGCGCAAAGTACGAGCGCTCGTCGCGGCGCCGCGAGGCGGCATGCGCCGACGACACACTCGCCGCAGCCCCGCCAGCTGCACCAACCGCCGCCGTGGCAGAAGTGTTATTGCTGCTGTTTACTGCCGTGCCACTGACCACGCTCACCACAGGGGAACGCGGAGGAGGTGATGGCGAGGGGGTCTGCGACACGCTGTTCGACGCACCTCCTGCAGCAGCAGCAGCAGCGGCAGCAGCGGCGGCGGCATCGGTGTTCGCTTTGTTTTTCAGCACCGTGGTGAAGTGCAGCTTTGCGTACTCCATGCGGGACTGCTTGCACAGGATCCGTAGCGTCGACGCTTCAGGGGCGATGCCGTAGTCCAGCATCAGATCATACGCGTCCAGCACTGCGTTTGAGTCTGTCAAGTTATTAAAGAGCATCGCAAAGGGTCGCGCAGAGAGAGGGATGATGCCGACAGACGTCACTTGCTTGAAGACGTCTGCCGCTGCAATGCCCTTCATGAAACGCACGTAGATGTGCTCCAGCAGCTCAGCGGCAGCAATCGAGAGCGGAATCGATCGCTGCCGCATGTACTCCACCAACGTGGCTAACGTGTCCACGTCGCTTGGGGGGTGCTTCAGTAGCGCGGCGCAGACGACGTACTGCGCCGACACCTCGGTGGGGTCCACCACCGTCACGTCCAGCAAGTGAATCGCATCCGTCGTTTCCAGCAGCAGCGAGCGCAGGTAATCGGAGCAGCGCTCGAATAGTCGCTCAAAGTCATTCACGATCTCTTCATGGTGCTCCTGCTCGTCGGGCATCAGCCGCATCGCCGCCAACAGCGCCTGCCCCCACGCTTCCTCTACCCGGCGCTCCAGCTCAAAAAGGTGGTAGGCGTTCGCCGTCACGTTCGAGGGGCGCGGCAGGGCGTAGTTACCCTCTAACCCGATCATCCGCCCCTGCGGCGTGGTCAGCCGCCAATGCAAGAAGTCGGGGTCTAGCACGTTCAGCGAACTGCCCAGCGTGTCGAGGACGCGCGTCTCCTCGCGGCAGTCGAGCGCGCGCGCCGCCAGCTCCTCCACTGCTGAGGCGGCCATCAGCATGTCGAACTGCTGTAACACAGTGGTGAACTCCCCTTTACGAAATGGGCTGTTAATGTCGCCAGCGAGCCGCTGCACCTCCTTACCTAGCGCGACAACGCTCGCGTCGGCCGGCTCCTCCTCCTCTTGGTACTTGTAAGCCATGGTTGGTGTGTGTGTGTGTGTGATTGTGGCTGTGCTGCAAGCTCCCGTTTCACCGCCTCGTGCTTCTCCCTTGTCTTGATTTGTTGTTGCTTGCTTGTTTGCTTGCCCTGTCGACGTTGCTTCAGTGTTCACACTCGCACTGGCGCTGACAGAAAAGTACTATAGACACGCACAGACAGATAAGCCCGGATCACAAAAACACGCGCAGCGTGTAACTCCGTGTCTGCCCTTGTCTGAGTAAAGGAAAAAAAAAGTAAATAACCCAACGTAGAAAAGAAAATAAGAGCGTACAACTCAAATTAACTGCGAAGTTCTGCACACCTGCTCAACACTGCCGCTGTCTTGCCGATTCTCTCTCGACAGGGTTGTATAGCACGCAAGATCGAGCCTTTCTGTTCTCTTTCTGTTACCTTTGTTTCTGTTTGTGCTCCGCTACACCTCGCTCTTTTTTTTTTTTTTTTTCTCCCAGAGCAAACCTCGCCGCTGGGATGCGTACCCTAAGCAAAAGGCCTGCAAAAAAAGAAGAATAAATAAAAGACACCACTAACGCGTCGAGCAAAATGGGAGAAAAAAAAATTGAGAAGAAGAGCGCGAATAGCAACAACAACAAAAAAAAAAAAAAAACAGAAAAAGGCTCGTCTGGAAAGCAAGTAAATGACAAAAAAAAAAAAAGAGAGAGAGACAGAGAGAATGAGAACGTAGCGAAAGGAGGTAACTAGTCAAATAATGTCCGAGAAAGCGGCGTACGTGCTTGCACGACTGTGCAGCTCCCCCTTTCGCAGGCTTTGTTTCTTTTGCTTTTCTTTTTTTTTTTTTTACTGGATCGCGTGTTTGCTGGTGTGTGCGTGAGCGTGAGTGAGTGAGTGAGTGAGTGGGTGTGTGTGCAATTATGTCGGTTGAAAGATGTAAATAATAATAACAACAAGAAGTGCAATGAAGTCAATGAAACAAGCGTTTTTTTTTTTCTCTTTATTTTGTTTTCTATATTTAATAGGTTTGCATGTGAAATAAATAAAAAAAAAAAAGAAGAAGAAGATAGTTGTTTGTGTAAATCCCTAGGAGTGTGTGTGTGTGTTTTTTTTTTGTTCGTAGGAATTAAAAGGGCAAAAAAAAAAAAAAACCAGAAAGAAAGAGAGAGAGAGAGAAAAAAAAAAAAGGAGTTGGAAGGCACTGCATTTGCTTCCATCGTGTGCTTCGACTACTCTCTCTCTCTGTGTTTTTTTTTTTTTTCTTTCCTTTCTTTTTTCCCCCTTCATTTTATTCGTGCAGTGCTTTGAGACAGTTTCACGGTCTATCTGTTTAACAGTGCTGCGCTGCTGTCGTCCTTTTTATGGCTTGAGAAAAAAAAAAAAAAGCCGGCTTGTCTAGATCGGCCACGCCTAAAAAAAAAAAAAACAGCAACAACGCACACACACAAAAAAAAAAAAGGACAGATTTCATACATCTGAGGCAAAAAAAAAAAAAAATGGAGAATAAAAAGGAAGGCTCGCTCGTAAAAATGACAGAGGAAGCATAAGCGAGTCGGACTGGCTAGATGTGTGTATGTGTGTGTCGAAGGACACACAGCAACATTGCTTTTGGCTACATAAGCTGACTTGAGTGGAATGAACGTGAAAAGGAAAAAAGTGCATTATGCGTTTGTTTGTGTCTCTCTCTCTGTGTGTGTTCATCTGCCCATTCCACCGTCCGAGTCATAGCCGCGACCGCCGCTGTACGGATTCAAAGAGTTCAGCAAATCACCAAACGTGCTCTCGTCGCTGCCACTCTCCTCTTCACCCTTCTGCCCCTCCTCTGCACGAGCGTCATCCCCATCAGCAGTGCGGCACCGTTGCAAGCCCCACGCCGTCTGCCGGGGAGGACTGGACAACGCGCCCACCGTCATCCCTCTCGCATAACTCCTGCTATTACAGCCTTCCGCGGCGTTGACCCGTGCCGATTGCCCAAGCAACTCCCCGTCCAGGGCAGCTTGTGTGCGGTAGCGCATGTACCGCAGACAGACGCTGTTCACACACAGCAACTCCTGCGCTACTGTGTCCTTCGTCTTTCCTGCAGCGCTGCCGGACGACGACGACGACGACGATGATGCGGACAATGCGAAGAACGTGGATGCCGCCCGTGGCACGGCCGCCTCACCGATGTACACCACGCCGAGGCAGCCGCCGCAGTGCCGACAGTGTGCGATGAGCTGCACGCCTCTGCTCGTGGACTGCAGAAAGGCGTCCGCCTCACTCCCACGCCCAATGGGTGCATCTCCGCCACCGACGCTTCCGCGAGCGTTGGCTGCGGTGCGGGGCGCAAGAGGGCAACGCTTTGTGCGGAGGTTGTTCCCGTCTACGGCGGTGGTGCGCACGTGCACGTCAACGCCTTTTAAATTGAGCCGATGGAAGACAGCGATGCCGCGAAGGGCCGGTGCTGCGGGCACGACTTGGAACGCCGGGCTGCAGATCGGTGTGGCACATCGCACACACGCGTAGAAGCCGCTGCGACGCTTCTCGCCGTCGCGGTGCTGCAGGGCGGAGAGCAGCGCATCGCTGTCCGCAGCAGGACTGGGCTTCGCATTCGGCGGGGCTGCTGCTGCTGCTGCCGGCAGAGGCAGCAACTCCGCCGGATCTGGGTAAGCCTGCGTCCAGAGGAAGGTGGTGTAGGGTGGCTCTAGTAAGACCTCGCCGTGCAGCAACGACCACACCAGCGGAGGCAGCTCCGCCTCCGTGCGCCACTTCTCCTCCTTTCGGTAAAACGCCTCCTCCATATCGTGCGGGGCCAGCGGCAACTCTATTTCCTCTACTCGCACGTTCACCTGCGTCGGCTCCGCGGCGGCCTTGGCAGTGACTTCCACCATCGCGGTCCCTGCCGTGCTCTGTCGCTGTGGTGCGCTGCCGTTGCCCGCGGCAGCGGTGCTGGCGGGCTCGGCAGCATCTGTCGTAACACACATTGTACGCGCCAGCGGTGGGTCTGCTACAGCTACGACTGAGGTTGCTCTTGAGGCTGCGGTGCTGCCTCGTTTGACCGCTCGGGCAGACGTGCGGGACAGCACCGGCGCACGTGGCTTCTGTCGAGCAGCACGCGCCGAGGCCACACTCCTACTCGACGCGGCTGGGCTCTTCGCCGTGGCAGACAGCGTGGAAGAGGCGGAGGTTGCACCGCGGTGTGGATGATTGCTTGGTGTAACATTGTCGTCTAACCCCCGCTGCGGGCTTGGCCGTCGCGTGCTCTGCGACGTCGACGTACATGGGCCTCCCGTGCGAGGCGTCGACGAAGCGGTGACAGGGGAACTTCCATTTGTACTTTCCCGAGTACATGAGCTGCTTGAGTTGCTCGCACGCTGACTGTGCACTGAGTCAACCGCCGTCGCGGGGCCTGAGCGTCTGCCGCTCATCACAGGTGGAGAGGTGGAGGCGAACACTGCGGACGAGGCACCGCCGTCGCCTCTTGACGAGTCACTTGGCGACACGGGTGGCAAATACCGACGGCCATTTCTATTCGTGTGAAGGCCAGCACGCGTGGACGTCGGCGGTGTGCTGCCCAAGGCGGCGCGGGTTTTGCTGCTGCTGCTGCTGCTGCTGCGCGGTTGCGACGTTGACAATGACACTGCGGAGGAGGAGATTGTGGACGTGGTGGTGGTAGGCGGGGCCGTACGCGTCAAGTCAGTGCGTGTGCCGTCTGCGGAGGTGTTGGCCGCTGTACCGCGGAGGCGGCCACGCAGCCCGGGAGGCAGAGGGGCGAGACGCTTCCCAGCCGCGAGGTTGCGCTTCGGCTCCCGCTCTTCGCGCGCGTGAACAGACAGCACAAGGCGATAGGCCGACATCCTGTGCAGGCTGTGTGTTGATGAGTGAAGGGTGTGTGACACGACGGCACACACCTCCTTTTGCGTCTATGAGTGCGTGTAAAAAGCGGCTCAGCAAGCAAAGGTAGCAGCGTCAGCAAATGAGCGGATTGAAAGCTGGCACAAGTGCTGAATCGACAGCGGCTTTGCCCGCGAACGACTCGTTCCGAGGCTTTTTTTTTTTAAATGCTGTGCAAACAAACAAATAAAAACGGCGACGACACAGCTGCTAACTGGGGTAGAAGAAAAAAAAAAAAGAGGGTTGGTGCGAGGGGGGGGGGAGGGGTGGGGGAGACAACTCCAGAATAACAACAAAAAGAGGGGCACAAGAAGGAAAGACGGTGGAAGAAAGAAGGAAAGAACATGGTGTACCACACTTTCTCACCCTTCACTTTCAACAAGGCTCATCATCACTCGTCCACTCAAACGGTCTGTTTAACGTTCGAAGCCTCTTAAATCTCATTTCGCAAAAACTTGCGCTTTTTTTTTTTAAGGGGCTGTTTAGGTGTTTTTTTTTTTAATAATGTCGATATTGTTGGTGAAAAAAGAAAAAGAGAAACAAACAAACAAAAAAAAAAAGAGCATAGAAAGATGCGTGGAGGTAAATCGAGAGAGAAAAAAAAAGTTGTTTTGAGAGCGTTGCCTGCTTTTTCGACTTCGCACTCTCAAAAACGAATCACTCACCCACAAACATCGGTAGAGAGACCACTACAATAAAACAACAACAAAAAAAAAAAAGAGGCCCAATGACAGGAAGCATGTAGAGACTATTTGATCCTTGCTCAGACAACAAAAACGGAAAAACAAACACACAAAACAACGTAAAATGCGGCTACTCATGCTTCCACCACACACACACACGTGATGTGATAACTTCTTCAGCAACGGTAGGCAAGAAAAAAAGTAGTGGGTTAAAAAGCAAGAACTTTTTAGAGAAGTAAGAACAAAAAGAAACAGTAGACACTGGAGTTTTCCACCCACTGATGCAGAATATAGCAGAGAGAAGGATAAGAGGGTAGGCGCTTCGAAACGAGGAAGCCAAACACGTTAAGAAGACTACGAAGGCCTACTTGTATTCGTCGGCGCCTTCTTTCGACCCATGAAAAAGGTGAAGTAGATGAGCAGCAGCATGAAGACTCCCACGCCGCAAATCATCACCCGGCCCTTCATCGAGTTCCACCACATCTGATTTCGCAGATCCCGGCTGTTCCGCTGAAAGCCCTCCGCCTGAAACTGCAGGTCGTCCGTCGCCTGCACAATGTCGTCGATGCGCTGCCCGCGCTGAATGGCCCGCTCCACGTTGTCCAGTGCCATGTTCTTCACTTCATCCACCGCGAGCTTCACTTTCTTGATCTTGTTCTCGCCAGCGTCGCCAGGGGCCCCGCTGCTCTGCTTCACGAGCAGGTCCCGGGCTGGCCGAGCAAAGACATCCACCAGCTTCGGACTTAGCTTCACGGGAGGCTCGACGAACATCTTCTTAAAGAGCGCCGCGAGTTCGTCCAGCGCGGCGTGACCCTCGCGCCGACTCAGCGACCGGGCGCCGATCACGCCGTAGCCAAGCGCGTCATCCGTCATGATGTGGTAGGACAGCGACACCTCCTGCGTCGGATCGCGGTCTGCCGTCACGTTGAGGAACGCAGAGGTGCGAAAGTGGGGGGCGCTGCAGCGGCTGACGAGGTCCGCCCAGGCGGTGTTGGGGATAGTGAAGCCGTCGGTGGGCACGCCGGGCGTCTTGCTGAGCATCACGCGGTCCACCAGACGCACAACCACGGCACCGTAGATGGCGTGTGACTCCTCGCCTGCAGCGACGGTGGGACTGGACATGGTCTACAAATAAATAAACAACAAATAAATGTATATATATATAATTGTATTTACTTATACTGTTTTTTTTTTTGTTGTGTTTATGTGTGCTTGCCTGTCTATACAAGAGAGACACAAAAGCAGAGCCGAAAAACCCTTCTGTTGGTATAACCTGAGTTGTAGTTGAGGTTGTTTTGGGGGAAGAAAGAAAAAAAAAAAAAAACAGCGGAGAAGATGAGCTCGAAGAATGGTGAATTGCTCAATGAAAAGTAGCTTCCTGCACCCTTACAATGGTGTTCTAGCACTTCTGCAATAATAACAATAATAAAGCCCTCTGTTCACGCCGTAAAGTACTGTCTACATACGCTACGATCGCGGTCCAACTTTTTAAAAAATGAAAATGGAGATTATTCAGTTGTGCCTCATCTAGAAATAACAAAGTTCGTGGACCAAAAAAAAAAAAAACAGGAGGTCAACGGCTTTGTTAATTGCTAGAAGCAGGCAAGTAACCAAAAATAAGAACATTTAGCACACACAAAAAAAAAAAGCACCATTAGCTCAGTCGGAAAAAAAAGAAGGAAAAAAAAAAACACACACAGCTCATTTGTTGTTGTTTTTCTATCATAATAATTCATTTCCGCTCTTTTCTTTTCTGGTGTAGCATCTTTTTTTTTTTTTTCTTCTCTCTCTCTCTTTCTTTTTTGGTTTACTTGATTATTCTCATTTTGTTTGTCTGTTTTTGTACATGATAGAGTAGGCAGTACTCCAAAGGAAGCAAAAATAAAAAAAAAATGAAAATAAAGGCCGCATCACCTTGACAGGGGAAAAAACAAGGGTAGTGTGCTGCTGCTGTGCGCTGGATGTCCTCGCTACCTTCAGCTTTTTGTTTTTTTTCCTTCTCCACACTGCTATCGCCAACTTGCAAGGTGAAAAATGGGTGTTTTTTTTTTTTGTCTCTCAAGGATGCGATGCGCTGGCCACGCTCTCTTCCCAAAATGCCGACTCATCCGCCAGACGCCTTTCCTCCAGTGAAACTCCGCTCAGCCAGGAGTAAAAGTTGCGCACGACGATCTTCGCCTCCAGCGTAGACATTCGGGGATACAATCGACGCGACAGATTTAGGTGCCGACGGGCAAGCAGGCGCTGATGCTGCTTCAATGTCGCCGTCTGCGTAGCGCCTGAGGTGCGCGCACGCGACTCCGAGGAGGGAGAAGCAGCCGCAATATAGACAGCAGCTGCAGCAGCCCTAATGGTGGCCGCCATTAGGTTTGGCGCCTCAACCGCGGCGGATGCTTCTTCGAGTGTTGGAAGAGTTGTCGTCGTGGTCGCAGCAGCAGTCGCACCTTCGTCGACCAGCAGAACCGCTGGGACTGCTTCGTGAGACGCGGAAGCAGAAGGCATCGTTTCAGTGAAAATGAAAAAAAGAAAAAAAAGAAGCCAAACGAATTAAAAACTAACACCCTTTTTCTTGTTCTTTTCTTTCTTAGAGACAACTGTACAACCGGATAAAACAGAAGAAAAGGAGTGTTCTTTTTGTCTTTTTCTCGTGTGTATGTGCTGATTTGAGCTTTTTTTTTTTCTTTAGAAATTTAAAAAAAAAGGGAACTTTAAAATAAGCTCAGCTGAATTTGAAAAAAAAAAAAAAAAGCGTTCCTTAGTTTCCTCTACTCGAGTAAATAAAACTGTGCAGAAAGCAGAAAACAAAAATACACAAAAACGATCCACGCAGTTTCGTATGTCGGCGAAGCAAAAAAAAAAAAAAAGAAGCAGAAAAGGCAAAAAGCAAGAAGAGTCGCGAGTCGGCCCTGACTGAATACTGCGAGGAAGGCTGTATTGCTGTTTCCAGCAGGGCAAGAAAGCGAGAAAAAAAGAGGGGGAAGAGAAGGGCAGGAAGACTTAATATACAAAAAAAAAAAAAGAAGAGGGAAGAATGAGCCGGAGCGGAGCAGCTGCGGAAAAGATCAATATGGTAAAACAAATACAATTACTTATGTACAGCTTTTTATAAGCACCTCAGCTGATAAACACAAGAAGAAAATCAGAAGAAAATAAAATGCTCAGAAGCTGGTGGTGTGCTGGCGCTGGAAGGCGAATAATAACAATGATAGCACAATAAGATGAAATGTCGTGTATTGAAAGGCAATTGGACAAATATATGTGCGAGCAACAGCAACAATAACCACGAAAAAAAAAAAAAAGAGCAGCTCTCCACTTGACACAGCGGCTATAGTCCACTCAAATAAGACACAATAAACGGAGTAGTTTAAATAGTAGAAATACGGGGAAAGAGACTATAGAAAAGATACGCACGACTCTTCCGTACTCAAAGCACTAAAGAAAAAAAAAAGCACGCGTAAAGAGGAAAGAACGACAAAAAAAAAAAAAAACAGAAGATGTGATTTCCGCCCGCAATGGCCACACTGGAAGCGAAACAGGTCTTGATTGCTCACGTACGCCTCTTTGCTGCGTCAACTTCACAGCGAGATGCGAGAGAAACAACGAGGCTGAAAACAGAGAGAGAAAGTAATCCTCAGCCTTTTTTTTTTTGGTTTGTTTGTTTCCCTTTACCGTTTGTGAATCTTAGCGGTGCTTTTGTTTTTGCTTATAGTGTAAACAAAAACTATGCACCTGCGCTCTCTTTATCTACACTTTTAGAAAAACTCCTATTGACGGCTTAATTAGAAGAAAGGAAAAAGAGAAAGAGAAACAAGACCAAGAGGCGCGAAATGAAAGGCACAGACGCAAAGTGTGCGAGGGTGTAAAGCTATAATGGGCTTCCAATGCTGTTGCTGCTGTGTGCTTATGTATGTGTGAGAGCCAATTTAAGGGTGAAGTAGCAAGCGCTGACTTTTCCCCTGCACCATTGCAGTAAAAGAGCTCCTTTGGCATACACAACTACATTCTTTTCTTTTTTCTTCTCTTCTTCATACAGCATTTACAGAATACACCCGTCCAGCTTACGCCCATTTTCAGGGATTCGTTGGTTATCTGGCGTCAGTTCTTTCTAGCTACGAGTTCCTCTTGTTAAGAAAAGTAAAAGACATTATATATATATATATATATATATATATATATATATATATCTTTTATTTATTTATGTTTGGTAACATGTGTATGCATGAACAACAAGGGCAGCAAATCAGAGCCGAATGAAGAAAAAAAAAAAAAAAGGCAACACGCACGTCCCCTCCCCCCTCTCCGCACAAACAACTGGAAAGACGAGCAGCATTCCCAAAACGGACATTCAATATATATCCTCTTATGCTCACCAAAGGTCTCACGACAACTTGTGCCTACTTGTTTTTTTTTTTCTCTCTCTCTTCTCTTTCCTTTTTCTAGAACTACTGCTGCCCCAGTAAAGCACACCGAAACTACAAGAATAGTTGTAAAAAAAAAATCTGTAAAGGAGAGCATTAGAGGTGGTAAAACGCTCGAGGCTTTTTTTTTTTAAATCAAAGCTGTTTTTTTTTTTTTAATAATAATAACAACAATGAGAGAGAATAGCCGCAGTGATGTGAGTAGGTGCTTTTTTTTTTGGCGTCTTTTTTTTCTTCTTTTACGTGGTCATCGCAGCAATGCGGCTGAGTTCTTGCAGCATCGCTACCAGCGCCGCATCCTCAGCTGAAACATCGTTTGCTGCCGCTGCCTCCTGCACCAGCTGCATTACCTCCGCCTCCACTGTCAAACCGCCTTGGCGGCACATCGCCGCCGTCAGCTGGGCTTGCACCACCTCCGCCTTCTCCTGCTTCGCCAGTGTCTCGTTGTACTGATGTCGACGCTGCTGGCGCAGCTTGTCCAGGGCGGCCTCCTTGTTGCTCAACGCGCTGCGCGAGTCTTGCGCCTCTGCCGTGAAGGCTGGCACGCCGTCGATGCTCAGCTTCGCATACACCTGCGTCTCGGTGACATTCGTGGCCTGCCCGCCTGGGCCGCTCGCCCGCGCCGTTTCATATTGCACGACGCTGCGCTTTGCGTTGTCAACAAGTGCAGACGAGACGTAAGGGCAGGCAGTCGTTACTGTGAACCCAGCGGCACCCAACTTCGTGCCACTGCCGTGGTCGTTGGTGCTTGCCTGGCGTGCCTGACTAGCAGTCGCGAGGCGGAGAGCAAATGCGTACCCATAAGGTCCAGGCTGCTCCGTCAGCGGCCCCGCATCCGCACCGACAACGACGTGCACCTTGTTTGTTTCGCCAGGAATGGCCTCCACATTAAAGCCTACACTCGTGAAAGCAGCGCGCAGTGCAGAAAGGTCGCCCGTAAAGGACACGACCGCGTCGTAGTTCGCGTGCGGGACGCGCGTCGTCACATACCGCCGCACCACCGCCACGTACGCCTTCGCTGCAGCGCCGTGTTCGTGTGCAGCGGTGCGCCACGCCTCTTGTTGCCGCTGCATGTAGCTGCTCTGCAGGTTCGCGAAGGCCTGCTCCGCCGCCTCCTGCCCCGCCTCACTGATGACCGACTCACCCCCGCTGTAGGCAGCACCCGTGGCGGACGTCGGCGAACCAGCAGCAGCAGCAGCAGCGTTGCTCTCGTCCGCGCGGATGGCGACGCAGTGGCGGCTGACGTCGCTGCACGCCAGCGAGAATTGCAGCAGCGGGTCACGACGACGCATGCGGTCCACCTTCCGCTGCAGCGACCGCAGCGCGTCCTCGCTGGCCTGATACTGCTGCTTCAGGGCGGCGTAGGAGGCGGTGCCCGGTGCCGCGCTGGCCTGCGCCGCCGACTTCAGCTGCTCCACCTCCTGCTTCAGCTGTTTGTTTGTCTGCGAGAGCTGCTTCACTGCCTTGCTGCTGTCCCGAAGTTCCATGTTCTCGGAGGTGAGCAGCATCACCTCCTGTTCGGCTTTGGCCAGCTTGCTGCGCACGTTCGCCTCACGTGCGACGAGGTCGCGGTGTTCCTCGCGCAGCCCATCCAGCGCGGTCTGCGCGGTGTGGTACTTCCCCCGGTACTCGTTTTTGCGGCTGCGGATCGAGCGAAGCTCCTCGAAGAGGGCCTCGATCTCTGGCCCAAGGTTCACCTTCTTCAGCTCATCCAACGACGGGCCGGAGCGGGATTTGCTACTGGCAGATCCCGTCGCAGCATCATGGAACAGATCGCGCCGTGCGTTCGGACTTGCCGTCGATTGGCTGGCGCTGGTGTTGCTGCCGCCTGAAGAGGGGGCCGCGCCACTCTGCATCTTCAGCATCTGCTCCATCATGGCCATATTTTTCTGCGCCAGTTTGCCCATCCCCGGCACTTTACTCAGCATCCTCTGCATATCCATCGCTTGTTTCAGCAGCTGCTCCTGCTTCTCCTTAGGCTGGCTGTTGAAGAGCTGCTGAAGGGTCTGCATCTGCTGTGCGTTGAAGCCAGGTGGGAAGCCGGACGGCGTGTTCGCGTCGCCGGCCTTGCTGCTGCTGTTGCTGCTACTTGCATTGCTGTTGTTGTTGTTGCTAGTACTACCATCGTTGCTACTACTCGTCACGGCACCAAGCTGCTTCTTGAGGTTGTCAAAGAAACTCCGCGTGGGTCCGCCGAGGGCGATAATCGCCGCGCGTGGGTGGATGGCAGCGCGGCGGCGGAGCATACCTTTTCTGTTGTTGCTCTGTTTTTTCTTATTAATAATAATCACTATCACAAGGCTCTGAAAAGACAAAAAAAAAAAAAAGAGGAAAACAGCACGTTTAAATCAAAGAAATGTGAAGAAAAGCTATGAACTAGAGGGGGGGGGGGGGGGAAAAGCAGCGGAATTGCGTTGTTGTAATCGCACCTTTAAAGAGCCTCACTTCCGTCTCCTCAACAATATGTGTGTCTAAGTGGACGAAGTGACAGCAAGCGAGATATGATCCGCGCAAACCGATGCACGTTCTCAGCTTTGAAAAAAAAAAAAAAGAAAAGAGAGAAAAAAAAAAAGAAAAGAGAGTTTAGGGAACCAATAAATGAGTGAGGCAAAGCTCAGCACGACTCCCTAGAGTCGAAAACAAAAAAAAAAAAATAAGAGCATTACTGCTTAGAATTGCAAAGTAACACAAAGCACAGATCCCTTTTTCAACCAAAAACGGTGGTTTCTTCTACACGTGGAATAAAGGCAAGGCACATGAAAAAAAAAAAAAAGAGAGAGAGAAATCTGTAAACAAGCCGCAAAGGCAAAACGGCTGCACCAATAACCACAGCGCCCTTAACATACAAAAAAAAAAAAGAGCTAACGGCAGAACATCCAAGTTAAACACACTCACAATCGCGCACGCGAAAGAGAGAGGCTGTTGTGTCATCATAACCCTTTAGCCTTGGCAACAGCGTGCAGACAAGCAGAGGAGTGTCCTATTCACTGTGCAAGACGTATTCCGCTGTAACTGCACAGGCTTCCACAAACTTCCCGTCTCTTCCTTGCTCTCCCTCTCTGATGACGACGCTACACCGACGGTTGCGTCGTCGGTGTGGCGGCGTCGGCCGCCGCCGCACCCGTGCTCGACAGGTCCTTCAGCAAGCCCCACTCTTTCTTTGCCTCCGCCAGTGTTTTAGGGTAGCGTGACGGGTCGTCGCGATGCTCTGTCCAGCTCGCTAGCCCTTCCGCGCTCTGACCCACGTACCGCGGGTCCAGCCCGACGTCGTCACCCTCCATGCACCACACCGCCTCCGCCATAAGACGCCAGCAACTTGTCTGATTTGTCAAAAACGACTGCATCGTGTACACCGTCGTCAGCAGCAGATCGCCCGCCTCGAAAGCGGAGGAGACGAAAGGGTTCACATCCACCACAATCGACGCACCCGTCACCTCATCACGGCCGGCCACCTTGCCCAACGGCGCCAGCTCCGCCGGATCCTCGGTGTAGCAACCGTCCCCGCGGATACTGTCGCTCTCCACCTCCCACTGCCCATACGTCTTACGCAGCGCGGCGTACGTGTCCTGGCTGTTGCTGCTGCGCACCACCAGCGGCGTGCCCATGTGCAATGGTGTGTCGTGCAGTGGCACCAGCGCGACGAGGGCCAGCTTTGTGCCGCGGTTCATGAAAACACTCGGCATGCGGAAGCCAAAAGACTCTCCCGGAGCACCGAGGTGCAGGGTCTGCAGCGTCGTCGGTGTCACGGCGCCTCCAAACACCTGTCGCACCGTCGCCATCACACTCGTGCCACTCACCGCGTTACGGATAGCGTCGGTGCACTGAATCTGAGGCGGGGGCAGCTCGCCAGGGGCGGAAGGGTAGGGAACGCCCATCGCGAATCCGTTCAGTGCGGCCTGCTTTACCCGGTCCTCGTCGAGTGTCCACCTGCAGACCCGCATTTGATTTGCGAGGTCGTCGAGGGCGGCACTCACCACCTCACGCGGCACTGTGTTTTTGAAGTAAAGGTAGCCGTCCTGGTCTAGGCGGTAACGCAGCTTCGGCGGGTCGTAGAAGATGTCGTTGGATGGCAGGAGAGGCAGCAGCTCTGTGCCAAGGGTGAGGCGACCCGTGCCAACTGGGTACCGCAGTTTGCCATGAAGGAGAAGGCGTGCACACCGCATCGTGAATAAGCACACACACACAAAAAAAAAAAAAAAGAACAGCAACTGCGGCTACCCTGTGTGACGCCACCGTTCTAAAAAAAAAAAAAAGAGAAAGAAAGAAAAAAAAAAAAGAGCCCGTTCTGGGCTTCTGTACAAGGTGCGGCAAAGCAGATGAACCCTCCCGCTCTTTTGTTTGTTTTTTGCCAGCAGTGAAGCTGAAAAATGTGCAAGTAATCACGTGTATGTATGTGTGCTGAGATTAAGCGAGAGTGACAGTAGTGAAAGTAGTAAAACCAATTCTACAAATTAAGGCTGTATACCACTTTTCCTTCTTTTTTCGTCAGATGTTAGACCAGCAAAAACACAGAACTGACTGTAGTGGAAAGGCTCTACCTTATTAATAATATGTCGTCATTTGAAACCCTCCCCCTCCAAAAAAAAAAAAACAACCGCTTTTTTCGATTAGGAAGATTTGCCGTTAGCACTTTTTCCTTCATTCTGGTAGCAAAAAAAAAAAAAAAAAACAAGAAGGGGAAAAAAAAGTCAGTGCTCCCTGCTTTCTCTTGTCTTTTCAGATGTCCGCCGATTACGTGCAATCAATGACGGACATAAAACCGCCTCCGTACAGCTGACGGAAGTTCTGCTCGTTTCCTGTCCGAATACCGCAGAGGTCGGACCGCAGCAAGATGGCGATGTCACGCGAGTCGTCGCGCAGCACCACCTGCAGCCCCTCTCGCATCTCCTCCACAAAAAGGTTCAGCAACTTGCGCTCGCGGTCGTATTCCCGCCATTGCCGTCGCACAGCTCCTGCGTTCACCGCGTCCGCGGTCGTGCCAAGACAGTTCACGCACTCGAAGCTGCCCTGCCCGTGCTTCCACGCCATCATCGTAGCAGGGTTTTTCGTTACACAGTCTTTTGCCTCGGCGAGGAGGACGACATGCGCGTCACAGAGAAGCCACAGCGCGAGCAGCAGCACGGCGACAAGAAAGGCACGTGCATGCATGCGTGAGCCGAGCGACTGACGTCGCATTAGCGAAGTGGCTGGCGGCGACATTGAATACGGAAAAAAAAAACTAATAGGTTACACGGCGACTGCTGAGGACCTTGTTTTGTGTTTCTCGTACGAGACTTGAAAAAAGAAAAAAAAAAAGAAGAAGCTCACGAGGAAAGGAAGTAGTGAGGATGAAAAAAATGCTGTTGAGCAGGAAGACAAAAAAAAAAAAAAAAACAGCCGCTACATCAAGGCCTTCATGTCTGCACACGCGTGAAACCAACCAACAAAAAGCACGCTCAAGAAACTGTAATAAAGAACAGAAAGGTGAAGTCTACAACCTGCTTGTGAACTTTGGTGCCTCTAACAACGACAAGGCACTAATTTTGAAAAGAGAACAAAGCGGGGCCCATGGCTTACCGTTCGATGACCGAATACGATCGATGAATGAGAAACACTCATTTTTTACTTTTTTCGCCTTTGTGCCTAAAGCACTAAAAGAACCATACAAAAAAAAATAATAAAGGAACAAAACAAAACAGTGTAAATAAAATGAACAGGGAAAAAAGCGTAGTAACGATATCCCGCGTTCACCAAACAATGGAAAACGCTCTGCTTGCATACACGCTCGGCACTGAACAGGTCTATGTTTACAGGAAAAAAAAATGTGTGTGTGTGTGTGTGTGTGTCTATAAACGTCACATTGGCACTCTTATCTAGTCAAATAAAAGAAAAAAAAGAAAATTGATCTGAAAAGAGAAGATGCTACTCACAGGCTTGCATTACAAAAAAAAAAAAAATGGCATGTCTTACTGTGTATCGTCTGTTGTCACCCCATCGTCGTACGGCGCGTGGAAGTGAACACTTTTGCGTGAACCTCGTGTGCTGTCGTCAGCGCGGCTGGACGGCCGCCCGCACGACGACGCAGAAAGCGGAGAGACACCGTCGGCGGTAGGCCTTGCACCACTGGACGGTGTGCTTGACTGATAAATCCCTGACGACCGCGTGCTGAACCTCTCTGCCCCGAGGCGTGTCGTGTCTGAAGAGTTGGCGGAGGCAGGCGCTTCTCTCGAAGCGCCGGCGGCGCAGCCGACAGTGCCGTTTTCATCTAGTGGCGTCGCCTTCGCATGTTTGTCAGCGTCTCCTCCTGCTTCAGCCTCCAGCTGACGACTACGACGACGCGCACTGCGTTGCTGCTGCTGCTGTGCTGCCGCCTCCGTCAGCTGTGCCGCCATCAAGCGACGGAAACTCCGCGGCATCAGCACGAGTGTCGAGGTCGTGTCGTTCACCTTGCACACCCCGACCAGCTGATGCGCCTCCTCGAACATGTTGTTCCGTAGTGAGATGATGATGAATTGCGCGCCGCGTGTCTGGCGCAGGACGTAGTTCGCGACGACGGAAACATTACGGAAGTCTAGCGCGGCGTCGATCTCGTCCATGACGTAAATCGGGGTGGGCTTGATGTAGTGCAGCGAGAAGATGAGCGCAAGACTGGACAACGTTTTTTCACCACCAGATAAGTTCGAAATCTGTTTCCACGACTTCTTGGGGGGCCGTACGACAAAGTTGATGCCCTCGAACGGGTCGTTCACGTCCACCAACTCTACGTCCGCGTCACCACCGTGCGTCAGCAGCTGATACGTCTCCTTCAGACGCAGCCGTATTTGCTCAAAGACAGTCATGAAGGCGACGCGGCGGGTTTCTTTGAGCGTCTGCAGCTCGCGCTCCGCCTCGTCGGACACTGCCTTCTTTGCCTCGTAGTACGCCTTCGCCTGGCGATGGGCAACGTCGCGCTCGCGCCACAGCGCCACGGCGCGGAAGTCGATCTCGCTGTGCAGCCGACGCGTCTCCTCACTCAGTGCCTTAGCGAGGTGCACCGAGCGGTCGTAGTCGCAGCCTTCTAGCTCAGCCGGCGTGAGACGGAAGGTCGTGCGACGCAGCTCCACGTGTGCGCGCTTTGGGGGACGGTGGCGGCTGTGATCGTGGTGGTGTTGTTCACTGCCGTCGTGATCGTCATTTCCCTCCTCGTCGTGGTTGCTGTGACTGTTGCTGTTGATGTCGCTGTTGCCGTTCTTCGTGCTGCTATGGTGACGATGGTGGCTCCGTTGAGCGCGGCCTCGCTTGCGACTGCCCGTCTGATCCTCCTCGCCGTCTCTGTCCGAGTTGTCATCGCCTGCGTCGTCGTCGTCGTCCTCCTCCTCCTCCTCCTCACTGCTGCTATCACTTCCCGACTCTTTTTCATCCCCGCCTCCCACCTCCTCACCGCCGAGCTGCAACGTCTCCACACCGTACAACTCTGCGTTCTCGCGGATCTTCTCCTCACATCCCTCGATCTTCTGCTGGAACTTCGACAGCTCCTGCAACGCATCCGCGATCTTTGCCGCCTCTGTCTGCCGGTAGCGCTGCTCATCATCCAACTTCTTCTGCGCGTTGAGGGCTGCACCATTGACAAGCGGAATAGCCGCCCTTGCTTCCTCGGCGGTGGCCTGCGCGTGGGCTAGCTGCGCCTCCGCTCCGTTCAACTCCTTCACCAGCGCCTCCAACGCCTCGATGCACGCCTTCACCTTTTCTTTCACGTTGTCCTGCATCTCCGCCTCCAGCTTCTTCAGCTGCGCCTCGTAGTCGGCCATGTCGGCGCGCTTGCGCTCCTGCGTGGCACGATGCTTCTGCCCGAGGCGTCGGCACGCGCGCAGGCTGTTCTCCTCCGCCTCCACTCGCTCTTGCTGCTGTGCGAGCGCGGCGCCAATCTCCTTAAAGCGAGCGCCGCCTGCCTCGTCGACTTGCCTCTCGAGCGCCGTGACGTCTGCGTGATGGGCGATGCGGGACTTCTCCGCCTTTTCCAACGCCGTCTCGCACGCTGCCACGGCTGCCTCACACACGTGTCGCTTCGCCTGCCACTCCTCGGTTGCCTGCACCAACTCTGACTTCAGCGAACTGCGCCGCGCCGCATCGCCGTCCAGCCGCGCCACGAGACCGTTTAGCTCCTGTCGCATCCGTCGCAGTTGCTCGCCTGACACCTGGGACTCCTGCTCGTGTAGCTGATGCAGCCGCACATTCAAGGCGCGCTCCTCTTCCGCGGCCTGGACGAGGTCCTGCTGCAGTCGTTGTAGATCTTCTTTAATCGCCTGCTTGTCTTGTGGTGAGCGAGCCGCTTTCAACTTTGCCCCACGCGGTGCCCCGCCACCACCCGTAATCGCACCGGTTGGCTCCACTAACTCACCCTTCACCGTCACGACACGATGGCGCGGGCCATTGTTATTGTTACTGTTGCTGCTTCCACCGAAGGCGGTCTCACGTGCCTCGGTGAGCGTCCCGACCACCAATGTATCCCGCACGGCCTGGTAGAAGACAGAGCGGAACTTCGGATTGGTCGGCTGGATCAAATCGAAGAGACGACGCGCCTTTGCATTTGGACAAGTGAAGGGAGCCGCCACGCGCGGGCCCATCTCCCGCTCCACCTCGCTCACGACCATCATCGTGGCGCGGCCAATGCTGTGCTGCTTCAGCAGCTCCAGCGCTGCCGTGGCGGTCGCGCGGTCTTCCACGACGTGAAAGCCCCACGCGTTGCTGGCCACCCCGGCTGCAACGTCGTAGACGTCGTCAATGCGGCCCAGCTGGCGGAGGGTACCGTAGTAGCCTTTGAGGGAGCGCTGTGCCAGCAGAAACTCCATCGCCCGGTCGTCCGCCTCGCCATCGCGGTAGGTATTCTTCAGCTCCTGGATCGCATTGTTGATGGCGTACTTGCGTCGCGCGCTCTCGCCAATCTGGTCCTGCAGCCGCAACATCTCCTCCTGCACATCTTTGCGGTCCGCCTCGCGCAGCACTGTCTCGCACTCAGCCACACGCGCCTCGGCGCGCTGCATGGAGGCTTCCAACTCCGTCAACTGCTCCTGCTTTTTGGCGGCTGCGTCGGACAGGCCACGCAGGCGGCTTTGGGCCGTGCGCAGCTGCTCTGTGGCTTCCGTCACGGCCCGCTCATACGGAGCGAACTGCTGCTTCTTTTCCTCCAACAATTGCCTCAGCGGGCGCAGCGTCGGCAGCAGCGTCTCCGACATCTCGTCGTACGCCCTCTGCAACGAGCTCACCGCGGCGGTGGCCTCGTCGTGGTTCTGCTGGTGGATCGCGGACTCCCGCTCAGCGTCCTGCTGATGCAGCAAGGCCCGCTGCAGCTCCTCCTTCGCCTTGCGCAGCTGCTCCACGAGCTTCTTGCGCGCTTTCTCCTCGTGGTCGGCGCCCGACTTCACCTGCTCCAGCTGCGCTTCTGCCGCCTGCTTCCGTGCCCGCACGCCATCGCGCGCCTTCTGCACCTCGGCCAGACTCTTCTTCGCCGCCACGGACGCCTCCTCCGCCTTCGCCTTTGCCGCACAACGCTGCACCACCTCCGCCTCCATGGCGGCGATGCGCGTGTCGATCTCCGTCAGCAGCCGGCGCGGCTCCTCCAGCTTTTCCTCGATGCCGCGCATGCGCAGCTGACACATCACGATTAGCGTCTTCTGCAGCTGATTATCCTTCGTTACGAAGGACAGGGTGGAGTTTTTGGCGTCATCGAGGGCTTCGCGCTCTGCCTTCAGCTTGCGTTCCTTGTCGAGGGCCTCTAGCCGGGCCAGCTGCGCCGTCTCCGCCGCCGTCGTCATGTCTGAGATGCGCTGGACAAACTCGTTCGTGCCGATCAAGTCGTCCAGGTACTCCAGTAAACCCTCCTCACCCTCTTTCTCCGCCTTGGGCTTCATCAGCGCGATCTGCTCCACCTCACCCTGCAGGATTAAGAAGCGGTTGTGCTCGAGGTCGACGCCGTGCGCGATCAGGCATTCGATCACCTCCTTCTGCGTGCTACGGACGCCATCGATGTAGTATTGTGAGACGCCGCTACGGAAGACCTCCCGCTTGATGCGCAGCTCGCTGTTCACCACCTCCTGCCGTTGATCGGGGTCCTTCTCCTCGGCTGCCGTCTCCAGCAAGCGCACGAAATTCACCGTCACGGAGGCGTACGAGAGATTTGGGTGGGCGGCAGAGTTGTGGATCACCTCAGCCAGCTTGTCCAGCCGCAGCTTCTTTGCGTTACGGCCAAAGACGAAGAGCATCGAGTCGATCACGTTCGACTTGCCAGAGCCGTTCGGGCCAATGACAGCCGTGAAGGTCTTGTGAAAAGGTCCGATGCGGTGCTGTCCAAAGTAGGATTTGAAGTTCTCGACGTCGATGTCGCGAATAACTAGCCGAGATTGTGGAGTGGAGTTGTTCGAGTCGTTGCCCAGCTGTGAGGCAGTGGGCATCGGCTGAATCAGCTCCAACTCCATGCCGCTGGTGCGCGTAGATGAGGCGTCGACAACAGGCGCGTGAGAGGCAAGAACCTCGGCGTCGTCTTTGCTGCTTGTCTCTGACATGGCGTTTGAAACAGACTCCTCATCGCTCTGCGAGGGCGTGGCGCCGTGCGCGTTTCGTACCTCACACTTAAACGAGACATTATCCTGGTGAGGAGACTGACCGTCCAGTGCTGCCCGCCTTCCATTCTCTACGGCAGCTTCGCCATCCAAAGGAGAGGGACGGTCACGATCCGTGGAGGGTTTGGCAAGCACCTGAGCTGCCAACGTGTGCTGCAGCGTTTCCGCGTACTCCTCTTCGTCCTCACGACGCTCGCGCTTCACGGCGGAGGTGGCGGCGCTGGTGACGTCCGCTGCTTCGTCATCGTGCTGTTGCTGCTCGGCTACATCGGCACGGGCCACCCGACCGCGTCCGCGCTTGGGCGGCATTGCTGATAAAACAACAACAAAAAAAAAAAGGAAAAGTGAGTGAGAAAAAAAAAGACTAAAACCCCTGCGCCGTTGTTATTTTGTCGAAAATTAAACCTTACTTTTGGCTTCGCAGCCGCTAACTTTGAAAAACTGAAGGCGAGAAGAAAAAAAAAAAAGAGAGAGACCTTGCTTCCTTTCTTCTTCTCTCGGTGAAGTCGTCTATGCATACGTGTACGAATTCTGTGTGTATATCAGCACGTGAGTCGCGTAAGCGTGCGACGAATTAAGCTCTCTATAAAAAACGCAACAATGAGCAAGTCAGTCGTCACGTTGTATCTAATGAGCATAAAAACGTGTGTTAAAAAAAAAAAGTATACCCTACGCATCAAAATCAACGTCGATAGCGCTGAATTTCTGTTGCTGTTGTTGTTTACGCCGGAGAACTTCAAAAAAAGAGATGTCAAGAGAAAAGGTGTAAAGTAAGAAGACAAGTAGAAGGTCTTAGTCGATCGCCCCTAAAAGCACCATGTAGTTTTCTGATTAACTCAAAAAAAAAAAAAACTTGGATGTACTGTACGCTCACGCTTTTTTAAATACTCTTTCTTAATAGCGAGAAGCCAGTAAAACAAGAACTCTGTTGCACAGCACAAACAAAACGAGACTTAATCCCATGCTCTTTTAAATAGCCATTATCGTTATTTCACGACGTAGGCTGCATTACTACAAGTAGCTTTTCTTTTCCCGACATCAAAGAACTACCACGACTTTGAAGTCAGGCCGCAGGCCATTATACTCAACACACGCACACACATTTTTTATCTTCCACAATTGAGTAAGCCGTCAAGTACTAAACTCCACGGAATATAAATTCCTCCGCAGTACACCGACAGGCTTCCAACGCACGTGAACCCGCAAGAGTTCCTCCAGGTTCCCGTGCTCGCCATCACTAGTACACTGCATTGAAAAATCAAACCGTGACTTACGCGACTATGCTATCATGGTGAGCTCAAAAAAAAAAAAAAACCAGAAGAAAAAACAATTACGACACCTTCAGTCACTCTTCAAGCCAGAACACTCGCACATCGGTCGGTCAGCCACACAGGACTGCCGAGTGCGGCTGGGAGGAAGGTGGACTACGACCCATGAGCGGAGTGCAGCGGCAAGCGTGTGCTTCCACAAGCACCACCACTACTCCCACTGCATCGCCACCCGCCGGTCTCACCAGCAAGGCGAACAGCACACACCAGAAGCCCCGCCGACCGCTGCGCTGACTCAGTCCCGTGTATGAATGTAGGTAGCTTGAGTACACGGAGTCCGAATCACAGTTGCGGGTTCATACAAATGCCTCGATTTTGACATCATTTGCAGCAGCCACGGTCGGCGGCGACAGCTCTCGCGAGCCCGATTGAGGCGGTTGCACGGCACCGAGGTATAGTAGAGTCCGCTGCCTCACCCACGGAGCTGGCTGGGTAGTCACACACACACACACACACACACACGCTGGGCTCTCGGACAGCACAGGTGCAGGCGAAATGACGGGGGTGAATAGCACTTCGACTGTGTTTTCGCTGGCCTTGGACACACCGCACCACACCACATCGCACACGCGTGCACCACGCAGCGCGCAGCAACACCGTCAACCACAACTCTTGCCACGCTGGGTATCCTGTGAAACAGCATCGAGGGTATATAATTGCCGCCAAGGGACCTTTAATGCGTGGCGTCCGACCAGTGCCGCACCGAAAAAAAAAAAGAGAAAAAGAGAGGGGGAAGGCGTAGTACACACACGCACATCTCTCCCAAGAGCAAGTCCGCCGATAGATCAATGAGCCATGTTCCGCAACGGTGCTACTCCTGGTTCGCGCTCACGCAGACGAGCAACCATACACACACACTGCTGCGCCGGCGAGCGTGCACCGTCAGTCAATCCGGTTCTCATCGGCAGCGCGGAGCTTCAGGCGTATAATTAAAATTAGACACATCACGCGTGCACGCCGTCACCAGCAACACCAATTTCTCCTCCCACGCACCACCACCCCGCCGGTCTCACCAGCAAGGCGAACAGCACACACCAGAAGCCCCGCCGACCGCTGCGCTGACTCAGTCCCGTGTATGAATGTAGGTAGCTTGAGTACACGGAGTCCGAATCACAGTTGCGGGTTCATACAAATGCCTCGATTTTGACATCATTTGCAGCAGCCACGGTCGGCGGCGACAGCTCTCGCGAGCCCGATTGAGGCGGTTGCACGGCACCGAGGTATAGTAGAGTCCGCTGCCTCACCCACGGAGCTGGCTGGGTAGTCACACACACACACACACACACACACACACACACACGCCGGGCTCTCGGACAGCACAGGTGCAGGCGAAATGACGGGGGTGAATAGCACTTCGACTGTGTTTTCGCTGGCCTTGGACACACCGCACCACACCACATCGCACACGCGTGCACCACGCAGCGCGCAGCAACACCGTCAACCACAACTCTTGCCACGCTGGGTATCCTGTGAAACAGCATCGAGGGTATATAATTGCCGCCAAGGGACCTTTAATGCGTGGCGTCCGACCAGTGCCGCACCGAAAAAAAAAAAGAGAAAAAGAGAGGGGGAAGGCGTAGTACACACACGCACATCTCTCCCAAGAGCAAGTCCGCCGATAGATCAATGAGCCATGTTCCGCAACGGTGCTACTCCTGGTTCGCGCTCACGCAGACGAGCAACCATACACACACACACTGCTGCGCCGGCGAACGTGCACCGTCAGTCAATCCGGTTCTCATCGGCAGCGCGGAGCTTCAGGTGTATAATTAAAATTAGACACATCACGCGTGCACGCCGTCACCAGCAACACCAATTTCTCCTCCCACGCACCACCACCCCGCCGGTCTCACCAGCAAGGCGAACAGCACACACCAGAAGCCCCGCCGACCGCTGCGCTGACTCAGTCCCGTGTATGAATGTAGGTAGCTTGAGTACACGGAGTCCGAATCACAGTTGCGGGTTCATACAAATGCCTCGATTTTGACATCATTTGCAGCAGCCACGGTCGGCGGCGACAGCTCTCGCGAGCCCGATTGAGGCGGTTGCACGGCACCGAGGTATAGTAGAGTCCGCTGCCTCACCCACGGAGCTGGCTGGGTAGTCACACACACACACACACACACACACGCCGGGCTCTCGGACAGCACAGGTGCAGGCGAAATGACGGGGGTGAATAGCACTTCGACTGTGTTTTCGCTGGCCTTGGACACACCGCACCACACCACATCGCACACGCGTGCACCACGCAGCGCGCAGCAACACCGTCAACCACAACTCTTGCCACGCTGGGTATCCTGTGAAACAGCATCGAGGGTATATAATTGCCGCCAAGGGACCTTTAATGCGTGGCGTCCGACCAGTGCCGCACCGAAAAAAAAAAAGAGAAAAAGAGAGGGGGAAGGCGTAGTACACACACGCACATCTCTCCCAAGAGCAAGTCCGCCGATAGATCAATGAGCCATGTTCCGCAACGGTGCTACTCCTGGTTCGCGCTCACGCAGACGAGCAACCATACACACACACACTGCTGCGCCGGCGAACGTGCACCGTCAGTCAATCCGGTTCTCATCGGCAGCGCGGAGCTTCAGGTGTATAATTAAAATTAGACACATCACGCGTGCACGCCGTCACCAGCAACACCAATTTCTCCTCCCACGCACCACCACCCCGCCGGTCTCACCAGCAAGGCGAACAGCACACACCAGAAGCCCCGCCGACCGCTGCGCTGACTCAGTCCCGTGTATGAATGTAGGTAGCTTGAGTACACGGAGTCCGAATCACAGTTGCGGGTTCATACAAATGCCTCGATTTTGACATCATTTGCAGCAGCCACGGTCGGCGGCGACAGCTCTCGCGAGCCCGATTGAGGCGGTTGCACGGCACCGAGGTATAGTAGAGTCCGCTGCCTCACCCACGGAGCTGGCTGGGTAGTCACACACACACACACACACACACACGCCGGGCTCTCGGACAGCACAGGTGCAGGCGAAATGACGGGGGTGAATAGCACTTCGACTGTGTTTTCGCTGGCCTTGGACACACCGCACCACACCACATCGCACACGCGTGCACCACGCAGCGCGCAGCAACACCGTCAACCACAACTCTTGCCACGCTGGGTATCCTGTGAAACAGCATCGAGGGTATATAATTGCCGCCAAGGGACCTTTAATGCGTGGCGTCCGACCAGTGCCGCACCGAAAAAAAAAAAGAGAAAAAGAGAGGGGGAAGGCGTAGTACACACACGCACATCTCTCCCAAGAGCAAGTCCGCCGATAGATCAATGAGCCATGTTCCGCAACGGTGCTACTCCTGGTTCGCGCTCACGCAGACGAGCAACCATACACACACACACTGCTGCGCCGGCGAACGTGCACCGTCAGTCAATCCGGTTCTCATCGGCAGCGCGGAGCTTCAGGTGTATAATTAAAATTAGACACATCACGCGTGCACGCCGTCACCAGCAACACCAATTTCTCCTCCCACGCACCACCACCCCGCCGGTCTCACCAGCAAGGCGAACAGCACACACCAGAAGCCCCGCCGACCGCTGCGCTGACTCAGTCCCGTGTATGAATGTAGGTAGCTTGAGTACACGGAGTCCGAATCACAGTTGCGGGTTCATACAAATGCCTCGATTTTGACATCATTTGCAGCAGCCACGGTCGGCGGCGACAGCTCTCGCGAGCCCGATTGAGGCGGTTGCACGGCACCGAGGTATAGTAGAGTCCGCTGCCTCACCCACGGAGCTGGCTGGGTAGTCACACACACACACACACACACACACACGCTGGGCTCTCGGACAGCACAGGTGCAGGCGAAATGACGGGGGTGAATAGCACTTCGACTGTGTTTTCGCTGGCCTTGGACACACCGCACCACACCACATCGCACACGCGTGCACCACGCAGCGCGCAGCAACACCGTCAACCACAACTCTTGCCACGCTGGGTATCCTGTGAAACAGCATCGAGGGTATATAATTGCCGCCAAGGGACCTTTAATGCGTGGCGTCCGACCAGTGCCGCACCGAAAAAAAAAAAGAGAAAAAGAGAGGGGGAAGGCGTAGTACACACACGCACATCTCTCCCAAGAGCAAGTCCGCCGATAGATCAATGAGCCATGTTCCGCAACGGTGCTACTCCTGGTTCGCGCTCACGCAGACGCGCACCCATGCAAATTCGTATTCACCTCATTGCATCTCGGCCACCCTTCAAGCCAGAACACTCGCACATCGGTCGGTCAGTCACACAGGACTGCCGAGTGCGGCTGGGAGGAAGGTGGACTACGACCCATGAGCGGAGTGCAGCGGCAAGCGTGTGCTTCCACAAGCACCACCACTACTCCCACTGCATCGCCACCCGCCGGTCTCACCAGCAAGGCGAACAGCACACACCAGAAGCCCCGCCGACCGCTGCGCTGACTCAGTCCCGTGTATGAATGTAGGTAGCTTGAGTACACGGAGTCCGAATCACAGTTGCGGGTTCATACAAATGCCTCGATTTTGACATCATTTGCAGCAGCCACGGTCGGCGGCGACAGCTCTCGCGAGCCCGATTGAGGCGGTTGTACGGCACCGAGGTATAGTAGAGTCCGCTGCCTCACCCACGGAGCTGGCTTTTAGAGTTTTTATTAGTCATAGTAGTAAACACAGAAGTACTAGGTCTGTATTATATCACGGGAGACAGACGCAAGTGTTGAGTTGTCGGGTTCAGGATTGTGCAAGTTGAAATAGGTACGAAATAGTGTGGTTCAAAACAACAACAACAACAAAAAAGAAAGACAAGAAGGAAAGGGATGAGCTGTTTGCCATGTCATCGTTGATTGTAGTAGGGTGGGTGAGTTGGGATTGTCAGCGGCATGTTGCTTGTTTTATATTTCACCGAGCATGCTGGATCGGACAGTGAGAGCAGGAAAAAAAAAGCAGATTTCATTTTTTTCTTTTGGGAGAAGAAGACACTGCACTTTCATTGGCAACGAATGACGGCGCGTGTTTGGTATTCTACATGCCGCATCTGTGGAAGTGACTGTGCTTTAGGGGGGGGGGGGAGGGGAGCTGTTTGTCTGACAAGACACCTTGCGTTCCACTTCACTGTTATTAACGTTTTTAATTGAGTTTTTTTTTTTTTCGGTTTTAGTGAATTGGAAAAGCTAAAAGAAAAAAAGAAGCTCCCCCTCCACAAAAGGAGACCACAGCAGTCTCACGACGCAAGATGACATCACCAATAACAGAAAAAGGAGGGGGAGATAAAAAAAAAAAAAACAGCATGACAACTCACATCTACCTCACTTTTTTTTTTCATCAGATCGACTTGTGTATCCTCATTTCTTGAGAAAACAAAAACCCACACTTCACAGACCGTCGGAAAGCCACTGCTTACAGCCGACGCAAGAAAACACTTGTTTTTTTGTGGTGTGTGGAGGAACGGCGGTTGTAAGACTAAAAACACACAAAAATACACACAGACAAAAAAAGTAACCGAGACATTTCGATAAAGCAACTAACACGATATTTACAACGTCTTGCCTACGTGTCTGCATTTCAGAGCACGCGACGGTGTTCAATGCAAAAGACACGTAACCAATAATACAAGAAATGCGGCAGGGAAACAGGTAAGAAAAAAAAAAAAAAAGAAAATGAAGAAGTGCATCGATTACGCCTTCCTCACTTTCTTTCTTTCCTTAAGCGTTCTGCATGTACTCCCATCGCTGCACCATGATCTTCTGCGTGCACAGCAGCGCCTCCTTCGCTACCTCCGGGTTCGCGTGGGACATGAGGGCCATCACGCGCTCCTTCACGCCAGCCATCGTCGCCAACGTCAGCAAGTTGCGTCCTGTTGGATGGTAGCGGATGATCTCGCCCAAGTCGTGGCAGGCAACCGCGAGCGTCACCTCGTTCTTGGACTCGCGCAGGATCTTGCCCAACGCGATGAGTACCTCGTAGTTGTTGTCTTCCACCTTCTCCGCGTTCTCCTTCCAGAACTTCGCGCTCGTGTGCACCGGCGTCCACTCGAGTACGCCACTCAGCACCTCGCCGCGGTACTGCGAGAAACTGGTGAGGACCTGCATCGACTTCTCCAGCGCCGCGTTGAGGTGCTCGACCATGACGCTGATGTCCTCGTCACCGAACTTACGGCGGAAAAGCTGTCCGAGTGTCTTTATCATGCCCACACTCACCATCTCTGCTACGAGCGAGGGACCCTTTTTGAATGTGCTCATCTGCTCCGCTGTGTTGCCCTGGTGCAGCCGGCCAAGCACGTGGATGCTCTCATCCACCCACTCCTCCGAAAGTGAGTTCAGCATCAAGTTCATGTACTTTCGCTCCGCCTCCACCATGTTCAGCAGCGTCATGAGTGTCACACGCACACACTTCTCCTTCTGCACGCGCTGCAGGACGCGGTGAAGCTGCGGGATCATGCGCTCTCGCACGAGCAGCACGATGCCCTCGTACTCGAACGACAGCAGCCAGGACAGCAGCAGCGTTTCGTAGATGACCTGGATAATACCCGCAGAGTCGCTCGAGACGATGTCCGTCAGCAGGCGTGGAATGCAGGAGACGATGTCTTCCTTGAAGAAGAGTTGGCGGTAGTCCTTGCGGCGTGCCAGCTGCACGCAGGCCTGCACGGTGAACTGCACGTCTGCCACCTGCAGCGTGTCCGGCGCGAAGGTGTGCCGCGCGAGGGCAAAAAAGTCCTTAAAAGCACTCTCGTTGCCCTCGTAGGTGCCGAAGCGCAGTGCCGTCGCCGCGAGGTAAATCGCCGGGTTCGAAATGCCCAGCATCTCACTGTGTGACGAAGCTATCTGCAGCAGCAACGACGCCGGGTGGCCGCCGAACTGCTTCTGCAGGTCATCGCGGCCGAGCTGCACGCCGATGGCGTGGTCGGCGTAGACGAGGTCGGCGAGAAAACGGAGGGCGTAGCCGAGGATGTGCTCCGCGTGTGTGCCGGCGCACACGCGGAAGAGGGCGACGGCGAGTGCCTCCTCGCGACCTCCACAGAGCGACGTGACCAACTCCTCATCGAGGCGGTTGGTGAAGAGCTGCTCTAGCAGGCGGATGGTGTGGTCGTCCAGTAACTGCAGTTGGCGAACAAGGCTGACGGTGTCCGCGGCGTCTGCGGAGAGTGCAGGCATTGTCGCTGTTCCTTGTTTCTTTTTTGTTTCTTTGCAATGATAATGAAAGCGCTAGGTGTGTTTATGTGCACTTGTGTTTGGGAAGAAACTAGTGGCGGTGGTGGTGGTGGTGGGGGAGAAATACAAAGTCCGATACGATATAAAAGCACCCGATGTAATTGTCGTTCGGTGACGGAAAAAAAAAAAAAGAGAAGAGAATATGGCCGGAACACGCAACGTTGCGCTGTGCGAGTCCTCGGCGTTTGTTGTTACGAATTCTCTGTTTATTTTTTTTTTTTTATATTTTTCTTTTTCTCTCTGGAAATCGGCAAAGCGAAATTAAAAAAAAAAAAAAAACAGGCAAGGGGGAAAAACAAGTAAGGAAATCTGAGAGAGAATAGTGCCGTGATACAAAAAAAAAAAAATAAATAAATAAGTGAGGAACTCCTTACAAAATGCCCGTCATAGACAATAGGTACAACAGCAACGCATACACACACACACACACAAAAAAAAAAACAGTCACCAAAAGCTCATTTTACTCGCTTGCATGAGAAAGTGCCCCTTTTGACGTTAGAGACATCTCTCCAGTAGCTTCAAAGCCGATGCACATGAGAACAAAGATATAGTTCTTCTTCTTCTTTTTTTTTTTTTTGCTTTGAGAGAGGTACAAAGAGAGAGGAAAAAAAAAACGAGGGAGGGGAGATCATACAAAAAGAACTTCGCGTGAAAGGAAAAAAAAAAAAGGACTGTACAAAAAAAAAAAACAGTGAGCGTGAAAACCAAAAAAAAAAGCACATTTGTTATTATGAAACGCGCGTCTAATATTTATATATATATACAAAGAGTATCTAGCAAAAAAAAAAAAAAACTACTGACTTGGGCTCAGCGCATGTTCGCGCTCAAGATATAGTAGGAAAAAAAAAGTGAACACCGAAGCGTATTAAGCAATCGGAAGTGGTCTTTAGTGCCACACCGCTTTGCGAGGATGCGTCATAGCGCGCGTGTTTTCGTCCCGCATGCGCTGCATCTCGGCCAACATGTCACTCACCGACTCCGCCGCTGCTTCTCCCTCAGCGCCGCCGTCTCCAGCGGCGTCGTCGGGACGGCTGCGCGTCGGCGTCCCCCGCGCGCCGCGTCGCATGCGCTGCGGAGTGCCGCTGGGCGTCTTTGTCGGCGTCTGCGGCCGCGGCGGCAGCGAAAGCGGCCCGCGTGGAATCACCGGCAGCATCGCCATGCGAGAGCGGTCGCTGCAGACTGTCTCGATTTCGTCCAAGCAGAAGTCGTCGGAGGTCCACCGCCGCGGAACGTGCCGGGGCGGCGACTGCGTCACACGCTCGCTCCCGCCCGCCGCCCCGTCCGTCGGAAAAGCGTGCTGCACAGCTCCTGCCTCTCTGACCGCTGGCGCGGCAGCCGAGGTGTTGCGGCCTGAAGCAGCAACAGCAGGTGTTGCTGCTGTTGGCGGTGGTGGCGGCGCTGTTGCTTCCGCCTTCATCGCACGCGCCTCCACGGCTGACGCGGTACTCTGGACTTCGCGGTTGGATGTGTGGTGGCCGATGTTGGTCGTTATGTTGCCGGAGCAGTGCGACGTCGTAAAGGCGTTGCGGCTCGCTGACGGACGTAGTGTGATCGTCGGCGCGGCAGTCACGAGCGCAGACGGCGCCGTCGCCAGGCTGCTGGTGGTGGTGGTGGAGGACAGGAAACACGGATCCATGCGAACGGTGGAGACGGAGGCACGGGTGGCGATCTCCAGCAGCTGGAAATCATCCTCGCTCGCCGTCTCCCACCGCCGCGCCGCGTCCATGTCAAGATGAATGACGCTGCTGGGCGCCTCGCTCGCTGACCGGGCTGTCTTGGCTGCCGCCCCACGTGTTGCATCCGCATCCTCCTTCACGGCTTGCTGCTTCGCTGAGCAAGCTGTTGGCTCAGCATCCACACGAGCGGCAGGAACCGCGGCCGCCGGAGAAGGCGCAGCCGCAACGTCGTTCTTCCCTTCTCTCGCGGCAGGGCTGTGCTTCTCGTCACCGCGCTGCCCGCCTGAAGCGCGGGCTGCGTCGTCACCAGCGCCTCGACCCTCCGTCGACGATCGGGAAGGTGAGACGATGAAGATGTTGCGGCGCAGATTGTCTGCCGTCAACTCTGCCGACGGCGCGGGACTCGACAGCACATCAGTGGCGTTGGTTTTCTTCCCCGGTTGCGTCTCGCTTGCGTTTCGCCGCTGCCCTGCTCCTGTGGTCGCTGGAAAAGATTTGGACGTGTCCGCGCCATGTCGAGGTTTGTAGGGACTTGCCGCCTGCCGAGTTGCGTGGCCCACTGCAGCACCACCGCGGTTACGGCGTGGGATTAAGGCGCGCTGCGGCGACGACGGCGACGACGACCCGCCGGGGCGTGGGCAGCCCCGGGGGGTGCGGTTCACGTTGCCGCCCGCGCCGCGACCGCCGTGCGCGTTGGGCGTCGTCTGATCTTTAGTAGACGCCAGCCGCTCAAACACATTTGGCTGCTTTTCTGGCGTGGCTGCTGGTGCTGCTGCTGCTGTTGCTGCGGCGGCGGCAGTTGAGGTGATGTGTGCAGCCGCAGCCTCCGCATCGCCGTCGATGGCTTGAAAGTCCGTCATGCCACTCACGCTGCCCCGCCTCTCCTCCACCGTTGTCTGCGGACTCTGCGACCGCATTTGCGGGGAGGACATGCTCGGCAACAGCGGGTAGTCGCAGAACAGCTCTACCTTACTGCCAGCGCTGTGGTCCGGTGGCAGCAGCTCGGACAGCATCGCGTCCCAGTCCTGCTGATTCAGCACGGAGATGAAGTCGCCATCGGCGTCCTCGTAGCGGATGCGTAGACGCCGATCTGCCCAGGGCGACGCCACGGAATCAGCAGAACCCGAGGCACCACCGCTACTGCTGTTGTTGTTACTGTTGTTGCTCGGTATCAACTGGGCCTGCTGGGCCTGGCAGTGCGCGTGCAGCTGCTCGTACACCTCGGCGAATGCTATGGTCGTGGCATCTGCCACCGGCAGCACCCGCATCTGCGCATCGAAGTGAATCTTCAGACGCACCGTCAGCAGACGACGCAGCCGCGCGCGAGCCTCGTCGATCAGCGCACCGCTGATGCCCGCCTCTTCGGCCTGGCGGATACGTCGTCGCAGCTCGTCGGCTGTCGGACCCGCCGTTGCCCTGCCGTTGCTGTGGTCCCGATGAGATGGAGGGCACCGGCTGCCCTCTTCGCTACTGCGCACCGTTGCGGCCACCGGCGATCCATCCTCGCTAGACCGCTGCGTACACCGCGGCGACGGCGTGCGGAAGTCCGCCGCGGTGTACGCAGCGGGAGGCGGGGCGTGGCGCTGGCTGCTCGTGTTTGTGTTGCCGCTCAGTCGCACGCCGGCCCGATCCTCGGCCGGTGTCTGCCCCAGCGCCTGTTCCAGCTGCCGCTGTGCCTGTCGCTGCAAGAACAGCACCGCAAAGACGTCACACAGCTCCCGATAGAGAACGCCAAATTCTGCGGGCCAGGCAGCAGGAGTGGAGTGTGGGATGTACAAGGCACGCACGGTGAACCCGACAGGGAAGCCATCACCGATCCATTGTGTCGGCGGCACATGAGCAGAGGTCGGCGCCGGAGGCGGTGTGCTGTGGTGGCTGTTGCTGCCCCCGCTCAGACTGCTAAGGTTCAGAGGGGGCACCTCGGGAAGCACAGAAAACGCCTCCTCACCATTTATAACAGCCGCAGCACCAGTGTGCGTGAGGGAGCTCGAGGAGTCGTGCGATGTCCTTCCGCTCTGCGGCAGGGGCAGGTGCGGCGACAACCACGACCCTCTCACGTACTCCAGTGCCCGGTGTCCAGCCGCCACGGCGACGTGCGCCGAGGCCTCGTCGTGGGGTAGACGCCACAGGCACAGCAGCTCGTTGGCACGCGTGATGTGCTCAAGCAGCGTCACCAGCTCCGGCGAGGGCGTCTGCAGCAGGGCAGCCACGGCATTGCGCAGCCGCTCCACTTCGCGAATACGTTGGAGAAGCTCCTCCGCCTGCTTCACCAGCTCCGCGTCACTGGTGCTTTCACCGTCGCTGTTGTTGCTGCTGCTTTTCTCGCTGTTGCGACTGCCAGACAGCCGACCACTGCGCACCTGCGTGTACGCCTGCGCAGCTTTTAGCGCTTTTACTAGCGCAGCCCCATTCACTGCGCCTGGGTCCGCCATCACGCCACGCAGCTGATCCATCACGGCACGCTTCTGTGCAAACGTTTTGCCCAGCTCCGTCACTGGTACGACAACTTGCGCGTGGTGCAGCGCAGTGATCGTTTCACCTGGCCCGAGAATCTCCTGCAGACCTGCGATCTGCAGCGCACCCTGACGCGAGCGGCGGATCGCGGCGTCGGTGTCCCCGTCGCTAGCGAGCTGACGCGCCTCCAGCACGAGCTGCCGCCACGCCAGCATCGCCGGAAACCAGCGGGATTCCAGCCAGCGAAAGAAGGGACTTGTCCGCAACACCCGCAAGGGAGAGAAGAGCGACAACGCTCTCATGTCGGCGTTCACTTGCTTGGGACACTTTTGCTGTTGCCGACGCCTCTCCTCCTGGATCTCGACGCTCTTTTTGAAGCTCTCCATCACCTCGCGTGCTTCGCTGAGCTCGTGATGCGCCGCAATACCACGCAACAGCACCACTTGTTGCGCCGTCCGCGCCACGAAGTCGACTAGCTCGTGCACTTCGGCAAAAGCGAGCCGGTGCCTCGTCAGCAAGTCGCGCACCTCCTGCGCTTCGTGCAGGGAGAGCTGTCGGTCAACGCCGTCGACGAGCCGGCGGAGCAGCGAGCTGCGGTCCAACACGGCGGTCTCCAACGCGGCGAGATCCACGTCCTCGCTGAGCTGCGCGTACTCGAGCTTCGTAAAGGCGCTCAGCAACTCACTCGCAGCCTTGTGCAGGTCAGACAACAGAGCAACAGAATCGCTCTTGTGTGCATCCGCGTCGACGTTCTCGTCGTCGTCGCTGCATCTGTCGTACGCACCGACACGCTCATTCTCAGCCGCAGATGTGCTCGCTGGGCCGCCCGTATGGAGCGACTTCGCGGCTGTGTGACGACGCGCAGGGCGGCGCCGCGGCACCACTGAAGCGCGGAACGTCTCTATGGAGTCCGGAGGTGGTCCGCAGCGGCGCCGCTCCGCCACGGCTTGCGCGACCTCGATCACGTACGCGATGACTGCCTCTGCCTGCTCCACCTGCTGTCGCACAGCCCAGTCCATGTCTGGCGACGGGGAGCGCTGCTTCTCCGTTGTGGTAGCTGCGACGGCATCCCTGCGCCTTTCCGCCGACAGCGTAGAAGAGGTCGGCGACAACGTCGTGGGCGAAACGGCGGAGGCGGACGCCACCCTGCGAAAACCTGCCCCCGCCCCCACCGTCGTCGTCGCCGGCCGTGCCTTGAGGCTCAACGTCCGCTTCAGCGGCACGACGCTTTGCGACGCGGCGTCCGTTGCGGTGATGCCGGCATAACCTGCACGTGAAATGCCGCCGCTGCCGCCGCCACCATTGCTGGAGGGGGTGCAGCGGTGCAACATCGCCGGCGTCCCAGAGGACGCGGACAACGCCTTCCCGGCAGGCCGACGGTGCGCCACCAAAGCTGCCGCAGCTGTTAGCGCAGCAGCTTTGGTGGCGGCTGCGACGCCCGCTGCTTGTGTGTTGCCAGGGTTCACCGTCACGTTGGTGTTCTCTTTGTTAACGTTCACCTCGCTGCATTTGCCCGTAAAGGCCACCCGTGGGGCAGGTGGAGCTCTTGCTGCTGTCGCTGCAACTGCAGCTGTGGTCGGGGAAGTCGGCACCGCTGGCACTGCCGCGCCTGTCGTCGCGCTGGTCGCCCTGCCGCGCCGACGGTGCTCGGGTACGTAGGACTGGGCAGGCGTCGTCAGCGGGCTGACGTCAACGTCTTCGGCGCCGTCGCCGTTAACGTTCGAGCCTTCCGACGCAGCGGCGCTTGCAGCAGGATCCATGATGTACACAGGCGAGCGCACCTGTCGCACGCCATCACCACCACCACCGTTGCGTGGGACTGGCTTCGAGTTGACACGCCTCAACGCTTCCTGCGTGGCAGGCTGCAGTGGTTGTTTCACTTTCTGCTGCTGCTGCTGATCATAGCCGCTGCGGCCGTAGTTATTGGCGTAGTTACCGTTGCTGCGACGTCGCACCCCGTTGGTAGCCAGCGACGGCGGCGGTGAGACGACGCCGTGCGGTCCACCAGTTTTTCCATTGGTGCGACTCATGAGAATTGCAAAAGAAAAAAAAAAAGTGTAAGAAATATATACACACACACACACAAAAAAAAAAAAAAGACTGTCTAGGGTATAAAGGACTTAGAGTGGTGTGAACGAAACCCCCCAAAAAGTGTATTTTTTTTTTGAGGATAAAAAAAAAAAAAGAAAGCGAATACAATAAAGAGGGAAGCAGAAGTTGGACTATCAAGCGTGAATGCGTGGAAGCACGCGGTACTTGAGCTACGTAGGCACCTCAATGGAAAAAAAAAAAAAAGAGGACTTTGGCTGTTTTCTACCGGGGGAGCGCAACAACGAACCTTAATGTCAACAATAAAAACAACACAGTCTTCAGTGGAGGCAAAAAGAAAATAAAAAAAAAAAGTGATGCTTGCCTTAAATTACTGTCGCGGATTGGCGGGGCGTTGACGTCAGGTGAAGAGTTAAATTGCAGGTGGGAAGGGGAGAAGGAGGAGGATTATGACAAGAGAATGATAAAGCGGTTGAGCATCATTGCTGTACAGGCAAGGCATCATTTTCCCTGTTCGGCAAAAAAAAAAAAAAGAGAAGAATAACTCTCTTTTGGATTTGATGTTCGGTACTCCTTTTTTTTTTTGTTGTTGTTGTTGTTGTTTGAGACATCAGCCAAAGTCCATACAGCCAATTAAAAAAAAAAAAGGAAAAGGTGAAGCGAACAAGTCAAGGCGAGCAGCAAAAGCCGAGACAAAGCCCACAAAAAAAAAAAAAGCAAAGAGAAAGAAAAAAAAAAAGGACTCAGTCAGTTCACAGGTCTTCACGGTCGTCCTCCGCGACTTCCTCGACCGTGAGCGCCATACTCTCCACGTGCTGCACGCGACCCTCTTTCTGCAGCTCCGCAAGGTTCAACCGAAAAGGCACCACCACACGACCCAGCACCTCCGCCTCCGTGCTTTCGTCCGCCGGCACCGCAGAGGCCGCAGCTCCTGTCGATGACGCCCGAGGCAGCCGTTGACGACGACGCCACATTTGCACCGTAACGTCCCACGGCCCCTCCACCAGACGGTGCAGCGGTTTAAGGACTTTCCCGTGAAAGACGCCCTCCTCCGAACCTTCCTCGGTGTCTTTTTCATCCAAATCGGTCAGCAACACACGAGCACCCGGCGCGGTGCCAAACGCATCGTAATCGCTTTCTTCTTCGCTTGGCATAGCAGATGGGAAGGGCAGTGGGCAGCCCCGCAGCATCCGTCGCTGTTGCAGCGCGAAGCTGGGATTCACTTCCTCGTCCGCGGCCATGTCGTTGTCGCCCTGTTCCGCGGCCATCCATGCGCACTCGCTCTCGGTGATGCCGTCGCAGCACAGGCTGTACCCGTCACCGTTGAGGAAGCCCTTGTACTGCACCGTGGAGTCGCCTTTTGCGCGCAGCGACAGCGCGTAGCGCCACACGTCGTCGTCCTCCGTCAGGAAGGACTTCGCTGGCATCCGTTGCTGCCGCTCCTTTTCACCTGGGGGAGCGGCGGCGGCGGACAGCGTCGACGTTTCCGAGGCATTCCGCGCGAAGTAGTCCGCGTCCGTCCCCACCTGACGCCGGAGAAGCTGCACCACGTCGTCTGCCCGGCGCATCGACCAGCGTACCGTCACGTTGCACGAGGTGGCGCCTTCATCCAGCACGTCATGCTTCTTTTTATCCTTGTTTCTTCCTCCTTTTACCGGAGCGGCGCCCGCGGAAATGGAGGAGAGGGCGTCGTCGGACATGGTGGTAATGCAGCTCAGCTCCGCAGACGCATCCGTCACCGTGAAGTAGTGAAAATTGCAGTTCTGCGAGACGTCCGTCTTTGCTACCGTGGCGAAGGAATCGACGACACCAAACGGGCGTAAACAACGAAAAGAGCTCGATGACTGCGCTTCAGCAGCTACGGCAGCAGCAGTAAATACAGCAATGCAGGCGGAGGCGATCGCCACGTACAGACACGCGAGCAGCACCGATTTGACGGGCGTACGAGAAAAGGGTCTTGCCCGCATTCTCGTTTCCTTTTTTTCTTTTTGAGAGAGTCAGACAAGTGTAGCAGCGGAGCAAGGCAAGAGAAAAAGGGAAGTCTCCTAAAAGAGTATGCGGAGGCTCAAGGAAAAAAAAAAAAACTGTCAACAAGCTGTTCAGATTATTTGGCTTTTCGGTCTAGAACGGTACTTGTTTCTGCTCGTAAGAAATTGAGGTGGTCGAACGCAGTCGACGTCAACACGGCTGCACAAAGATATTGAAGAAACAAGAAAGATAGATCGAAAGGAAGAAGAAAAGGACGATTGCACTCCTTTTTCTGTGTTGTTGTTCGCCGACATCGGTGGCTGGCTTCGTCTCTCGAGTGCGCAGGCAAATACACCGCTTTCCTTTGTCTACACAAACGTCTGTGACGTGTTTCACGGATCAATCTCACCGGTTTTTGAGCGAGAAATCGGACCCCGTCGTGAGCACTTCAAAGAGAGGACTTAAAAAAAAAAAAAAGAACTGTGACAATCGCCACGGTTGGGTTTTGAGAAGAAGCTGAGTGAAAAAAAGGGTGACGAGGGGAGTGAAACAGAAAAAAAAAAAGCACTGCAGTACAGTGAAGGAGCATTGACTTTGCAAAAAAAAAAAAAAACACACACACAAGTAAATAAACCGTTAAATACAACACACGCACACACACACACACACGTGCGTACACACCCAAAGAAAGGCCCTCATGTTAGCCGGGCGGTGCTGCCGACTCCGCTGAAGGCTCCGCCGTGACCGAGCCCTCGTCCTCCATCATGATCACCTCTCGGAACTCCTGCCCCACCGTGCAGGCTTGAGAGTACCCCGTCGTCGCCGCCCTCGTGCCAGACGTCAGCGCCCCAGGCGGCGAGCCTCGCGGCCGCTGCGGTGTCGCCATGCTGCGCGTGTAGCGCGCACTGGGTGAGCTGTCCGCGCTGGAGTGCGCCGGCTCTCTCAGCTCCTGCGCCTCCGCCAGGCTCTCGAGGTCGTCGTCCACGCCGCGCTCCGAGCCCTCTGAGAGATCCTCCAGTGATATACCCACCAGAAGAATCTTTGATGGGCTATGAAATGACGCGTCCACCGTCACCTCTATCTTCGTCAGCACACAGAGCACGTCGTCCACCACACACTCGAGCACTGGCACCGTTTTCAGCGGAGGGGGAAGGGCTGAGTCCGCCTTGAGGCCCGCCACCGGCGTCACGTGCGCCGGTAGTGAGGTCAGTCGCATCGCGCGATCACGTAGTATGCCCATGGCTAAGATGAACGCATCAACCTCCTCTGCGTAGACGGAGGTGACCTCGCGGTGCGGCAAGCTCTCCGTTTCCTCCAGAGCTGCAGGCGACGTGGCGCTTGAAATGTTGTCCTTCACGGCTAGGGAAGAAAGGTCCGTCGCTTGCCGTCGGGTGCTGGCGTCCGCCACATCAGAATGGCGTTCTGGCCGGCAGTACACAAAGCTCAGCAACCGCTGCTCCTGCACCGTCAACCCTTCCCGCTCCCCTCCAATGTCCGAGATGTGGAAGAGGGTCAATGGGCTGTACGGGGATCGCCGCATTATGCTTGTGTCGCCGGCGTTGGCAAAGTAGTATTTGCACTCCTTGCCGTCGTCGCGCAGGTGCGCTAGGGCGGCGTAGAGGCGCGAAAAACAGGTGACCCGGGCCTTGCGCACGTGTACGAGAATAGTAAGAAAGACGGCGTCTTCGTCGTTGACAAACCGCGCACCTCGGTACAGAACAAGAGAGGGGCTTTGCACCGTCGCGGAGCCGGGTTGCCGACGCGGGCGTCCGCCATCGCCGTTGGGACTCGCGGGCTGCGTGGAGGAAGGCGACAACGGCCGCAGGGGCGGCCTCACCGGCGGAGGCGAGGCGGGCGACGATGAAACGACCGGAAACGGTGCTTGGGTGGTGTCAAAGGAGGAGAGTTGCTTGTCTGGTGTGGCGTCTACGTGTCTCTGCCACTGCTGTGGCTGTGGTGGTTGATGCTGCTGATTCGTCGGTGAAGCGCTGTCGCTGTCGACATGCCCGCTTGGCTGTCGCGTGGACAAAGTCGAGACCGGCGAGAGGACACTCTCCCTATTGTGGTGGTCACTGCTGCCGTTGCCGCATACGCCCTTGTCTTCTCTAACCGCTGAGCGGTTTTGGACGACGACGACCGAGTGTGCGTGAGCGTCCTGCAGGGACAGCTGCCGGCCGCTGCGCACCTTCCCCAGCGGCGTCTCTGCGGCCTCGACGTCGATGTCCCCCTGCGACTCGTCGTCCGTGGCGGAGAGCAGCGGGCGGTCGCTGAGCACAGTGCGAGCCTCTCCAACCCTCGCGGCGGAGGGCGCGCTCGGAAGGGCTGCGGAGGCGGAGACGGACGATGGCCGTTGCGTGCCGTTGGGCGCCGCTGCCACCGCCGCTTCCTCCTTCAGTTCCGCCTCTTCTGACATCGCGGCGGACGGTGGCGTCGCGAGCTGTTGTTGCTGCTGCTGTGGCGTCTGCCCCGCTTTGTTCACGCTGGGATTTCTGTCACCACTGTTGATGAGCGGGGTAAAGTGTGGCAGCTTCACCTTCTTGCCGAACATCGCACCTCTGATGTGGCTGGGCGGGGTGAGCTCCATGCTCGCTGCATCATCGCCTCGCACCTCGACCGCAGCCGCGGTGGAGAAGACAGGACTCTCTGGGTCGGCCGTCCTGTTGCCGCCTTTGGCGGGGTTGTTGCCCAGCGTGAAGGTGTTCTCGCTGAAGGACTCGCCTGACCCACTGAACACTTGATGTGGGCTGCGCTGCGCCTGCGGAAGGCCGTTATTCGTCGTGCCACCCCGGCCCAGCACGGCAGCCAAGGCGCGCGAGTGCATGTCGCCGCCACGGTACACCTCAGAGGCGCCGACCGCAGACGCTGACGTCCCCCATAAATTCAGCGGGGCCACCGCGTTGACGCGCTGCAACAGGAAAGAGGAGAAGTAGAGCGAGAGAATCAACTTCTCAGCGCGGGCGATCGCGACGGTAAGCATGCGGATAATGATACGCTGGTAGGCCAAGCCGGGCATGTTCGACCCCCCGAACGTGGACTTTCGCATCTCGCCTAGCAGCTCTGTGAACCACTTCCACTCCTTCCCTACGTGCACCGTGGCAATGGTGATGTCGTGGCTTTCGTCCAGTTTGTCAATTCCGCGTAGAAAGTCAACGCCACCGTTCAGCGAGCAGCTGCTCGTGCTGCGCAGTGCACCGCTTGGATTGCGCTGCATGGAGGATTCCTCTGGTGTCGCGAGGCTGCTGCGCGGGTGGCCACCGAGGAACGACGAGTTTGCGGCCGCGCTCAGATTCACGCCACGCTCGATCAACTCCTTCTCCACGTTCTCGACCGCCGTGTTGAGATAATTGGAGTGGTGCTCCATGTCTTTCACCAACTTCACGAGTGCCGCGTTGAAGACACGCTGGGGCTGCTGCATCACGTAGTACAGCAGCACGGTGCAGAGCAAGGTGAGGAGGGGCACCATGATGCCCACATAGATGCGCTTGCCCTTCCAGTCATCTAGGAAAAGGGGTGGCACGCCCACCACAACGAAACACAAGCCCATGACCGCCATCGTGACGACGGTGGAAACAAACGTGAGACACCCGTTCGGATAGGAGCGCTCAATCGACACAGGAATGTCAAGCAAAGGCTGCCGCGGCACCGGCACCGCAACAGGTTTGTCCAATGTGCTACTGCTTACGGCAGGCACGTGGTTTTCTTTGCTCTCCACCTCCGGTTCCTTCTTGGAGACCGCCCACTTCTTTATTTTCTTCTGCATTAAAAAAAAAAAAAAGAAGAGAAAAAAAAAAACACACACACACACAAAAAAAAAAAAAGAGAAAAAAAGAGGAGGAGGAAGTTCTCTTTTTTTTTTTTTTGCTGCTGTTTGTTGTTGCTGTTGTTTTTAATCGCTGTTTCACAGCTAACGCTCACCTTTTCCTTTTCTTTTTTTTTCTTTCTTCTTCTTTTCTTTTTTATTTATTTTATTTTGTTTTGTTTTGTTTTTTTATTATCTTTAAACTTAGCCTAAGCTCAAACACCTCGCGCTTAGGTGTGAAGAAGAAAAAAAAAATAAGTAAAGAAATAAAGAAACACACTGGCTTTCTGTATTCGTATATAGCAGATGTCAATGTGCTTCTCTTTCTTTTTTTTTTTTTTTAATAAAGGTGCGTGAGGGCCACACAAAGACACACACACACACACACACATGCGCCCAGTGACAACGTAAAACAGAACCCGAAAAAAAAAAAAATGGAGCACGATCAGTGACAATAGTAACAGAGAATATACATATATATATATATGTATATATATATTTTTATATGTGTGTGTGTGTCAAGTGCAAATGAGCGCAGTTTCAACTCACTCAGCCAAGCAACAATATACACATAAACGAGGATCAGTTTTTTTTTTTTTTTTTGAGTGTGTGTGCTGTTGGCAACAGGTGCAAAAAAAAAAAAAAGAGGAAGGTGTGGAAGGGGGAAAGGAAGGCGTTATTGCTAGCAAATTTGAAGAAAGCACCGCTGTGGGTGTCTAAGGGCCTTTTTCAAGCCACTGCCGCTGGTGAAAGAAATAAAGCAGTACCTTTTTAACTAGAAAAAAGAAAGAAATAAGAAGTAAAAGCAAAGCAAGAAAAAAGACGCGAAGCGTCAAATTCGGGGTTGCTAGCGATATCTATGTTATGATACAAATCTGAAGACTGAAAAAAAGGACGGACTTCTAGTATGACAAAAAAAAAACGGCTGCTTTTTTCTTTTGGGTATGTGTGTGTGTGTGAGAGAGGAGAAAAATAAACAAAGAAAAAAGCTCGTTTCTCAACAGTAGCAGCACTGAGAAGAGACGGTGTGTACGTACCTCCTCCGCGGCAGAATACGTCCAACACCTCAAAAGAGCAACTCCGCCTCCGAACACCGCAACTGCGACATGGGTTTTCAGCAAGCGATTGCGTTTACCACAGACACAACAGTTTTCAAAGAAAAAGCGGAAGAAGAGTAAGAGAGGCGTTTGGTTATTCATGGCACGTCTGAAAAGAGGAAAAAAAAAAAAAAGAAAGCACGACCAGGCACGTGCAAAGACACACATGGAGTGGTCACAGCGCAACAGGCAAGTCCTCGCCATCTGTGGTAAACTCCTCTTACAAATAACCTCTGTTTTTTGTTTCTTTCTTTCTTTTCTCTTTATAGCTCTGAACAAGATTAGATTTACTCGCTTTTCGCGTGCTCGCTGATCACGCAGTTTGGAATGTCAAGCCTTTACTTTTTTCTCCCCTTCTCTTTCGTATTGACACACACACATACAAGGACTTATGTCTCGATTGCTGACAAACCTGCCAGTACCACCACCTAAAAAAAAAAAACCTCAGAGAGAGGCCATGTAGAAATAAAACAGTTCATGTGTTGAAGCCAAAAACGGGTAAAGACGGCAAAGAAGAAAGAGGGAAAAAAAAAAAGAAGTTAGCGAAACACGCCGTGAAAACCATTAGATCTAAAAACACGCGAAAACAGTCACTGAGAGCAACCAGGAGAGAGAAAAAAAAAAGCAGCTGAAATATGTGAGGAGATACAGAATACAAAAAGGTACAACAACAAACCAAAAAGCTGAACGAAATGAAGAAAATCACTATGGTGGAGAAATGACAGATAAACAGGAACTCGGCACTGTTTGTATTTTCACCGTCGTCATAAGAAAGAAAAAAAGGAAGACACACGCATTGAGAGAAATGAGAAACCTATCACTGAAACCCCTCACAAAAAAAAAAAGACAATAATAAAAGATGTGAGGACTTGTTCTCATGACGACGTCTTGTTTTCATTTCTATGCCACCGTCGCGCCCACAGGCTTTGCTTCGCTGCCTGCGCCTCCCCTTCTACTCGCGCGCCGTTGCCACCGTCGCCACCGTTGTGGTTCCTTCGTACCGCCGTCTCGTCATTCAACGGCTCTACAGGGGACATGTCGTCCATCGTCACTGGCTCAAAGGCATCTCGCCGCAGCGGTGACGCCTGCGCTGGCGAGCTCGCCTCTACCCGATTTCCCTGGTTGCTCCTATTACCGCTGCTGCCACTGTTTATGTGAACACCGCGGAGAAGGCGCAGCGCGGCACCCGGCACGCCGCTCCGCCCCCCAGCACCCGCGCTGCTGCCGTTTTTACGAGGCGCGCTCTCCGTGGGGACCATAATGACCGAATCGGCGCGCTGTGACAGCATGTCCTGGTTCACGCTCCTTGGCCCTCCCTGCAGCACGACACCGTTGTTTGCGGTGCCGTTCTCTTTACCACCGAGATGCGCGGCGGGCGGCCGTGCGCCGAGGTTCATAAGCGGGGGACTGCTGGAGTTGTAGAAGCCTTCCTGCCTTGCATTAGGCTTTGGCAGCTGAGTTTGACTTTCAAGCATCGTCGATGTCGCTGCCGGGGCAAAGGCACCGGCGGTTTTCACGACTGCCTTGGCAAAATTCGCGTCGGCGACGCTGCCTTCCAACAGAAAGTGCTGCTCCACCTCATCACGCAGCTCGCTGATCTCGGCGAACACTGCCGAGTTCACCCACGCGTCGCGCCGCACACTCTTCGGGCGGGCGTGCCGTCGCCACTCCCACTTCACCGACGAGTCCAGCCTCTGCCGTGAGGTTTCATTGCCGTCGAAGATGATGCTGCGCCCAAGAGTTTTGCCGAAGTTGCGCGCGACCATGCTGTTGTTGTTAGTGCCACCGATGGAGTAGTTCGAGACGTAGCTTCCACGGCTTGGTGCGGTCAACACGCCGCTTTTCTGAAGCTGCTGGCGACCCGCGTCGAGGGTAAGACGCAGCGTCAGCAAGTTCAGCTCGACCCGGTAGTGAATAAAGCGGATGGGGCGGTAGTACGCAAAGTAGAGAAATATGGCGTTCACTACCGCGCAGGTGGGAATGATGAAGAGAAGGTACAGCTTCTGCTTCACGGCATGTGACACCATGTCGTCCGGAATCACCTCACCGGCACTCGGCGGCTCATTCGACTCTCCGGGGTGATGATTGGGGTTGTAAATGTACAGAGGGGGCAAGACGACGATGAGAAAGAGAATGGCGGACAGCACCGCATTGACGATAGCGAAGAACATTCTCGCTTTTTTTTTCCCCCTCTCTTTTTTTCCTTTGTGTACGACGTCTTTCTACTGTCCTTTTTTTTTTTGTGTGTGTGTGTGTGTGTATGTGTGTGTCTGTGTTGTTGTTGCTTGTATGTTTGTTTGCTTGTTTCCTCCCCTGTTCCTTGTACCTTACGTCTGTGGATGTATGTCAACTTCAGACAGTCTTCACCATACGATCGACGCTTTGAATCGGCTAATGTGAACACAAATGCACACAAAGAGGAGGAAAAAAACAAAAACAAAAACGGATAAGCCAAAAACAACGGAAAAAAAAAACTCTGAAGGAGGAAAAAAAAAAACAAAACGACGTTGCGGATACAAAAAAGAGTAGGCTCGTTTTTAAATAATATAAACTAAAGAAGTGAAAACAGCGAAGAAGGGTACAAAAACTCTATGCGAGAACACACAAAGAAAACAGAACAGAGAAAAAAAAAAAAAAGTAAGAAGAATAAAAAAAAAAAGAGTCGTACAAGGGCAAGCGAAATCAGCTACTCAACAGCAGCACGCCAACAACAACAAAAAAAAAAAAGAGGGCGCAAAGCGCTGGTCGACGCAATTCAGTCACTCGCCGTTAATGGAAGAGAATGAAAAAAAAAAAAGGAAGCGCGCTATTAAATAAGAAGAGGCCACAAGACCGTAGTTTTCTAAAACCCAAGATTGAGGGAAACAGTGAATGCAGTTCTCAAACGCAAGTAGGAGTGGTAAACGAAGTTGCGAAAGACAACACACACACACGATGAAGACAGAGAGAAATAAGGGCAAATAACAGCAACAACAGCAAAAAGAAAAAAAAACTGACGAACTGCAAGTTCAAAACAATAACATCGACAAAAAAAGTACTAAATAGAACAAAAACAAATGAAATGATACAGCGTGCTTTATTGCCAGTTCTTTTTTCTTTTTTACGATTATAAAAGACGAAAGAGAGTAGAGGTTGTCAACGTGCAGCTATCCCAGGCACACTTGGATTCCTTGAGACGCACTCGACGAAAACCACAACGTCAACGTGTATGTGTGGTGTGTGTGTGTGTTTTTTTTTTCTCTCCAAAACCGCACCTGACACGTAGAAAAAGAGAAGAAAACAGAGAGGCAAAGAGGGAAAAAGGAGGAGAAAAAAAAGGGCTATAGTGTTTTAGGTCCACGCAGGACCGGATCCGTGCCATGAAAAAGACACTTTGCAGAAACGCAGACTGCCCATTTCAAGCTCCTCACAACGCACCGTGTTATTCAAGTGCTCCACTTTCCGCTGCATGTTCCTAAGCGCCTCTGAACGTCTTGACAGCTCCGCCTTCATTGAGAAACAAGCAAACTAACAACAACAACAAAAAAAAAAAAGCGGCGATGCACACCTGTTTGGCTCTTGTATTATGTCTTTTTTTTTTTTCTCCTTTTTCCCCCCGAAGATAGCTAAGTGCCATCATGAAGACGTATAAGCGCCTGGACGCGTAGTCTGAAGTGCATAAGAAAAGCTGCGTGACGATGAAGCAGATGGCAAAAAAAAAAAGGGGGCTCAGCAGGTAATCTAGAAAGAAAAGAAAAGAAAAAGACTCATAGGGACGTGCACGCAAGATCAGAAGAAAAACAAGAAGGAAGAGTGCTTCACAATTGCACCAGTGAGATCTGCTCTCCCGCGGCAAGAGCGTCAAAAGTGATGTAATGCACGCCGTCGCTGTGCGTCGGTCGAAGCGTCGGAAACGCCGTAAGCCACAGCACCACGCCTACCTGTCCGACTACCGTCTTGACGCGCGACGAGCACCACCGCTTTCGCTGATGTGCGTTAGCTCCCGCAGGTCCCTCCGCTAGGCTGCGGCTGCTGCCGTTACTACGGGCGGTGTTCGAGGTTGTGCCAGCTGTGCTGTGTTGTAGCTGCTTCACAGCCCACCGCACCACCGGATCCCCGGCGGGACTAAATAAATCGAGGAAGTTCCACCACCGGCCCAGATCGTATGGGTTGTGATAGAGAAACCCTGTGGAGCGATACACGTGGTGGCGCTTCTCATCCACGTAGATGGACTCAATCACGGTGGTGTTCTCAAGCACGAGGCGGCGGTTAAAGTAGAGAAAGAACGTCATACACAGAAACATCGTGAGGGAGATGCCGAGCACCATAAGGGTTGGGAAGGAGGTGAGCAACACCCCAGCAGGGCCGTAGGGCATGCGTAGACGCTGCAGCTCCGCCGTCAGCGCTGCCTTCGCCGGGGCACGCAGCCACTGCTGGAACAGCGCCTCGCGCCGCTTCGTGTAACGCCGCTGCCGCATTACGCCGTAGCCGACGAAGATAGCCGCGAGAAACGTGCCTACCCACAGCCAGAACACAAAGAGTAGGAAGTAGCGCTGGTTCTCCACATCCACGCAGTTGTTGATCCACGGGCAATGGTGATCCATCTTGCAGACGCACTCATTACAGATCGCACAGTGGTGCTCACGCGGCGCCTTCAGCCGACGGCAGTGGCTGCAGTACCGCCGCGGCGCGTCCAGCACGCGGAAGGCGCGCTGACGCGGACCCAGCCGCTCAGCGGCACCCGCCAACGACTCTAGCTCCTGCAGTGCCTCCAGGGAGGCCGTGGCCGGCGGCCACGGCGTGACGCAGGCGCAGCGGTGCGCGTGCCTTGAGCATGTCTGCAGCCACACACGGCACGCACGCGTCCCTCGTCCAAGAGAGCCCCGACTCACACAGAGGCCAATGCACCGACCTAGCCGCGTCGGAAGGAAGGACGAGCGGCGCCGTCGCAGGCCCTGATCGACGTCCGCCCCGCCGTCGCCCTCGTCCTCCGTTTCCATAACCATCGTCTTCATCGTGCTGTCATCGGCGTCACGATCATGGCGAAGACTGCCGCGTTCTCGTACCGGGGGCTCCTCGCCAAACACGCGCACCACCTGGATACCACCAACACGCTTTGGCATAGGTGCTGCTGGTATTGGTGGTTCGGTTGACACGAGAGGGTCTTCACTTTCTACTCTGACGTTCTCGTCATGGCACCCATCATCGTCATCGTTGCCGTCGTCCTCCTCATCGCCGATGGTCTCGCTCGAGTCATCCACGGGCGGCGCGTTGAGGTCGGTGCAGTAGGGATCACGGTAGACGTACGCCGCTGGTGCCTTACCAATGCGCCGTGAGAAGGCGGTTGCGCAGAAGTAGTTCACGTAGATGTTGAACGCCACAACCAGCACGAGCAGCTGCAGTAGGTAGTATGACAGTGTGCCCGGCGATGTAAGGACGGGCGCCACGTTCCGTGCGAAGGTAACCACGGTGAAGGTGACGAGGGCCACGCCTAGTGCGATGATCATCCAGCTCAGCAGATTTGCGGAGAAGTTGAAGGATCGCACGAACCAGCGCTGCTGCAGCGTCAGCCACATCGCAACCAGAAGGTTGCGTCGCTTGAGCGCGTAATTGAGGAGTTCCCCGTTGTTCATTTTTCTTTTTCCTTCTTTTCTTTTTTTCGTGGTTGCTTCTTATGTTTGCTCCTGCTGCGTTTGGAAAGGAGACGAAGAAAAAAGAACGAAGGAAGAGTTTGTGTGAGGGAGAGACACCACCAGAAGTAAGCAGCGTGGTTTCGCGTAGCTCATCCAAAAAGGCAACGCGGTATTACGTGCTTTTCTCCCGCTAGGCTGTATATAGGTACCGTTTCGCCTTGTCTTCTCTTGCTCAAGACGATCTTTATTTTCTTCCCCCCCTTTTTTTTTCTGCATGTATCATTATTCGATGCGGTAAAAAAAAAGCACACACACACGTACGTATCGGCATAATCGCGATAGAAATAACAACAATAAACAGAATACTGTGAATAAAAGCCCACAGGAGTTTGGACAACAACAACAACAACAGAAAAAAAAAAAGCAACATCAGCGTTTCCGGGCTTCTCGGCTGTTGTTGTCAGCTGGTTGACTGTCCTTTGCGTGCCGCCGCGACGGCGCACGCCTCGGCGGATCGCGCGACTTTCGCCGCTGCTTCAAGTCTCGCACGTAGGCACGCATTAGCCCGTACTTCGTCGACGGCCCAGTCAGGTAAAAAAGATACTCGTAGCTGTAGATGCCACCGGCGTGGTTGTCTGAGAAGACAAAGCGCAGCGCGTAGTTGCCGATGGGCACGATTTGTGAAATGGTAATACCGCGACGACCATAAATGACGATGTCCTTCGCGCCCAGTGCGCCGTCGGTGCTGGGGGTGTAGGCACGCAGGTACTCGGCCAGGGCACGCGTGCGCAAGGGCACGGTAGGTGCACCGTTGCGTGGCTTCTGCCTCGCTCCACGCGTTTGAAAGGCAGGGGAGGCAGCAGAATAAGAAGACGTGAAAGGCGAGGAGGAAATGGGCGTTGAGGACGACATTGCAGACCGATCCGCTGCATTGGATGACTGTTCTTGCCGAGGTAGTGGTGATGCTGCCGCCGCCGTAGTTGCTGCTGCTGCTGCTGCTACTGGTGCCGCCTCTTCCGCTTCGAGGGAAACCTCCCGCATGACTTCGGCTGCCTCTGCAGGCCAGGTGAACTCGACGTACTGCCGTGATTTGTCCACCTTGATGCTTGTCGGCACGAGGCGCTGCTTCACATTCCGCTGCGCCGCCAAGCGTTCAGCGAGGCTTTGGGTGAGGGCGTGCTGCGGCTTGATTTTGCGCCGTGGCTCGGTGACCAACTTCTCCTCCGCCAGCCACACACCTTCGGTCATCTGCGAAACTTTGGCTGCAACGGTATCGCTCAACTTGCTGAGCAACGACGTGTACGGCCGTGTGGCCGCAGTGCGCGTGGTGACCGCAGGCAAGGCATAGAAACGCCGCAGCAACGGCATGACAGTGGGTAACGACGATAACGACGTAACTAAGTACTGCGAAGGGTGTGTATGTGTGTGTACTGCGGTGAGAGGGACAGAAAAAAGAGCTCACGATGCTGCGAAAAGTGAAATAGTAATAAGAATAATAGTGAAGCTCGTCCAGAACATCGCGAAAAGCTCGCTGTGTACTATTGTTTGCATGCTATTTTCTTTTTCTTTTCTTTTTTTCAGGAACACAATAAAACGAAAGCAAAAAAAAAAAGCACGTGAAAGGTAGCAGTGCCTTTTCATCTGCACCAAAACGCTAGATAATCACTTGTGCATATTTCCACCACTCTCTCGTGGAACAGCCTTGTGAGTCACAACACAGCCGAAACATGCAGTGCCGCCTTCAAAAAAAAAAAAAGGTCAGATATACTCACGTTGAGAAAGGTCCGCACGCAAGCCAATCACTGTACTCCAAAAAAAAAAAAAACTCTTTTTTTTAAAGTTCTTTCCTCTACTTTTCTAATTATTGTTTGTTGTGTATGTGAAGAACAACCTATTGCAATAACACTGGATGAAGGCAGGGAGAGAGAGTGTGTGAACGGATTGCGAGAACAAAAAAAAAAAGAGGGGCGCTTCACAGTCGCATGTCTGCTGCTGTTAACAAAGACTCCATTTCGTTCCTTTCCTTTTTTTACTTTTACTTTTGGCGGCGAGGAGTTCCACTGCGCCACGTCCACCTTCGCTCTCGCATGCCTTCAATGATGCCGTCCACCTTCACTGCATCCTGCTCCGACGTGCCCCAGAACTTCTTGCGTCGTTGGCAAACGTAACGCTCAAACCACCAATCCCCCACCGATGAGGGAACGGTGTAATACAGAGCACAGAACACGCTTCGCACCAGAAAGCGATCGAGATGCATGCCTACCCGGCACATAGCGGCGTAGTTGGTGGACACGAGCAGATCTGTTTCCTCGGGATTCACCAGACGGGCACTTGAGGAGGCTGCGGTGTTCTTCCGCCCTGTGATGGCAGACGCACCGCCGGAGATGGCAGAGGATGACGTCGACGTATTCTGAAACAGCGTGCGATCATCCGCGGCAAGTCCGACAGGGCGCACGCGGGCAAGAAAGCTCGCCGTCTGCGAAGGCACCTTCTCAATGAACACCAGCACCAGGTCTTCGGGAATTGGCAGCACTGGCAGCGGGGTAGACGGTGTAGCCGCCGACGCAGCCGTCTTCGACACTTTTACGGAGCGTTGAAAGAAAGAGTGATGAATGTCTGTGCCTTCAGGTGAGTCGAGAGACGCAAAATGGATGCGATGGCGGTCGAGGCCCTCGGCCATCTCCTCCTCTACGCCGCCGCCGAAGACATAGTTTGTAAAACTAAAAAAGCTGAAGTTGCGCGCCACGACATAGCGCACACGCGCCTGGCACATCAAGCAGTGCCCATCGAAAACTAAGAGATTGCGTGGAAGCCGCGGTAGCAACTGTTTGTAGTGGATGCCTCTGAAGCGCCTGATGGGCATGTTTTTTTTTTTTTTTTTGGTTTGCTTGGTAAGATTATCCTCTTTTTCTTTGTTCTTTGATTTCCTAAGCTCATTTCAAGATGTAGGCAAATTAAGAGCGGGAAGGGGAAAAAAAAGAGATTGAAAAAACTCGAGAAAAAAGAGCACTGAATTGTGTTAAACCGCATATTCGCTCATCTTTTTTTTTTTTTTGTTGTTGTTGTTGTTGTTATTGCTGTGAGGCACAACTATTCGAAATCAAAGGCAAGTCCCAAGGCGCAAAAGACGCACCAGAGGAAATCAAAAAAAAAAAAACAGGACTTTCGACCTTATGATATCTAAGCACGTCTAGGGGGTTATGAGCTTGTTCCGATATCAATCAGCACTGATTTCTTTGTTAATAACGCACGGCTTCGCGTCTACGTGCGTGACGGGTTCATCACTGCAAGTGTCTTTTTTCCCCTTTTCGTTGTTTTTTTTTTTTCTACGTTTTTGTGATTACGAACGTGTCTTTTTTTTTTTCTGCGTGTGTGTGTGATAAGGTGCATCTTTTGCCCGGTGCAAGGCACGCTTACAAACCACGTCGTCGTACCTCACGACGACCACAGCAACAACAACGGCCTGTGCGTAACAACTCCCTGTCCCCTTCACGTCCGCACGCTTTCTCTGTTAACGGCACGCAACCTCCAGCTGCAGCCGTACGCATAAGTGAGCATATAGCTGGGCAGAGCATCGGATATCCCCCACAAAAAAAAAAAAAGCGCGCATACCTGGGGAAAGCCCGACGTCAAAAATCTCCCTTACGGAGGAGACGGCTTTGCCTTTATACGCGTCTGCGCTTACGCACAAACGCGCGATCGCTCGCATGCACAAACATCGAAAGTAGAAAAGAAAAAAAAGGTCGTTTTAGTCGCGCACGGACTAAAATCAACCTCCGCTTAACAGATTTAGTCGCTTTCGAATAATAAAAAAAAAAAGCAAAACCACACACACACGTGTGTAACTTGTTGTGTTTGGCAAAAGAACTTCTTACGTAGGAAATTAAGCAAACAAACAAACAAAAAAAAAAGATAAGAAAAGAGTTTGCATTCCAAACTGAAACAAGGAAAGAGAAAAAAAAAAAAAGCAGGCGCGACCTTCTCACACACACACACTTAAAAAAAAAAAAAAGAAGGCCTTACGAGAACACACATACAAAAAAAAAAAGGGTGTCGGAAACGCAATAGTCGCAGACAAGTTGTCGTCTTTTCTCCGCCTCCCCTTGGCTGTCGACGTTTTTATAGCTTCTCGTGATTGTATTGCTCCTTGTGCGCCTCGTAGTGCGCCACCAGCTGCGTCTTCTGCCGCTCCAGCTCCGGTGTCAAGTTCTCAAAGACGTCGTCCACCAGCGTCGACACCGGCCACGGTGGGAGCTTTTCCTGTCGTCGCAGTTCACCGAGCACCTCCTTTCGCGTCGCTTCAACGATCTGTTGCGACTGTTCCGGCGTCCACCAACCCCGATCCACCATAAAACGTTCAAACCGCTCAATTGGGCTAAAGGTCTCGGCAAAGTGCTCGATCTCATCCCGTGAGCGGTAGGCCGTGCTGTCGTCGGAGGTGGAGTGATGGGAGAGGCGGTAGGTTAGCGCCTCGATGAGGACCGGCTTGTGGTGGTTCAAGACCACCTCACGCGCCTTCCGCACCGTGTGGTACACCGCCAACGCATCCAAGCCATCCACGCGCGCTGCCGGCAGGCCGTAGCCTACCGCGCGGCTGAGAATGCCGTCACCCATGTACTGGTTGTGCGTCGGGGTCGAGATGGCGTAGCCGTTGTTGCGCACAAAGAAGATGGTGTGCGAGCCGACTGTGCCGGCAAAGTTCAGCCCCGCGTGGAAGTCGCCCTCGCTCGCCGCGCCCTCGCCAAAAAACGTGGCACAGATGCGTGCCTCCGGCACCGTCGACAGCGGCGTGTTCGGCGGCAGCCGTCTCTGCAGTGCTTCGTTCTCGAGCCGGATGGCGTAGCCTGCGCCCGCTCCATGTGGGATCTGCGTTGCCAGCGGCGAGCTGATCATCTGCGCATGCAAACGCTTGCTGCCGTAGTGAATAGGCATCTGCCGACCTTTCATGTCGCACTCGCAGTTGCCCATGCACTGCGAGATGAACTCCGGAATAGTGTAGCCGCGGTAGGTTAGAAGACCGGCCTCACGGTACTGCATGAAAAGCTCATCGTTGCTGGCCAGCCCCGCCGCAGCGCCAACCACGGCCGCCTCCTCACCAAACATCGTCATGTAAAACGAAATGCGACCCTGCCGTTGCGCCTCCAGCATGATCTTGTCCATGGTGTTGTGTGCCAACATCGTGCGCAGCATGTGCTCCGCTACGCCGCGTGTGATGACGTTCAACTCGTCGTGCACGCGGTAGCGGAAGAGTTCGCCGTGCTCGGCACCCTGCAACTCCACCGTGCCGGTAGCCGGCTTTTCCTCCGCGGCAGCCGGGCCATCGCCCGTGGCTTCGTCCAGCACGACGCGTCCGTCCAGGTCGAGGACGTGGAAGATCGGTGCGGCCGGGTCAGAATTCTCGTTGAAAGTCAGCGTGCTGGTTGTCACAGGGCCATTACGGAAGTCAATGTTCCAGACCTTCTGGACCTCGCGGAAAGCGTCGCTGAGTGCGGTGCGGCCAACTATGGCGGCGGTCAACGCGTCGCAGCGGACAAGCCGAGAGAAGCGGTACATCAGAACAACTTGAGAACTGATTCAAAAAAAAAAAAAAAAAAGAGGAGAGCGCGTCCACAATTAGTTGTCAACCAAAAATAGTAAGTTCAAAAGAACATCAGAAACAAAAAAAAAGTGCGAAGAGGGATTTGACGTCACAGAAACCGAGCGAAGCGGGAGTAGAAAGGAGTGAAGGAAACCGTGAACGAAAACTGGAGATGAAAACAGTAAGAACAACAACAACAACCCCCTTCCCTTCCTCACTAGTTTACATGGGAGGAACGTTACTTGATCATTTTAAGCGAGCCTGTGCCACTAACTCGCATAATTACGAAGGGAGTTCGTCCTCTTCGTAACGGCTGTAGTAGATCATTAACTGCCCTGCCTTCTCTCCGACTGTTTAGCAAACACACATACATGCACGCAAAAAAAAAAAAAGATGCAAATAGTAATATCTACTTTTTTTTCTCTGACGCAATATGCTCCATAACATGGAGGACACACAACAGGGGAGCAACGGAAGCATCCAGTCCATTCCTTTTCAATACATGAAGGTAAAGAAAAAAGAAAAAAAGAAAATAGAGCTACGAGTTGAAGCGCTGTTGACTTCGCCGCAGCCTCAACACCGTTAAGCGCATGATTGGTCGCCCACAAGCGTGAGTCTAGTTTACATGAGAGAGAAATCGCCGTGTCTTCAAGACAGCGAAGAGCAACACGTAAGTCAACGGTAACGGACGAAGCAGAACAAGACTCGCCAAGTCATTCATCTGATCCAGTAAAGATCTATGTAGTGTGCACGCACACACACACGTGCAAGTTTTGTATGTGGCGGCTACTATGCTTACGCCTCTGTGAGGTCATCGTTGTAGTATAAATGAATGGCCGGCACGTAATAGTCCGCGTTGAGCCCTAGCGATTCAAACGAGTCCGCCTCGTCCACGATACCGTTCTGTTCCAGTGTGAGGGACATGTCCAGCTCACGCGGTTCCGGGTCCAGCCGCATCCACGTGTAGCTGCGCGCGTGTGCATTGAGGGGCAGATAGCGCTCCTGTAAAAGCTGCTCCAGCGTCTCCTCCGCGCACACCTCGAGTGTCGTCTCGTCGCCCGTCAGTGTGTTGACGATGCGGATGCGTCGGGTGCGACTGGTCAGCAAGCCAATCACGTAGCTCGGATCCTTCCACCACGGAATGTCGTAGCTAAGGTCAATCTTCGAGTCGGGGTAGATGGTGGGCATGTGTGGCATGCGACCCAGCGGCATCACGTAGGTGCGCATCCCGCTGTTCACGTCGATGCACGTCTTTAAGTCGTCGGTCTCGGCGTCCCACCAGTGCGAGATGTCCGTGCCAGCGACCTGGATCAGCGGCTTGGTCAGCTGTGCCAGCCGCGGGTTGGCCTTGTAGGCTTGAATGAGCGAGGTCACGTTCAGCACCTTGCCGTTGAGGGAGAGATAGGCGTCGTCGTCGTACGCGTGCTCCCGTACCTCCTTCGCCGTGTAGAAGCGCGACATACATGCCACCGTCCGTGCTTTGCGCAGTAATGCGAAATAACCCAAAATAACCCAAAACGAAGTAACCGATGCGTTAACGTACGCGTTTACAGATCTGGAGAAAAAAAAAAATAAGAAAAAAAAACAAAGAAAATGCAGAAACAAGAGAAAGATATCGAAGAATAAACATGGAGTGGGAGTCTTTAAGTCCCTCAAAAAAAAAAAAAAAAATGAAAGAAAAAAAAAAAGAGGGAGAACTTCTCCTACTGATCGAAGAACATCACAGTTTTTTTTTCACAGCGCTTTACGTAGAGCTTCGCGAAACACACATCCTTAGCGTTTCATTTTTTTTTTTTACTTTTGTTTCCGAACGACTGCATGAACTACCAGGGCTAAGTGTGTAGAGTACTCCCCTTCTGACAGTCTTTTCTTTATTTTCCCTCTTTTTTTTTTTGTTGTTGTGGCATGGTTTGCAGGCCTCTGCTACCACTGAAAGAGAGACAGCACAAATCCGTTTCTCAATCACCCCATATGTGTAATTTCCATTTTTTTTTTCTTCTCTTCTTCTTTTTTTTTTTTTTTCTCTCTCTCTCTCTTTCTTATTATTTCTTTCCTCTTCTTGTAGTTGCTTTTTAGTTATGGCCGGTCGCTTCACAGAAGTATCGATGAGGCCCATCCATCACGGTTATGCACCACCACCACCGTCGCCGCTGACTCAGTTGGCATCTCGTCTGCATCGCAGTACCGCACAGACCACTCATACCACACCTGCCGGCGCGCCACACTCGTCTTGCGTGCCAGGTCGACGTGCAGGGCCACAACGCCCGTCTTCGTCGCCGCAGCCGCCTCCACCTCGCACAACTCCCGCCGCTGTGTCGGGTCGAGAGTGAAGGTGCAAGGGAACCAGCTGTACATATCTGCCGTACGCTGCTCCGGTGCCGTGGACAGCGTGACTGCCGCGGTGGGCGAGGTTGGCGACTGATAGAGCACGCAGGAGAAGTAGCCCGCCAGTCCGCTGCACCGGCCAGAGGGGGGGACAGTAAACACGAGGTGCGCACTGCGGTCCAGTGGCGAGGCTGCCGTCGGCGTCGCCGTCGTGCAGCTGCCGTCATCGCAGACAACGCTTTCTGGAGGAACAGCCGCGGAGGTGGCGGCCCTCGAGTGCAAAGACGCCTTTTGATGCTCGCCGAAGTCGTGTGTAAAGGTCCAGCACGCCTGTGGCTCGGCTAAGGTGACACCACGGCTTAGATTCGTCACAAGCAGCGAGTGGTTCAGCGCGGCGTGGCGATCGGGGCACTGCGGTGGAGTCACGGTCAGCCCCTTCACCGCGGCCGCCGCCACTGCCGCCTCCAACGAGGCCGACATGAGCGGCGCGACCCACGCTGTGTACTGCTGCGGGATGCAGGTGAGATGCGCGTTGCGTTGCAGCCCACGGCTCTGCTGAATCTCTAGCAGCTGCGCATGGAAGCCCTCAATGCACTCGGGGCTCAGCTCGTTGTCGCCCAGGCTGCCCAACAGCTCCGACACCACCACGTCGCAGAGACCGAAGTCGGGCGGCAGCACCACCGACCCGTCCCGCGCAGCACGGGCGATGTGCCGGCCGTCTGCGACGATCACTTCCAGCGTGTGCCCAAAGTTGTAGGCGAGCTGGGCCCATTCTGGATCATTTGCCCATCGCATCCGTGTGAAGGCCGCAGCGGGGCCGTTCTTTTCGATCGCGAAGAGGCGCAGTCGCACACCCAGCGCGGAGACGGCGTTGAGGCACTCGTCGATCAGCGGGCCACGACCGCAGCCAAGGAGCACGAGGTACAGCACCCGCTCATCCAGCGAGGGCACCGGCACCTGCCGCGTCACCCCGTGCTGAGCGAAGAAGGCTTCATTTTGTAGTGCGTGCTGGCGCGCCGGCCCCGCCTCGAACCAGTCCTTCACGTAGCTGAAGACGGCCTCGTGGTACTGGCGGTACTTGCGGGCGTCGCGCTCGAATACTTCGTAGACGCCGCTGGACAGCTGATGCCCCAGCGGCTGTATTGGGAGCTGCAGTTGATCCTCAAAGGACGCAAACGAGTCCCGCGTTGACTCCTCGACCGCCTTGAAGTGCAGGTAGTTTAGCAGCGGGTACTGGTCAAAGAAGCTGCGGTCGAACAACGGCATTGCGCGGCGCCGCAGCATCTCCACCAGAAACGTCAGTACGCTGACGAAGGGCGGGTAGCCGCCCGCCCAGCGAGCCACGGCAAGGGGGTGCAGATCCTGCGGCATCGCATACTCGTAACGGCGGTGCAGCACGTCCGAGCACTGCGTGTTCGTCGCCTCTGCAGCGTCGTCGTCATCCGCGGCGTCGTTGTGTGGGTACGGCGTGCTCGTCGCACTCGGGTAGTCGTTGCTTGTCGCGGCTCCCGTTGCTGTCGTCGCCGCAGCAACAGCAGCAGCCGACGACGACGGCGCAGAGGCCTCACCAGGTGTGCGTTGTGTCTCAGCCGTCCGCTCCTCATTCCAGTCCCCGAGGGAGTAGTCTGTGGCGCTGAGCAAGGCGCTTCGGTCTGCCTCGTTGTCGTTCCGCTCCTCCAGCTCTGGCAGGTGCACAGGGGAGGAACGGGTCGAGACGTCAAAAGGCACGTGACGCGACGGCGTCACGCGCGAGTGATGACGATTATGCGGGGCTACAGGGTAAGGGCGAGGAGGCGTCGCATCCTCTTCCATTGTGAGCACCTCCTCTCTCTCCCCCTCTCCTTCCCTGTCTACGAGAGCGAAGCTCTCCAGACCAGACGTGTCTGCTGCTGCTGCTGCTCCTGCGACCGTTGTTTCTCGTGCTGCATCAGGTCGGTAGTGAGGATGCTGCTGTGGCATCACGCCGTGCGGTGCCAAGCAGGCAAACAGCAGCGGTGCTGGCGGACACTCGAAGCACACCACCTGCTCGCCAAACCACTCGCTGGGCAGCAGCATACGCGGGTGCCACGTCGAGAAGTACAGCATCGTCGTGAGCGCAGACACCGCCTCCGTGTGAACGACGCCGCTACCACTTCCTCCGTAGTCCGCAGAAGCAACGTCAGCGTGGGAGGAAGAGGAGGAGAAAGAAGCCGCCGCGACTCTGCAGGACCCTGTCACACTGCACGGCGTGTTGATGTGATACACCCACCTGTGATCCGCGGTACGGTGCCGGGTGTAGCCATACAGCACGGCTTGACGCAGTCGCTGCATCTGGTAGCGGTGCACCGGGTTGCAGCCGTCGCACCGCACCCACACTTTCACGTTGGTGCTTTGCTGGATAAACGCGAGAAGAATGTCTGCCGCCAAGCAGGCCAAGCGCGTATTACGCTGCGCATCGTCCTCTGGAGACAAGGTCATGCTCAGCTGCTCGGTGTCTTGCGGACCAGACTCGGCTTCTACTCTGGCCGCCGCTGCCACCCCTTTTTCGTGTTGGACGCGGTCGCCGTGGCTCTGTGTGTCATTTCCTTCATCTTCGTCGCCGTCGTCCGCGGCCCAGGGAAGCCCTGCTGCGTAGAATGGCAGCGGCACCTGCACCGCTCGCAGGCACATGAAGCTCGCCAGCTCCAGCTGCGTCTGAATACGCTGTCGCTGCTCCTGCGTAGTCCAATTAGCCTCCGTCACGACACCGTTCATGGTTTGGCACCACTGCGACGGCATTTGAAGTGCGTCCCACGAGCTCATCACCTCGCGCCGCCACACCTGCTGCGCCAGCTGCGGGTTCGACTGAAATTCGGGCGGTTGTATTGGCCCAAGAAGCAGCGTACTAAACGGCAGCTCCTCGTCCTTCTTCTCTTCTGCCACTGCCGCCGCGAATGGTGGTGAAGGTGCCGTGCTGTTCTGCATGCCTGCTTGGACAGGGAAGCGCCCGAGAAAGCACGTGCCGAAGGTTGCACCCAGCATGCACGTCTGCTTGATAGAGCGCAGCAGTACCAGCTCGCCGGTTATGCCGTACAGGCGCAGCGCACCTGCGTGAAATACTCCGGTGGAGGCCCACTGGCCGTGAAAGCGTTCGCGGCCATGTAGGCAGTAGTCCTCCTCCATCGCCGACGCCGTCTCCTGCGCGCCAGGGCCGTTGCTGACGCCGCCACCGTCGAGAGACATCTGCAGCTTTTCCAAAAAAAAAAAAAGGGAGGAAGGAAGGAAGGGGAAAAAACTATGTTTCTTTCTCTTTTCTTCTCCTTTTTTTTTTTGTTGTTGTTGTGGTGTGGAGCACAATATATATAAAAACAAAACGCACAAAGAACGAAAACAAAACAAAAAAAAAAAGGAAGGTCCAGGCTTCGTCACGTTCACCAACGCGACAGTCTCGTCTGGCCGCTTTAATGGGGACAGAACAACAACAAAATTAAAAAAAAAAATGAAGAAATCAAAAGAGGAAAAAAGGAGTAAACTCGAAAAAAAGGAGCAACTATGATGCAGGTAATATATATATATATATATATATATATATATATATATGTGTGTGTGTGTGTGTGTGAGAAAGCCACCTACACACACACACGCGTGATCGCTAACAACCGGGATAAACAGTTAAATCAACAGAGGATGTCTTCACAACGCAAAAAAAAAAAAAAACAGGCAAGAGAGAGAGAGAGAGAGATCGCGAACGACAACAACAAAAAAAAAAAGGAGGGGGGGATACAGACGATGAGCCTTGATGGGGTGGAGCCAAAAGAGCGTATGTGACTTTCTTGCGCTTGACAGAGAAGAGGCTCCGTGATTAAATCAAAAATCTGAGCAAAAAGGAAGAACAAGAAGAAAGATGAGATGGTGATAAAAGAGATTTGAAATAACAATAAAAAGGAAGGCCTGTCATTTATGCGGAGTAACACGACTTTCTTTTTTCGGAGTAACACGACTTCAAAAAAAAAAAATAGATAGATAGATAGATAAAAAGAGAATCTCCATTACTCAGCGGCGAAGCAACGACGGCTGCTCAGCCATCCCTTGACTTACCCTTTTTCCTCTCATTACAAGTCCATCGCAAAATCTGCCAAAGTTTGTTTTCGTCGGCTTTGGAGGCAACAACAACAACGCGCAAAAAAAAAAAAACACACACACAATAAGATGTAACAGCCAGTGAACTGATGCCAGCACACACACACACAAAAAAAAAGCAAGAACAAGGACGCCTCATTACGCAGCCAAAGCGAGCAAGTGCTTGCGGTCGTTAATCAGCTCCATCACACTTTGATTGCTAAAGACATCGCTACCACGTGCGAGCGAAGGCGCAGCAGCAGTACCAGCAGCAGTGGGAAGCGACACAGATGAAAACGACTGCGGCGCATGGCTCGACGGCGTGTGTGCCGCGGAAGCGCCCACGCCATGCTGCTTCAGCTCCTCCAAACGCTGCCACTGCGACTCCAGCACGGCCAGCTCCTGTAGCAGGGACTGTGAAGCTGACGTTGAGGCTCGTTCAGAAGCAGCAGATTTCAGGGGAACAGCGTAAGTCGCGCTTGCCGACGTCGGCAGCGGTGACGGCAGTGCTTCGCGTGTCGGCACCGCCGTGTAGTGGAACCGCTGTTCCTGCTGCCGTTGCGGAGAACTCGACCTGTCGTCGTCTTCCGTCTCAGCACGACGATCGTCCGCTCTCTCTCTGTAGCATGGTGCTGCCGCCTGGTCCGCGACTTGCTCCACAGCCTTGACGGGCGACGGCCCCATTCCATCGTAGCGGTGCCGGAGTCGGTGATAGAGATCCTCGATGCGTGCAAGATACGACTCCGCGGTAGAGAGGGCATGCTGCATGCGGTGCTCGCCGTCTTGCAGCTCCTCTCTGGTCCCGGTATCTGCGCCTCTGACGCCACTTCTTTCGTCTAACGCCTCTGCTTTGGGAAATGCTTGGCGAGCTGGCTGTGGTCGGGCCAGATTCGTAGTGTCACGAGAAGCACCCTCACGTGAAGCCCGATGGGCTCCGTGGGCAGCGTCGTCGGTGCCGTCGCCAGAGGGCCGTGCGCGTCGACTTACGGAAGGCACGGCTGCCTTCGCTCCTGCCTTCAAACGCTTTTCGGTGCTGTGGAGACTGCGGCTGGAAGCAGCGGTGGTGATGGTGGTGTGCGCCGCGCTGCCACGAGGCGCAGGTGTAGGAGTCTCCACCGATCCCGCAGGCGGGGTGTACCTTCTCGCCTGACGCTGTTGCCATGGTGGGCGTTGGTGGCGCGGTGGTGGCGATGACGTTGGTGGTGGTGGTGGGATGCACGACGCACGGTCATGTCGGTCATGCGGCGAAGGCGAAGACGCACGCGACGACGATGTCGAGCTTTCATCGCTGTAACTGTCACCATCACTGTCACTGTCACTGTTGCTTGATGAGCTTCGCGAATCGCTAAATCCGTCGCGGGCTGGTATGCCCACCGCCTGCAGGAACCACCACGGCGGGAGCGGTGGGGGAGGAAAAAGCGCCCAGTCACGGCTGCTCTGTTGTCGTAGCATGCGCGGCGGCATGGGGAAAACAGAGGGCAAGGGAAGCTGATCGGGCGTAGGCCAATCCAACTCACGAGAAATGGAGGAACTACTACAGGCTGCCGCTGCGGACCTCCTCGTGCTCCTCACGTTCCCCGGCTGCAGCTGCGGACTCTGCTGCTGCTGCTGTTGTTGTGGTGCGGCTGCAGCTGCTGCCTCGATACCTGCGTAGTACTGCGCGAGGTGCGCGTTCACGTCCGACATCGCCGTCAGAGGAACACCACCGAGAGGCGGTGGAGGTATCCACGGCAGATTCGGGACAGCAAACGGAAACACTTCGTGGTGACGATGATGACGATGATGATGACACACGCGACGGTGTCCGTCGTGTGCGTGCGGTCGACGCTGGCCTTCGTCGTCTACGGGCATGTGTGCGTTCACGGCGGCGACAGCAGGAGAGGAGGTTGGGAGAAAAGGAGAGGAACAATAGACGCCCCACGGATATCTAAAAGGGTCTGCCGCCTCCGCGGCGGCCGGTTGCGAGACCGTGCGTCGACTCTGACAACTGCCCTCACTGCGGTTTTGACGACTGCTGCTGCTCGTGGTCGTCTTGGTGCGCTGACTTGCTGGTTGGGAAGAGGCCGAGGGAATTGAGGACGGCAGCTCTCGAAATGCCTCACTCACCTCTGGTGACGCTGCAGCTGCCGTGACATGTGTTCTACGGTGCTGTGACGCCTGTGAGGCTCTGCCTGATGTCGGTACATCGTTGTTATCGCTGTTGCTGGAGCCTGTGGCCTGCGAGTTCTGCGACTGCGAGCGGGAGAAGCGTATAGCGGAGGTCATTATTGATTACTGTTCTTGGTGATGTCGTGAGGTAAACAGGAGGAGAATCTACAAAAATCGATCTAGGTGAGTGTATGGGATGTGAGAAAAAAAAAAAGTCGAACAGGTCTGCTTTTCTTAAACAGAAGACCCGCCCTTTAAAAGAACAGCCGACACGAAAAAAAGAAAAAGAGGTGATCTAAAAAAAAAAAAAGTGACTTGTAAATAATAATAATAATGTAAAGTAGTAGGAAAAAAAAATGTAGCTTTGAGATGATGAAGCTACGCCTCACTTGAATCGAACGATACGCGGAAGACGGAATCTTGACCGGATACGTGTTTCTTATTTGTTTGTTTATTTGCAGTTCTGACAACAAAGAGAGAGTGCAGAAAATGGAGAAATAAAGAGCAGCAACAGCAAAAACAAAAATAAGCACAGGCACATACACACACACAAAAAAAAAAAAACTAAAGATGCTTCTTTTAAACTGCGTTTCGCACGTGCCCAGAAGCGCTTTTTTTTTTTTTCAGCAGCAGTATCTGCAGTCTCTCTTTGATTGTGCGCACATGGAACTCGTAGCGCAAGAGCAATTCGTGAGAGAGGAAGGAAAGAGAAATCAATGGCGGGTGGCAACGTCAAACCGACAACAATGGTCTTTTACTCGGGTTTTTTTTTGTGTGTGTAATTTAGCTCATTAAAACTGGGTGATCAATTGTGCGCCAGCACGCACGAATAAACAAATAAAGAAAGAAAGAAAAAGAAAAAAAAAACAGCTTCGCAAGCGCAGAACAAAGAAATAAAGTGTGTAGAAATGGGCAGGAACGAGAAGACAAACCCCCACCGAGTGTCGAAGCGCAAACAACAACAACAGCGTAATAACAGCAATAGAATTCTGTGTGAAGATACCACCAAATCAGCACTCACTGACAGCTGTGAATGAGCGGGGGGAGGGGGAAGAAGAAGGGAGCCCACCAATACGTGATACAATGACAACGTACTTAAAAAAAAAAAAAACAATAATGGCACGTTCTTTTTTTTTTTAATGCCAATTTCACTTCACTGCCTTCTCTGCTGTCAGCGGGTTCTCCACGTTGTGCCGGCCACACAAGTCTGCCATCATTTCCTCCCCCTCCGCCACACCCGCCGCGTCATCGTGCCGACGGCACCAGCTGACATACTTGCGACACGTCGTCACGGCCTGCGCTACATCGCCAAGGCCTTCAAAACACGTCAGAATTGACACCAGCGTGGATTTCACGAGATTAACGTCGTTCTCATCGATGTGCTGATTCAGCCCCTCGATCAGGATATCCAGCGCCTTTGCAAATAGCTCCCTCGCCTCCGCCGTCTCGCCCTTCTTCGCAAAGGCGCTAGCCTGGAGGGTGATGCTCTCGCCGATGCCGGTCAACACGGAGCGGCGCAGGTTCACCGCCGCCACAGCCTGCATTGGCATGGAAGACTTCGCGTCCACGTCGATCCAGTTCAGCACCTTCTGCAGCAGCTCTTGCGCCTCGGCCCCTTCCCCCTGTTTACACAGTGTGAAACCCATAAACACCTCAATTTCGGCAATCTGCGCCTTGTCCTGCAGCTCCGGTTTGCCGTCAGCGACGAGCGAGTTGCGAGCTCGCTCTGCGCACCGCAGAGCGTCGTCATACTGCTTCAAGTTGTAGTGTGCCTGCGAGGCCTCCATGCAGAGCAGACATTCGCACTGGATCGGCGCATTTGCGGCGCCCATCTCATCTAACATCCGCAAGCCTTTCGCGACGTGCTGGAGCAGCGCCGCATAGTCGGCGGCGGCGCGTGCGGCGTCCATCTCCTCCGACAGCGCGTTCCACTTCGCCATGTTCTCCAAGTCGCGCTTCACAATCTCGTTGTTCAGCGTGAACTCCTCCACGTTGACCGCAGAGACCGGCTTTGCAGCACTACTACTACCACTACTGGTGTGATCAGCCTGTGTGCTGCACGCGCGACGCGAAAAGTAGAGACTGGAGGGCGACCCCTTGGTGCGTGAGGATGCGACGGGGAGCAGCTGCGTTGAGAGGGCGGTGAGCCCCAGCACGACAGCCGCGGGACGGTATAAGGAAGATGCAATAGCACGCGTTGTAAACATTATCTTCTTTTTTTTTCCTCTCCTTTTTCTTTGTACGTGTTTGCTGTTTTGTCTGGTGTGCGTTCTATCAAGTGAAACCTGTTCAGTAGTGTGTGTGTGTGTGTGTGTGTACGTGTTTTCCTTATTCACCTTCACATACTATAGATCAGCAATTGGCAGAAAGACCCGAGAATAGTAATTACTCATAATAAACAGCAATGAGGTCATGTGAGCCTTACAAGGACTTCACGTATTATCGCAGAGAAAAAAAAAAAAAACTGCTGTTGTAGCCTACAGCTAAAGCACGAGTTCAGTCTCTACTTTTTCTTTTTTTTTTTTTCTCACTCACTCTTCTTTTCTTTTCTTTCCCCCCCCCCCTCTCTTCTTTTTTTTTTTCTCATTTACAGACGTACAAAAAAAAAAAAACACAAAAGAAAAGCAATAGAAGGTGCTCTATGGTGGAAAAAAAAAGAAAAGAAAAAAGACAGAAGCGAAGCAAGCATGGATCATCAAATGGTACGGGGAGAAAAAAAAAAAATAGAAAAAAAAACAGGCGGCAGAAGAAACCACCAGAGCGTACAATACAATGTGAATGCAGATAGGTAGTACAACTAATCAAAAAAAAAAAGATAGTAGGCAAATAAATAAAGAGAGATTCTGCCGCGTTGTTGGAACGTGGAGACACCACTGTAATCACAATCATAAAGCAGGGATTTGTACAAGATTGAAAGCAGTGGCTCTGAAGACTGTGGGTGTTTATATGTGTAAGCGTGCGTAGCAAAAAAAAAAAAGGGGGAAAAGAGACAGGACGTCATCTCATGCGCCGTCTGCTTCTCACAAGAGAAAGTGCTGTTGCCACGCACTCACCTCCTCGGCGTATTGCAGGAGCTCCGCTCGTGTCCGACGATCCATCTCGCGTTTCAGCGCATCGCACATCGCCTGGCTGTGCTGCAGCGACGTGGCGTAGTAGTCAGCCAGCTGCGCGGTGTGCCGCGACATGACCCGCGCAGGCACCTGCGCCTCGTTCGCTGCCGCCTCCATCAACGTCGCGTAGGCCGCACGGTAGCGCTCATTCTCATCCCGCACCCGCTGCATCAGGTCGGCCTTCTCCGCCTTGGCTGTACGCAGCGCCTCCCGCAATGATCCTCGCATCGCGCTCATCTGCGCATCGTACTCGTGCCGCATCCGTCGCCGCAGGAGTTGCTGCAGGTCACCCAGGTAGCGCGCTGCTCGCAGACGCTCGATTTTGCGGTCGCGCTGTGCCGCCTCACTGTGCTGCAGTGGGCGACGGAGAAGAAACTCCTTTTCCTGCCGCGTCAGCGGCGGCTCTGCGGCGAGGCGGTGATGCAACGCCGGCTGACGAAGAAGCTGTGGCGGAGGAAGAGGTGGTTGGAGCAACTTCTGCTGCTGCTTCTGATGCACCGGCTGGGCGGCGCTTCTCTCTTGCAGCTGCTTTCGCGCTTGCTGTTCCTCTGGTTGCCCTTGGGCTTGCGGTGCGGATGCAGGCGTGGATGCAAGGACGCTCTCTTGCTCGCCATCGTGCCTCAGCGCCGCAGCTGCGACGTTGGATCGAACGCGTGGAGGCTGCCGATCTGTCTGCGCCGTGCCCTGCGCTTCCTCTGCGTTGCCTCTCACGGGAAGGCCGCGGTGCAGACGAGAGCTGTTCTGCTCCAGCACCCGCGCTGCTCCAGCCCTGTGCGGCGATGGCGTTTTGGGCACAAAGGCTCGGCGGTGTCGCCCCTCCTGCGCATCCAAAGCTTCTCCTAGCCGCTGACAGCGACGAATAATGTCGTGTGCGTCCAGCTGCGCTCGCTGCGCCTGACCGGACAGCTTCCGTGACCGCCTTGCACCCGCTGCCGCGCCGCCGCCACCACCACCAGCAGCAGCAGCAGCAGCAGCAGTGGTCGTGGTCGCTGCAGCACCTGCGGCAGCAACGGGCCTGCGACGCGGAGTTCCTTCGTCTCGCGGCCACGATCGCCGTGTCGCGTGCGGGCTGCCGCTAGTGTGCAGCGGAACTGCGGAGGAGGAGGTGTTGGCGGAGGTCGGCTTGTGAGCTGGCCGCGTGGGCCTGCTGTGCTTTGCAACGGCAGCCGCAGCATCCCCCCTCCTCACATTGTCCACGTCAGAAGATGGTGTTGTGGTATAGTGGTGAAGAATGGCACTGCTGCTGCTGCGGTCGCTCTCAGGGGTGTGCGGAGCCGGATAAACGAGGTTGCGGTACCATTCCGCGAGTAGCTCGTCTGTAGGAATGGCAGAGGAGTCGAGGTAGTAGCTGACGGACGACGGTGATTCCTCCGGGTCATAGGGGTTCGGATTTACATACTGCTGCTGCGGCTGTTGCTGTTGCTGTTGCTGTTGTTGATGTTGCTGCTGGACGTTGAGACTCACGGCACCCGTTGGGTCACCCAGTCCCCCGTTCAAAGGGGGTGCCGGGGCGATGAAGAAGCCGTTTACGCCGTGGCGGTGGTGGTAAGCCCCCGGCAACGCGGCACCGGGCGGTGTCGCGTAGGAATACGCAGCATTGCGCGCCTCCATTGCCAAGAGCTGTTGTTGTTGCTGTTGTTGTATTTGCTGAGCGGCGGTGATGCTCCCCGGCATCACCTCCGCGACGGTGTAGCCGACGGGTACGTATGCGCCGCCATTCCCTGACATGCCGGCATGTACGACGTCGATGTGCTGCACTGCACCCGCCGCTGCTGTGCTGGCCACTGGATGGGTAGGCACCGTCACAAGTGGAGGAGTCGATGACCCTTGTTCCATCTGCCGTTGTTGTTGTTGCCGTCGCATATCCTCTGCGATCTGGACGAACACCATAATAAGTCGGCTGATGTGATCCTCATTCAGCTTCACCACCTCCTCCGCCTCGATCCCGGCCAACGAGTAAGGGTGCTGGCGGAGCTGCTCCAGCACCAGTGTCACGTTGTGCCGCCGCTTCTCCGCGGTGTTGGGCGAGCGGTCGATGCCGGCAATCGTGCAGTCGAAGAGTCGCTGATACAGCAACACAAAGAAGCTGGAGGTGCACTGGCGAATGCTCGTAACCTTGTTGCTGATCGCGCAGAAAGTAAGCAGGTCGTTTGCGTGGGCCAGAATCTGCTGGCGCTGCACCTCTTTCGCGTTGGCCGCCGCCGTCGCCGCGGCTTTCTCCTCCTCCTCCTGTTCCGTCGTCAACGGGCGTGACAGCTGCGGAGAAGAGACGACGCCGATCACAGGCGCTGCAGCGACTGCGCCATCACCACCACCACCATTACCGCCGTGACCGACCTCCGCGATCTGGTTCAGTCCTTCTGCCCCCCACTGCACCGTTGCAGCGGTCGTGGCGGCGGTGCCGACATCCGTTGTTGCCGCAGCTGCTGCGGCCATGGCGACGGAGTGAATGCTGGCGGACGGCACCTGGTGGGGCTTGCGTGCACCGCGTCCGTCACGACGGAGCGTGGTAGCCCCTATACTCGTCTCTGGCACCCGCCCAGGAGAAGGAGCACGCCCAGCCTGAGCGACGCCAGCAGTTGCAGCGTCGGCAGGAGGAGCTCCATGACGTCCGCCATCGCTACCCGAGGTGGAAAGCGGCGACGGCGTCGGCGGCGAGGACGAAGAGGAGTTCGGTGGAGGCACGCCACGCATGGAAACTGTAAACGCTCGTTGCTGTGGTGGTGGTGATTGAGAGAGAGGGGTGTGGTGTGGCAGCGACTTCTGGACGGCAATACGCAACGCTGAAGACGAGGGAGACGACGAGGTGGATGTGGCGGTTGTGTTCTCTGCGTGCTTTGCGCGCGTGCTCTGTCCCGGTGGAACGGGGTAACTCATTCTCTCTCTTTTTTTTTTTTTTTTGGCCGCGGCAGAGGGGCTGAACAGTGACCACTGCTACTGTTGCTGCCGCTGCTACTTTCCCGTTGCAATAAGTGTGCCCGCGACTGAAGAAGCAGGGAACAGTCCGGCCTTGCAAAAAAAAAAAAGGGGTAAAAAGAAAAGAGAAGGTCACTTAACAGTGGTGAAAATGATACGTGGTGCTGAGGAGCACCAAAGAAAAAAAAAAAAAACGCAAAGAGTCGAGGCCAAATGTGCGCTGCTGTTTCTCTTCTTTGTTTTCTTTTTTTTTTTTTCACTTTTCCCTTCTTGCAATCAAATTCTACAAGCAAATTGTATGCCAGAATAGAAAAGGTAAGAAAAGGGAGCAAATGGAAGTCACATTGAGGGCAGTATAACATACACAAATAGCACGCACACACACATGGTAAAACAACTTGCTCCTTTTTTCATCTCTCTTGAAAGCGTAGCAATCCCTCATTGAACGCTGAAACAGGAAATGACAAGAAAAAGAGTTGCGCAAAAGATCAGAGCATTCAAACGTGAAACTCGAAATGGAGCTTGTTTTTATCGAGCCGAAGCCCACCGTTTTTTTTTTTCCCCACTCCTTGCTCCGTCTGAGTGTATATGGGCACATGCGGCCCCTTCTCGTGGTACGCTGACGACATCCACGTGCATCGTTCCATGAAGAGCTCCTCCTTTTTTCGTCTGTGTGTGTGTGTGTGTTTTTACGCAATTACTATTGTCAGCAATATGCGCATGCAGACCTTACAAACTTGGTGCAATATTCACGCATGTTTGAAAAAAAAAAAAAAGACACACGCAAGGGAAGCAAGTGAAGTACATCAACGCTTCGTTGGAGAACTTATTTGAAGGTTTGATGGTGCTTTTCTTCTTGTTACGTCTTTCTGTAAATCCGTTCGAAAAAACAGGAATAGACATAAAACAAAAAAAAAAAAAAGAGAGGTGGGCTGAGAAACTAGAGTACATGCGATCACTCCTTGAAAAGCAGTCGATGCATAATGGGGGAAAAAAAAAAGAAATGGAAAAAAAAAAGCACACACATTAGCAAAACACGTTCCAGAAAAGAAGAAGAGAACCCAAAAAAAACGTGAACTAAAAAAAAAGACAAAAAACGGGTATTGTGGAGTAACATAGTTTTTTATACACAGCTCATGGTTGTAAAACAAGCAAGAAAAGCTCAATTGAACCTATATATATATATATAGATGTAGATATGTATATAGATGGCCTTCACCCTTCCCCCGCCCCCTCCCTCCTCTCCCTCCCTCATGTCAAATGGACTTCCGCAGAGTATGTGTGTACATCGCAGCTCTTCTCGAATACACGTAAGAGCCCCGATATAGAAACGAAAGGAGAGAGAGAGAAAAAAGGAGAGGGGGAAAAAAAAAACGCCGCTCATTCCACTCACCTGTATATAGCTGTGCGCAATGGTGAGCATTATCATGATAACGAGTGAAAAGCACACAGCTGAACAACAATAATAAAAGAACAAGAAGAAACTAAAGGAATCAGCCAAAAAAAAAGGGGGGAAAAAAAAGAAAAAGTGCGGCTCGAGGCCGGGGGGGAGGGGGGCCCTAAGCGCAGCCTGTCCTTTTAATTGATGTTGCCCGCCTCCGGGGCCGACACCGAGCTCAGCAATCCAACGATGGCGCATGAAGACGTGGCTGGTCCACGTCTCGGTCCATTCACCGCCGCCCCGCTGAGACTTGCCGCGCTGCCGCTGCTCCGCTTCCCTGTACTAACATGCTGTTCCAACAGCGAGGGTGGCAGCGAGGGTGGCGGCGTAGGTCGCGGTGACCGGCTTGCTTGCGGCTGCGGCTGCGGCCCACCACTCGCATTGGTTGGCGGGCCCGCGACGATTGCTGACTTAGAGGCCGTCGCGGATATCGGCGGTGGTACCGGTGGCAGCGGCAGCGAAGGCGAAAGCGAAGGCGAAGGCAGCGAGGAGCTGTCGCAGTGGGCACTGTTCAGTGATGCGCAGAGATAGGTGTCGTCTGCGGCGGCAGCTGCCGTGAGAAAACTCGTCGCGGTGGCCATCACGGTGCCCGCTGGCGGCGTCATCAGCGGCACGAGCCAGCGATTCGATGACGCCGACGACATGGCAGAGGAGACGGCGGAGTCCAGCGACGGAGCGGCGGAGTTCTGCTTCGATCGCCGCGGCTCACCAGATCGCGCAAAAAGAAAGTCGTCGGCACGCGGGGTAGCGGCTCCACGCGGTATACTGCATCTCGCGCGTTGGGTGGACGGCGATGACGCGCACTCGAGCACCACGTGCGCGCGGTCGTAGCGTTGGCAAAACCAGCGCTGGATCCACTGCTCCACCACCACTACATCTGACTCTGCAGTCTCAGCGGTGGCCGTGGTGAAGCTATTTAATGGTGGTGATGCCTGCAGCAACGGCTCCGCAGCGGCGAGGTCGCGTACCATTTCCGTAAACAGCTGCGGCAGCTGATGAGTCAGCGCGTAGTCCGGCTGAGGCGTGTCTGCTCCGTAGAGCATAGCAAATGACGCGGACGTGCTAACTTGCGATTCTGATCCGGAAGAGGAGGCGGTAGCGTCTGTGGAGACGTCCACAGCCCGCACAGCTTCATCCTCCAAAGCAGCAGCAGCAGCTGCGCCAGTAACAGCAGATCCATCGCATTCACTAGCACACGCCGGAGGCACCACGGCCGGCTCATTGGATGCGACCTCAGCGCATGACGTCGCAGATCCGAGCAGGTGCGATGAAACGAGTCCTACCGACGCCTGTATTTCGGAGTTCACTCGATTTTCCGTCGAGCCTGAAGCGTCTGTGTCTTTGCTTCTCGCCGTTGCGTTGACGGCTGCTACGTGCGTGCGCGGCAGCGGCGGTGGTGGTGGCGGTGATGCGGACGGCGCCTGGTACCCAGCTGTCTTGCCTTCACTGCAACTTCTCGACTGTCGTCGCGTGCCTTTTGGCAGCGTGAGTGTCGACGACGACGACGTGGATGCCCCGGTCAACGTGGTGGTGAGTCGTCGCGTCAAGGGTCTGCCGCGGAGACGCGACAGCTCCACCGGCCGGGATCGACGGCGGGGCGGGTGGTAAGTCACGGAGAGTGCTGCGAGATGCGGTAGTGGTGGTGGTGGCGGATGTGACACGTTGGTGCGCCATAGCGCCGCGGTTGATGCAGCAGCGTCTCCACTACGGCTGTTGTTGCTGTTGCCGCTGCGATGATGAAAGCGGTGAGCAAGACGCGGGGGCGGCCGCTCGCGTGAGGCGGCGGGAGCAGTGTGGCCAAGCGGTACGTCCGTCACAGCATCGAGGCGATCGTGCGACGGCCGCGATGGGCGTCGGGGACGCGTTACCCCGCCGCCACCTCCACCACCACTACCACCGTATGGAGCTAAAAGCAGCATCGTTTTACGTTGACGCGTTGCATCTGTGGCGGACGAAGTGGAGGGGGCAAACTCGGACGGCGACGACAGCGGCGCGAGCCGTGGCGGCGGCTGCGACGATGGCAACGAGATCGACGAAGCGAGAGACCTGCCGTCACCGCTTCCCCCACCAGTCCCGTCTTTTCCTAATTTTCTGCCGTCATCGCCAGCACCACTTCTGCGGCCGCCACCACGCAGTCGTGAAGAGGACTTCGCCGGTGTTGCTTTCCACATCCTGCGCCCACTTGATAAGATTACACTTGAAAAAGGGGGAAAAAAAAGACCCCAGCTGCTTTGCTCTTCCTTCTTCCACGCGTCTGAACATAAACACACAAACAGACACACAGAATAAAAAGAAGCCCACGCGTTAGTTTCCTTCGTTTGCGAGAAAGAAGAAGAAGAAAAAAAAAACGAGAAAGATGATCCGAAGCCTGCCGCCTCGCTACACATGCAACATGATTACGTGCTACCTATCAAAAAAGAAAAAAAAAAGAGGCAAAAAAGAGCAGCAGCAGCAGCAGCACTGAAGAGGAGCAACAGAGAAAAACAACGCCACGCTTCACATACACAGATGGCCGCGCACGCTTGCCGCTGATGAGAGGAGCGGTTTTTTTTTTCTTGTTGTTGTTTAGTAGCTATACTATGAAGACAATTGTGAAAGCAGCTTGTGAAACCAAACAGTGTGTTTTTAGATGTGTGTGTGTGTATGTTTTTTTTTTTTTTTTTTTTGGGGGGGGGGGGGGGGGCGGACATAAAACGCAGAGGAAAAGAAGAAAAAAAAAAAAAGAAAGGAGGAAAGGGCATGAGAAATGAGCGTTTTACTTTTTCACAGTAATGACCAAGCAAACAAGCACAACGGCATCCTGAACCAGAAAATAATAAATAAATAAATAATAACCTCAATGGAACAGCGGCACTGCTGCTTGGCGGCTGTGCAATTCTAACTCCCCAGACTGCAATAAAGCAGTTCATTATGAAGTTAAAACCACTACCTTTTCCCACCTGCTCCTACAAAACAACAACAAAAAAAAAAGAAGAAGCAGCAACAGGCGCGTCAGGAGGAAGAACATAAGAGCCATTGCTGTCATTTCCCCCCCCCCCTTCACGTAAACGTGCATCCATTCGTAAGCAACAGCGCGGTATACTCCTTTTCTTTTTCTACCTTTTTTCTTTTGTTTTTTTTTTCTTTACTTCGGAAAAATGTGTAACTAGCAAAGGCAAATAAAAGCGCGACCGTGCAAAATCAACACGAACGCAACCTCCCCCCCCCTCCTTTCTTCTACCCCTCACCTTCCTCAACATCATCGCCACTACGCCGATCAACGGCATCTTCAACCTCTGGCATGAGAAACAAAAAAAAAAAGGCAAAAATGTAAAAAAAAAAACACAAGACTAAGCCTTTGTTTACCGCAGACCGTAGCTGAAGTTCTGCAGCTGCTTCTCATGCAGCGCGTCAAACACGCTCTTCTTCTTCGACCACATCTTGCCACGGCTGCGGCGCACCTCCGCCAGCTTGTTCGCCTTATCGGCGTCCAGCACACGGCGCTGCACCTGCCGCCCAATCGGCTCCTGCTCCCGGTCAAACTCCACACCCGTCGTCCCCACGTTCTTCGGCCGCTCCGTGCGGCGACCGAAGTTCTCGAGCAAGTAATCCAGTGTACTCTCCTCGTGTGCCTCGCCTGCGAAGCGGCTGGCCCACAGTCGACGCTTCTTGTCGAGAATTGCGTCCTCGATCTGGCGGTATACCACGAAGGCGTCGCGGCCCATCACCTGGACCCGTTCCACGTCGGTCAGGCAGCGCGCCAAGTCCGCACCCCAGGCTGTCTCCACACAGATGCGGCGCAGCTCCGTCAGGTAGCACAGCACCGCCGCCGTGATGGTCTTGTCTGGCGTGTACATGAAGTCGTGGAAGCCACACTTTTCCTCGTAGAAGGCGCGGACACGCTCGGGGCTGTGCCGCGTGTTCTGCAGCATCCGCGCCGCGTCTATTTTCTCGTCGAGCTCCGCCTGCACCGGCTGCAGCGCGTCCAGCACCTCCTCCCACGACGTCTTGCCTTCCGCCAGCGCGCGCCAGCGTGGGTTGGCGCTGAGGTAGAACATCGCCCGAACATCAGCCGGCGCCAGCTCCGCCGCGTCGTGTGCCACCGGCGTGCCAGCCTTCATCTTCAGCTCCTTGAAAAGGCCGGCCACCTCCTTATCCGGGATATCCGCCAGCGTTGTCAGCGACCCGTGACCAGGGCTGAGAAAGACGTGCTCGAACGGTGTTGTATCAGGCTCGATAAACTCGCTATAGCGTTCCTTAATTTGCTCATGGGTGTTGAAGGGCAGCACGTCCAGCTCTGTCACGTCGACGCCGTCGGGATCCACGTATGGGTTGTGCTCGAAGCGAGGGAGGTAGTCGGACCGGGCCCCGTCAATGAAGCCGATCGGGCCCCAGCGGTCCCACAGATAGTTCGGCTCCAACCCGAGCTCTTTGCGACGCACCGCGCGTTCCAGGTCCATCAGCGCGTGCCGCATAGCCTGTGACACTACCAGCGTCCCGACTTGTAGCCCGTTATCCTCCCAGCAGTGCGCACGCAACGTATTTTTGTCGTAAAACGGCTTTGTGATGCCGATGCAGCGCCAGTAGCGCGCCTCTCGTGTGTAGTGCAGGGCCGCGTCCAGAAACTCCTCGCTGTAGAGGTCGCGATTGCCTTTGATCGTCTCATCGTGCAGCAGCATGCCAATTAGCTCGGGCGTGTCGAAGACCTTCCAAATCATCTTCGTCTCGAGGTTGTAGAAGCGGTAGCTGAGCCGCTCGTGGTCGCGCTGGAAGCGCTCGTCTTGCAGGTCGTAGGCACGAAACCAGTTCTTCTGTGGCATGTAGGTGCGATCGGACAACTCCGTGCGGTTGCGGTCGAGGTAAGAGCGGACGGCGATGCGCTTGCCCACCGTGAACTTCTTAGGCACCAAGTGAAAGTCGCCAGCTTTGTAGTTGATCACCTTGCCAGGTGTGGACGCCTGCAGCAACACTGCACCACGTCGTGCGGAGAACATCCTGCCAACAAGAAAAAAAAAAAAAGAAGGGAGAAAAAAAAAAAAAAGCTGCACAACTAGTTCTATCTTCTTTTTTCCTTCTTTTTTTCTTCTTGTTGCTGTTGGTGTGTGTGTGTGTGTGTGTGTTGTGAGCGTAAGGAACCAACACTTAGACATGAAAACAAAAACGTAAGAGACAAGGAAAAGGGGGAGGAAAAGACGATCATACACAAAAAAAAAAAATGTACACATTGCAATGACGCTAGAGCGGGCACTGGAGGGCGCAACAACGCGAAAGAGAGAGAGAAAGAGACACATACAAGAAAGCAAAACTCCAACGTTATACTTCTCAGTGTTTACCGGCTTTCAAGTGGGCCACTCGAATGAAAACTGAAAGTTGATCACAGCGCAGAGCAACTCAAGTGCCTATCGGAGAGCATTCGTCATCATCACTTTCCTCGTTTTTCAATTATTATTGTACGCACATGTGTGTCTGTATATGTGTATGTGTGTGTCCAACCTTGAACATCACGAAAGAAAAAGTAAATAAAAGCGAGCAAGATATACGCCCCTTTCATATTTCTCTCCCTTTCTTTTTTTTAACCCTTTTTTGAAAGCGAGATCGAAACAATTCGGAAAAATCAAAACAGATGTAGGAGAATATTATTTAAAATGAAAAGGAAAATACAGAAAACGGAGCAAAACGAGACTACAACAACGCTGCCGTTTTTTCTGTTCTTTTTTTTTTACATTTCATATCGGGATAAATTGCGACATTCGCAACGGCAAAAAAAAAAAAATGTTTCGTTGTTGTTGTTTTTTTTTTTCCTTTTCCTCGTGTGTGTGTGTGTGTGTGTGTCCGCGCGCTCTTCAAGGAAGGGGAAAGGCAGAAAGAGCCACGGAAAGAGCGCGCCCACCCCTCCCACCCCCTCCGCATTGCACGTAAGGCGATACTTTTTTTTTTTTTTCTTTCTTTCCTGCTTCGTTTTCATCCTTTTTCTCTCTTTCGCGTCCTTTTTCGCCCGCTCCTTCTCCCGCTCGCGCCTTCACGTGAACCTTGTGTGTGTGTGTGTGTGTGTGTGTGTGTATGTGTGCGTGTGTATGTGTGTGCGTGCGTGCGTTCTTCCTCTGTTTGAGTTGTTCAGCCCAGAAGCCTCGCGCTCACACGTGCATGGCGTCGTCGTCTTCCGACAGCAGTCGTGGAAGCTGTCCCCCTTCCCCCACACTCAGCTGACCCAGCGCGGCGGGTGACAAAACTGGGTGACAGTGTGGCTCCGCCGACGCTGTTGCTGGGCTGCTCGACTTGAACCAATTCAAGAACCGCAGCGACGAGCTCCTCTGCGGTGGCGTCGGCGCGGTGGGCGACACCGACACGAACGCCGACGGCGGCTGCAGCAGCCCGTGGGAGACGAGCAGCGTTGAGGTGGTGGCGGTGTTGGCCGGGTGTGATGGTGGAGTGGGGACACCACCGGCACTGTTACTGCCGCTGTTGTTGCTTCCCTCACCCTCGTTCACCATATAAAGCTCACCACCACGTGTATGTGAGGTGTGGGCGCCTGCGTTCTGGTTCGTGTTCGTGCTCGGTGGTGTGTAGGCCCACGCCGCGCTAGCCCCGCCACGGCTGCCTGGCAGCAGCACCTCCTCTGCCGAGTCCGCCGCCAAGGACTGCTCGAGCTGCATCGCTAGCGAGCACGGTGAGGCGGACACGATCGAGAGCGACGCAGCAGACACAGCCGCAGCAGCGACAGCTGAAGCGTGCGCGCGCGGAAAATTGTTCAGGAAGGCGACGGGTGTGACAGAGGTTGGCGTGGTGGAGCGGCTGGCCAGAGCTGACGCGGAGCGTGACGGCCAGAGCAGATCTACGCTGTCATTGCAAGATAAACTCCTACTACCCATGTTGGCCTGCACGCCGCCCTGCTCCGTCGCCACATCGGATGCGTTAGCAGCAGTGGCAAGAGTTGCCTTCAACGCAGCGTGGAGTTGTACATCCCTCTTCCTCAGCACCGCGGCGGCAGACTGCCAGTAAAGCCACTGAACCATGCGCGGAAACACCTCGGCGAAGTTGACGGTGCCGTGACTGCCCTTGTGCAGGCTGCACGCCTCGCGGAGAAGCGTCGTGACGGTTGCGTCGGGCAACAGCATCACCTGCTTCGTGATGCTGCAGCAGAACGGGAAGGCTGGACTGCGGATCCGGGCCTCCCTACCGGCCTGCTGCTCCACCAGCACGGTTGTCCCGGCGACGTGTTTGCGCAGACTCACACGCCGGCACTGCAGCTGCCGCGGCACAACTATCAAGAGCGTGTTCTCGGGACTGAACCGAGAGCACAGCAAGTTCAGCCGTGCCTCGGAGAACTCTTCACGAACCCACTGAATCGGCACATTCGCGAACTCCGCCGAGCTCACAGCGGCGGCGACGGCCGTCTCGTACATGCGCTGCGCCTCGACGCAGTGGAAACTGCAGTTGCTGCTGTTATCATGATAGGTGCTCTTGCCGTCTTGTGGGCGTGTGCGTGACGGTGGCTGCCCACGACTAACGCCGCCGCCGCCATCACCACCGACGCGGTGCCCGCAGTCGTTCCACAGAAACGCCGCCACGAGGAGGAGGCGACGCGCCAGCGCTGCGTCCTGCGTGAAAATAACCACCCGCCCCAACCGGCCTCGGTGCAGGGCGTACTCGTCGTCCCTCCCTCCCGCTGGAGCTGAAGTCGTTGCCGTGGTTGTGGCTGCTGCAGCCGCAGGTGTCGCGATGTTGGAAGTAACGCTATTGGAGGTCGAGGTAGCGGGAGCGGGGGAGAGGGCGGAGAGGGTACGGTCACGCGGCAGCCGGGCAGCTGGGTTGCGCGCCTCGACGTCGACCGTCAGCGGACTCAGCACCGGTGTCGTGGAGGAGACCGTGCTCGCCGACACGCGCGTGCGCAGACAATCATCATCATCATCATCATACTCGTTGTCGTTACAACTCTTTTGCGCACGCGTGTGTGACTGCGGGGGCTCACCTATCTGTGGGGTGTTTGATGGCCTGCTCAGTCGAACCCATCCGTCTCCCTCCACTGCCCTCTCTCCCTCCCCCCGGTCGAGGCCACTCTGCCCTGACGGCACCGACACGTCGCTGAAGTAGGAGGCGTAGGCAGAAAGCCAGTCCGGTGTTGTCGCCGCGCTGAGGCCCATCAGGGTGGGGTGGGTCACGGAGACGTCGCGCGTGCCGGGGACGGCGGTGCTGGTGGTGGTCGGCGACCCAGCTCGTGAAGCGCTTGCGTTCGCCGCCCCGTTCGTGGAATGTGTCCTTGCTGCTGCTGTTGCTGTTGCTGCTGCTGCTGCTGTGGCGGTGGTAGTGCTGCTGCTGCCAACGAGTTTCTTATGCGTCCGCAGCCCACGCATTCCTCCGCCCTCCGCTGCCAGCGACAAGAGTCCGCACACAAACGCACTGGCAAAGCCCTCGCTGTATTCGCACAGGAAGGCCGTTGCCTCATACAAAAACTCTGACAACGGCGGCGGGGATCGTGGTAACGCGTCACGTGCGGCAGCCGCGCTCGGTGACCCGAACCCGCGTGCCGTCAGCCAGCTCATCGCTGTGCTGGAACGACGAGCGCGGGTGCGTCCACCGCCACTATTGATCATTGCCTCGGCAGTTGAGCGCCCGCCCCTCCCATGGCCTGCGTGGCTCGTGCGCGCGGAGGCCAGTGACGACTGCACCAACACCGGCACCACCCACCCCGCCGACTCAGGCGCTAGCAGCGGAAGTGGGAAGAGGAGCCCAAGCGCACTCGCCAGCTCCGCCTTGACGCAGCGGTAGGTCTCACAGGCCTCTGAGTGTGTCTCCAGCTTATTCATGATTCCCTTCAGCACCTGCTGCTGGGTACCTTTTGGTTTTTGTGTGGGGGAGAAGAGCAGCCCAAAGAAACGCTGCACGGTGCGGATGGCGAACTCGGTGGTGCGGTTCAGCACACTGCGAAGCACGTCGACGTGGTGGAGAAAGAAGCGGAAGTGCACACCAGAAGGTGGGCAGGTCAGCACGAGCGCCGTGGCAGCGTTGCGGGTCTGCATGGAGTGCAGCATGCCCGTGTGCGAGGTGATGAGGGCGGCAAAGGAAACAGCGAGGATAAAGCGGTAGTACCGCAGCTCCCCCTTCGCGGAGCGCACCTCCTCAATTCGCATGTTCCACGGCGGACCTTCCTGCGTGACCGGCACAGGCAGAACGGTGATCGTCGTCGTGTCCGCCGGCATCGGTGTTGTGGCCGGGGCTGCTGCCGTGGCGGTGGGAGGCGCAGCCGCGTGTGCAGACGCGATGGGTGTCTGTTTCACCGACGCGACAGTAACCGGCAACGTCGTTGTTGGCGCGAGGGCAGATGGTGCGGCCGCAGAAGCGGGAGTTTTCGCGGAGGCAGTCAGCGGTGGCGGTCGTGCCGGTGTGGCGTCTAGCAACGAGCGCGTGAGTGATGTGGTCACCTGTCCTTTCACTGCCGATCCATTGAGAATGGTGGAAGACGGAGAGGTGGTAGCTGCGGCGGTGGTGGGCGTCGTGGTTGCCGCGCTCACCTTACGTCGAGGACGCCGCGTACGCAGAGCCACACGTCCCTCTTCTGCTGGTACGGCTGCTGGAACCTCAGTTTCTCCCTTTCCCCGCTTTCCGTCTGCGTCTCCGCTCACCTCTTTATTATCCTTGTTGTGGGTGTTCTTCTTCTTGTCATTTGCAGCGGGTGCGGCTGGCCTTGCCCCTTTCTTTTCCACCGCGTCGTTGTCGTCGTCCTCCTCCTCCTCCCATTTTGTCATGGGAAACGTCGGCTGAAAGCGTGCCGACACGGCAGATGGGGCAAAGTTGGAGGATTCCAGCGCGGTAGCGGTGATGTTCGCTGTGGTGGTGGACGTGGTGGGCGTCACTGTCACGGGGCTCTCTGACACGGTAAGCGGCAGTGTGCTTGGCGCGAGGCATGCAATCGCGTGGTGCGAACTGTTCTTGTTTGTCTTGTCGTTATTGGTGTCGTTCTGGATCGTGCCGTTGTATACCGCGGACGAGGTAGTAGTTGGGGTAGTGATGGTAATGGTGTTGGTGGCGGTGCCAGAGATGCGGGCTGCCTCGCAGTCGCTACTCGTCGTCGTCACCGCCGCGCCACTGTCATGCGGACGTGACTCGTCCAGTGCTTCTTGCACATCGCGTGAGGCCTGCACGAAGCTCGACTCTGTTTTCTGTGGGAGATGGTGCGGGGTGGACGAAGACGACGGCGCCGGCGTTGCGACGCTGGCGGAAAATGACGTGTTTGCATCCGCATTGCCTGCAGCGTTGACCGTCGTTGTGGTGGTGAAGGAGGGAGAAGAGAAAGGCGGGACGGAGCGAGAGGTGGTGGCCTGGGAAGACTGCCGCCGAGGGGCACGCGTGCTCAGCCGTCTCACCGGCAGCGGACACGCCCCGCCGCCGCCACCAGACCCGCCACAACTGCCAAAGGCGGTGGGGAAAGCGACGGTCTGCAGTGTCTGCTGCGGCACCTCGTCAACTGCCGCAGCCTCCGTGCGAAAATCGCCGATCAGCGGGGCGTCCATCCGAGCAGCGGCCGCACCACCATCACAGCCGCTCCTGCTCTTATCGTTATTGCTCCTATAGTTGTTCGCGCCATTACGCCGGTCCGCCGTCGCAGCAGCAGCAGCAGCGTTCATGGCGAACGGGCCGGTAAAGATGGTTTGCCATCGCTGCTGCTGACACGCCGCGCACGCGGGGTCCGGTGGGGGCGAGGGGCCCGTTGTAGGACTTCCGTTTCCGTCTGCGGAGGCCGCAGAGGTGTTTTGATCACCATCTGCTGCCGCGGCGCCCACGCAAGCGGCGGTGGAGGCGGTTGTGGCTGATGATAGCGTGATACCCAGCAAATCGGACGGGATGCGATTGGAGTGGAAGATGGGTGGGTTGTTGCTAAAGAACACCGTGAAGTAGAAGCACGTGTGCAACGCGTCGCCGCCGGCACACGGCGGGCCATCGCGTGGGACCTCGCGGCGACCGCTCGTATCAGGCGGAGGGCTTCCCGTGCCGCCGCTGACCGAGGCCGGCGGTCCTGAGGTGGATAAAACGGCACTGCTAGACATTCTTGTTCTTACCTTTCTTTTTTTTTTTTTACTGCTACTTGTTGTTGTTGTATTGCAATGAAGCAGAAAACCATGAGGAGATGAAATGAGAGGAAGCCAAAACAGGGAAAGAATGGAAAAGTGTAGAGAGCGATTCTTTGCCATAGAAAAGGGGTGGGGTTGAAAAGCACCGAACAGAAGCCAATCAAACCTCTCTTTTTTTTTTTTTTTTATTTCTTCTCTCTCATGTTGAGCGAGGGAAGCTAGCTGTCCTGACGAAAAAAAAAAAAGAGCAGCGTGAATCTGTGACCTACAAGGCCATTTCTCGTCCCTCGTTTACTATGCTAATTCCTTTTCTTTTTTTTTTTACCTCATTTACGCGGGAAAAGCAGAGAGAAACGGAAAGCAGAGAAAAAAAAAAGCAAGTCAGCAGTCTAAACAGACAAAAGAAAAGAAGCAGAGAGAGAGAGAGAGGAAAAAGGAAACAGGAGCTCTGTTACATTGATCGATGTTGCGGAGCTTCCTCATCGTCTTATATGGCTTCTGGCGTTTCGTCACTTGGTGAGGCCGCTTCTGAAGGTAAAAACGACGCAGCCAGCGGTGAGGGCGGAGGACGGAAGCCCGCGGTGCGGTAGCTCGCAGCTGCCGCGTCGTAACGATGCTTCTCTTCCGGTGCCATGCACTGCCACACCGCCGCCGCCTTCGCAATGCTCCATTTATTCCCTTTCATCTCCGCACGGAATAAGCTGAAACTTGTCACCATTCGCCCAGGGCCTCTCGCGGAAGTGCTCGACACGCCTGACTTCTTCTTGGTTGCTGTTTGGCTCGTTGATTGGGGAGCGCTCAAGGCTGTAGAAAGAGCAGGAGGAGCGGTGCTGCTCGTGGGAGCTGCCTCAGCGGGCACGTCTGCTGCCACGCTCAAAAGCGGCACTGCAAACTTCTCTGTAGAGTTGACTGATTTGGCTTGCGCACACGCCGGTGTGAGTCTTTCTTGTTTGTCTTCTTGCGTTTTATCGCTTGCCATTTCACGGGACCACCGCTGCGCCGCATCTTCGTAGCGTTGCTTCTCCGATGGTGTGAGGCGCAGCCAAGCAACGGCGACGGCCCGCTGGTGCACTACGTCTTTTGCTACCGCTACTTCATCAGACGAGAAAGCGTCACTGGCGTTCGTCGAGGTCTGCGAAGTCAAGATGCCGTCGTTGTTGTTGGAGCCACGGCACACCACTCCGGAATCATCGTCCTCTGCTGCGCCACGCTCCTCCGCGCAAGAACGTGTGTGCAGAGCATCTAGCTGCTCTGCTTGATAGACTTCATAAGCGCTGACCATGCGAGCAGGCAAACGCCGCCTCCAACTCTCCTTGCTGTCGTCTTGTGTACTAGACCCTGCTGCTGCGCCGTGTGATGGCGGCGAGCGGTGGTAGTTTTTCGCAACAACGGCGTCATGTGTGCCGATAGAGAAGGCAGAGCCGCAGCACGGACAGAAGTGAAGGGTGGTGTGACAGCGTTTGCATCGCACACGATTCATTGTTGTCGGCACGCTGATGGGCAGGATCTGTCTTTTTGTGCTGTTTTGGTGTGTGTGTGTGTGTGTGTGTATGTCTCTTCTAAACGGAGAAAGTGAAATCCGAGAAGAAGCCGACAGCCATCGGGTTGAGCCCCGATTTAGCTAATGAGTATAACAACAAAAAAAGAAAGACGGACAAAAAAGTGGAAGTGGATGTGGTCAACGACTTGAAACGAGTATGCGCATGTGAAGTGTGTGAAAATACACTACGCGCCGACGTGGAGGTGAGAACAGAAAAAAAAAGCCCGCAAAAAAACAACAACAGCAAACGAAAAGAGAAAAAAAAAAAAAAGAACTCAGCGCACTCGTTTTCTCTCCAACTTTGCTGTTCATCTCTCTTTTTCCACGTGTTATGGCACCGTTCTTTTTTTTTTTTCCCCTCTCTTTTGGTATGCAAGACACACACACAAATAAGAATAATAACAATAAAAGAAGAAGAAAAAAAAAAACTGACTATTACACAAATAACAGACAGACGATTTTCTCTCTCTCTCTGTTTTTTTTTTTTTTGTTGTTGTTGTTGTTGTTGGAAGCGCACCACTCACAGGTACTGCACGACGGTCGTGCAGCCTTCATTGTCGATCAGAAGCCGGTCCAGCTCCCATCCCGTCTTTCGCAGGCTTCGTACGAAGTCGATGAAAAGAGGATAAAGCCCGTCTTGCGGTGCTATGTGTGCCGTTTGCGAGCCATCACCGGCGACACCGCTGCTGCCGCCTGTCCTTCTGGGAAACTCCCAGGCCCTGGACGACGTGGTGGAGGTGGGTGAGGTCATTTCGCGAAAGAGGTCGGCATCCACCATCGTCATGGTGGACGGCACAGCGCCGCCCTCTCCATTGAAAGCGCTCGCCGTGCCTTCCTCTAGCACGCCATCGGCGCGTAAATGCGAAATGAGATGTAGCGTAGATCGTTCTGGCGCAAAAGCAGAAGCACCACCTGTGCTGTTGGCGTGGCTGTCGTTGCCCGTGTGAAGACGGTTGTCCGCGGTCAACACGGCGTTGGCGTGCGGCAGCCCGCGCTCGCGACGCTCGCACACGACACGGTAATGCACGTACGCGTAGAAAAAGGCCCACAGCTCGCGGTAAGCCAGCGGCAGCACATGCGGCGGCACGATCACCCGCTCCCTCCGCACACGCTCGATCTCGGCTCTAGCCTCCTCGTCCGCTTCCTGCGCAGTCGTCCTGTAGCTCTCACCCGCCGCATCAACATGTTCCTCTGCATTATTGTTGCTCCTCCCCGCACGGCCCGTAGATGCGCGGTGCTTGCTGCGGTGCTTTGCCTCCGCCAGTTGATTCGCGTCGTACTGCCGCTTGTACCGCACCCAGCTTTCCGGCACCCCTTCCGCCGTGTAGAACTCCGGGAGAATCATGTAGTACGACAGCGATACCTCATCAAAAAGCAGCGCGATACCGCGCGCCGCCAACGACTCCTCGACGCGCTGCACCAGCCCCTGCTTGCGCGCCGCGGTCAGGCATGTCTGCGCCGTCAGCACCGCGAGGAAAGAAGCACCGCAGTGAATACGCAGCCGCAGCGATGGTGGGCAGCAGTGCACGCGAAAGAACCGGCAGACCGCAGCACGCATGCCCGACTGCGCAGGCGGGGGAGCGGGTAGCGCCGGCAGAATGAAGAGCTGCTCTGCGGCGTTGGCACGTCGCACCGAGACATCCAGCACCGGCTTCACCGCCTGCGGCCCCGTCTCCTTCTTCTCCGCAATCAGGAGCTGTTCCTGATAGCGGAGGAATCGCTCGCAGCACCACTCCAGGCGCGGCGCGTTCAGGTGTCGCAGCTGCACGCTTCGCACCAGTTGGTAATTCGCGAAGAGGTGAAAGGTAGTGGATAGCACGAAAACAGCGAGGCTCAACACTGTCGAGGAGGCAGGAACGATGAAGGCGACCACCACGCCGAGTGCAAGTCCGACTAGGCTGCCGACGTTGCCGCGGGTGCCGGCCTTCGCCGCGACATCGGCAGCGTTGCTGCGCAGTGCGAAATGCTGCGTGAAGGAGGCCCGCGTGCCGCCACCGCAGACGCCGACGAGCGCCCTGACCACGGAGGCAATCACGACAACAAGTCGAAACACCAGCTGTCCGCCGGGGAAGAGCGGGGCGCAGAGCTCGAGAAAGGCCGCGGCGTCGTTCGTAAAGTCCGCGACAAGCCGCCACGTCTTCGCTCGATATTCGAGATCTTGCGAAATGACAGAGGCGAAGAAGATGCTGCCAATCAGCCACGTCCCATCTCGCATCATCCAGGACAGGGTGGAGCTAGTAAGGTTCGCGCCGGATTCGCCAACACCGACGCCGAGGAGCACGGCACGGGTGCTTAAGGTGGACATGACATTCGTGGCCAACACCTGAGCGGCGTCCCACATAGCAAATGTCAGCAAGTCATCTGTTACGCTGTTTGGGTAGCCAGCAGGGAGAAAGATGCGCTCCAGAGTTGCTTGGATCCGCCGTCGCAGCCGAGGCGAGGACGCCGCATTGTTACAGCTGTCGGCGTTGGTGTTATTGTTGATGATTGAGTTGATGGGTGCCACACGCGTATTCGTGGTGTCGCCGCCCATTCCTTTGAAGTAGTCGTCCGCGTAGATCTCATTGACCGTTTCAATGTTGCCGCCGTGCTGCGAGTTGACGCGGTACGACACCTGCTTGCCTCCATTGAATTCGTACAACATTGTGTTTTTCCCCTTTTCGATTATGTGCAAGATGTCCAGAAATTAATAAAGATCAAGTAAGGAAAAAAAAAAAAGAGAGAGAGAGAGCTTTTGATTCACAAACAAACAAAAAGTTGTGAAGATTCAATTAACGTGTCTGCGAGCGTTTGTTTACTGTCGTTGTTGTCGCTTTTTTTCTTTTTTGTTTTAAGACGCAGGAAAAGTGCTTACGCGTGATTCCTTGTGATGGCAAGAACTGGCAAATACAGTCCATAAAAAAGGATAAATCAAAGGTGTGGTTGATGAAGAAGAGAGATAGAGTTGGAGAGGGAAAAGGAGTTAAAAAAAAAAAAAGGAGGGGGAAGCATGAGAAACTGATTGCAGACAGAGGTTTGTAATAGCATACATTGCAGACAGAGGCGAATGACAAGAAGCAGAAGTGAGAAATCCAGTAAAGGTGCGTGCTAACCTCCTTCTTGAATGCAAAAAAGCACTAGTGGGTTAAGAAGAAAAAAAAAGGGGGGCCGTGCTTTCAACCTTCCTTTTTTTTTTTTTTAGCGCCACTTCCTGTTCTCACACTCTCAGTAAGGAGTGGCTTTCGTCTTAACGAAGTGGTCAGAAAAATCATCCCTCTTGAATGCGCACTAGAGCACGTTATGCGCAACATGACCAAAAAAAAAAAAAACGAAGATAAGCACCCAAATAAATACAAAGTAAATAAGAACATGCCTCCTCGCACACACACACACACAAAAAAAAAACCTCGCCAGAGAAGAAAGCAAAAAAAAAAAAAAAACAGAAAGAAACTGCAAAGTCCACAAGAAGAATGAAAGAGGATGAAGCAAATAATGATAATAATAAGCGGTAGATAAGCGAACAAGAGAAACAGAAATTCACAAAGGGGGGGGGGGGGAAAAAAAAAAACAGGAACACTCGAAGTCTCTGCACAGCAGCACTGTTGTTTTTAATTCATGAAAGAGAGATATCGAAAGAAAAAGAAAGGAAGGTCCAGTACAACAACAACAAAAAAAAAAAGAGATCATTTATCTTTCTCAAGGGAGGGGGGGAAAGAAAAAATGAGAAGAGAAAAAAAGGAAAATAAGTAGGTAAAACGCTACGCAGCCGTGCAGCCGCCGTGACATCAGCAATGAGTAACAATTATGTACAAAAAAAAAAAAAGAGAAAATGGAGAAAAAAAAAAAAAGTGCGACGCTGCCCGCGCTCGTTTTGTTAGAAAAAGAGAGAGGGGGGAGGAGTTAAAGGGAACCCTTTACGTTCGCTTGATTTTGTATGGCACTTTTCGTGGACGGCGCTCAGATGTAGTGGAAAGAGGATAAAAAACCTAACTTTTCTCACTTTCTGAGTAGTTTCATGCACGAGCATTTAGCGATTATGAAACAAAAAAGGACTGTTTTTGATTATACTGCCAGTTTTTTCGATGCGCACGCTCTTTCGAATGTTCCCGTCAAGTACGCAAGATCCAAAAAAAAAAAAAAGAGGAACACACAGAAAGCGACTCGCACGAGTATTGGGTAACTTGGAAAAAAAAAAAAGTGTTCTTTATTGTTATTGCAAGTGAAAGTGACGCCAATAAAAAAAAAAAGTCACACCTGCTAATAATAACATCGACTTAAAAAAGAAAAAAGGAAGGAAGCAAAAACCATAATTACGCAAAAAAACAGCGAAATACGAACGCTCTACTTTGGAAAAAAAAAAAAAACAGCCAAGCCCAACACTCGCGCCTACACACAGACACGAATAAACAATAACAATAAAAACTAAAAACTCCAAAGAACTGTATCATTCAATGTGAAAGCACCTCATGAACGCTTTGGCCTCTCGGCACCCTCAGAGGAGCTTTTTGACGAAACCCTCTTCCGCTTTCCTACCAGTTTTTGACGACTTGGGTGCATGGGGCTCTTTCGCCGGCGTCTTGGCCAGCTTTGCAGCCGTCCTCGGGGTGGCCAGCAGCGCCTTCCCTCTGGTTGCTCGTGGCGTCGTTGCCGCGTCGCTCTGCGGCGATGTTTCCGCGGTGCTTTTCGAAGGAGTCCTTGCCGCAGCCGTCGCCACAGCAGCAGTTAATGGTAATGGTGACGCCAAGGCCGGCCTCGGCGTCGTCAGCGAACTACTTGCCTTCCTGTTCCCTGCGGTGGGCGTGCCGTCCATATTTGTCAAAGAAAAGGAAAGAGAATCAGTGGCCGCTGTTCTTGGTGTGGTCGGCTGCCGCACCGCCGACGTCGGCGCGGTCTGCTGCCCGCTACTCGGCGACATTTTCGGCGTTTTCACAAATGCCCACTTCGGTGTGGAGGCGGCGTGGACGGGCGGCGCAGTCGGCTCGGGTGACGTGCACGAGTCGGTGGGCATTTTCGTCGCGCCGGACGACGCGTCGGGCGCCATCGAGCCACGCCGCGACGCCGACTGACCGACGAAGCGCGGGAGCGCGATTTGGTCCATCGGCTCCGTCGTCGGCGTCGCGCACCTGCTGCTGCCGCCGTTGTAGTGGCCGGAAGTGGACCTGAAGGGATGAATCCGCGGCGGGGTCGCGTGGTGGTCGTTGAGGCGGAAGCGCAAAAGAAAGTGCCGCAGCACCAGGTCCTGCGCGCGGTGGTGCTGCACGTAGCTCTCCCTCACCTCATCCCGCGAGACGCCGAGGTGGCTGTTGGCGAGAGCGTGGTAGAGGGAGTCGATGATCTTCTCATCCCCCTCCGTCATCGCCATCGGATCCTTCACGAAGGAGCTGCAGAGGGAAAAGTCGGAGAGGGACACGTCCCCGCGTTTTACGCCACCACCGTTGACGCTACTGGCGGCTCCCGCAACAGGGCTGTTCGTCTGAGTGGTAGTATTCGTGTTGTTGTTGTAGTGGAAGCTGGACATGTTCGACAGCAGCTGAAATCCGTTGTTGCTGTTGTTGCAGTTGCTCGCTGCGACACTGCCGGAGCGACGGGATTCCCGGCTCGGCAGGAAAGGGTCGTCGACGCGTTTAAACGACAGTTCGAGCCGCACGAGGCGTTCCGCCTTGGCGTAGTTGCCGTTACAGGTGGACAAGGCAGCCTCGATGCTGGAGGCGGAGGCGGACGGATAGCGGCGGGCGAGATAAAGACGAAGGTAGGCCAGCCTGTCAAACTTGTCAGGGTGTGGATCGCGCTCGATGAGCTGTGCCAGATACGACATCCGCGGGGTGCAGACGGGCAGACGCTGCAGCAGCGCCTCCTGTAGCGCGATGTGGTCCACCTGAAGAAGGTACAGTACAGCGAGGGAGCTGGCTGTGCCCTTGCCGTCAAGGGAGTACACGTACACCTGCGCCTCCGCATTGGACTCGAGAATGTGGTGAATGCGCTGTACCGTCTCCTGCACCACCGCGCTTCCCAAAGAGTCGTCCGTGTTTGGGATGGGGCAGTGCAGCACGTGACCCGCGCCTAACTTCTCTCCTGCCATGACGCACAGCTCGTCGTTCAGCTTCGCGTGTTGAAAGAGCTCTGTGTTCGCCCGTGGCAACGCCGAGATGTTGATGCGATTCTCCGCGTTTTTAGTCGGGTCGGCGTGGGTTGTGATGGTCCGTGTCGCCGTGGCAGCACCCGTAGTCGCGGCGAAGCTCTGTAGCGAGTGCGGCGCCGCCGGTGCCTCCGTGGTGGGCAGCGGCGGCGATGACGACGACTGGGCGAGAGGTGAGGCGCTGGTGAGCCGCACAGAGGCAAAGACAGCGGTGGACATGCCGTTCTGCACGCAGCGCTGCCGCAGCCGCGCCAGACACTCCTCGGCGCTGCGGTTCATTCGACGCACCACTTCGCTGGTTGACGTCGGGGCTGCTGCTGCTGCGGTGGCGGCGGCAGTCGGCGATCGTGACAGCGGGGAAGCCGGAGGCGTGAAAGTTGGTGTGGGCGTAGCGACCACACCTCCGACGCCCTCGGTGTGTCGTTCTTCGTCCGCTGCCGTGGAAGAGAAGGGCGACATCGTCGCCGGGCACACACCAGCAGGGGAGGGGTCGGCTGCTGCCTCGCGAGACACACCGGTGTGCTCATCTCGGCTCTCCACTGATGGGGAGGAGGGGGGCACCATCGCGTAGTCTGGCAGCGGGGGCAGGTCCGACAGGTGTGGAGCACAGTCCACGATGTAGCGCAACGATGGCGGTGGCAGTGGGGCGTTGCCGCTCGCGAAGGCAGATCCGGTCGAGGCCGTTAGAAACTGCCGGAGGTGAGCGAGAGGGCCGATGAGAAGCTGCGGCGACTTGGCAACGTACACGCCAGCAAAACTCGGCATCGGATCGGCCGAGGACGACGGTGCAGACGTCATCACTGAGACGGCAAAACTACGTAGGCTTTGCGACACCTAAAAAAAAAAAAGCTGTGTCTTTAAACTCTCTTCAATTAGCCTTTTCTGTTTTTGTTGTTGTTGTGGGAAAGCAAAAAGAGAAAACAAACAAATAAACAAGTGCTTTGCCTGTGTGTATGCAGCGATGGGTGGAGGCTTGTCGAAATGGAACAAAAAAAAAGGGCGGACAACTCTATGTAGTAATACAATATGTGCGACGGCTGAAAATAAGGAACTCAATAAACAACAATAAATCGCTGCTTCCACTCGCCGACGTGTGAAAGTAAAGAGCAGTTGTATTGAGTTTAACAGCTTACGCGAAATGGAAAAAAAAAAGCAAACAAAAAAAAAGGGAGGGGCAAGAGTGATTAAAACAGCAAAAAAAAAAAACGTGCGGTGTGGTCACACACGAGCTGTGCGCGGAGTTGGCCGCCACTGAGCAAGAACGTATGCGAAAGACTACGTGTCAAGAAGTGGTAAAAAAAAAAGAAAAAGAAAACAGATGAAAGATGGCGAGGAGCAATACATGCTTTTTTTCAAGGATATAAAGAGATGGGGCGATGCACGGTGAGGGGCGCGCACAGGCTGTAACCAGCAAAGAAGATGCGTTTGTTCACGTTGCCTTCTTCCATAAGAGGAGAACGGGAAAATTAAGGCACGTGGTCAAGCAAAAAAAAAAAAAAAAGAGCACCCCTCATTCACTTCGAGCACGAGAACAATAAGGAGGGAGAGGGATAAACAAATAGCCGGGAGAAAAAAAAAAACGGAAGAACTGTACTGCGCCATCTACCGACAAAATTCGCCTGAGAGAAGTTGCTGTTTACTTTTTTTTTTTTTGTGTGTGTGTTAGAAACCAAAAACGAAAGCACTACGAATGAAAGTACCACCGGTCCAAGTACAAAAAAGCAGCCGACGTAGGAGAAGAAGAAGAAAAAAAAAAAAGAAGAAACTGGAGGAATGTGACTGAGGTAGTACACGACATGTCGAAGGGGGAGCCTCGTTCAAATCGGCGCGAGTTGGATATGACCGCAACGGAAAAACGAGAAAGGGAGAACGTTCAAACTACTAAAACGCTGTTCGGTATACCGAGAAAGAAGAAAACGCGCAAGCTGAGGCTCGCAAGAAGAAGAAGCAGGAAAGAAAAAAAAAGAAGAAATGCGACTGCTTGCTGGTGTGCTTCCGCGTGGATGGTTCTCTTAGCGCTGCAGAGTCTGACCCTTGCTGGGTAGAGACTGCGGCTGACGTGGCGCAGGCAAGCGTGGTGCAGGCGCACGTCTCGGTGGTGCGACGGAAGCTGCTGCTGCTGGTGCCGCTGAAGGCTTCTTCTCTTCTTCTTCCTCTTCCTCCTCCTCTTCCTCTTCTTCTTCCTCGGTTTCCTCCTCCGTTTCCTCCTCTTCATACTCGTACTCTTCATCCTCTTCTTCACTGCCCTCGACGTGCACACCACCCTTCGCTGCCGATGAAGCGTTGGTGGCTGCTTTCGCTCTGCTGGCATTCGCAGCCGCCACAGCTCCGGCGGGGAGCGGTGGCACGACAGGGCGAGGCAGAGGGGCGGCCCTCGCCGTAGGATCGGCGTGGCGTGCCGCCGCCGCTGCCGCCGCGTTGGCAGGCGATGGCGACGACTTCGGCACAGCAGCAGGAGAGACAGATCGAGCACCAGCCAGCGTTGGCCGTGCCGCGGCGGCCCTCTCGGGTGTTTTCTCCTCTTCCTCATCCTCCTCTTCCTCTTCTTCCTCCTCTTCTTCCTCTTCCTCTTCCTCTTCTTCTTCCTCACTAGGAGCTGCTGCTGCGGCTGCTGGTGGAACCGCCTTTGCCAACGATGGCTGTGCTGATGAAGGGGAGGCAGCAAACGGCGTGGGCGAAGTCGCCGTGGCCGCTCCTGCTCCTCCTCCTGCAGCCGCTGTGAGCTGATTTGTGAGCGGCGTTGGTGCCACGGCGGTTTGCTGTCGACTCCGCGCAGAGGACAGCAGCGGCAGCGGTGGCGCCCCGCCCGTCAACCGATTAGAGTTTTCTTCGTCGCTGGTTTCATCATCGCCGGAGAAGTTGTTGTCGTCGCTGTCGCTACCGTGATCGTCCAACGCCGCCGCCACCACCGCAGCTGCGTTGACGGACGCCGCTGATGCCGGTCCGAACGGCGTCGGCAGCCCTACCGCGACGTCTCCCGTCACGCCGACAATGCTGTTGTTTTTGCTGTTCGACACGGCGCCCGTAGCAGCGCCGCCGCCAGCGCCTGACGGTGCCGAGGAGGCTTGGCCGGCTACCCCGCCACGTGGGCTGACGGCGGCGCTGACGATTGTGCTGGCGTTAGCCGAAGAAGTGCCGGCCGCCACCCCACGGCCATTGCGCAGATTCTTTATCGTCTGCAGCTTCTGGTGAAAGAACTGAATGTGCTGCGCTGCCAGCGTGTCGTCGTTGGCGCCGGAGACTTGACGGAAAACCAGCCGAATCAGCACCTCGATCTCCTTTGTGGAGAAGTTCTGGTAGTCAAGGCTGGACACGATTTCGTTCACAACATCCTTGTTGAAGATGTAGCGCAGGAACAGCGCGGGTCGGACAAAGTCGCGCGACACCGTCTCGCGGACATCGCTGTCGGCGGGCAACACGAGCTGCAGGGTCGTCTGCATGACGAGCAGATCGGTTCGTAGGCGCATCAGACCTGACGACGAGATCGCCTTGTAGCGCAGGTGGGCCAGCTCACACAGCACCAGCTCACTCGCGGGTCGCCCCGCGGTGAGGCAGGTGAACTTGATCTTCTTCGCGTACAGGTGCTGGCGCAGAATCGCGTAGAAGTTGTGCACACGACGTGCGTAGGCCTGGACGAAGCTGTCGGCCGCGCTGGACACGGCGACGACATTGTACGACACGTCGCGCAGCTGCGGAAGAAACAAAAATGCGAGAAAGCGGGCCTCAACAGACAAATGAAAGAGGGAAACCTGCGAAATAGAGCAGAGACGCGTGAGGTGCCCCGACAGGCGAACCTTGTGCTGGGCCGTGTAGTCGCCGTCCACGATGGAGAAGCTTGTCGCGCTGCCCATGCGCATCTCGTGACTGAACGTGTATCCCGGCACGCAACAGTCCGTGTAGTTGCGGGCACGTCGCTGGCTCGGCCACAGGTGGCGCAGCAACGCGTCACAGAGCCACTCGGCCGAGGTACACAACAGCGCAAAGGCCACGAGGATGCTGTCGTCGCGCATGCATATGTCCCGCGGCTCCATCCGGCCAATCTGCGGGTCCAGGTCGCTGCCGTCCAGCGTGGACGCCGCCCGCGTTCCGCCGCCGGCGACCGACGTCGCGTCGAGCGCCGTCATCGCCTGCAGCACCGACACGGCGGTCGAGTCATTGTACTCGTGCCCACTCGTCCGCTCCTCGCTGTTCAGCTGGTAGTACCGCTGCAGGTCCTCGTCGATGTAGCGGTGTGCCTCATCCATGTGCTCTTCGTCTATCAGCGCGGCCCACTTGCGGTTTGGCAGACCCGCAAAGGCATCTTCGAAGGCCTGGTCCAGCAGCCGATGCGCCAGCGTCCCGCGACCGAGCCACTGCACCTGACGCTTCAGGAAGACGACAAGCTCCATCACAAGCGCCTCAGAGGTGTTCTGCTCCACCTCGTCCGTCAGCGACTCCGGCAGCACGCGGCGCACATCGCTGATCTTCGCCAGCACCTGTCCAACGTAGTGTACACAAGCCAGAATCGGGAACGACACCCCGTCCACCACCACCGTCGGCCACGCACCGCTGAGACTGTTCAGGGAAGCGGGAGCCTTCGTAGTCGTGCCGCCGCCGCCGCCGCCACCGCTGCCCGGTAGAAGAGGGCTGGCGGACTTCGTCTCGCCACCGCCAGCCGTCGAGGCGCTGTCAGCGCCCGCTCCGCCGGAGCTTTCCGTCGATCCGCCTGCTGGTGATGCTGTGGTGGCGGTCGCGCTAACTCCGTTGTCGCCGATGCTCATGCACAGCACCTGCAGCTGTTGCGAGTGGAAGGCGTGCAGCGTCGGGATGTACGTGGCGCGCAGAAAACGCTTGAAGAAGCCGACGATGCAGTCCTCCTCGCTCAGCAGGCGGAACTCCGGCACGCGGTCGCAGCTGCGACTGTAGAAGCGCGCTGCACACTCGTAACACGTCACGGCGTTCATTGCGGTGAACACAAACCAGCGACGCAGCATCGACGCCCGCAGCTGCACGAGTGGCGTGCCAGACGACACGCCACCTTCGGTCAGCGCGGTCAACTTCGCCGCGTCGCTCTGCATTGCTTCGTACTGCCGCTGCTGTCCCTCGTTCGCCTTGCGAATGTCCGCCTGTGCCTTTTTGACAACCCCGACGAGGCTGAACGAGACAGTGCCGGTTTCCTCTACCATGCGCAGCAGTCCGGACGACTCAAAGGTGGAGAGGAGACGGTCCAGCGTCGTCGTGTCGTCGCCCTGCTTCTCGGCGTCTTGCATGATCAGCGCGGTGCGCTGCACCCGGCTGACGAGGTTCTTCTGACGTAGAAACGGCAGCAACGTGACGGCGTCGTCCGCCTCCTCCTGGGCCTCCTTCGCATCGCACAGCACGTGGAAAACGAACTCGATATGGTAGTTCAGCTGCGCCCAAAGCACCTGCAGATCCCACTCCTGCTGCATCGCCTGCACCTCCGCCACTAACTTCACACGCACGGCGTCACGCAACTCCGCCGGGAAGAGCAGCGCCAGCTTCGTTAGCAGCGGCTCCGACACGAAGGGGTACTTGGCACGCACTGCCGTGCAGGCACTCTCGACCGCCTCGCAGATGCCCTGCAGCGTCAAGAAGCGGTTCCGTGCGTCGAGGGTGGCCAGCAGTGGCGAGACGGCCGCCGCTGCAGCAGCAGCAGCAGCAGCATTAGACGCCACGGAGCTGTTGTTGACAGGAGCCGCCGGCGCCGCAGCATCCGCCTTATCCTTTTCCTTCTCCGCCGACAGCGGTGCCAGGAGAGCGTCGATGTTAAAAAACTCAAGAAACTTCGCCATGACATCCCCCGCCTCCGCGTTGTTTTTGCTGCCACCCGCTGACGCTGATGCGTTGTCAACCGCCGAGGACACGGCCGAAGGCGCGGCCGACGGCTGCAACTCGCTCAGTCGGTTCTGCGTGTAGTCGAGCGCGGTGGACAGCGTGTCGTGCAGCCACACCTCATCGCGCAGCGGGACGTCCATCACGTTCCACTGCCGCGACGTCGCCTCCGCGTCAAACGGGACCGGCTGCACGACGTACTTCGAAACGAAGGGAAAGTGCGCAACGAGCACGATCTTCTGCAGATACTCGGCATTCCGCAGAATCTTCTCGAGCTCCGTGAAGAGGGCACCAAGCATGGCGCGCAGATCGCGTGCCTGAATCGTGGCGACGGCCTCGTCAAACGAGATGAGGTCGTTTGCAAGATCCAGCGCCCGCACGTAGGTGCCACGGATCGCTGCCTCCTCGTCGCCGCCGCTCAACGTTGCCCCGCTGCGGCTGCGTCGCCGCCACGCGTCGTAGAGCCGCAAAAAATGCGCGATAAAGCGCTCAATGCTCTTCGTCGCCTTGCTGAAGAACGTCTCGTGACAGTAGTCGAGCTTGCCAAGCAGCAGAAGGCTCTTCACGCACAGAGGAATGAAGCGGAGGTAGTTGCTCGCGACCCCCGCGTCGTTCGGATCATCGTAGAGCGTCTCGACGATCGCCGCCAACGTGCGCTCCTTCCGTGCGCCGCCGCCGCCGCCGTTGCTGTTGTTGTTGTTGTTGCTGCCTTTGCTGTTCGCGGTGCCGTTAGTATTGTTGTCGCCACCGCGGCTGCGATCCATGCCGGGTCCATCCGTGCTCCTGCCGTTTGCAATCTCGTCCTCGTTGTTGTTACCGTCGCCCTCGTCCACGCCAGCAACCTTCCAGTACTTGTACACGGTGTGTTGCACATTTGGCGCCGACGCGTTCGCGTCCTTCAAAACCCGCTCGCTGCTGTCAAGCATGTCCTGCAGCAGCTGCGCATCCGCCACGAGCAGCCGCTCTTGTCGGAAGACGCAGGCGAGGAGGTCGTCGATGATAGGCAGGTGCAGCGAGGCCACGGTAGAGTTGTGGTTGTCACGCAGCGTCTGTATCGCCCGCACGCCCCTCAGCTCGTCGCTGGCGAGCAGCTTTGCCTGGCCTTGCAGCTCCTGCACCGCCTTCAAGTAGTGCCGGTTCTGCACCAGCGTCTTCACCTCCGCCTCGGCTGCCACGACACCTTGAATGTGTCCGAGAGCCTCAGCCATGAAGAGGGACTTGGCCGCACGCAGGCGCAGCACCTTCAACTCCTCTGCGTGACTCTCCAACGAGCCTACGGCGTCTGCCAGCTCCTTTTTGAACTGCGCGAGCGTGTCGTCGCTGCCGGAGACAGCCAATACCATCTCTGAGAAGTCGCAAATGGCGTCATTGAACTCTTCGTGGTGGGCCTCGATATAATCGCCAAGTGCAGCGTCAATCTCGCCTTCTAAACTTACGTAATCGGCGAGGTTGTCTTCGATTTGTGTCGCAGTCGCCTCGTTGCCGCTCGCGTCATCCGCGATGATGCCGACGACGTGCTCGTGCGGCACGAAGTCCTCCGACAACAACTCCGGGTCCACATCGTCGAAGAGATCACGCGTGTTGCGCACAAAGTCCTGGTCCGCGAGCGGCAGCATGTCGAAATCCTCTTCGTCGACCTCGATGTCCTCGTCCTGCGCCGCTGGCACGGGATCCTTCATCTGTGCCTTGAACAGCTGTCGAGAGAGGCCCTCAGCGAGCTGGGCGGTGCGCTGCGCCGCGGCAGTGGCGGCACCCGCCGCGCTCGGCCCGGCCGTTGCCCGCTTCAGCGCCGCGGCGAGCGAATTGGTGGCGGGCGCGAAAGCCGTAGCTCCTGCTACTGTTGACGTTGCCGGAGCCGCAGGCAACGCGCTCGCACTCAACCTGCCTCCCGGCTGATTATTCGCATTGCTGCCATTTGCGTTGCGGCGGTCGTTGGTACTGCTGCGCTCATCCTGTGTTTCCTCATCCTCCTCCTGGTACTCCTCATCGCTGCCTGGGTGCATCTCGGCGTTCTGCTGGCCCACCGCTGCGAGCGTGCTCGCGGCGGCACCGGCGCTCATAGGGAAGACCCCCGCAGTGCCGAGGCCTCTGCCTAGCACGGCACCGCCACCGAAGACGCCGCCGCCGGGACTGAGGCCGACACCGTCACTGCCGAGCCCGGCGGCGCTCTGCCGCAGAAACGCGCCGGCGGCATTGCCGCTGCTCAGACCCGTCGTGAAGTGACTCTGCCCTGCTGCGCCGCCGCCGAAGACAGCGGCATTGGTGTTGCTGCTGCTGCCGCTGATACCACTGAAGCCGTTGTTGTTGGCCCCAGCCGAATACCGCCATGCACACATGAGTGCAACCTGAAAAAAAAAAGGGGGGGAAAAAAAGGCAGTACTACCTTCCTTGTCTTGGGTGCCTCTTCGAACTTACTGATACATAACGACGACGCCACCACGGAGCCGTACTATGTTCGCGGTGTGAAAGAAGCCACGTAAGGAAGAGCAAAGAGAAAAAAAGAAAAAACAGAAGGAGCGGCCAAAATACACATATATATATATAAATAAATAAATATAAATATATATATATATATGTATAGATATAGATATCAAGTCAAAAAGCTGTGGAAAAAAGAGTCAAAAAAAAAAAAAGGAGAAGAAACACAAGGGAATATGCACTACAGTGTAAGTGCGACAACTTGAAGAAATAACAATAATAAAAGAGCAGAGAAAAAAAAAAAAAACACACCCTCAAAACAACTTCAAAAGTGGGAAAAAAAAAAAAAAGCGAGGCTGCAAGAAAAATAAGAAAAAAACTGCTGTATGTGCGCATCTAATCTAGACTGACTTACAAAAAAAAAAAAAAAAACGCAGATTCGTCGTCTGCTGCGAAGTTTTTGACCACTTTTTCTTTCTTCTCCTTTTGGCAGCAGAATACAATGAAAAGGCTGTTGCTGTTTTTTTTTTTTTTCCTCTGTGGTGTGTGTTCAATGATGTGTTTCTTCGCTCTGTTCGCTGCTGTAAAAAAAAAATAATAATAATAATAATAGTAACAATAATAATGTGTGTGTATAAGAAGGAGAACGGTGAAGGGGGTGAAAAAAAAAAAAAGAACTTTGAGGGAGAAAGGCGAAACATACGTATGCTGCAAAACGGACGCATGGCCCCACTGCACGGAAGAGGACAGCTGGAGAAGAGGGAAAGAGGAGGTGAAGCTGCGGCACTTCTTGGTACAAGATCTCACCTCCCTTTACAATAATGATAAAGAAGGAGGAACTCGACGACCAGAAAAAGAGAGCACAAAGACGAGTTCTGCGTTCCAATTCCGCTGTTAGCGTCTTTGCTCCCCTTCGCATTTGTGCATCAAAAGCAGCCTCTCTCTGGGGGAAAAAAAGGTCTGTCCTTTTTCGATGAGAAAGCAACACACCATTCGGCCGTTTCAGAAGCGAGAACCAAAAAAAAAAAAGGGAGGAGGTCGTTTGCCCCCCTCCCCTTTCCTCTTCCCAGATCATACACCTCGCTCAGCTTCATAGCTCCCTTCCGGATAAAACAGTGACAGTCCGCAAAAACAAATCACTTGCGGGAGGTGACTGTGTCCTCTTTTCTGTTGTTTGTTGTTTGTTTGTTTGTTTTGTTTTTGTCCTGAAAATGAAATAAAAAAAAAAAAAGAAACGACCGAAAGAAGAAAAACATCGAAATAAGAACTGTGCTACACGGCTGACCACGAGTTGGAAGAAGGCGGAAACGGGTAAACTACGGAAAAATGAAAAAAAAAAAGAGAGCGCGACGCTCTCGTCGCACTTCACTGACCTCGTTGTTCCGCAGCTGCCTTTTCCTCCATACCGCTCTTTCCCTGAGAAACAAGGAAGACAGAACCGGACCATGATCATGTGGTAAAAAGCACCGTCACCTACTTCAGCAAACTTTTTCTTCCCCAAATACTGCTACGCAGACACGCTTTTTTCCATTAGTTCTTGGAGAACTTCTTGCCCATCTTATCGGCTGACGTCTTCGACACCAGCTCCAGCACGTTGTAGCGCACCATCTTGCTCAGCGGGCGGCACTGGCCCACCACGACCTCATCACCCTGCTTCGGGTCGAAAGCCGGGCTGCAGTGCACCGCCAGCGACTTGTGACGCTTCTGGTAACGCTGGTACTTCTTGATGAAGTGCAGGTAGTTGCGGCGGATCACAATCGTGCGGTGCATCTTGGTGGAGTGCACAATGCCGCGCAAGATGCGGCCGCGGATGATGACGTTGCTCGTGAAGGGGCACTTACGGTCGATGTACTTGCCGTTGAGGGCCTTCGCCGGCGTCTTGAAGCCCAGGCCGATCTTTTTGGAGTAGCGGATGTGGCCAGAGGAGTTCACGTGCTTGCGGCTCGGGCGGTGCATGTTCTCATTCACAGCCGTCTGGCGCTGGTACGCCTTCTCGTGCTGAATGGTCGCATCCACCTGATGCGCGTGGTAGTACTGCGGAACAGCGGACATGGTGCGTTCTTTCGAACAGAGAAAAAAAAAGTGCTCGGAACGTCGTTTAACACGGCAAACATAAAAAAAAGAAGGTGGAGGTGGGAGAATGAGCGAAACGGAGTGAAGGCGTTAAAAAAAAAAATAATAATAATAATATTAAGTGCAAGAGAAGCAATGAAGAGGAATCGGCCGTTGGTTTGTACGACACGTGAAAGAGAGGAGAGAGAGTGCGCACACCAATAAAACAAACACCGAAAGCGGTGTAGTAAAACAACAACAGCAAATAGTAATAATAAGAATAATAAACGCAGTCTTTGCTCGTTTCTTTTACCCGACTTCTCTAATGAGCAAGGCAACAGCAGGTGGAAGATACACGTTTTTTTTAATCATTTTTCCCGGTGTGTGTGTTGTGTGTGTGTGTCGTACATTGCATACCGTAGCGAAAAAAAGAGGATTTTCTTCGCATGAATGTACTTTTTTCTCCTCCTTTTATTTTCGGAGGTATGCTTGACGGAATGATAAGGGTGAAGCGATCGAAACAGTGAAAAAAAAAAAATGAAACACAACACATGTGCAAGGAAGAATATGTATATTTGAAAGGGGCACTCCGGCAAAGACGGAGAAACAAAAAAAAAAAAGCAAACGGTAGCCTTCTCGCCTACACAACTGTCAAATAGTCTCTATTCTAAAGAGGAAAAAAAACCGATTCATCAAACTTTATTCCAGCTGAGCTCCCCTCCCGTCTCTGAGAAGGAAAAGCACTATACAGTCTTTTTCTGCCTATTGCACCACCGTGTCATCCGTCGTTTCAGCGCCACCGCCTTGTAGCGGTGAAGGCGGCGCCAGCATCTGTCCCCGTGTATTCTGCATGCGCGGCTGCTGCTGCTGTCGTCGTTGCTGTTGTTGTTGTCGGCGATCACCGCTGTAGGTCGGCGGAGGCGGCGGCACGGCGGCAAGTCGGGCGTTGAGCAGTGCAGTGGATGCATCAGACCCAGCCGCCGCACGACGACCGCTGTTGCCGTTGTTGTTGTTTCCCGCCGCGCTGGAAGAGGCCGGGCCACGCGGGGAGCTACTCGTCACATCGACGTCCACCGAATCGTACGGCTCATCGTCATTCTCGACTTCATGTATGTCGTAGCGTCCGGAGTGGGAAGACGACGCCTGCTGTGGAGTTCCGTTGTTGTTATTGCCTTGTCGAGTTTGTGGTGTCATCCTGGTTTCCTCTTCCTCCTCATCATACTCCTCATTCAACAGCGGCGTCAGCGGGCGACTCACGCTTGGGCCGACGTGTGGCGACTCCTGCACCGGCTGACTCGTGCGGTATTGCGGCTGTTGCTGCTGCTGTGGCGGTTGCTGCAGTGGCGGTTGCTTTTGCGGCTGCAGGGCTGGCATTGGCACCTGCATCGGCCCCGGCTGCGGCTGCGGCGCGACACCATTCATTTGCAGTACCTGTTGCGGTGATGGCGGCTGCTGCAGTGCGCTCCCATGTGGCGGGGATGTGGAACGCTGGTGATGCTGTTGGTGCTGCGCGGCGACGACCGGGTCGTCCAGGTGACTGCGGCCTCGCAGCGAGTGCGACAGCGCCGCGAACGGCTTGCTGAAGCTTCTGCGGATGGCGCTGTGGTAGCTGTGGTGGTGATGCGGGTGTGTGTTGATTGGTGCGGCTGTAGGCGCTACCTGCGCAGGTGGTGGTGGTGGAGCGTTAGGGTTCACCGTGACGGCGTTGTTGTTGGCGTACGTCACTTGCGGAGATGCGCCGACGGGTGCCGCGTCGGCTGCGGCGGTCGTGGCGGGGTCTGGCAGGCCGTAGTACTCGCGCATCGCCCTCTCCCACTCCTCGCGCCGCCTCTTGTCCTCCTTCAGCATCTTGTCGCGTGGGTTCTCCTTCGACAAGTTCCAAATCGCGAAGACCGCGTTGATGAAGGTAATCGCGATGGAGACTATGTAAGAGACGATCAGCTCCGTGTACGGCTGCACGGAGTTGTAGTACGCCCCATTCGAAGCGCCGTTGCAGGCATCGAGGTAGTCCGTCATTATTTGGTTTTCCCTCGTCACACTCCACGTCATGACCATCCCGAGCACCATCAGCAGCACCTCCCACGTCGTCACCATGTCCTTGCGGAAAACAACGAAGTGGTAGCGGATCTCGTGCGTGTTCGTCTCGAACCATAGCCGGTTCAACATGCTCACCACGACGTGTACTGCCGTAATCGCCATCAGATAACGAATGTTCAGCGCACCGCGGCTCACGAAGTAGCCGACGTTGTCGGCGCTCATGATGTATGTCACGTTGCGGAAAAACGCATGGGTGCGAGTGACCTTGTACTCACAGCCCGGCTGCAGGTACGGCGCCTTCAGCTGCAAAGCCGAGATGGCGAAGAAAGAGTTGGTCATCGAGTTGTTCGAATTGGTGCTGGTGCGGATGATAGCAGAAAGAAAGCAGGCGAGCTGCACAATCACAATGAGCACGTTCAGCCGCGACCACCATCGCTCAGTCTCGGTGCGTTGTAGGTGGAAGGCCTGCTGATCCTTGCCGTAGATGTGCATGATGACACTGTTTCAGCAAGCGGCAATGAGAAGAAGCTTAAAAAGGAAAAGGAAAAAAAAAAACGGTGCGTCCAGTTCTACGCTGCAAACGCACACACACACACACACAAAAAAAAACAGAAAATTGTGGGAGTAAAACAAAGTGGAAAAATAAGCCAGAGCAAAAAAAAAAAAACAGCAGTTACTCCTCTACAGAGCAAGCCAACACTGTGATTGTACTATCATGTGTAAGGAGAAATGCCAAAAAAAAAAAAAGTGAGTCAGCGTGATGCACATACGCACTTTTTTTTTAGTTGTTGTTCCTTCACCCGCAGTCACCAGGAGGTAAAGACGATGGCAACTTGCATAAAAGGGCCGACGCTTCCGCGTCTGTGGTGCCTTGTGGTCCTGGCAAAACGCGGCTTTCAAAGTCAGGGGCTACTGTGAAACCAAAAAAAAAAAAAGAAGAAACCTAGCATGTCTTCTTTTCACCCTCTCGCAACGCAACACAAACAAGCTCCGTAGCTTTTTTTTTTTTCTTCTTCCTTTAAGCTCTTCTTTTTCTTTCTTCTCTTTTTAAGCTCTGCCAAAATGGCTAGCCTACAGAAAACACAATCATCACAGAAAAAAAAAAAATGGAGAGAAAACAAAAATAAAACACACACACACACACACACACACGACAGTTACAAGCGCTACTTAACAACAATAATGGAGAGAAGATCAACAACTAAAGCGTAAGGGGAGAGGGAAAAAGAGAGAGAGAGAGAGAAACAAGAGAAGCGAGCAACGAGACATCTAAAAAACACAGCGAGAGTTTCTTGTTTTTGTGCGCTGACGGCGTTTATTGTTCACGTATCACGCGCACTCACTCCACGTCTCTCGGGCTGTAATTGCTCCTTCAAGAGTTGCTTACGTTTCTATTTCATGACTATCACCTCTCTTTTTTGTTTCCCCAAAAACCCGTGCTTACATGTCAAACCACCGTAAAAAAGAAAAACGGCCGCTCTCCATCTCTAAAAAAAAAAAAAACGTACACACACTTTAGACCTTTCGTTTAAAAAAAAAAAGGACACAGCACGGAGTAGCGCAAGTCGGAAAAAGCGAGACTATGACATCAAATAGAAAAAAAAGCGCTTCTATTTTAGGTTCTTTATGCTCCGCCTTCTACGCTGTGCGCACAGACACACACACACACACACATATATATATATATACATATATACATATATATATATATATATATATATATATATGTATATATATATGTGTGTATGTGTATAATTATTCAAAATAGTCAAAGCTATAATCGACAGACACCAATAAAAAAAAAGGGACACAGACACACGAACGAAGGGCAACAAGCGTCAGCTAATAAATCTCTATGACGAGGTTCCGCAATAGAAACACACCCGCGCCCCCATCGATCAGCCGACATGCTTCTCACCAAACAAGAGGGCTCACTGCCGCGATCACATCGTTTGTCGTTGCAAAGGCAAAAGTAAATAATTAAGGTAAATGCCGAATTGACCACCAGTGACTGTCGCCTCTTGAGGGGGAAAAAAAAACCTCACTGGCTACTTGTTCATGTACTGGCTCTCGTTGAGCTGTGCCTTTAAATCCGTCAGCTCCTCGACCTTCATCTCGAAGCGCTCCTGAACCTCCTTCATGATGCCGCCGTCCGTGTACTTGCGGTTCTCGCGCTTTATCTCCTTCTCGTCCTGCGTGATGAAAGCGATCGTCAGGCCCTTCGTACCGAAACGGCCAGCGCGGCCGACGCGGTGCAGGTAGCTGTCCGCGTCCGACGCCATGTCGTACTGCACGACGAGGTTGATGCGATCAAAGTCGACGCCGCGGCCGAAGAGGTCGGTGGCGACCATGATGCGGGTGTTGTTCGCCTTGCAGCTCTCGTACACCTTCAGTCGCTCCTCCTGATTCATGCGGGAGTGCACCGCCTGCGAGGGGAACTTCATCTGCTGCAGCTGCCGGTTCAGCGCCTCGCACCGCTCGACGGAGGAAGTGAAGATGATCGCCTGGTTGAACTCCACCACGTCGAGGATCTCCGCCAGCCGGCGCGTCTTCTCCGCCTCGGTGACGTTCATGTAGAACTGCGCCAAGCCGTGCAGCGTCAGCTTGGCCCGCTGATCCACGTAGATCTCCGTTGGATTCTTCATGAACTTCTTCGCCACATCACGCAGCTCATCCGTCATGGTCGCGGAGAACATCATCACCTGCTTGTCCTTCGGCAGCTTCATGAAGATCTCCTGCACGTCGCGGCGCATCTTCACGTCCTCTAAGCAGCGGTCGAACTCGTCGCAGACGAACCACTTCACGTGCGTGGTGTCAAAGGCCTTGCGCTGGATCAGCGACTTCATGCGACCTGGCGTACCCACAATAATCGCCGGCACCTCCTTCTTCAGCTCCTTCACATTCTCGTCCTCTGGGATACCGCCAAAGAAGACACCGGTGGTGGCGTAGGGTAGGTACTTGCTGAAGCGCTTGAACTCCTGCTCAATCTGATAGGCCAACTCGCGCGCGTGCACGAGGACCACGGCTTGGCAGTACGGCTTCTGCCCCTCTGGCACCTTCTCAATCTGCTCCAGTAGCGCGAAGACAAATACAGCCGTCTTGCCCATGCCCGACTTGGCCTGCGCCAGGATATCGACGCCCAGCATCGCCTGTGGCAGCGCCTGGTGCTGCACCTCCGACGGGTGTTCGAAGCCGTTCTCGCGAATCGCGTTCGCCAGCTCGCTCTTCAGGCAGAAGTCCTGGAAGCCGCCAAGGGCGACGGCGCTGTGGGTACCCATGCCGACGCCCAGCGGCTGCGCTGCCACGACGGTGGTCTTGACGTCATCGCCGTCGAAGTCCGCGAGATCACTGCTCATTACGAAAAATAGAAAAGGGCTTTTCTTCTTTACTGTCTTTTTTTTTTTTTAACTTTTAGGTTTGAAAGTGCAGTGGAAGAGGGAGAAAAGACGACTGGTGGTGCCAAGCGTAGACGTGTATATGTGCGTCTCTAGAAAGCGTCACTTCTCGTACAAAAAAAAAAAAACAAGGACTGAGTTTTCTTTTTCTAATGGCTACAACAGGATGCACGTAGTTATGGAGGAAGTGGTTTAGATTGAAGAAAAAAGGGGGAAAAGGAGAAAGGAAAAAGAAAAGCGACGATTATATTGGGATTAGTGTGAGGAATACGACGTGGATGATCCGCACAGAAAGATGCTGATTGCTTCGAGACGCGCAGCACTGGTTTCGCGGCAAACAGATGTGGCTTTCTGCGAAGCAAAAAGAAAAAGGAAAGAAAGGTACATCCTTGCGCTTTTGAACACATGCATACGTGCGACTTGTCTCACCATTGATCCCGGGGGAAGAGGGGAAAGAAATCTCTGCTACACGCACAAAAAAAAAAGGCGTAAGGCAAGCCACACACGTATTGAGCTTTCTTCTCCCTCCCGCCTCCATTTGTGAGACAGGAAGCAACGTGCACACACAGAGAACACGTAGCGGAGAGATGGGTCTGCCTCACTTTTCTCGCATGTCGGGAAGTCTGCCTTCAAAAACAACATCACATTCTTAAGCCCGTTCGTATGTTGTTGTTGTTTCTGTTTAGTAAATCTGTGCTACACTACTAAGAGAATGACAGAAAAAAAAAAGAAAACTGAAAAGTCAAAGGAGTCGGACCACGCGCACATACAAAAAAAAAAAAGAAGTCGTATTGATGCCTTGTTTTCAACTCCCTTGATTTACTTTCTTTTCTTTCGCCTCCTCTTGCCTTACCTAATCCTACGAAAAGAGCAGAGAGAGCGCCACTCTTCCCCAACGATGTCGGCGATACGTAGAATAAAAAAAAATAATAATAATAACAATAAGAAACTACGAGTTTCCTTTTATGTTATTTTTTTTTTTCTGTTTCTCTCCTCTTTTTATTCGCTCTGTCAACACACACACACACACAACACACAACACACCACGGTAGATCGCAGAGGGTCACGCAAATACATGTGCACATCTATGCACAGCGCACATAAAAAAAAAAAAAGAAGGAAGAAAAAACACCTCCACTAACTACCTCGTCTAGAGTTGACATACACAAAAAAAAAAAAATGCAACTCAATGGCAAGCGTCGGCGTGTGTGCATGTGTGTGTCTGTGTGTGTGTACAAGAGCAAGGAAAAGAAACGGTGTACGTGCTTTTTTTTTTTCTCTCTCTCTCTCTCTGATTCGTTAAGTGACACACGTTTCGTTCAGAACGCTTTTTCCCCCTTTTAAGCGGACACCTGCGGAGCCGCCTTTGCCGCCTCCGCCTTGGCCGCCGCCGCGCGCTCCTCAATCAGCTTCTGCGTGTGGGCCTCGACCTGGTCGCGCAGCGGGCCGTTCTCGAACTCCAGGCGACGCAGGAAGGCGTCCTTGCCATAGTGCGCCATGTACTCAAAATCGTTGCCCTCCAGCTCCGAGATGTCCTCCTCGAGGTACGCCGGGTCGTTGTAGTAGCCCATGCAGTAGTTCGTGAGGATGATCAGGTTCGGTGCCTTGCCCTCCTCGACGAACTTCTGTCCCAGGAACTCGTGGTAGTCGTTCACGCGCGTCATCACCTCATCGCGCGAGAGGTTCTTGTCGTACGGGGCTAAGAAGCGGCGCCACGCGTAGTCGTAGAGGTCCTCGTCGGACATCCGCTCATGCAGCTTCTGCGTGATGACCATGTAATCCTCGTTAAAGGCGAGGTTCCAGTAGTCCTTCACCCGCGTGCTGCCGCACATGCGCGCCAGCATCGGGAAGGTCGGCATGTTCATGCTGCGGGCGAGGTGGCGCAGCGACTTGCGACGGATGGTCTCGAGCTTGATGAAGCCGTCGTACATCTCGGCAGCGGGGCGCACCACCTTCGGGTCACGGCGGACGTTGTTCTTCTCGAACAGCTCATCCCAGCCACGCTCTTGCGTTGCGTTCCACGGGTAGGCGTGGAAATCGAAGTACCACTTCGTGTCCATGATGTAGGAGGGGGCACTGCGGTAGCGGTAGAGGTCCTGCGCCGCACGCCACTCCTTCTTCTCGGCCTCGGTCATGCTCAGCACGGACGGCGCGAAGGTGTCGCTCGCGAGCCAGAAGAAGAGCGGAACTACGGCGTAGCCCCCGATGAAGGCCGTGACGCCGAGGCCGTGGCAGACGCGCCACAGGTCCTGCTTGTAGTTCATCAGCTGCGCAATCTCCTTCTGCGTGACCTCCTCACTAAGCTTCATATCCACCCACATGTTCTTATCCTGCGAGTGGCCGCGCTTCCAGTAGTCTGGCGAGTAGCTTTCATGTTGCTCGTAGAAGTCCTGGGGGCCGTGCGTATAGCCGCGGTTGTAGATCTTCAGCCAGGTGTTGAAGGCACTCACGGACTGGTTCGCGAAGGCCAGCGCACCAGGGAAGAAGTTCACGCAGTTCTTCTTCAACACGGCCCACGTTCCCTGCATGGTGGACGAGGTGACTGTAGAAAGAAAAAGAAAGAGAGGCGATGGAAACTGAGGGAACAGGGGGTGGGGGGAAGGCGAGTATGCGTAGAGATGCGCGCGTGTGTACAAATGAAAATGGGAGAGGGAAGGAAAAGAAGGGGCAGGAGTAAAGGCGAACAAAGGGAGTAGAGAGAAAAGTGGCGCAAGCCGGAAGGCGGAAAAGGCGACAGTTCACCATTGAGGCGAAGAAACATAGTTTTTTTTTTTTTTTAAGATAAGAAAGCACAAGAGCTTCATCAAAGCACACACACACGCAAGCAAAAAAAAAAATGCGGTGGATTACACGTGTTGTCATGTGTGTGGATATGTGTGTACTCTCTTCTAACGCCACACAAAGAGTTTTGAATGAGCGGTGTTAGAAAACAAAACAAAGCAAAAGACAAATCGGCCTGTCCTTGTTTGTTTGTTTCTTTCTTTCTTGACTTCAATTTAAAAAAAAAAAAAGCAGGCATCGTTTTTTTTTTTCTTTTCTGTTGATGTGGTTTACCTTTCGCTTCGATTGACGCGACAATGCGCTATGCCAGTTTGCCTCCCAGGACACACACGTGCCAAATAAAATAAAAAAAAAAAACAGAACGCAAAGGAAAAAGAAAAATATGTGAGGCATGTTTTACTAATAAGAACTCCACCACCGTGAGCGGGTGAAGGAGAGGCTGAGAGCAACGAGAAAAAAAAAAAAAGGCGTGTGCATCAGGGTCTGATTTCCTTTGCTTTCACGTCCGCTTCTCTCACAAGAAACGAAACTACTTTACTATCTTGAACCACAAGCACACAAAGCACACACACGCCAGCTGAGATTAGCAGCTATGTGTGACGTGGTGTCATCACACATAAGCAAGTGCGTGTGGTCATGCCGTCCCCTCTTCCCCTCCTGTGAGGTATGTTCATCTTTTTCGCTTTCTGCTCCGCGCTCTTTCGACCGCATTTACAGCTCCCGCGGCTCGCGATGCGCCGCGCTGCCAGCGTCTTGTCCGTGCGCCTCCGCGCTTGTCGCAGCCTCGGCCGCAGCCAATTCCTCTTCTTCCTCTTCCAGCGTCTCTTGCAGAAGCGCCACCACCATGTCCGCGTTGGACAACACGAAGTACACCGTGGCGAAGACTCCAGTCCACCAAAGCGTCTGTAGCCTTCCGCGTCGGTACTGCTGCTCCGCTGCAGCTACCACCGCCGCCGCCGGGTCTTCCTCGGTGCTGCAGTGCGGCTTTAAACAGTAGGTGCCGCTGTCCGCCTCGAAGAACTGATGGCGCAGGCGCTCCGCGTACTGCAGGAGGTGCGGGCAAGCTTTCATCAGCCGCTGCTGGTGCGCCTTCACGACGGCGCCAGTCGCGCCGACATCCGCGTGGAAAAAGCAGGAGGCGGCGGCGTAGACCAGCGCATCGACGTGCGTTGGCTTCGATGTGCCCAAGAAAAACATGTCCGCGGAAGTGGCGGCCTTGGCGACACACATGGACTCCAGGGCAGCAAAAGCCCTGTCCACGTCCCCGCCCACCTCCCTCAGCTTCGCCAGATGCTCCAGCGAGAGTCGACCGCTCGGCACGCTCGGCAGGGGTCGTCCGGTGTAAAAGAACGGGTTGCCGCGCAGCACGTGCGCACGGTAACTACCCGTGATGCCCTCCCAAAAGCTGGCCACCTTCGGCTCCACGCTTTTCGCCATGGCGGCCTTGTACACCATCGGATCCAGGTGCATGGCGAAGAGAAAGGCGGGGAAGATGCACTGCTGCGTCAGCACCTCCACACACGTAGCCTCTGTCGTCGCCGCCTCGCTCAGCTGCGCGATGCCGCTTTCGCCGCTGAGACGCGTCAGACACGACATCAACCCACTGCACACCTCTGTTGGTGAGCTGGCAGTTTTCGCCGAGCCCGTAGGAGGAGGAGGATCCGCAGCCGCAGCAGCAGGGGCCGAGGACGAAGAAGGCGCCTCACAGCCGTCGGTGTCGTGGATGGTGAGCGAGAGATCGCCAAGGCGGGCGTCGCGGCGTGTGGCGTGGACGCCCGAGAAGCGCAACATCACCTCCACAGCGAGCCCGCTTGGATCGGCGCAGGGCAGCGACAGCGCCGCAGGGTAGCGCGCAAAAACCGTCGTTGACGGTGTAGAGGCCGTCTTCATTCTTTACTTTTCTTTTGGAGAGAGGAGTGGAGTTTTTTCTTTCCCCACCTATATTCAAAGGGGAAGGGGAAAGACAGAGACTTCGTGCTAACACAGGTGGCAGTGAAGTGGAGCCTGTTTACTTGCCTAACGGGCTGTCTGCTCTGTTGGGGGCGAAGTGATTACGAGACAAAAAAAAAAAAAGATGATAGCTATTATTACCAGAAAAAAAAAAAAAGAAGAAGGTCTGCGTAGTGAATTGATGTGTGACGATTACAGTTAAAGCAGGGGAAAAATAAAAACAAAAAGGGGGAAAAAGGGGAGGGGAGGGGGGGGGAAAGAAGACAGTGATTTCAGCCACAACAGCAAGAACGATAATAATAATAATAATAATAATAATAATACGAGAAGGTCAACGAGCAGAAGATACTGTGAATCGATGTAAGTGCCCAAAAGCCGTCTTTTTTTTTTTTCACATAAGGCAAAAAAGAAGAAGCATGTGGGGTTGTTGAACACGAAGGAGAGAAGCGTTCGGAACGTAAACGTGAGCATTGAAAGGCACCTGTACTCCTACAGCAAAGGAAGGCCCACAAGAGAGCCATCAAATGCCCTATCAGACGTTCTCAACTCCTCAAAACACTAAATAAAGGACTGTGGTGTGGCTCGAGAGAAGAAGCCAAACCACGTAGCGCAGATTTGGCCGTCGTTGCAGTCAGCCCATGCATTTTTTTTTTTTTTTTCAGTACACCGCAACAACAAGCACTAGGGCAGGTTCACGCACGTCGGCCGATGGTACAACAGAGACGGACTTTCCTCGGCAAGCTCTTTCCCTTCTTTTTTCATAATGGTCATTCATTTCATTTTTTTTTTTAATCATTAAGACAGTTCTAAAAAAAGAGTAAAACACATACTACAACAACAACAACAAAAAAAAAAAAAGATGAGGAAAAGGGGAAAACAACAAAAAAAAAAAAAAACAGCCTCGTTTACATGAATCAAAAAAAAAAAAATCAAAGGAGAATAACAAGTGAACCATGAAAGAAAAAAAAAAAAACAAAAAAAGCATAAAATGTACAAAAACAGAAAAAAAAAAAAAAGGCGAAGCTCCGCTTTTCTTTTTTTTTTTTTTTACTACAACAGCGAAAACGCTTAGAACAACAGAAAGAGAAAAAGAAGAAGAAGGAACATGAGTCGACAAGCAAAACACATACACACAAAAAAAAAAAAGCTCTGCTAGCATCTCCAAGAAGATCTGCCATGTGGGAGACTAACACTCAGCGCAACCACAGATGACGAAAAAAAAAAAAAGGAGAGGAAGAACTACTTAGTGCTTTTAAACCTCAAAAATACAAACTGACCAGACACATCAACAAATGACGCACAATTGACCAAAGAGGAGGAAATAGGTTGAACAGAAAAAAAAAAAACACATTTAACCTATAAAAAGGAGAAAAAGAGGGAAAACAAAAATGCGATTCATGTGCACCGTGTCTTCTTGTGCCAGCATTGTAAGTCTTGTATGTATATAGATGTGTATTTCTTTGAAACTAGTAGAAGCTCATTAAAAAAAAAGGGTGGAAAAAAAAAAACAAGATTGTGTGTGAGTGTGTGGCTCGATGCGACGATGCATCAAGTTGCCGCTAAAGCCAGCTGCATCACAAACCACGGAGGAGGCAATGACAGGTAGCATCTGCACACACACACACAGTAAGGCATGCATGTGCGCTTTCACTTCGGAGTGCAAAAATAACAACAACAACAACAACACAAATTAAGAGCGCCAGTGAATGCGGGAAAGTACAATTTGCCTTCTCGTAAAAATACGTTTCGACCACTGTGCGCAAACTAACAGAACTCATACAGCATATATATATATATATATATATATATATATATATATATGACCAAGAATACGCTCAACGTAAACGCACACTTGTATGTGTGTGCATCTTCATTTTTTTTCCCTCGTCTTTGCCGATTTTACTGCCGATCGACACCTGTGCGAGGAAGCGAGGAGCTAAACTGGAAAAAAAAGCAAACGCGGAGGCAGGCCCCTCCTTAAGTAACCATCTTTACGAGGGAGTTTGTGAAGAGTAAACAAAATTAAAACAGAAAAACAGGAGGAAAGAACTCTTGGGATGAGTCGAAAGAAGAGAAGCAACCTCCCTCCATCCCTCTCCCCTTTCCCCAAACTTAAAGATGCGCACGAGAATCAAAGTAAATCGAACAAGCAAGCAAGAAAAAAAAAACTGAGCGGAGAAACAAGAAATGAAGCGAAACCTACTTAATAGATAAAAAAAAAAAATGATGTGGAAAAAAAAAGAGAAAAAAAAAACACGAGTCAGGTAGGGTGGGCTACTGACATCAATTAAACATCACGTATTGAAATAGAGCTGAAGCACAAAAACGAAAACAAAAGATTCCCTGTCAGAGGAGTTTCTCAGTTACATTATACACAAGAACAAACAAAACGAGCAAAAAACGTCTCGCAACTACTAGAAACACACACAAACAACAACAAAAAAAAAAAAGAAAGCGAACATTCACAAATCTGTGTTGTTGCCTTCCGAGAGAGCGAACAATCTTTTTTTTTTTTTTAATGTCCACGAAAAAAAAAAAAACGCATTTGCTTAGAACGTAGAGATGAATGAAGGGGAAGGAAAGAAATGAAGGAGTTACTAGGCATATAAGAGAAAAAAAAAAAAAAAAAGAAGAGTTGCGAGAGCCGCATAGCTTTACAGATAAGTAAAATTAACATCTCGGTGCAATAATAAACACGAAAGACATGCTATCCATTGCATCATTAAAAAAAAAAAAGAGAAGATAAAAACAACAGAAAAGGTGGCAGTAGAAAAGAACTGAAAAAAAAAAAAAGAGAGAGCCGAGCACACAGAGAAACAAGGTCGAAACGACCAGTAAAAAAAAAAAAAGCCACGCGATTACATCGCTGGAAAGCTAGAAAGGAATGAATTACAGAAAGTGGCACAATCCGTCTTCGACTTCCCTCCATCTTATTCCCTTTCCCTCATTTCTCTTTCCTTTTTTTTTTGTTGTTTGTTTTGTTGTTGTTTTCAGGGATCCAGAATGACGTCTATTCACTGTCTTTTCTCTCGCGTCGACAGTACAAAACGAAACTGACAAGCATATCGCTGGTCGCGGCGATGCCCCTTTTCCTTTTTTTTTTTTCCAACATTCCTTTTTTGCTCTTATCTCACTTCCGCCTTCACCTTCGAGGATTAACAATGAAAAAAAAAAAAAAATGAGGAAAAGAAAAAGGGAAAAGTAACATATACGTGAAAGTTGGACTGAACGAGAGAAGCATCCCTTGTTGAGGCAGTCCTCTGCGCAAGCACATCACGCACTCGAAGGTCTTTCCTTGGCGGCTTCTCAAAACGTACATATATACATTTATATATAAATAAAGATGTATGTATATAGTGATGATGCTGCAATACCTTACATATTAGAACAACAACAAAAAGAGAACGAAGTACCTTTATAATAGGCACAGAAAAACACTCCACAATTCACTGCCCCCTCCGTAACCTCTTTTTTTTTTTGTGTTGTTGTTGTTGTGTGTGCTCTTTCTTTCTGTTCCCACTTAGTCAACCAGTCAGCACGCATGCGTTTTCTTTTTTTTTTTTCTCTCTTCTCTTTTTCCTTTTTGATGGTATTGGTGTGTGTGTGTGTGCCTATAAGCGTTCTTCTTTCCCGTACAACAACGACGCGTTGCAGTGACCCCATCCTTCCGTCGTGTTGGAGGTGACAGCTTGCAAGAGCATCGCGGCCTAGTCGTCGTCGATATCACGCACGCTCTGCAGCAAGTACTCCAGGGAGGGGATGTCCATGTTGAGTCGTGCATCTAAGGGCGAGCTGCCGCTGCTGCCGTTATCGCCGACGACGGTGTAGCCGCCACCACCGGCGCCCACTGCTCCGGCACCCGTCGCGTGGTCCAGCGCCGGATCGCGGTGACTTAACGCTCTGTCATCGCGTCGCTGCATCAGCGGTCCAGCGCTGCCCGATCCATTGTTGTTATTGTTGTTGCCGAGCGTGTAGCCGAGCATGCGCAGCGCCTCCACCTCCGTCGGGCTAAAGCGCGCCTCGGTCTTTGCTTGCTGCTGTTGCTGTTGTTGTTGTTGTTGTTGTTGTTGTTGTTGTTGGAGGGCTGCAGAGGTGAAGGGTTGGCTATCTGCCAATGATGGCGACTGGTTTCGGTCGTGCGGTGCGCCGCTCGACACCGAGGGCGTGGGCGCCGCTACCGCCCGCTTCGGCGACACATCCGCCGGGCCGTCCACGAGACAGTGGAAACCGTGGATGCACTCATACAGCCCGGTGGCCGGGTTTAGCTGCAGGTGCTTCATCGCCCGCATGTTGTTGTGTAGGCTGCACATCTCCTGTTCCTCCTCCTTGCCCTTGTGACCACGGCCGCGGCGATGTCCGCCTGGGGTGCCGTTCGCGGTCGGCGTCGGCGCCGCGCTGCCATGCATGTTTGACGGGGTCCACGGTGCAGCGCTGCTGTTCGGCACGAAGCTGCTGCCCGGTTTCCGCACCGAGTGGGAGGGGCGGCTGTTCGCCATAGGCGTCATTTGCTGGGTCAGCACCTGCTCCACTCGCACGCGGATCGGCTGCACCAGCGTGGTGGGGTAGTCGTTCAACAGAGACATTAAGACAGTGAGCAGTGCTTGGGGGGAGCACTGCTGGAGGAGGAAGCAGGTCTGGTTGTAAGCCTGCTCCAGCTGCGCAGCTGCCATCGCGACCGCCTGCTGCTGCTGCAGCATGGAATAAATCTGACTGCGATCAAGGTTCTTTGCCAGCCCGCTCGGCGACGGCACCACACCCTCCGCCAGGCCAACAGTGTTCGCACTGGCAATGCCGTTGTTGTTGTTTGCGGCGGTGCTCCTGAAGCTGTCGTCGTTCTGCGAGACCAGTGTGAAGCCGCCCGAGGTCACGCTGGAGCTACCGTTGTTTGCCTTGAGGCTCTCCTCGTCGAGAAGCGGCACGGTGAGAGCGACACGATGGTTGCCTGAGGCTGCGCCGTTCGGCACGAGGCTGTGACGCTCCCCGTTGGGAGTTTGGTGAGCAGGTTCCATCTGTACGAAGGCGTTTGTCCTAGTGTTCACTAAACAGGGAGCAAACACACACACACGCAAAAAAAAAAAAAAAAGAAGACGACTCTCTTTCAGTTTTCAAGAAAGAAAGAAAGAAAAAAAAAAGGTTGCAAGACGTTCGTTGGGCACCAAAAACTCAAAACACACAAAAAAAAAAAAATGAAGAAAGAAGGCGAGAAGAAAAAAAAAAAAGTGCCCACAGTGACACGTGTGGCCGCTCACACAACAAAAAAAAAGAAGATTGAGAAGAAAAAAAAAAAAGAGCGAAGAAAACAAATGACCTCTTTTCTCTTAAAGGCCGCAAACGCACCGCGTACTTATTGTGTTTCTCACTTTCCTTTTTTTTTTTTGCTGTGGTTGTTCTTTTTCACAGTAATGCCGTCAATGTGTCTCCCCAATGCTCACCGCGAACAGACAACGAGACCCAATAACAAAACAAAATAAACTGCAGGATGGCAGAGGTACGTGTGGTCAAAACTGAAGAGAAGAAAAAAAAAAAAAGAAGAAGAAGAAGCGTGTGAATGGATGAATAAGGAGAGATAACCAAGAGAAAAAGACAACAGGAAACAAGTGGAGTATAACGTGGGCGTGATCATTCAAAGAAAAAAAATAAATATAAAAATAAATAAAAAAAGAGCTATAAATACAGTCGAGGGGTTAAAAGCGAAGCAAAAGAAAAAGGGGATGGAACAGAATCTTGTTCGGCTGCGCCCCACTCTCTCCTCTGTTTTTTTTTTTTGTTGTTGTTGATGTAGAAGCCTTGCGCACACCGAGAAGAAAAAAAAAAAGAAAGAAAAAGGGAGAGTCTGCCAGTAAGTGAAAGAGAAAGCTAAAAAAAAAAAAAAACAGCAATGATAATAATAACAACAACAGACTTCAGTGCAGGTGTTCGGCCGCTATGGAGCTTTCTTTAGCAGCAGCTCTTTTCAGCTCCAAAGTAGATCCGTATCTGCACCACCACGCAACAACGGTTAGCCAATCCCTTATTTGATAATAATAAAAGAGAGAGAAAGGGAAAAGCAACGTGAAAAGTGAAGCACACGAAAATAGCAATCAAGACGCTCGGCACGATTGTGTTGTTTTTCTTTGTTTTTTCCCCTCTTCTTCGTAGATTTGGTAGTCCCCTCCCTCCCTAAAAAAAAAAAGTAGACTAGGCTTCTGCTTTGAACAAGAGAAAAAAAGCGTGTATGAAGTGTGTCTTGACGTTTTCTTTGTATTAACGTGCTCCTCTCGTCTTTAAGGGAAAGGGAGTTTAAATTAGACCCGGACGAGAGAGACAAACTCAAAAAAAAAAAAGGAGTTTCTTTTTTATCGATCGAAAAGGACTGTGATGTGGCGCGTATGTAGTCGTAAGCACACACAAAAAAAAAAAAAAAGAGAAACGAAATCAGAACCAAACGAGGAAAACGTGAAGAAAAGCAGAAGGTGAAATGGAGAAGGCGATAAAACAAAAGCAGCATCACTGCAATGATCTTTTTTTTTTTTTTAATGCAGGGATGCAAAAAAAAAAAAAAGAAAAACTGCATGATAGACGTAAAGACGGACGGGGAACCGTCAACCCGCATCCCAAGCTCTGAAACACTGCGTGTCTGTGCATGCGAGCAGCAGCGTAAAAGAACTGGGGAAAACGTCATCGGTCTACTTCACCAGCCTCCGTTCTTTCGTATTCCTTTTCAACCGATGAACGGCTCGCCGCAGCATATGGTAAGAACACCCCCGAGTGACTGACAAGCCTTGACAGAGAAAAAAAAAAGAAAATGAGTCCGGCTCATTCCATTGCAAATTACCTGTGCTTATTTACGTGTGTATGTGTGTGTAAATAATCAGAAAAAAGCGACATTGTAAACGCGAATGAACATGACTATGGCAGACATTTCATTGTCGCTGCCCTCTTTCGTGTAGAACTTTTTTTTTCTCTCTCCCTCCCTCCCTCCCTCCTCAAGTGTCATTATTCTCCAATTGAAACGAAGAAGAAGAGGGAGAAAAAAAAAAAAAACAAGAAGCCGCAATCGAAAAAAAAAAAAATGATGAAGGCGCAGTCACTAAAAATCAAACGAAAAAAAGAAGAAAAAAAAAACGAATCGCTATGAAATGAGTGACACTAAGTTCAGAACGAACAAAACAAGCTAAGCAAGAGAACATATCCAACGCATCGAAGAAACTGCTGCAGCGGCTAGCAGCACCGTCCACCATGCGGCACCAATCCACGTCCAGCACAACGACCCTCACCGCCGCAACTTCTGCTTCTTCCTTCCTCTCTCTTTCTTTCCGCGTACGCCACCAGATTTAATAGACAATGCGGGTTGCGTTTACGTCCGGATCCTCCTCTACCTTGGCCTTGACATCACGCTTCTTCAGCAACCTATCCACAAAGCGGTCGGCCAGCACCAGCGTGTACGGCAGTGTGCTCCCCGTCAGCGGGCTGGGCAGAATGCTGTGGTCGCACACGTACACGTTCTTCATATCCTTCAGCCGGCACGTCTCGGGGTCAATCGCGTCCGCGCACGTGCCGCCGTTCACGCCGGACGACTCGAAGCGGGCCTGTACCAGGTCGCCAATAATAGGTACGAAAGGCACCTTCTTCACCAGCTTCTCCTGCACGTAAGCGACGCCGGCACGCAGGGCGGCCAGGTCGCTCGCCTCGGTAAAGTACTTCGGGTCAAGGCTGCCGTCCGCGTTCACTTGACCGCGGCTGCGAGGAAGAAGCGGGCGGACGATGAACTGACAGCCGTGCTCCTCCGGCAACGGCTGCGTGCCGTCATTGCAGAGGGTAAAGGGCTGGAACAGTATCTCCACATCCGGCTCCGTGGAGCCGGTGGAGGACCAGTACATGATCAAATCATCCCAGCTGGAGCGCAAACTCAGCTGCGGCGTCTCGTAGCGCAAGTCAGCCCGCAGCACCGCCCGAACCGTCGGATCAAGATAGCAGTTGTGGCTGTCGCGGTTCTTCGTCTTGTACTGCAGCACAACCTGCGGGATGTCCCAGAAGTTCTGCCCAACCGTCGCGTCCACCTTCACCGTGCCGCGCGACGCGGTGAGAAGGCGGGCGCTGCCGATGTTGCCGGCGCACACGATCACCATCGTACTCGACACGTCGACTAGCTGACCATCCGCGCGGCGCAGCGTCACGCCGGCTGCCGTGCTGCCGTCGCCGCCTTCGCCGCCGCGGATACCGACGACCTTCGCACAGCACTCCAGACGGATCGGACGGCTCAGCTTCATCGTCCCTAGCAGATAACGCGCCAGGGTCGTGTTCGCCACGCCGATCGTCTGGTCCACGAAGGTGTCGGGTCGACCACAGCCGCACGTGATATGGAACTCCTTGCGCGTGAACTCACTCATGAGCGGCACGTCCTGCGATGCAGCCTCGCAGAAGGGTTTGAAGTAGGGGGAGAAGTTGATGGGCTTGCAGATCAGAAACTTCCCACGCTTGCCCCGGTGCGGGACGAAGACCTCCATGTTCTCAAAGTTCCGTATCCGGGGCAGCAAGTCGTCGCGGAAGCTCCACGGCGCCGTCGCCCAGTCCCGCTCGTCGCCGAGATTCCAGGTGCGGCTGCCCATCACGCCGTGTCCGCCCAGCACCCGCGGCGTCGGGATCCAAACCGGCGCACGCGCGCCGCCGTCCGGCTGCTGCTGCGGCACCGTCACCGTGTCCGCCGCCTCAAATCCACGTTTCGCCACGCGGTGGGCCAGGCAACTCGCGGGCAGGGTGTGGTACCAGTCGCGCTGCTTGCGGATGTCCGCGCCCTCCTCGACGACGAGCGTCTTCAAGTTCTCCATGCCGAGACGGCCCGCAATAAGCGAGCCAGCCGCGCCGCTGCCGACGACGATGACGTCGAAATTCAGCGCACTGACGTCTGGCGCCGCCGAGGCTGACAGGCGAGAAAGGGTACGACGCATCCTTTGCTGTTGTTGTTGTTGTTCCAACTGTTTATTGCTATTGTGAAGAAGTTAAAGTACTAAATACTCAAGAAAGATGAAAAAAAAAAAACAGTGTTTAATGCTATTAATCTGTCTGTGTGTTTGTGTGTAAAACTACAGCGCAGTCAGACACACTGCTCCCCAGGCCAGCAGCAGTGAAAAAGAGAGCGATGGAGAGGCTGATAGAGCAGACAGCAAAGAAACGCTATGTACTTTTGTCACAAACTCCCCACAAGAGCTAATCTCGGGTTCGATACCAGAACTTAAATGAAGCAGCGGTTGAGGTTGCTCCTCGCTAAAAAAAAAAAAAAAAGAAACAGTGATTAATATGTTAACAAAAAAAAAAACACAGAAAAAAAAGAGGGTAAATCAAAAGGGACTAAGTTGCCCTTCGTATGTGCGTATGCACGCTTGAACTAAAGGAAAAGAGAAAGACAGAGAAATCGAAACAGTTGCACTGCGAGTAATGAAACTACAGAGAAGTCTCCTTAAAGCGCTCTGCGCGCTGCGTAACCTGGTGCACACACACACACACACAAACAAAAAAAAAAAAAGGCGAAGGAAAGGCGAAACAAAGAGAGCGAAAAAAAAAAAGCGGAGAAAAAGAGGGTTACACAGAGAAGGCCGAGTGATTACCTTCTCAAAATGAGGAGCCTTGGATTGCAACGACGGCAACCCTCACCTCTAAAACCGAGTTCATGCACTCTGCCCTATCGCAAGGATGCCCTACACTCTTGAGGTCAGTTTTTTCTTTGCTTTTTTTTTCCCCCTCTGTTCAAATGTAAAAGTCACGGATCAAAAGCAGCCCACACATTACACGCTTGCGTCCTCAGCTTTTCTTTTTTTTTTGGGGGGGCAGCTTCTCTGCTCCATTCGCAACACCGAAACTCGCGTTTCCGTTCACAGAGAAATAAAAAGAGGAGGACCTTCAGCTTCTTCCATTTTATTTTTCATTCTCTGCTTTTGTTTTGTGACAGCAAAGCATAAACAAACAGTGAACAAAAAAAAAAACCAGCAAATCGTTTGTGCTGTTAGAGCTCTAGCAACACTAACAGTAACACGGAGAGAGAAGAAAAAAAAAAAAAAGAGAGAGTGACTAAAAAAAAAAAAAAGCGGACAAGTGAAAAAAACTCAGGGCTTTGAAAGAAAACAAAAAAGGAAGAAGAAAAGAAGAGGGGGAAAAGAGAGAAGAAAAAAAAAAACAAAAACGGCTCCGGAAACAAAAACAGGACATTACAAGGGGGAACTCATTATACAAAAAAAAAAAAGATGGGAAACAGACTCGCTTTGCCGTATCAACAGGAATACCTACATACATATGTGCAAATCGCAAGGAAACAGGAAAAAAAAAAAACACCAGAAAGGAGACTTGCGAAACGGAAACCCAACTCATTTCTTTTTTTTTTTTCTCTCTCTCTGTCTTTTCCTTCCTCTCTGACGTTCATTCCACTCTGTGAGAACACCCATTTTTCAACCACCTTCATCATTTATTTCCCTCGATATTGAAGCGGTGGGTGAAAGAGAAAGAGAGAAGAAAACGAAAACGAAAAGAACCAAACGTGCCTTGCGCATCGCACGCTCCTGCTGCTGCAGCCACACAAGCCCACTCAGCTCGTTTAACGAAACAGTGATAGTGAGGAAAACTGAAAAAAAAAAAAGAAAGCGTGAAAAAAGCAGAAAGAAAGCGACAAGTGCGATATGATCTACAATGTCAGAAGTAAAGGAAGAGGAAGACGAAAAAAAGCACGCACATAAGAAATCAAGAAGCGTTCATCTCCGCATACAGAAAGACATTAAAGGGGCATCAGGAAACTAATTACGTAGAAGAGCACGGAGGCAGAAGAGAGAAATAAAAATGCGAGCATTAAAAAAAAAAAAAACGGAAGCAAACAAACAAAAGGAGAGAGTAGAGAAACGCATACATCTGAGAGAAAAAAAAAAAGAAGAAGAAGAAAAAAGACAAACAGGAAGAATGTGAAAAAAGCAACCCAAACCTGTAATTTGAAGCGCTTCTTCTCTTTGTGTGTTTGTTTGCTTGTTTTACTTCTCGAACGTCGTCCCCTAACGCGCTGGTATCTGTAGTAATAGCGTTGTTGTTGGTGGTGGTGGTGGTGTCTTGCTTACAATGATGGCACAGGAGCCGAGGCACCTTGACGGTTGAAGGCGTCCTCGCACACCACCAGGTACGCCACCAGCGGAATGAATCGTTGCTTTGACGTCGGCAGCGCATTCTGCAGCTGCTGCATCGCCTCGTCGTCGCTGTTCGAGACGTTGTTCATTGCCCGGTAGCAAGTGAGTAAATCGTCCTCGCCCATCTCCTTCTCCAGGAACATGCGGAGGGACTCGATGCGTTGCATGAGCGGGTCCTTGGCGCTCACGTTCGGCAAGTGGAACACCTTCCCATCCAACACCAGTTTCGACGGATCTGTGGCGTCTCCGAAAGCGTTGTCGTCGAAGTCCTCTTTTGGCGGCTTTTTCGTCACATCCCGGCGGAGCGTCTCGCCGATGACCGTGTCCAGGGCGTTGTAGTCCTCATCGCGCCGCTTGTCCTCCGCCGCGGTTGGGGCTGCCGCGGCGGCCTCGCCATTCAAGAAGTTGTGCAGGCCCTCCTCGCCATCGGGTGTCATGCCATTCGCATCAAACATGATGTTGTCGTCCGCCACTTTCTCGGTGATGGTGGTCGCCGCCGCCTCAGCATTAGCGACAGAGCCACCGTTCGTCTCCCTCTTCTTGTTATTCTTGCTATTCTTGTCGGCATCGCTGCCGTTCTTCGCTGGCACCGCGTCCCGCAGCTCGTCCCTCTCCATCCTCCGTGGTGAGTGTGGGTACTGCGGCGGCGGCTTGTTCACGGGGTTGTGCTTCGCTTCATTGCTTTCGGTGGAGGTCGACGGATTGCCCGATCTACGCCGGCCGTCATTGTGGTTGATCGGCGAGGAGGTCCCGGTGGCGTTCGACTCGCTCGACGGCTCATGCGAATCGGAGTCGTCCGCAGCCACCTTGTCCAGCATCTTCATGCGGTTCCTCGCCGCCTCGCGCCGCATCTGCCAAAACGCCTGCGAGCGGGCCTCGTCCAATTCCTCTGGCGTCATCTTGCGCGAACTGTAGCGTTGACTGGACGGTGGCGTGCGTGGCGGTGGCGGCTGCCCTGGTGGCAGCGCCGAAATCATCTTCTCGCGCGCTATCATCTGCTTCCTGTCCCGCGCCGGCACGTTCAGGCCCGACTCGCGGAGATTGCGTTCCTTATTCGCTGCTGCCTGCCGCCGCATCTCCTGGTACGCCTCCACTGCTGACTTTTTCTGCTGTTGCTGTTGCAAGTCCGCCAGCTGCAGCGGTGGCGGTGGTGCCTTCGCGTCCGTTGCCTTCGCGTCCGTTGCCCGCTGCGTCGATGTCGCGCCGTACTGCTGCTTCGCCACCGCCACCTGCTCCTGCATATTCTGATCCCACTTCTTTTCCCGCGCTTTCAGCTTCTTCTCGTTTGTCTTGCCCCGCTGCGCCAGCGCCCGCCGCTGCTCCCGCACGCGCTCCTCGAGTGCCCGCTTGCGCTCCTGCAGCGCCTGCTCCTGCTGCTGCTGCAGCTGTCGCTGCTTCTCCTCCATCTCGCGTCGTCGCTGCTCGTTCTCTTGCTGTTGCTGCTCCAGCAGAGCACGACGCTGCTGCTGCTCGCGTGCAGCCTGGGCGGCGTTTTCTAGCTCTTGACGGCGATACTCCTCCTGACGCTGCGCCGCGGCCTGCTGCAGCCGCAGCTTCTCCTCGGCAGAGACCACGGAGCGGGCGCCCATACGCGCGCTTTGTAACTCGCGCTGCAAGTTTACCAGTGCCTCACGAATAAAGTTGAGGTCCAGCACCTGCGAAACGTTCGGCCGCTTGTGGGGGTCTAACTGCAGCATCGTCGCGATAAGCCGCGAGAGGCTGTTGCTGTACATGGGATGGATGGGTGGGTAGACGCCCTTCAGGATCTTCTGCACCAGCGACTTCATGTTGTTGCCGTCGAAGGCGTGGTTGAGCGTCGTCATTTCATAGAGAATGCACCCAAGGGCCCACACGTCGCTCTTGTTGTTGTACGGCTTGTTGAGACACAGCTCGGGTGAGAAATAGTAGGGCGTACCGCAGATCGTGTGCTTCAGCTCGTATGTGTTCCGCAGCACCGTGCTAATACCGAAGTCGCCCAACTTCACCACGCCGTCCTTCGTCAAGAAGACGTTCTGCGTCTTCAGGTCGCGATGCAGGATGTGGCGCTCGTGCAAATACGCGAGGGCGAGGCAGATCTGTGCGAAGTACTGCAGCACCTCCTTCTCCGTGAAGAGCTGCCCGTTCTGCTGCTTGATTTTCATGTAGAGGTCGCCGCCGTTCGCGTACTCCATCACGATAAAGAGGGAGCCACAGTACTCGAAATGGTCGATGTAGCGCGTGATGTTCGGGTGCTCCAAGCGACGCAGCATCTCGATCTCTGCTTGCGCGCTGTCTCGCTCGGCCGGCTTCAGGCCCGCCAGACGCACCTCCTTAGCGACGAATTGTACCTTGTCGTCGTTGCGCTGAATGAGCCAGGCAGAGCCAAAGCTGCCTTTGCCCAGCACTTTCAGCTTCGTGTATTTCTCCATCACTGCTGCTGCTGTTGTTGTTGCTAGTACGGCTGTTGTTTGTTTATGTGTGTTTGGTTTTCTCGTGGATGCCACTAACAAAAAAAAAAAAAAAAACAGAGAGATTAACGTAAATAGATCAAGGCGGCTCTGATGCGACTGCACGCTGCGTTTTACACCTTTAGCTTTTTTTTTTTTGCTACAGCGGCACACAGAGAGTTAAATAGGGGAGCGAGATAGAAAGGGAGGACAACAAAAAAAAAAAAAGCACCTCCTCACTTTCTCTTTCCACTCCTTACTTTTTAATTGTCGGAGTAACTCTTCTCCTATGCGGGGTGGAGAAAAGGAAAAAGTAACAAAAAAAAAGACCAGAAGGTTGAAAGTACGTTAGGCTGTCTTCCAACGGGGCGCAGCAACGACAACAAAAACAAAAGTGCACAGACAGAGAAAAAAAAAAAAACGAATTCCACCGACGAAAAACGATGTGTACTCGCAAAAAAAAAAGGGGGAAAAAAAAGTAATAACGCTCGTGTTCTCACACCTTACGCAGGTGCACCGCACTCGTCAGCTCAGTCCGTGCTTCCTTCCTTCTTTAAATAATGCTACTTTGTCAGCTTACGGTGCAAAGTGCGTCTTTGACGCTGTAAGAATTGTGTGTTGATGACAATTATTCTGTTTTCAAGAACAGCTTCCTTTTCGTCGTGTGTGTGTGTGTGTGTATACGTATGTGTGTATGCGAATTATGGGAGGAGGGAGGTTGGAAGAGGTAGCACCGTTAAGAAGGACGAAAGAGAGGAGGAAAAAGAGTGTGTTTTCGCTTCTTTTTTTTTTTTCTGCGCAGTTCGTCGCTCTGTTTTTTTTTTTTTTTCCTCAAAACAGCCAACGTAATGACAGTTGTGTGGGGTGTAAAGCAAACATATATATATATATATATATATATAGAAAGACAGTCGACCTTAGCAACGTAGCATGTGTGCAGCATCCTGCGTGATCGCAAAGATCAACCCAGCTCCCTGTAATTAATCTAGCACTGTTCTTTTCTGTCTCTCTCTCTCGCGTTGTAAAAGACGGCAGTGCAGCTGGTCAGCATCCCTCTTCATTTGCTACATAGATCTTTTTTGCATATCGAAGCTGCTCCACGCTACAACTAATTCAGCAGACTCACGCATTTCCTTTTTACAGCTCTTGCGTGTGTAAACACGCGAAAAATACAGGTCGGTTCTATTAACATAACGATGAAAAGGAAGCACGAAGGAAAACGAGGGGAAAAAGGAAAGAAGGAACAACTCTGTGTAAGTGTAAGCAGAACAAAGCTACAGCGTTTTTTCTTTTTTGCTTCCCACTCTGTTTTCTTCTTCATTTTCATAGATCCACCAACAGTTCGCAGGTGGGTAATAATCACATAAGAGCACGAGCAATAGAGGTCACACAAGGGGGAGAAAAAAAAAAAAAGACACATAACCCACTCGACTACTGTGCTCCAATGTCAGGGTTCACAATCGTCTTCATCATTGTCTCCATCGCCGCATCATTCGTGAGGATTGCCCGCCGCAAGTTGTTCGTCTTCTGCATCTGGTCACTGATCGCGTCCTCTAAATTCTGAAGATTCGCGTGAATCTCTTGCAAACTCTCCTCTGTCTGCCGCCGAGCTTCCGCCGCGGCAAGGGCCTGGTTACGCGACTCACTGCGCCACATCTCCAACTCCCGCGTCATGCTGTCGACGTCGTCGTGAATTGCTTCCAGAAACTTGCCGAGTGGGTTCGACGCCTTCGTCAGCAGCTGCAACTGCTCACGCAGCTGGTTCAGGTCGTTGTCGCCCAACGCGTGGCTGCCGCCGCCGCGTGAGACAGTGTTGCGGCTATTGCGAATAATGATGCCGCCATTTGGCGGAGCAGCCGCTGCTTCGTTCGTGTTGTCCTCCTCACCAGTGTTAGCACCACGCGCCGCCTCCTCCTGATCGCGCTTCGCCTTCAGCGCCTGCTGTCCTAGCATCCCCTTCACCTGCACATCCTCGGCCACCGCGGCAGTACGGGTGGTAGTGGGCTTGGCCTCGTATTGCGCCGCCACCGCCTGCCAGTCCAGCGGCCCGTCCTCGTCGCTGCTGTCATGGTCGGCGCTACCACGTTTTGCCTCGCGAATAACGCCCGCCGCCGGCGTGGCATCGACACCGCGCTGCGCCTCGATGACTTCGTGTGTTGGCTTCGTGCGGGGCGGGGCCTTCAGGGCGGTGGTGGTGACACCCGCCGCCGCTGGAGGGTTGCCTGCTGTTCCGTTGGTGGACGCTGCGGCCGAGGTGGTGTTGGACGACTCCACGGCGGACGCGCCGGCACCAGTGGCGGTCTCAGCGCTGGCCGTCGCGGCAGCCGCTGCGTCGTGCTCGCGCTTCTTCTCCTCACGTCGCCGACGTCGCTCGGCGTCGGCGTCGGCGTCGTTTGCCTCGGGAGCAGCAGCGACGGCCGGCTTCGCCTCGGACTGCGCGGCCTTTTCCCTCGCGCGCTTCTTCTCCTCGTGGCGGCGGCGGCGCTCCTCGTCGTGGCGCCTCTGCCGTTCCTCCTCCGTCTCTGCCGGTGCCGCTGTTGCAGAGGTCGCCGGTGCTGGCGGTGCCGCCTTCGCCGGGGCCTCCGTGTCTCCAGCACCGGTGCCGCCTTTTACCTTCGCCACCGCGGACTGCTTCGCCTCCGCGGACAGCCCGGCACACGCGGCGAGGCCCTGCAGCAGTTCATTTGTCTTTTCGGGCTCCTCGCCAGCGGCGATCTTGGCCGCTCGCGCAGACACCGGCTTCCCGGTGCCGGCTGCGACCACTGCAATGAGCTTTTCCAAAAACTCGAGCTTCGCCTTTTTGTCCGTCACCTTTGCGCTCTCCAGCTGGTCCGCCGTATACAGGCCTTCGGGAAAACTGCTCGACTTCAGAACAGCCGTGACGATGTCGTGTAAGAAGCGGAAGGGTGGGCGGCCGAGAAGCTTTTCCGTGAGTTTCGGGGCCTGGATGACGGCGCCCAGCTCCGTCTGCGTCTTCTTGATAATGTCCTCCATGTCAATTTCGGTGTATTCCTGTACGTTGGCGCCGATATCGTGAGCTGAGACAGGAAAGAAGGCCTACGTGTTGCCTCCGATGTGCCGAGAGAAACGAGAGAAAAAAGAAAAACTGGCGCTTGATAAATTGGACGAGACGGCAACAAATGGAGACAGCGAGAGGGAGAGAGAGAGAGAGCAGTGAAAGAAGCCTGGAAAAAAAAAAGGAGTTAGCACAGAATAGCGTGCTCACCTTCGTCAACGGTGATGAACATGGACGGTGCACGACGCGCAGCAGCATCTCTTTCAGCTTTTCAGCTACGGTTTCAGCAAGAACCAAAACAAAAGTTCCTCTTTTTTTCTCTGTTTTTTTTTTTTTTCTCTTTGAGCATGCCGGGAAGAGCAAAAAAAAAAAAAAAGTTGCTCTGTGTGTGTGTGTGTGTGTGTGAGTGTGTATGTGTATGTGTGTGTCTGTATGTGTGTGTTCTAGCGAAATCTAACAATGCAGAGGCAAAAGAGCCCAATGATGAGTGAGAGGGGTGCTTTACAAGCACTACTCCGAGCACCAGAGAAAAATATATATAACACACGTACCTCCACAACGAAGAAGAAGACAAATAAACAAAAATAAACGTTGAGTGAAACAAACAAACAATAAAACAAAACAAAAAAGAAAAAGAGAGAGGCTTGCAAGGTCTGCGCAGAAGATGAGGAGGATGAGGTCAAACCTCTTGTCAGGGCTTCGTTTTCCTCCTTTCTTCTGGCATCTCCTCTGTCCACCCCAGCGATCGCAGCACGCGAAGCCACGCCTCGTCGCCGCTGTAGTGGTGCACCACGTCATCTAAAAACAAGTTCTTCGTGTTCGCCAGCACCGCACTCAAGGTCCTCGCCACGTCCTCAGAGGCTTTCAAGCACGCGACGCATGTGTCACACGCCGGCGTGGTGGTCTCCTCCGGCTGCGGCTGTGGAGAAGAAGAAGCCGCATTCGACCGCGCGGAGGAGGCCGATGATGGTCCGACTTTCGGCGGTATGGCGCCAGGCCTGGCCGATTGAGAAGACGAGGCAGAGGAAGAGGACAGGAGGGGGCCTCGCCGCGTGTACGGGAAAGTCGACGACGTGGCAGCGCGACGCGTCGTGGCGGCACCCACACGTGGCGGAAGCGGTGGTGTCTGTTTTCCTGGCATTCGAAGGGTCGGGGGTGTTCGTTTCTGATAAGTGCTGTTTTTTTTTCTTCTCTCTTATTGGTCAAACAAATTTGAATCCGGCACTAGCAGCCGAGAGATATATCTTGAGAGGGGAAAGACAGGGAAAAAAAAACTGTGGAGCAGGGAGAAAGATGAGAGAAAGAGAGTTCGTTAGTTAATCGGCGCGGCGTTGCGTTCCATATGCAGGCACACCCACTGCGAAGACAACGACCACGACTCACCCCTGCCACCGCATACTCTCTGACGCTTTCACGAGAAGAAAAGAAAAGCGTCGAACGTTCAGCAGTGGAATTACAATATGACTCCGAAAGCTGCACTCAGTTCGTTAATTTTCCCAGCACCCAAGTGAACATAAACAGCTTATTACCTGTTCTTTCTTCTGTCTCTCTTTTGAGTTGCTAAGAGGTGTGTGAGGAAAAACGCGGGGGCCCTTCAAACATGTGCTGTGAAAAAAAAAAAGAGAGAAAAAGATGAATCAGCCGAGGAATAGACGAGCATCGGAAACACCGTTCACGCGCCAAACCCGCACAAGCATATAAATACTAAAAAGACGCCAGTGCACGTTATACAACGGACTTCAACCACGAAAACAGCCACTCAAAGTTAGTCGTCTTGATTATGTCGTAGCGCAAGCTGAGGTTTGGTGAGGTTAAAAAAGAAAAAAAAGCAGTAAGAGCCTTAACGAAGGAAGCGAAGAACCCTCCTCGATACAATGTCTGCTCTCTCTCTCTCTCTCACTCTGTGCTCCTTTTTTTTTTTTTTGTGTGCGTTGTTGTTGTTGTTCAAGTCGAGTTCGGGTCTGAGTACGGCCGCAGACGTTTAAAGTTGCTGTCCACCATCTTGGTGAAGGCACTCTGGAACTGCGCCTTCCACGCCGCCTCGTCCGCGGCGTAGCGAACAACCAAATCACGGCAGGTTTTACTCTGCAGTAGCTCCAGCTCCGCCTTGTTGACGACACACTGTCGCTTCTTTGTCTTGCCGTTCACCTTCTCCTTCACGTAAGTGCACATAAAGGTCTGTGGCAGCTCCGTGAGTTCTTTGTTGTCCTGCGAACGTTCCACCTTCAACGGGGTGAAGTTCTTCTCACGCTCGAGTAAAAACTGGAAGTAGCTGTTGTTTAGCGTGTAGCGTTTGCCGATGTGCGTGACGCCCTCAATCCCGCTGACGTCCTCGTGAAACTCGCCGACGCTGTGGCAGGCGAGCAGGGCCACGCACTCCGCCTCCGTCAGACCTCCGAGAGAGTGCAGAATGGTCAGAATGGAGAACGTCTTCTGCGACGGGTCCTTCGCGACGTTGCGCGTCGGGGCCGTGTCGGTGTCGTTGCGGCCCCACCGCCACTCCTCTAGTATTTCCTCATACGGGCCGTTCAAGTACTTGATCCCGGCAATGGCCGCCAGCGAGGCGACGTCCTCAGTGGAAGCGTGGAAGGTGTTCGTCAAGTAGTTCATCACGCCCGCGATGTCGTTTAGGCCACGCACGACAGCGCAGGACTCGTCGACGGTGTCAGCCGGAAAGCCGGCCCGCCGCGCGGCCAACACGAAGGCAACGCGGATGCTGGTCGCCGCAAGATCGGGGCGGAACTCGAACTCTTTGCACGCCGCCGCCACCACGTCCTCGCGCGAGAACTTGGGTTTTATTTTGGACTCGTCGACCTCTACAAAGTGCCCAGCCAGCCAGCCAGCGCAGAGGCAGCCGAGACACATGAGGATGAGCCACGTGTGGTTGATGTGTTCCCACGACTTGAACGGATTCGCGACGTCCATCTCCTTGCGACCTGCGCCGACGTGGGGTGGCGCCGTGAACATATTGTGGTGCCCGCGATTTGTCCCGCTGTGATGAGGGCGCTGCGGCAGACCTGCTGCGGCACCACTGGCACCGCTACTTGTGTTGCTGCTGCTCCCTGCGGCTGAGGAGAAGGAGCCGCTCGCGCGACGCTGCACCAGGCAGAGTGGCGAAAGCGGAGCTACACGCAGCGTAGGCAGTGCCGCCGCAGCTGCAGCACCGATGGCCAGCTGGCTGCCACGCACACTCCACACAGAGCGAAGCATGTGGAGAGCAAAAACAGAAAAGAGAAAAGAGAGTACTTGTGCTGACGAGTAGTACGCCACGAAACGGGCGATGCATGCAAAAGAAATAAGGGAAGAAAGAGGGGTCGGAAAGAGATAAAGTGCCAATGTTGAAAAGAGGCACTGTTCTTCTTTTTTTTTTTCCTGTTTCTTCCGCGATGGCGCGGAGACAAAAAAAGAAAAAGACAGAGCTCTGAAACCAGAAGTGAAGCCGTGATGAACTCACGTTCTCAATGCTCCAGAACCAAAAAAAAAAAAAAAACAACAGTAAGGGGAAAAAAAAAAAAGCTGTGTGCGTGTATGTGTACGTGCGCACGTGCCTTTTTTGTTTTTGTTTTTGTTTTTGGTTTTGTTGTTGTTGTGTATGTGTGTGCGCCACAATACCTAGTGATCCTTTTTTTTCCCCCCTTCCTTTTTTGCTTCTCACTTTCGTGAGTTTCGCAAACAAAAAAAAAAACTCTTTAAAAGCGCAATGAAGAAAGAAAAAAGGGGGGAAAAAAGCTGCTTTAGCAAAAGTGAGAGAAAAAAAAAAAAACGTAATTGGGCAACACGATGTTTGTACGGCTCTCTATCAACTCCCAGATGCCTTGCGGCGGCCGACGGCGTTGAAGAAGTCGTCGCAGACGTCCAGGATGGCGTTCAGGCGCTCGTCCGATTCGCCCTTCGAGGAGACGTCCATCAAGTCCTCCATTTGCTCCGAGAACTTGCGCACCGACGACAGGCAGTACTTGCGCAGCAGGTCCGGCTGGTCTATCTCCATCAACGCATCCATCACGCCCGCCCATGCGTCCAGCACGTCCTCGGAGGCGGAGTTCAACACATCCTGCACCTGCTCCATTACTGGCGGCATCGTCTGCATGTGGCGGGCCAGAGCCACGTTTTCACACTCCAGCTGCACGCGGATCAGCACCGCCAAGAAGCCGTGCGTCGTGCCGAGGGTGCTGTCTACCTGCCGTAGAAGCGGTATGGAGAAGCGGGTATGCTCGCTGAGCTCGTCCAGGTCGTTGGCTATTTTGGCCGCGGCGGCGTGAATGCGGTCGACGACGGCAAATAGCACGGACTCCACCTCCCGCACGCCAGGGAAGTGCGCGAAGGCCTCGATGTACTGCACTGCAGCCCAAAAGAACGTCACGTAGTTCGAGTCCGCCGTCAGACAGTGCAGAAAGAGCAGGAGCGGCTTCAGCGCGACCCAGCCAAACATGCCGGGCAGGTTCTTTTGGATGCAGCGCTCCTGGTACGCGTTCACAATGGTGATCACCTCCTGATAGTTCTCGACGCCCAGCCGCATGACGTGCAACTGCGTCAGGATGGCGTCCTTTGCTGCCGCCATATCCCGGTAGAAACGATCAACGAAGCGGCGCGCCACCTTCGTCTGCAGGCCCATCGTCACTGACGGCTCCTGTGCCGCGCTCATGGCCGCCCGCAACAGCTTGTAGGACACCTCGTTTTGCGTCCCGTCGGTGCGCAGCTGCGTGAGCAGAAACTGGACGAACCTCTCCCCCTCCGCGTAGTTCTTGCGGAGGAGGAAGCGGACGATCTGCTCCACGGCGTTCACGTCGATCAGGTCGGAGATACCAGGGTGGGCCATGATCAGCTCCAGGGCACTCCGCACCCCCACCACGACCTGGTTCACGTCCTCGGAGTCGAGCACGCGGTGCAACAGCACGTTGAGTCGCAGCGCTTCGAGCGACTGCACGTCAGCCTGGTTTGGCTTCGAGACGGCGCGGATGCGGTCCAACGCGACCGTCGTGGAGAGGTGAGAAGAGCAGTGCAGGACGCTGGCCTCAAACTGCTGTCGGATCGCCTCGTAGGTCCACCCGTTGGACTCCAGCACCGGCACCAGGTCGTTCTCCTCCTCCGCCGCGTCATGCAGCTGGCGGACGGAGTCGGCGTAGTCAAAAGGCGGCACCCGCACTACGTCTATGTGCGACACGAGCTGCATCGCCAGCCCTGTCTGGTGGAGCGCCAGCCGGCGGCTGGCGCACGTGGACAGCTTCTGATATGCGTCCTTCAGCTGTCGGATGTACAGAAAGCCGCAGGCGTCCTGCTCCTCCTTGCGGAAGGCTGCCTCGTCCTCTGGGGTGATCGGCGAAGGGGCAGGCGCAGCCGTCAGCTCGCCGCGTGCCTTCCTGTCCGTCTCATCCCTATCGTAGTTCAGGCCAGGTGCGAGGCCCATAAGTGCCTCAGGCTGCAGCCCTGTCATCGTCAGCTCCCCGCCCAGCGTCAGCGCGACCGCACGCTGTTCCGTGTACGTCTCCGTCATCACGAGATCCGACATGGGCAACTGATACTGCGCCCGCCCGACGCAGAAGGACGGTGGGCAGCGCAGGTTCCACACCGCCACCGAGCCGTCGCTGCCCGCCGTGGTGAGCAGATCGACGTTGTGCCGCCACCACCGCAGCCGCACTGCGTCCCCTTGCAGCGTCGTCACAACGCGGATCGCCTGAACCGGGTAGCGGGCGTCGTACACGGCGAAGGTGCCATCGGAGCAGGAGAGCGCGAGAACCGTTGGCAGCAGCGGATTGAAGTCTCCGCTGAGCGCCACGACGGGTCGGCCGCCGGCGTGACGCGACGGCAGTGCCACGGCGTTGCCTTCGCTGCTGCTGCGGGCGTCGACCAGCATAGTGCTGCCGTCGTAGGTGCCGCTGAGGACGACGGAGGCGCTGCCAGGGGCCCACGTCGCGAAGGTGACGGGTGTGGCCGCATCAGGGACGGTGTGCGGGGCCCACTCCTGCACCGGCATCGGGCCCCCGTTCAGGTCCCAGATGTAGGCAGAGGTGCCCTTGACACCTAGCACGCTGCTCTTGTCCACGTCGCGGTTGACCCGAACCGAGCGGACGAGCGTCGAGGCGACCGGGGCACTGGGCGAGACGGTCAGCTGCGCCACAGCAGGCTCGGCGGTACCCGTCAGCAGCGCCCCCGACGGCGCCAGCAAGCCGCTACTCTCCTTGCAGCTTTCCGCGGTGACGTCGCATACTAAAATGCGGCCGCGGCTGGAACCTAAAAACAGCAGACTCTCGCACCACTCAATCGCCGAGATGCGCACCTCGTCCGAAAGGTCCAGCCAGCGCATGCGGGGCACAGCATTCAGCGAGGGAATCGGCTCGTCTAGGGGAAGCAGTCCCACGGCACTGGAGCTGGTCAGCGGGCAGAGGGACAAGGCCAGTGCACTTTCGCTGTTGTGCAGAGCCACCTGTGCGGAGCTGAAGAGGACGCCTGGCGCAGCGAGCGGGCTGGCGCTCATGACGAGGTCGGCGTGGTTGCTGAGGAGGCCGCGCAGCTGCTCCCGCTTCCGCCATGAGGAGGCGGAGACGTAATCGTGGAAGTTCACGACGCTCTGCTCCATTCTGCGCAGGCACAAAACACAGTGGCTGAACCGATGCTGCTTCTAGCTTCTAAGCCAGTAGGTGCGATGCGCAGAATACATATATATATATATATATATATATATATATATGTGTGTGTGCTTGCTTGCGCGTGTGTGTTCTCGAGTTACGCAGCTACTGATGTCCAACTTTCTATCTACGTGTGTCAAGCTGCAAGAGACAACAGAGAGAGACACTTAGCAGCGCTAGACAGTTTGAATAGTTGTTAGCAGAACGGCAGCCGTCACGCAACTGTGAAGCATGCGTAAAAAAAAAAAAAGATGGTAGGACAAACGGCTGCAAGAGACACAATAACTAGGAAAAAAAAAGAAAGAGATTTGCATGCCTAACAACGATGAGAGGGAGAAAGTCGCACTTCAAAGAAATAACATTTTTTTGTTTGTTTCGAAGAAGAAAGCGTGCGTGACCTTTAACCTCTGCACAGACTCTGGTTAAGGAGCCTCTGGAATAGGTGCCTGTTGTATTACTATTGTTATTCTCTTTCTTTTACGAAGTTGTCAACGTCACATTCACTTCAAGTGAAGAGGAGATATATGTAAAAAAAAAAATGAAATATAAATACGGCTTGCTCTTCATAATAGAGAGAAAGGGGGAAAAAAAAAGCAAACGAGCCTCAGTGTTGCAGAAACAAAAAAAAAAAGCACGCTTATAGACTTATGCGAGCAAAAAGGCTTACAGAGAAAAAAAAAAAAGAGAAATAAAAGGAAGAGAAATGAGGCTGGCATGCGTAACCACCTGTCAAGTCATCTTCGCATCTTCGCACGTACACACGTTAGAAAAGAAAAAACACTGCGTGCAGCATAAGAAACAGAGTAGAGTCTGATTACATGCGTTTACAGAAAGAAAAAAAAAAGAAAAAAGAAAAGAGGAAAACGGTCATTTACAACATCCCCTTTCATAAAGCAAGTCGGACAACTACGTGATTGATCTTTTATCTGCAAGCGTCGACGTACTTACACTCTCCAATTTGGTGAAAAAAGAAAAAAAGAGAGAGTATGAGACGAACGGGACGTGAAGTGCTAAAGCCACAAGACAGAGATACAGCTCCTCATTAACAGCTTTAAATTGAGGCAAAACAACAGCAATAAAAAGAAATGCTCTGCGTGTGCAACGGAGAACGTGTCTTCTTGTGCTGTTTTCTCGTGAACGCGAACGTAAGAAAAAAAAAGGTACGCGAAGGCGGGTTTGTCCCCAAGTTTCCTTCGAGGCATACCTGTTCCACACAATCGCCTCACTCGTACAGCACTGACACCACACCTACACGACTGCATAGCTCCCTTCGTCTCTTTTTTTTTTTTTCTTTCTCTCTTTTCGTTCCGTGAAGCGCAAAGGCAAAGATGGGCGTCAAGGCTTCCACGTAGAGAAAGAAGAGGAGCAGCAAGGGCATGTACGAGTGGAAAAGACCTTTCCTTTTTCGTTTTTCCAGGTCTTTACTTCCCACGACACACTTCAACCTACAAAAAAAAAAAAGGTAAAAAAGAGAGAGACGGACTCTAAAGATCCATTTATTTTTTTTTTTTTGGGGGGGGAGGGGAAGTGAGTCAAGATTTCACTACCTGACCACAAAAAGAAAAAAGAGAGAAAAAAAAAAAAAACAACAGCTTTTTTTTATCTACTACCTTTTAGGTGTTTCGATCGTTGGCGACTTCTTTCTTTGTCTTTTCTTATTAAGTGTTTTTGAAGCGATGAGTTTCGTGTCGCTCCAGCGTGTGAAAGTACCACTCAGGCGCCTTTTTCGACATATTCCTTTCAGTTGGTGTTATTTTTGCGCCCTGATCGAGAGAAAACAACAAAAAAAGGGGCGTTTGCTCCGTTAAAACAAGAAACGACAATGAGGAAGAAGCTGGAGGAAAGGAAAAAAAAGCTATGAACACTCTTGCTTCCCGCACCAGTGTCCGTGTTTCGTGGCGGTCGTTATTTCGTTTCTTTTTATTTTTCTTTTTTTCTGTTGGCAGACGTCTTGCACATATTTTACGGAGTAACGAGCTTTTTTTTTTTTTATATTCCGTTCCTTTTTTCCACGAACACAGCGACGCGGTGAGAGAGAGTGAACATGCTGATATACAAAAAAAAAAAAAAACGAGCGCACCTTTTACTAGAGGAAACGCTCAAATAGAACACACCATTTCCTGGAAAAAAAAAGAGAACAAAAAGTTAAGTTTCCTTTTTATAGAAAAAAAAAGTGGTTTTTCTTTGTGTGACTTGACCTTCGCGATAACGTTCACATTAAAGTAAAAAGAAAAAGAGAATGATTAAAAAGCTCTTTTTGTATAGATACAAACTTCGGCAAAGCGCGAAGGGCGGGTTTGTCCCCAAGTTTCCCTTCACTCGCTAAGCTGCATGAAATAAAATAAAATAAAGAAAATGAAATGTGAAGTGCTTCAAGAAGAAGTTCTAATAGCTCAACTTGTACTTTCTTGCCTGTTTTTTTTTTTTTTTTTTACCGTTATAAACACAAATTCCATATTTTCAACTTGTGTCAGTGAAGCGTCTGTGTCGAATAGAAAAAAAAAAAGAAATGTTGCACCATCTTCGTGATGTGTTCAACCTTGGTCTTCTTTTTTCCCCCTCCTCTCTCTTTCTTTTTTTTTTTTTTCTCTTCTTGTCCTCTTCACAAGGTCTCCTGCAGTTCCACCGGTTCGGACTCGTCAGCCACCTTCTCCGCCTGCTGCTTGCGCACGCGCGCCACGTAACGCGAGTAGCGCACGTGGACGAGGCCAGCAAAGATCAGCCCCGCTGCGGAGAGGCAAGTGGAAACGATAAAAGGAACCTGGATGCACGCCGGCGTACTGCACTCCTGCGAAGCACTGAGGCCCAGCTGGTCATGCTTCATGTCCACGTACATACCAAAGAGCAGGCGGTTAAAGCAGATGACACACACCACCGTCACCACGAAGCCCATGTTGTACAGCGTGTTGTGGAACTTCTCGAAGAGGCAGGTGAAGATGAGTGCCTGCAGCGCCGCGTTGAAGCCATTCATAATGTACACCAATATGTACGGTAGCAGGATCACCTGTCCCGGCAGCACAAGCAGCAGCACACCACCCAGGGTGGCGATGACGGGACATACAAAGAGAGCCGACGTGACAAGCAGCTTGCCACCACGACCGCGCCGGTGCTGGACGTAGGCCTCGAAGAGACCGAAGGCCATGCGACCCACGCTGTTGCCGAGGCCAAGAAAGGCGGTGTAGAGCGCAGCCGTCGTCTTGCTGCGTGCCTTGCCGGTCTTCGCGATGGAGACGGTGCTGCCGTTGTATGACACCATGATGCCCATCGGCGACACGCAGAACATGTAGAGCAGGATCAACCACAGGTCCAGCGACTTGAAATAGTCCATCACCGTGGTGCCCTGGTAGCGGGGGTCCTGGCAGACCTCAGGCTTCTCCTCCGTCTCCTCCGTCACCTCCGTCACAGCCTCCAGCGCGATCTGCTCGGGGTTCGTGAGGGAGTCGTCCACCGTTACTGTCACCGCCCGCTTGCCGACCGCCGCCTGCTCCTCCTCCCCTTCGCTGCTGCTGCTGCCGCGGAGTGCACGCGGCACTTCGTAAGTCTGCCCGATCATCTGCAGCTCCGCCTCACTCGGCGCCAACTCGTCCACCCCACCCAGGCAGCGCAGCGGCAGCAGCATCAGAAAGAGGCAGAGCGTCAGCACCACCGCAATCACGCCGATGCCAATCTCGCTGCCGCGGGAGACGTTGCTGACGTACGACACCACCGGCGCCTCCACCGTGAAGAAGACGATCATCGCCAGCACCACCACGTAGCCCACGGCGAGGCGGCGCAGCGGCACACACTTGTGGTGGTACAGCGGCTTTATCGCCTCCAGCTCCGCAACCTCCTCCGGAGACTTGTTGCGCAGCCGCCACCAGTTCATAAAGTAGGGCGGGAGCACAATCACAAAGCTGGCCCAAATACTCACCACAATGCAGAGCGCCATGATGAAGTAGATGAAGCCGGCGATGTTGTCCTTGAAAAAGGTCGTTCTGAGGCAGGCGAAGATCGTGCTGCCGAGGCCCGTCATCACCTTCGCTAGGCACACCACCGGACCACGGTTGCGCGGGAACACCTCAAACATCGTGGAGATGTACGTTGTGTCAATCAGACCGCTGGCGGTGTTCAGGAAAGCGTAGAAGACGGTGATGGTGGCGGTGTTGCCGGGGATTTTGCCGGCAAAGGTGAGAGCGAGACACACCGTCCCCACCACACTGGTCACGAGGCAGATCACAAAATTCACGAAGGGACCGAGGTTCTCGAAGATGAAGCTGTAGGGAATGAGGAAGTAGCAGAAGACGAGCCCGACCGTGCTGACGGTGGACAGGTCGCCTGCGGAGAGCTGGAACTGATCGCGGAACTGCGTGGTGAAGAGGTCGTAGGCGTAGGTGAGGGAGACGCAGATACCGCAGAAGAGTCCGCACACAAGGATGGCGAAGCGGTTCATCTCATTCACAGGGTGCAAGCCGCGTTCCTTGCGAGCACGCAGGGCGCGGGTCTGCGAGAACCAGTCGGAGGCCAGCATCACTCTCGAATAAGAACGACAAATCTGAGGAGAAAAAGTGGAGTGGAAATACACACAAAAAAAAAAAAAGACTGATGAAAAGACGCGCTTTCAGGAAGAAAAAAAAGAAGGGATATGGATATCAGTTTATACCTGAAGAACAGCGTGAGTGAAAGGAAAAAAAAACTAGAAAGGGGCTTAAGAGGTCTTTATAGATCAACTGCGTATGTGAGCGAAGCATAAAAAAAAAAAGGAAGGTAAAGAAGGGTGTAGGTAGAGACAAGAACAGAAAGCAAAAAAAAAAAAAATGAAGGAAACACGAAGGAGTTCAAGAGAGAGAGATTAAGAGATCAGCAGGAAAGAGATGGATGGGTGCGGTAGTTTGCAAAGCACGTTCGTCAGAACGTATCGCAGGTGGTTCCTTTGCTTAGTCTGCACAAACATACACAAATACACATATGGTGCTGCATACTTGAAGAAAAACGAAAAAAGCGAAAAACTACGTTCGTAACGCACCCACCACGATGTCACGACATCCAATAGCTCATGTAGGAAGGATGCGCTCTCGCCCAATAAAAAAAAAAAAGAACGACTTACACAACGCCTGCTCAAGAGCTTTGTTGCTTGCCTCTCTTCTGCAGAAAGAAAAAAAGAAGAAATCAACGATACTCTTTCATTTTTTTTTATTTACAATAGGAAAAGAAGGGAGACGTCAGGTTCAACATACGCAAATAGTCTTTTGTTTTCCACCTTTTTAGTACCGTCACAGATACGAAAAAAAAAAAACTAGACAACTTTCCATGCAGACAAAAGCGGATCTCCGTGCTGTTTCTTTTTTTTTTTTTATTTTTAAGGCACCCGCAACACTTACGGAAAAGAGCTTTGTCACGCGGGCACATGGGTGTATTCCACCTCGCTCACGCGCGCCAAGGGAGGTCTTCTACTGAGGATTGAAGTAAGCAAAAATAAAAGGAAGAAGCCTGGAGCAGAAAAAAAAAAAAAGACGCAGCGCACATAAAGCTTGCGATGCCGTTTTACTGCTTCAGTAGCGCTTTTTGAGCCATCATCACATGTGCAGCTTCCATCACTCGCTCGCAAACAGACGGAGAGAGACCTTCACACGCGCATACACACATGCAGATCTCGTGAATATGAAAAAAAAAAAGTGGTCATGTATCTACATATCAGAAGAGGATCAGGGTCCTTTCTCTCTCTGGTTCTCTCGTCTCCTTCCGTTTGTGACTTCCCTCATGTCTGCTCTAATACACCGCGAGTGCACTGGTGGTGCATTTTTTTTTTTTCCCGTTACGAATCACAAGCAAAGAAACAAACTAAAAAAAAAAAGAAAAAAAAAGCAATAAAAAGCAATAAAAACACACCATAATAGCTAAGTACCGTAAATAAAGAAATTACTGGCCAAACGAGAACCCATATACAACAACAATGGATCGCGCTCGGAGGACACCATTCTTTGTAACACTCCACCTTCGATGGTTTTTTGTTTAGTGTTCTTTTGCTCAAAGAACATCGTAAAAAAAAAAAAGTAAAAATATATATGTATATATATAATATACATGTATATATGTAAAAAGAAGGTGGAGAGGTGTCAGACGATCACATTTTTTATTAGCTTTTTTTTTTTTACGTGAACCGAAGATATCTTATTTGCACGTCGGATGCACACACACACACGCACAAAGCGAAACCATCTTAAATATATATATATATATTTTTTTACCTTCTTTTTTTCACATCACTTGTATCGCGGGAACTCTATTCGCTTCTAGGCGTTTGTTTTCCTACTATTAGCTGTGTGTGTACCCGTGCACGCTCTTTCCTTTTACTTCTCTCGTAAAATAAAAGCACGCTGCGCTGCAAAATACGGGGAAAAAAAAAAACAGCGGCATTGTCGCGCTACAAGGCAAAGTACTTAAAAAAAAAAAAAGAGTTAAAGAAATATAGCATTCGAAGAAAAAAAAAAAAAGAGAAAAAAAAAAAACGAAGGAAGTGTTAGTGCTAAATAAAAGCAAGTTTGGGTTCACGTGTGTTCAAGAAAAAAAAAAAAAAACACCTTTCGAAACTGAAAAAAAAAAAGAAAAAAAAGAAAAAAAAAGAAAAAAAAAGGGGGAGGCTGTTCTTGTGTTTCTTCTGTCGGTGACAATCAAACTCCTTAATTTAAAAAGAAAAAAAAAAAGCCGAAGCATAACAGCAGAAAACGAAGACGGGTATAAAAAAAAAAAAGGCAGACATGCGCCTCGTTGTTAAGAAATAAAAAAGAGCAGCGACACATTGTTTTTTCTTCTCTCTTTTTAAGCGGATGTCAGCATAGCAACAAGTACAAGAAAAAGCGAGAAAAACAACAGCTGTGGACTTGCTAAAATGCGTAGGCGAGAGACTTTTTTTTTATTTCTTAGTTTAAAAAAAAAAACAGCGGACCAGAACAGCTCCTATGAAGCAGGGCGTAAGCCCGAGAGTCCGCGGCGCTCGTCATTTGACTTATGTGTCACCTCTTTAGTAAGTTCCCCTCAGTAGCTTCTTTTCTCTTTTTTTTCCCCCCGGGCTCACTTGTGAGCACTGCAGCCATAGAAGCAACAAAAAAGAAAAAAACTAAAGAAGAAAAAAAAAACTAAAAAGAAAACCAGAGACGAAAAGACACAAGTCTTCAAACTACCGAAGAAAAAGAAACAAACAATCCAGTTTAAATAAACAAAGAAAAAACGAACGAGAATAGGAAGAACACCAGCCAGCTGCAGACATTCCACCTCCACCTCCCCCCCCCCCTCGGCCATATCACTTCTACTCCAGATGCTCCTCCGGCGTCGTTGGCTCCTTGGCCTCAATCTTCGCCTGTGCCTTCGCCTGTGCGTCCATGCGAGCCTGCTTGGCACGCGCGCGCTCGCGGCGCACGAAGGCCGCGTAACGGAAATGGATGATTAAGGCAACGAAGATACCGCAGAACCCAAGCACAGTGCCGACGATGAGCGGGGTGCGCACGCACGACTTCACTGTGCAGTCTTGATCGAGCGGGATGCCGAGGCGCTTCTGCGCATTGTTGAGAGTGCGGCCGAACAAGCCGAGGTTGAACGAGATGATCGAGCACATCTGCACCAGGAAGCTGATGTTGTAGAGGAAATTGTGGTTGCTCTCGAACAGGCAGGGGAAGATGAGGGCGTTGATGCCGGCAAACACACCCTCCTCGAGGTAGACGAGGATGAAGGGAAAAAGCACAACGTCACCGGGCAGCACCAGTAGGAAGAGGCCACCGAGAAAGGCCAACGCCGGGGAGAAGGGCAGCGCCATCGTCACGAGGATTTTGCGGTTCTCCGAGTCCTGGTGTTGGACGTAGGCCTCGAAGAGACCAAAGGCGATGCGGCCCACGCTGCTACCAACACCGAGGAAGGCGGTGTAGAGTGCGGAGGTTTGTTCACTACGCTGCTTGCCCGACAGGGCAACGGAGATGGTGGACGAGTTGTACATGACGAGGGTGCCCATGCAGCCGTAGCACACGAAGAGCATCAGGATCAGCCACAGGTCGATGGACTTGAGGTAGTCCCATATGGTACCCTTGTAGCGCGGGTCCTGGTGCGCGTGATCTTCCTTTGCGGCGTCCTCGCCCTCGGCCCCAGCCTCGGCCTCGCTGGCGCTCGCGTTGTCGACGCGCTCGTCCAGGCACGGTTCCACGTCAGCCAGTAGCGCGCAGGCGTCCTTCGTGCTCGTACGCATCTCGACCATGCCGTCGTCGTTGCCGAAGTCGTTGCCGAAGTCGTTGCCGAAGTCGTTGCCCTCGCCCGCCTTGTCGGAGCTGCGGCGACGCGACACCGTCTCGGAGTCCTCCAGCGACGCCATCTCTGGCGCCGGGTCGTCCATCCCGCCCAAGCAGCGCAGCGGCAGCAGCATCAGGAAGACGCTCATCGTTAGCACGATGGTCAGCGCGCCAATCGCCTTCTTCGCGGCGTGCGTCACGTTGCTCGTGTAGGCCAGTACCGGCGCCTCCACCGTGAAGAAGATGAGGAGACTGATAACGACCACGTAGCCGATGATGAGGCGTGGCAGCGGCACGAACTTGCTGTCGTAGTACACCACCGTCGCCTCCAGCGCGGCGATCTCCTCTGGTGTCTTTCCCTGGCGGCGCCACCAGTTCATAAAGTAGGGCGGGAGCACAATCACAAAGCTGGCCCAAATACTCACCACAATGCAGAGCGCCATGATGAAGTAGATGAAGCCGGCGATGGTGTTCTCGAAGAGAGTGTTGCTGAGGGCTGCCAGGACAGAGCTGCCGAGGCCCGTCATCACCTTCGCCAGGCACACCACCGGACCACGGTTGCGCGGGAACACCTCGAAGAGCGTCGACACGTAGCTCGTGTCAAGCAACCCACTCGCTGCGTTCAGGAAAGCGTAGAAGACGGTGATGGTGGCGGTGTTGCCGGGGATTTGACCACGGAAGACGCCAGCCAGACCCGCACCACCGATCGTGGCGGCGATGGCGCAGAGCCAAAAGGTGATGAAGGGACCGAAGTTCTCGAAGATGAAGCTGTAGGGAATCGTGAAGTAGCAGAAGACGAGCCCGACCGTGCTGATGATCGTCAGATCACTCGAGGATAGGTTGAACTGGTTGCGGAACTGCGTGGTGAAGAGGTCGAAGGCGTAGGTGAGGGAGACGCACACACTGCAGAAGAAGCAGCAGACCAGGAGGTGGAAGCGGCTCAGTTCACACACGGGGTGCTTATTATCGCGTTTGCGCTCCTCTAACAGACGTGTCTGGGAGAATATGGGCTTCGTCACCTTCTTGACGCCACGCACAAGCGACGCTGCACATCCGCACGACTTCGAGGACGGCGTCATCTTTTCTGTAAAGGGAAAAAAAAAGTGAAAGCGCAGCACACGCAGAGAAGTGTTCTCCTCTTTTTTTTTTTTTCTCCTTTTCCAGACAAAGACTGCGAAGTTGATTCTCTTTCTTTTCTTTTCTTTTTTTTTTTTCTTTTCTATTTGATAGTGTTTGACTGTTTTTTTTTTTTTTCCTTTGTGTATATGTGTGTGGCTCTGAAAAAGCGGCGATGCTTTGACTCTTGAAAACAGGTTACTGTGACGAACGTTGTTGATGTTGTTTGGGTGCAAAGAAATCACATAACGTTTTTTGTTTGTTTGTTTGTTGTTAGCGTTGTTATTGTTTTAATGTGAGCATGCGGATGAAAGCAGCAATAGCGGTCGTGCAGGAGACAAAATATAAAAAAGGGGGGCAGAAACAGCAAAAGACTAGGAAAAGTAATTTGCATAAGTGTGCTGTGAGAGCAGCGGTGTAAGTACGATTGAGCTTCGCAGCAACGCAAGTTCATTAATCGCTCTTTTCTTTTTGAGAGAGAGTGTGTATGTTTGGTTTCACACATTTCTGCGATAATCACACGGTGGGACAAAGAAAACTCGAGAGCATTTCCAACGCAGCGTGCTCTGCAGGATGTGGCGCAGATGCGCAGTTCGTCTGATTCATCACTCGGAGGCCGCTAGAATAGCACATTATTTGTGATTCATCGCTCTCTGGAACGGGGAAAAAAGAGAGGTGGAAAAAAAAAAAGAAAACAACAACAAAGCAAATACACCATAGAATTACTCTCAGTTCCTTTTCTTTTCTTTTCTTTTCTTTTTTTTTTTTTGGAAAATGGAACAAAAAAGGTAAATATGGTGACGGCAGCCTGAGCTAAAAGACGAAAAAAAAAAAAAAACAGAAACAAGCAGCTTGGCGTGTTTGCTAAGCAAAGCAGCTACATCAGTATACACTCACATAAGCATGTACAGAGTTCGTGATAGTAGAGAATGGCACGGCGACGGGTAAAAAAAAAAAACGAAAAAAGGAGGGAAATAAAAAAAAAAAAAAGAACCATAAGAAAAGAAATGTTTGCTTCACTTTCGCGTTTATCTAAACAACTGAGCCATTCTGGATTTTCTTTATATGCGTGTGCGTGTATACTACATTGGTTTTCATACTGAGAAGAGAAAAAAAAAAAATGGCATTCAAGCCGCTCTTTAAAAGCTACGGCCAAGCTCACTTCAAGCACATTGCCACGAAAATAGAAAAAAAAAAAGAAAAAAAGGAAAGCCCGGAGAGAAAAGCAAAAGGCTCAAATAATAATAAGAAACAAACAAACAAAAAAAAACGATCGTTGTTGCGCTCACAAAAGAGAGGGGGAGAGACACGTTGAAAAAAGAAAAAAGCAAAAGTAGAAACGAAGGACAACACCAACACCACTCCCATAAGAAACACTAGCCAAAAAAAAAAAAGTAGTACAGCCACTCTGGAAATAATAGCAGAAGGAAAAAAAAAAAATGTGAAGATTCACTGCGGCCATCACTCAGCCAATGAAAAAAAAAAAAAAGAGCAAACGTGTTACTCAATACACCAAAAACAACGCTGACGAGCGCGCAGATGGCTATCTCTGCCTCTCACCACTTCCGCCTTCGCCCACCACGTCCGAGAAAACAAACAAAGAAGAAAAAAACAACACAAAACCATGTTTACGTACGAGTCGTTTCCTCCTGAAAAAGCTCGCCACAACATCTTCCCTCCCTCTCTCGCTCGGTGTGCCTCAGTGGCTTTCTTAGTGATTCTTCCTCTTGGAGGCGTCAGGTGCACGCGCGAAGGCGACGCTGCGCTCGGAACGGATGGTGCGCATCAGCTCGTGAATCGCCGTGCTCACGACGTACTTGGCGTGCGCGCAGAAGACGCCAAAGGAGGCCGCCGCGAGTGGCAGTAGACTAAGGCCGCGGAACTCGTAGGCGAGCAGCGACGTAGGGAATAGCATCGCGAGGAAGAGACACAGACCAATCGCCAGGTCCCTGAAGCGGCGCAGCGAGTAGAAGTCGAGAAGAAAGACTAGAGTCAGGACACCGAGGCTGACAATAACAGGAACGCCACCGAGTAGTATGTAGATGCGGTAGCCGTACTGCACGTACTGTAGCGCGCAGAACGACGCCGCGGCGAAGAGGAATGGGAACCCGTTCGGGATATTCAGCATCACGAACTGGAAGCCCTCGCGCACGTTCACGTTCGTCATTTGGTACTGCAGCTGTTCCTTCGCTGCCGGCATGATGTAAATCAGTGTGTAGAGCTGCCAGAGACAAAAGGAGAGGATGACCGTCGTCCCGCACCACAGCCACGAGAAGCGTTGCTCCCGTGCGAGGTTAATCTGCACGAGCAGCGTGGGGATGATGATGTCGCATATGCCTAGCATGATCGTAACGGCAGAGGCGGCGATCAAAAGCTTGTTGCGTCGCAGCCGCAGCAGCAGCGGTTGTGGCTCAAAGTGGGCTTGCATCACGACATTGGCCACGATGATGGCGACAATGCAGATGTAGGCAAGCCACAGCAGACTAAACACCGTCGTGGTGGTGCACAGTCCCATCACATCGTAGCCCTCCGACACACACATCGCCGTCGTGATGGCTAGCGAGACCGAGAGCAGCGTGACCGAGAGAAAGAAGTGCAGCACCACGCTGCGGCGACTCTGCACGTAGTTGTAGTACTGCTGACTCTCGCGGTAGCGCTTCACCTTCTCCATCGTCTTCCGCAGAGCAAGCCGCGACGGTGCCGGCAGCGGCTGCAGCGGGTCGTACTGTACAACGCACTGCTCCTCCGCCCCAAGCAGACGCATACGGTTCATCAGCTCCTGACTTGCCGCGTCGTACGGCGCCGTGCCGTGCAGCCGCACCACAAGCGGGTAGACAACGCAGATATGCTTCGCCACATACTCCCACAGCACCGGGTGTTGGCAGATGTCGTACCACTGCCCGCACACAGAGGAAAAGACGCCGATCCATCGGAAGTCATCGTCACTGTTGCGGATGACATCGATAAAAATGTTCAGCAACACCTCCCGTGGCAGACGCTGAATGCAGGAGATGCGAGACGCGGTGCTCAGGCGGCGCGAGTGGTCCGTCTCGTCGACATCGGAGCCGATAGAAGAGTTGAAAGACCAGCTGAGCACCGCGTGCGTCTGAAGTGCAAACATGGAAAAGTGACAGGGAAAGAAAAAAAAACAAGAGAAAAGAACTTCGAAAAGAGGAAAAGCAGCAGCTTCGATGACACGTACGTGAGCCTTTCCCTCCTTGGCGCTTTCTTTTTTTTTTTTTTTGATTGCTCTAAGTCGCTTGCGTTCCTGAATGAAAAAAAAAAAAACACAGAAATAAAAATAAAAATGAGGGAGAAAAAAAAAAGATGCACAAACACCAGAGCTTAACGGTTGAGAATCACCGGCCGATGGAAACGAGGAGAAAAAAAAATGAAGACAGAGAGAGAGAGGCGTTTTATAAGGAGTAAAAAGAGCACAGTATCTCGCCACGACCCTCTTCGCTTTGCGAATGTGACGAGAAAACAGTATTCCGCTACTATTGTATACCCTAAAGATCTCGATCCACTTCTTTTTTTTTTTTCTCTCCGTTTGTGTGATACTTCGTTGGCAGGTTCACCTCTTCTCGTGAGCTGTGTATATGATCGATGGTTCCTTTTTTTTTTTTTTCTCTTTCGTGTGTGTATGCGGTTCCTGCAATGACTTAGGAATACAAGTGGAATGAAAAAGAGAAAAGTGAAGGAAGAAAAAGTGCAAAACGCGACAATGGAAAGACAAGCCGACACACTACAAGGTGACACCCCAGTGGCACAATACCAAATAAAAAAAAAAAGTGCTTGCATTTAAAGCCTTTACGCCAACGCTTCAAAAAAAAAAAAAAAGAGCCGGTGATTCCAGCCCGCTTGGTGTTGAGAGTAACACACCCTACAAAACTGAGCACGTTCTCAAATGCACACCGATCACGTGCTTGGATGTCGATTTGAGCGAAGCAGAGGGAAAGCGACAAGCCGCATAGAGAAAAGACTAAAGTTCGTCGAAGAAGAAAAAAAAAAAAAGGGTGAAATGGCCGTTTGATTGCTAGTTTTTTTTTCCCCTTTGCTTCTTGTTGTTGTTGTAGTGGTGGTAGTGGTGGTGGTGGTTTTTACACCGCCACTCCCATCGCCTTCGTTCCTCCAAGTCGGCCTGCTCCACCGCAATTTGCTGAAGTCGGGAGTCAAAGAAACATGGGTTGCCTCCACAACCTCATCCAGCAGCTACACGACACTTCGCAGCAGCAGGCGACAGTGCCTCTAGTGTACAGCAGTACATACATGTTCACCTAATAGAATCTCTTCAAGGAAAAGAGCAACAATTCTCTAGAAAAAAAAGAACTTTTTGACTCTCATGCTCTTCCTTCCGTGTCCGCCTCCTCTTTTTTCAATGAACCGTCGTAGCCACAGCAGGCGCAGCGCAGCTGCGTCGATGAAAAAGGCGCCGCAGCGTTGCTCTCGTGTCGCCGCCGCAGCGACTTGCGAGGGTCCGGCGCCCAGTTCACTGTCTCGCACATGGGGCACACCCACTCCTGCGTCGCTGCCGTCGTTGAACTCATCGTGCTGGTCGGCACCGCAACGGCTACCGTGGTAGACGACGGCCCTGTCTCGGCACCGTCGACGCTCTGGCGGGCATGAACATATTCCGCCACCCGCACCCGCCACGCATCGTCGTCATCGTCGTCATCATTATTGTTGTTGCTGCTGTGGTGTTCACTGCGACTCAGTGCACGACGCACGTCAGCGGCTGTCGCCTGTCCATCGAGGGTGGACGCCAGCAACCCAGCCAGCATCTCTAGTTGTTGCTCCTTCATCGTCCGCGCAGACAGGTTGGGGTCGCCGTGGTGATCCATCTTGTCTATACCTCGCATGCTGTCGCCACTGTTAATGTTCCACCGCTGCTGCTGTTCGTACGCTTAGGTTGTTTTCATCACGCCTCAAGAAAGCAAAAGAGAATTTAAAAAAAAAAAAGAGAAGTAGTTTCAAGCAGATGTAGAAAGCGTGGCGTACCGTGTGCGCAGCGGTCCGCCTTGAAACGCAATGGGCACACGCGAGCAAGAGAAAAAAAAAAGAGTTTTTCTTCCTTGCTCATGCGGCGGCTCTTACCTGACGGTGCATGTGGCAGTCCCACGTTTGCAACAGCACAGCCCATGTCAAGGCTGTAGTGCGGCCGTCACCGTTTTACGTGCTGTTGAATCACTCACAGCTTCCCCCCTTCCCTCTCAAAAAAAAAAAAAGCCTCTGTGACAGCCACACACGAGAGACATTGAGCAAACAAGGCCCGTCCATTCACCCCAACAGGAGTAGAAGGAAGTAGAGGGGACACATGTTAATGGACGACGATCGACCGATCGGCTCGCTTCCCTTCGCGTCTTCAGTAATCGTTCTTGGTGTCCAAGACTTTATTGTCGACCAGAGGCAGAAAGGAAACGACACGACAGGACGCTAATTCTCTTTACTCGGAAAGACAAGGCAGTCAAGCCAAAAAAAAAAAAAACGAGAATAAGCCAGTAAAACGAGAAAGACAAAAAAAAAAAAGAAAAAAGAGCATAAACAAAAAAAAAGTCGACAGCAATCTACAGCAAAAGTCATAGCAAAAAAAAAAAATATATATATATATATATAAAGGGGCTCATATCAAACGTGTGATAACAACAACTCCATTACACTCGCATCTACAGACAAAAAAAAAAAGCTGATCTTCTATTCTGCATATCGGTCTTGCGCAACAGCAAAAAAAAAAAGAAAGAAAAAAGAAAAACACGCGCTTTTATTGCATCAGCCAGGCGTGACTTTTCAAGAAGATATCGATGTAGAGCATGCAAGAAAAAAAAAAAAGACAACAGAAAGTGAGTCAGCCGAGAACGTAACCGTGAGTTTTCCTCGAAAGCGGTGTGACAGACCTCTCCGACCTGCAGCCTCGCAGCACTTCCACTTTTTTCTTCTCACATCGCTCCAATAACGATAACAATACTGAAACGCCGAGGAGCATCTGTTGAGGAAAAAACCGAGGAGACAAGTGACAGGAGGAAAAAAAAAAGCCTACGTTGTCTAGTGTCTCTTTTTTTCTTCTTCTTCTTCTTTCTCACTTCTTCTTTTTTCGGTTCCTTCTTCATGTATAAAAGCCAAAAAAAAAAAGAGAGATAATAAAAACAAAGCGTACGTATAATAAAGCTCCTTCTTTCCTTTCGCATGTCAGGTATCAAGCAGTTGGACAATAGCAAGGCAACTAACAACACAACACAACTACGCACACAAAGAGGCAAACAGCGTGCCACCATGCCGCTGAAAGACAATCGGAAAAATAATAATAGTAAGCAAACGAGGAGGGTGGGCCGTAAATGAGCTCGGCTCACCTCTTTCCCTTCACTGCTTCATCAGCTTTCTCCCTGAACTACTCCATGCTACTTACATGACACAGCAGCAGCTACTCTTCTTTACCTCGCGACCCTCACCAGAGTTGTCTCCGTCAGAGTTGGCGCTAGTTTTCGACTTCTCCTTCTTTGTGTTTTCCTCGACCACCGGTGGCCGGTTCTTCTGGATCACCATGTGCATCAGGACCGAAGGCTTCTGCAGCTCCTCCGCGTCGTCGCCTACCGTCTCCTCCGCCGTCACCCGGCATGTTTGCTTCTCCGTCTCACTCAGCAGCTGCTCCAACACGTCGTCGTCGTTCAGCAAGCGACCGGCCTTCAACACTCTGATGGGCACGTTCGCAATTGACTCAGACAGCTCCTTCATATCCGCCGGCCAGTTCGTGCGAAACTGCTCGATGAGGGACTTTATCGTGGTTGGGCTGCCGTTTTGCTGGTACATCGGCACGATGGCGTGCACGGCGCGGCCCGAGTAAGCCGGCAGGCAGGCACCCGTCAGCACGTAACGGACACGGACTCGCTCCTGCGACGCGGTGTTGGGTGACTGCTGCATCATCTTTCAGCACAGGCGGAGAAGAGGGTGGCGGGAGTGAGGAGGGGAGGGGAGCTGTTTTTCCCCCTTTTTATACGAAAAGCAATGGAAAGGAGGGAAGGCGACGTCACAAAGAACTTCTTTGTGACTGCAGTTGGCGACGCTGAGTTCCGTAATGGCGATTCTCTTTCTTTTTCTTTTTTTTTTTTGTTGTTGTTGTTATTCAATGAGAAATAGTTGATGGCACGCCCGTGTACGTGTATAGTACACGTGTGTATGTGCTGGAGTGGTTCAGCCTGATAAGAGATGCGTTCAGATAGCAACGTGTTACTGCAGAAACTCGTGAGAGGTTAAATACTACAATAAATAAAATAAAAAACAAAAAAGGAGAGTCAGCAATGAAAATGCAGCTGGGTTTCAAGGGAGGAGAGAGAGAAAGAGAGAGAGAGACGTGAACGGAGCAACGCAGCGAGGAGAGCGCGCATAGTGGGGCCAAAGAAGAGAAGGGAAAAAAAAAAGACCTCAAAGCAAGATGTTGGGTGTTTTGCCCTCTATCTCAAGCAAATCGCTCAGATGGCTAGCCTAGTCGAAACACACACACACACACACAGTCAAGCAGTTGGTAAAGTTGTGCTCTCTCAGAAAAGCCGAAGATACGGTTGAGGAGCCTTTAAAAAAAAAAACGTTCAACTGGTCAAAGCGAGCGAAAAGAGCTCAGCATTAAAAAAAAAAAAGAAAGACATATCGCTTTGCATGTTTGCACGGAGAAAGGAAAAAGCCTAGGTCTTTTGTATCTCTTTCTTTTTTTTTTTTTCTTCTTGAATAGCCTAATCATCAAAACACATCCTCGAAAAGTACGCCAAAGCAGCCGACCAAACAGCATCGGTACGGCATCGGCTCCTCCAAGATAAATAAAGAGAGGGTGATGAACAAACAGGCATCAGGAGAAGCGCGGAACACCGGGCTACCCTCAACGTTTCGTAGAGCATCGAAGAAAGAAAGAAGAGAGAAAAAGATGGTTGCAGCACCAAGTCCCACATCTCAAAACGCCTTCTCCGTCTTCTCGCTCGTGTACGGTGGTGCGTCAGCGAAGCTGGTCGGTGCACGATAGACCGGGCCCTTGAAGTCGAACGGCAACATGCCGTTGAACTTTGCCCAGGGCTGGCGCCGTGTCTTGGTGTACACGGTGCCAACCAGCTCGCGTCCGCCGTGCACACGTGCACGCACCTGCTCCATGATGAGGTCGTGACGGCTGATGAACTTGCTCTCGCTGCGGTGCCAGCCCCACAACGCCCACATGTCGCTCGGCATCGGCTTCGCGCCCTCCTCGTTCACGGACAAATAACCCGTCGTGGCGGTGAAGGAACCGAGGCGGTCGAGTTGGTCCATCCACATTTTGAACTCCGTGTCCATGCGCATGACCGACCGCATCGCACCCGCTTTCACCGCACGCTGGAAGTACGCCTCCGCCGTCGTCACCGGCAACCCGCATAGCTTCGCCGCCAGCATCATGTTCACGTAGCTCTGGCAGTTCGGCTCCAGACCCAGCTCCTCCATCTCCTTGAAGAGGTGCTCCGCCTGCGCAAAGTCCTTTGCAAAGGCAGCGCCCTGCATGACGGCGTTGTAGATGTAGTGGTCGGCACCGTAGCGCTTCAGGTAGTGGCGGTAGACATCCATCACCCGCGCCATGTTCGCCTGCGGCGCCTTCTCCACGAGCGGTAGCAGCAGCACGATGGTCTTCTCAGAGTGCAGCTTACTCCAGTACGCCTCGTCGCGGGCGTGTAGGTACAGCCGCCACGCCGCCTCGGGTGTCAGCTCGAAATTGTCCCCTGCGTTGTAGAAGCCGAGCGCCTTGGGCCACTTCGTGTAGCCGAGTGCGTTGAACTGCCGCTCCTGCCAGTTGTTCGGGTGCCTCCGTGGGTACACCAGTGCCAGCGGCACGAAGTTGTTCAGCGTCTTCTCCGACATCTTCGGGCGCCAGGCTAAGTTCTTGCCACCACGTCGCGTGCGACCGGGGCTGTGTGTCCAGCCTTTCTTGAGGGCAATTTCAGTGCGCCGCAGCATCCTCGCCGAGTGTAACGTGCAGACTGCGTTGATGCAGACGATGTGAAGACGTGTGTGTGAGAGAATGAGCAGTGGGTAAAAGAAAGATGAAAAAAAAAAAGGAAGCAAAATAGCGTTAGTAAACCATCAAGAGTGTGTGAGATTCTAACATGCGTAGGCAAAGTCTGTTTTTTGGAGAAACTGGCTCGGCTGAACCAGGAACTGATCACGCATCAAAGCTGATGTCATATGTAGCCATCTCCGGTTTTTTTTTTCCAGCTTCTGCTACAAAAGTGAAACGAATAACCATGCTGGTCACTTGTACGCCACTCCGCCACGACTGCTCCGCAGTGCAACCGACAGCATGACTTCACAACCACTACACAAAAAAAGCCGCACGACACTCTCCTCCTGTATTCCATCTCCTTTGGGCTTTTCAACAGATGCTCGATGAGTTACTCGTGTGTATTCTGTGCTTCTGTGTTCTTTCAACTTTTGCTAGGTTCTGATTTTTTTTTCTCTCTTCTTCTTTACTTTACGAGCAAAAAGTCGGAGTCCGAGAAAATCAACGGCAGAAAAAAAAAAAACACTCATTACATAGATGAGAACCACGTGCTTAAACCTATCGAGAAAGAAACAAAAAAAGAACGTCGTCCAACAAGGTGCATACGGTCAATGAAACAGTGCGGCACAAGAGGCCAAAAAAAAAAAAAAATGAAGTCGAGAGGAGAAAAAAGGGGGAGAAAGCAGTACGTCACGAAGCATGCTCGCGTAAGCATGACATTGAGAAAAAAAGATCTTGTGTGTGTGTGTGTGTGTTGTTCGCCTCATTCGCGGCACTAAAAGTGGAGATTCAGGCGATCCCCAAAGTCGCTGTTTACCGCCAACGCGGAGAACTCCTCAAATGTGATGTAGCCATCGCGGTCCACGTCCGCCTCAATGAAGGTCTTGTCCACAATCTGCTGCAGCTGCATCTGGGAAAGGTTCACGCCGACCATGATGCTCAGTGTCTGGAAGAGGTCCTTATTGCTAATGCGGCCGTCGCCGTCGATGTCATACATTTTGAAGGTGAAGCGCAGCTTGTCCTCCTTCGACGTGGCGGAAGAAAGCACTGAGAGTGCTCTGACGAATTCGCCAAAGTCGACGGTGGAGTCGCCGTTGGTGTCCATCACGGCGAGTACGCGATCCACCAGCGGATTGGAGGCGAGCGCCGGAATCGAGTTAAACTCCTCACGCGTGATCTTGCCAGATTTATCCTTGTTCAACTTAGAGAAGCGCTTGTAGAGCCGCTGAATCTGCGCGTCCGTTAACGCTGTCGACTCGCGGATGTCCTGCAGCTCTTCTGCGGATAGCGGGATCCCGTTCATTGCTGATTGGCTACGATATATCTTTTTTTCTCTTTCTTTCTTTCTTCTTCTTTTGTCCTTCCTGTTTCCTTCTCTTGTGTGTATGCGTGTTTACGCTGACTTCCACTTTTATTGTGACGGATGGACGGTAGTCGCCACGGCACAAAAAGAAAAAAAAAAGAGAGAGATATATGTGTATTTATATGTATATGTGTATATATATATATATATATATCCGAGTTGAGCACTGCGTCTTCTTACTCTTTTTCCCCCCTCTGCGTGAGAACCCCCTCTCAAAAAAAAAAAAAAGCAGCTAAGCTATTTTCTGTATGCACGTTCCGTCCACTTCAACTCCCAGAGATAGAGCAGGGGTGGCAAAAGAGCACGTCGGTGGGAGAAAGAAAAAAAAAGAGAGAAAAGAGCCCAAAGAACTGAAGTGAAGCCACCAACGCTATCCATGTACAGTTTGGAGGCAAGCACCTCACGGAAAAAGAAAATCAGATAATACAGTAGTTCATCATCACCCCATTCCGATTGAATACCAGCGAAGCATACAACAGCAAGGCTGATCATTAGCTGCACACACATGAGCACGAAGACAATAAGGAGAGGAAAGCAACTATGACGAGCATCGTTTCTCCTTTCCTCAGATTAAAAAGGGTTGGATTAAAAGACCTTTGCTGTACATGAAGGGAGGGAAAGGGAGGAGGAAGCAAAACAACAAAAGTAAAAGAACTAAAGAAAAAATGGACAATAGAAAAAAAAAAGAGCTTCATAACGAACTGCCATCGAGGTCAAGGGAGCACATTGCCGCGTACAACGCCTCGCTGCACGAAAAAAACGCTCGCAGCGCAGCCCGAGGCACCAGCTCCGGCATGTGGGGGAAGCTGACTGCCGCGCTGCTCATCTCCTCCGCTATCACAGCAGCAAGGCGGGTCCACTGTTCGCGCAGTTTACCGAAGGTGCGTACCTCCGCCCACGCCGCGATGAGGTCCGGGTGCAGCACCTCCACCGCGACGACGCCGCGCTGCTCCACGTCGAAGGCGCGAAAAAGTGCCGTCACGTTCGCGTCGAAGCGGGAGTGGTAGCGGTGGTCCAGCAGCAGCGTTAGCACCGCCAACACGGCGACGGTGCCGCTGCCGCTGTCGAAGGACGGGAGGCTGCAGAGCATCGCGTCGGCGTAGGACTTGCTCAGCACCTCGGCAGGTCCCACCGCGGCAAGAAATGCGTAGAACTCCTGCCGGTCCAGGCGCTCGTCCTGAGCAGGGCTGGAGGACGCGAAATTGAGCGGGTGAGGCTTCAGAGCAGCTATTGCAGCGTAGACGGCTGGCATCGATGCGGTGGAGGCGTACCCCACCAAAGGATGAAGAAGACCCTCAGCAGCGGCACCCGCAGGTGCAGACGTGGCGGTAATGGTAGAGGAATGCACTCGCTGCGCTGACCCGCTGCGTTCCGGCGTCTCACTCGTCACATGCAGTCGTCGCCCACCCATGGCAGTCGACTGACGCCTGTAAAGGGCCGCCTCGAAGTCGCGAATGGATGCGTTTGCGGCCTCTCGCTTGCACGCGTTGCGCTCGGCCTGCGTCCGCTTCGGCAGCGACGGCTTCACGGTGCGCAAAAAAAAGTCGTAGGAGCTTTCGAAGGAGGTGTAGCGTGCCGCTGCCGCTGCTCCGTTTGGGGCGGGGGCGGCGGTGTTGCTGCCATCGTGTGTGTGGGCGGCGGCCTCGTCGGGCTGCGTCTCTTCCTTTTGCCATGTCCCGGTTTTTCGGTTGTAACGGTAACGGGGAAGCGGCGGCACGTCGAAGACACCTTGAGAAGTTGTCGGCATGTGTGTCTGTGGATGAAACACTTGATGTATGGTGGTGGTTTCCTTCACCACACTCTCTTTTTTTGTTGTTGCTTGTTTCATTTTTTTTTTTTTTTGAGTCTTCGTCTCTCTAACGCACTGTGCGATTGCGAGAAGGAGGATCGAAAACAATAATAAAGCAGGGTAGAGAAAAAAGAAAAAAAGAGATAGAGCGAAAGACAGTCGCATTCCAGCCAAACGATGCAAGAACTACTGAGAACAAAAAGTACGCTTTTTGTGTGTGTTCCTGTTGCCTTTGCTTGTTTTCTCTGTGTGTATGCCCATTGAGTGCAGCTTCAGCTGGAAGTAAGGCACAAGCAAACACTCCAACAATCATCTCAGCCATTTTTTATCCTTTGCACCTACCCTTGCACACGCGTATGTTGAAGAAGGTACCAGGATACACACATACATAAAAAAGAAAAAAACGCCGTTAGACATCCGACGCACTGTGTAGAAGCGAGTGAAGCCTACAACGTGCTCTTCGAGACAAACGTGAAATACAAAGCAGCGCCGCTTTATCACCCAATAGTAAATGTGCGCTACCGCTGCGTTACCCCTTTCATGATATTTCTCGTTGCACCCATTATGTACGCCATTTGTGTTGTTACTTGAGTGCATAACGCGCACACTTCGAGAAAGAAAGGAAAAAAAAAAAACAAGAGATAGCAGAGCACATGAGAAACAAAAAAGAAGTTGTAAAGATGCAGGAGACCGTAGAGCAAATGGCAAAGGAACGAAACGAGGGGGAGGCGTAAGACGCTTTCGTGTATGAATTGTACGCTAACGTCACCTGGGAAAGATCTAAAAAAAAAAAAAATGATAATGATAATTATATAATAAAAGGTCCCTTTATTAAAGAGTGTTTCATCGAGTACACATGCCTTTACGCAATTCGGCGGTGATACTCAACTCAACTGAAATAAAAAACGGATTGCCTTCAATGATAACCGCGGCTCTATAAACAAAAAAAGAAGAGGAAAAAAAAAAAGAGGCAAAAAGTAAGAAACGCAAGGACACACAAACATACGCAGAGAAAAATAGCACTGGGCACTTAGTCGTAGTGCTTCATCAAAAATGGGTGCTCTAACAGCTGCGCAGCTGATGGTCGAAGGGCGGGGTCGAGTGTCAGACACTGTCGCACAAAGCCGACGTAGTCCGGGTCGTCGTAGCCGAACAACTCACCCGGCGGAGGCGGTTCAGCGGGGAAGTGGAAGACGAGCTCGCCGTCCTCGTATTCGTATAGTGCGCCGTGCTTCGACACGTAGAAGACGGTGTTACGGCCCTCCTGCAGCATCTCCGCCGGGATCGGACCACACACGCTCGCCATCGACGTCAGCAACGTTGTGACAGAGTCGACGTTGAAGAGAACAGCCCCAGTGGCCAGCTCTGGCAGTGTCGCGCCGAGCGACCACACATCCACCCCCGTGCCGTACCGGCAACCGAGGATCACCTCCGGCGCACGGTAGGAGCGTGATTGGACGTAGGAGCTGAGGGTGTCCGTGAGGTAGCAACTGCTGCCCAGATCTAGCACCTTCACCTCGCATCGCGGCACCGACTTGAAGGCGATGTTCTCCGGCTTGATATCGCAGTGGATGAGCCGCACAGAGTGGATGAGCCGCAGCGCCGTCAGCACTTGTCGAGCGATGCGTTGAAGGTTGCCAAGCGTGAAATACGCCCGCCGCTGTGCCTCGTCGAAGTAGCGTGCGTGCTCGTGCAAATTGACAGATAGCAGCTCCGTGACCAAGATGAGGTGGCCGCGGTAGTAGAAGTAGTCGAGGAGGCGCACCACGCAGCATTCCTCGGCGCAGCCGGCGGCGTTCACGCAGGTCAACACTCGTACCTCGTCCAGACCCTGGTCCAGGTAGTTCTTGCAGCTGCGGATGATCTTCAGGCATACCGGCTGCCCCGTTGCCGTGTCCTCGGCCTTCACTGTCTGAGAGAAGGTAGCGGCGTCGATGGCGGCGTCAACGCGGTAGCGGCCAGCAATGACATCGTCCCGCTGCACCGCGAACTCGTCCTTCGCCTCCAGTCCGGTCTTGCCAGCCTCGTAGAACACATTCAACGCGTAGTGCCGCAACGGCAGGTTGGGCGGCGGCGCCTCCTTCACGTAGGGCCGCACGGAGACAAATGTAACGGCGTGGCGCAGCTCCTCGGCGAAATCGTCGCGTGGCAGGCCGGCGCCGTGCTCGAACAATGGCGCCATGATGGCGCCACCACCCGCTGGGTCGGGTTCCGCAGTCCACAAATCCTCCGCGTCGCCGACGCACGTGACGACAAATCGCTTCCGTGTCAGAATGGAGAGTGGGGCGGGCGGCGTCACTAAAGTGGAGCCGAGGGACGTCGTCGATCCACAGCGTGCCTTCGATGACTCGCGGCTCTTCGGCTGCAGCGAGGTGCGCTTCTTCTTGGCGCTCTTCGACAGTGCTGCCGTGTTGGGCCGCAGTCCCCAGTCCATCTCGAGTGTTTCGGCCATGGTAGTGTAGCCCACACTCTTCAGCAGCCGCACCGTTTCTCGCATCTTGGCCGGGTCAATGCCACTGGAGGTCGGCATGGCATCCACTACGTACACACCGGTGGTTGTGTGGCGTTGTGTTGTCTCGTGTGTGTGTGTGTGTGTGTGGAGGAAGAAGGGAACACAGTGAGCGGGGAGGGGTGCAACGCCAAGTCCACGAGGAAAGGCAAAAACAAAAAAAGAAAAATGAACAGTGAACACTCTCTCCCTCAAAAAAAAAAAAAAAATGTGAAGAGCGCCACAGATTTGATGCAAAAAAAAAAAAAAAGAAGAGAAAACAGAGAAGAATGCTACAAAGACCTAGAATTTGCCTGTGACGGAACGCAGAGAGACGCTTTTTTTTTCCCCCTCCTCTTTATGTTGCCGCTTTCGATAAAAAGCTGTCGCCTGACGCTAGCATCTTCAAAGGAGACAGCGTGTCAGACAAGATGCTCTGCAGCGCTGAGCGTTGCCTTTTATGCCATGGATCAACAACCTCGCGCATTTTAGGAGGTTTTTCCGTTTCTTTCTTTTTCTGCCTGTACATGAGAGGTGCTTGTGCTCCTTATCACTCAGGCCCCCCTCCTCCTCTCTCCTACTTAGAGGGAGAGAAGGGGCCAGTGCACACTTGCAAAGCCTCAGCAGAAGCAAAACTGGGCGTCCTTCTGCAACGCGGTTGCTACTCGAAAAATACTCATTATTATCTCCATTTTTTTTTTTCCACTCTTCCTTTTTTTTTTTTTTTTAAGGTCTGTTTGCTAAGATCTATGCTCCAACTCCATCGTACAAATCACCGTTCTATCGTTTATAGTTAGATTACTTGAGCACGCTCTGCCGTCTCTGAAGCAACGGGTTCACCCTTCGCACGTGCACCACGCAGTCCATACACACCCACTTCTACACACGCACAAACGCACGCACACATCTATGCTCGCGTGCATTACCGCTGCACGCACCATACATATACACTCGCGCAATACATAGGAAAAAGGAAATGAAGACATATCGTGTAAACGGGTAAAGGACTGCCCTGCACTGTCGTCGGCAGTCACAGAAAAGCAAAGCAAAGCAAAAAGAAGTTATCTTCTCGCAAAAGCACAATGTGCTGGCCCTCACGTATTCTATTTTTTCAAAAATGGTTCGCACGCTTTTAGCACCTTGGGGCACATGCGGAAATCCACTAGTTGACGGGAGATCAGCGCGGACTTGGCTCCCTGCGCCAGCACCTCGCCGAGGTGCCCCGTCTCCGCCTTCAGCCCGCGAGAGAGAATACCGTCGAGGTCACCGTACTTCTTCAGCAGCTGGCACGCCCGCACCTTGCCGATGCCCTTCATACCAGGGATGTTGTCCGAGGCGTCGCCGGCCATCGCCTTGTAGTCGCGAATCAGCCGCGGGTGCACGCCGACGCGCTCTATCACGTTCTTCTCCGACACCAGGTGCTTCGTGCGGATGTCATAGTTGTAGCACTTGTGCACGTCGTCCACAAGCTGGTAGAGATCGAAGTCGTGCGACATAACCACCGTTGGCACTTTACTCTGCTGGTTGTAGAGGGCGATGGTGGCGATCATGTCGTCCGCCTCCGCGTTGACCGTCTTCAGACGTGGGTCGAAGTCAGGAACGACGAGGGCCGTGTCCGGCGGCTCCTCCTGAAAGACGCGCTTTGCCACTTTCTCCATCATCAGCAGCTCCGGCGTGCGTTTCGCCGCTGCTCTATTCGCCTTGTAGTCGCTGTAGATCTCACGCCGGCCGCCGTCGCCTTGGTCAAAGCAGACAATGATCTTGTTCAATTTCGGCGTGCGCGCGTATTCCAACTGCGGGGACAAGAGGTGCTGAGCGAGGTGTGCCGGGTCGAAGCTGTGCGCCGTGGCAATCAGGAAGCGTGTGTTTTTGATCGCAAACTTCTTTGGATCGATTTCAGAGCCGTATTTCTGTACGCTGTAACTCCATCGGTGAAACCACCGGTGCACTGCAGCGGGGCCGTCGATGAGCACCACCGCCTTCTCACGCACCGACATTCTTGGACAGGCAGACAGAAAAAAAAAAAACCTCTAAGCTTTAACAAAAGACAATTTGACTTACGCACTCCCACACACGATAAAAAAAAAAAAGTGATGAGCCACGCCAGTTGCAAATGCGAGGAAAACAGAAAGAGGTTTATGGAAGTGATGTAATGTAAAGCGGTTTGCCGTATGAAATCGGATGTGAAAGGTATGTTCGTTTCTTTTTTTTTTTTGCCGTCGTCGCTGTCGCCTGTTTGCTTGCGTGTGGTTGTGTTTGACACTCTAACTTCAGTTTCGTGTCATTGCAAGTTAACGAGCAAGACGTTGCTGCACGCCATCAAGGTAAGTTCAATGAAAAATGCCAAGTGCATCAGTAAAAAAAAAAAGAAAAGAAGAGCAGTAGCGAATAAGTGACGAGGAAACGAACAAAGCACGATCGGCTCATGCGCCTGCTATTGCGTGTGAAGGTTGACGACCGCCAGCTTCGAGAGAAAAAGAGCTTTTTCCGCTTCAGTAGAAAAGGAAGGAAAAAGAAAAAAAGAAAAGCTCATTCTGAATCCATTTAAAACCCCAAAAATCCGAAGGTCACGCGCATTGGCGCTGCACAAGAATAGCTTTACTCTGTCTTTTTCCGACCCTCTTAATCCGGTTTCTCGCACGCAAGGCACTCGTTCGTGCGAACGAGCTTTGAATCGGCAAGCAAGCGCAACAACAACAACAAAAGCACATCACACACAAAAAAAAAAAATGAAAAACGCGGCTGTACGGGCACGTTCGTCTGTTCAGTCTTTCGTCATGAGAGAGACACCGCTCGAACCGGCGGGGTACAAGCCACGCTCCACGAACTGTTTCAGCCGCGTCTTTACACTATCGGGCAACGCGGAGTGGTGCAGCAAGTAGTCGGCCGCCTGCAACTTCATTGTGCGCACCGTGATGTTCTCCTCGTAAGCACCGCTGGAGAGAAAGGAGGCGCACACCGCTGCCAGCACCTTCTCCAGGCAGTCCACGCGAAGCGCTCGGAGCACCACGCGCCACAGCGCCAGGCGCACCTCGTCGTCCGGGGTGGTGCGTGTCTGCCATGCGTCCAGCAGCAGATCCTTCGTGAAGTACGACGGCACCACGTGCGGTGAGGACAGCATGGCGAGCAGCAGGTTGAGAGTGGAGAGTCGGAGGGAGGGGGACGTGCTGCGGAGCCGCGCCTGCAGTGTCTCGCATCGCAGACGGCTCGTGACGGCGTCCCAGCCGGTCAGCGTCGTGGCGGCGGCACCGAGTACGTCGAAGGTCGCCTCTGTCGCCGCCTCGTCCCGTTCGCCGTCGTCCACCGCCGGCATCACCGCCGAGACGCAGGCGGCGGCGTCGCGGCTGCCGTTGCCCTCGTGGCGAACCAGCACGATACTCCAGAAGCGACAGACGAAGGCGTAGTACAGCGGGTCGTTGTGGGCCGACAACACCTGCATGGTCGTCTGCCGCAGCGCAGAAGGGACCGCGACAGTGCGGCACACCACGCCGCTCGCCACGAGGTAGTTCGCCAGCAGCAGCGGATCATTGACGAAGGCGCCCTCGGTGGCCTCCAGGAGAAAGGACAACAACGTAGTGTTACGTTCTAAGAAGGTGCAGATCTGCGCGTTGGCAGGGGACTCAACGTCGTCACAGTTCAGCAGCCGGAGAAGGCGGTCGTTGCGGAAATTGGCGTCGAGCAGCCGCCCGATGAAGACCGCGTCCGTTGTGCGCAGCGACGAGTCCAGCAGGATGCACTGCAGCGTCTCAAGCACGCCGGCGGCGACAGCGGTGTCGGCGGCTGCGGCGGAATGGACGACAAATTCGAGTAAGAAGTGTACGGAAGAGGCAAAGAGAGTCTCGCGTTGCGGGTCAGTCGGGCGAGCAAAGACATCCTTCAACGACGCACCTATAAGGCGGTAGACATCCGGATTCGCAGCAGCCTCGACCTCGCCCAAGAGTGTGGCGAGGGCCTCCGCAGTGGCCGGGTTGGCCAGCAACTCCACAACCTGCGACGGTGTCAGGAAGGCCTGCAGCTGGCGCGTGGCATCGCGAGATACGGCAACGTCGTCAGACGAGATGTCCAACGCAAGCCGTCGGAGTGCCACGGCATCCATTCACACAGAGGGTAAAAGTCGAAATAAGAAGGCTGTCGGCCTCGTGATTTTTTTTTCCCTGTGTATTTGTGTGTGCGTTTGCGTGTAATCTTGTGTTCTGATGCTCACCTGTCCGTGAACAGAAAAGAATGGTAGCGCGTTAAACCAATTAAAAAAAAAAAAGAAAAAAAAGTTCAGAGCAGTGTGAACTGAGGAACCAGGTGCACGAGGAGGTTCTTGAAGGCTTGTGCTCCTGTGTGCGCAAGTACTTGCACAAGAGCATATCGCACATCTTTGTGCGAAGACAGCGCTTTCAGCTATACTGACAATGCGAAGAGCCGCAGAGCATTCGTATAAGCAGCTGCCCAGGCGTAGGACCTAGAAAAGGAGGCACTTTGTATGCAAAACAACTTGAAAGTAACAGCGGGTACAATGCAGCGTACACACACAAAAAAAAAAGCGCGTTGAGAAAAAAAAGAGTCTACAGAATAAAGCAAACAAAAAGCGAAAAGAAGTTTCTTTTACTTCCTTTTGCGGTCGAGCTGCTCACTTTTCTCCGCACTGATTACTTCGTGCGTGTGGTGGAAACAGGCGCGGCACCGGCTCGCGTGGCAGCGTTGTCGCAGACGCTGGCATACATCACTGCAGTACCACTCACGAGCGCAGAGTGGGCAGGGAAAGCAGTTTGGCGAAAATGTAAAGCAGTAATCGCACATGTGGACGCTGTCCTCGTCACGTCGCACAATGGCCAACGAGACGGCATCAGTGGCTGCTGGGGACACTGAGCATTTGCTCGTTGAGGAGTCACCAGGTTCTCCCGCCGCAGTACATGCGTCTCGAGTTTCCAATCGCTTTAGTAGGAGCTGTAGTTGTCCCTTCAGCTCCCGCATGTCTATCTCCATCCGCAGACTCAATGCACAGTTCTCGCGAGCGATCGCCTCCAAGGTCGACAGGCGCAGGTCAGTAATCTCCGACTCCAGCGCACGCTCCTCTTCACAGGAAGCGATCATGGACATTGTACTTTTTTTTTTTTATTTCTTCTTTAAGCTGGTCGCTGAGTCTTCTTGACGTTTTTTTTCCTTTTTTTTTTTCAAGTGAAGCTGAAATGGTGAAACGCTCTCTCTCTCTCTCGCCTTCGACATCGATAGCCCAAAGCACACACAGAAAAAAGAGCTTTTGTGATGAGGCGCTAGAGTGCTCTGCAGGACACGAGAAGAGTGCGTCAGCAAAAACACTCGGACAACGCGTGGATCGTCAACAGAAATGAGAAGCCACTCGTGTTTGCAGTTTACTTGCGTAGTAGAAAAGGAGCAGAGAAACAAAAAAAAAGTCCGACGTAGAGGAGGGAACAGAAGTCATGAGAAATAAGGAAAGCCAAACAGCGCCCTCCACCACCACCACCACCCCCTCCCCTCTGCTCTTTTTCACCAGTCATCAAAACAAAGAGGAAGAAACGGCTTGACTTTATTGTGCTGAACCCTTCCTCGGACTGCAAGTACTTGTGCTGATTCAAACTCCCATCCTTTTTTCCTTAGTGGGAGCGTTGCCCATGCACGCATCACCTGCTCGACCACAAAGATCTCTCAGAGAAGTACTTGGTAGGCGTGTAATAAGTAAAAGCACATATATATGTATAATATATACATATATATGGGTAAGACGCAGCCTATGATAGGTTTTAATATGTGAGTCGCCTGCAAAGAGCTCCTCATGTTTCACACAAATAACTTTGGTTCCATTTAAACTCCTTGTTTTTTTTTTTTAACTTCGTAGAGAAACACCATGGCAAACAGATAAATAAACAGCTTTTTTTTTTTTTTTAATCGCTGCCTGTTGTTCGTTGTAAATAAAATGTACAGGGAAAGTGCGTTAATTAACATTTTTTTTTTTGCTTGTTGTTTTCCTTTTTCATACCTTAGTTTGTTCATCTGCTTGACAGCGTTGTCAGTGTCACTGGCCTGGGAACTGTTTGAAACGATCGACAGATTCTGCAAAGCCGAAAGGGGAAAACAGAAACAAGATTCACCAGAGAGAGTGTAAAAAAGAAAAAAAAAAAAAGAAGCAAGAACGCGTAAGGAACCTGCGCGTAGTGTCGCAATTCGTCGTGTTAGACTCATGAAGCAGTGTTTCCTTTCTCTTCTCCTAACACTTTACTCCTTCTCTCTCCTTTTTCTCTCCACATGTGTGATATGATGGCATCTCCCACAGAGATTCTCGACGGGCATCTTGGAGCACTTACACACCCATAGCGTACAAAGAGAAAAGACAGCAAATGAAAAGCAAGCGCACCATTACGTGCAACTATGCAATTCAATAACACTCCACAGTTGTGTTGTGGAAAGCCGTGGTTGCGGTCGTGCGTGTCCGATGAGGAAAATCGAAGATGACGGGTAAACACAGCAGAAAACACTTCACGCCAGCTGAAAAAGGAGAAAACAGCTTAATATACCTCTGTTCATGCCACGCACAAACACTCACTGCCGAGCTTGTCTTCCTTTCCTTATCTCACCCGTCCACAAACTCATAAAACCGCCACCAAAAGCAAAAGAAAAAACTGAAAAACCGTTCGCCAAATGCGCATCGCACATTATGCAAAATCAAATGAAAACGTAAGCAAGCATGCTCTATATATAATGTCCAAAAAATAACCGTCTGCGCAAGGAGCTAAATATCGAGAATAATGGTGGACGCCACTCAGCGTCAGTGTAAGCCACGTGTGGATGCTTCCTCGCCATATGCTGGCTCGAAAAAAAAAAAACGGACTTTTTCGAGAGCAGCACGGTTGCTCTAGCATCGAGGGAGAGACAAAAAAAAAAGTGGGAGCATTGTAACTGAGGAAATGAATGCAGCCATAGTAACACCCAAGGAGCCTGAAGAAGTGAAGAAGCACGCACAAAATAGAAAATGTACACACTATACAATAATAATAATAAAACCTGTTCGAACAGTAAAAAAAAAAAAAAAGATGTGAAAAACAAAGTAGAATAAAAAATCTGATTTGTATGAGGAAGAGTTGCGGACGTTATCAGATACTCGCGTCACGACGGCTGTGATCGTTTTTTCGCTTCAGGCAAGCTCGTAGGTACATACAACACTAAAGAGAGCAAAAAAAAAAGGCAGGGCGCCGCGCGCCCCTGTCGCCGCAACGCTTGCCCTCTCTCACGACGTCTGCCACGAGGTCGGGTGCGGCTGTGGCTCCATAGGACCCATGTAATGCTGTGGCGGCGGTTGTCCGTAATTTGGCGAGCGATCAAACTTGCCATGCGAGCCGCCCATGTTGGCTGGTCTGTTCACGATGTCGTAGTCACGTGGTGGACGGTAGTTGCCGCCCTCCATCTTGCGCGTTACAGCCTCCATCTTTCCCTCCAGTTTTTTCGCATACGGTGCATTTTTGATCAGTGGCATGAAGGGCCGGATTGCGTTCACTAGCTGCTCCGCCTGCGTGGGGGCGTTGATAGAGAGCGCGGTCTGCAGAACGTAGTTGCCGAAGTCGTCCTGGATGAGGCGCGAGATGATCTCCGGGTTGCACATTTCCTCCACGTACATCTCTTGCACCGGCTGCGTGGCACCGCGCAGCACCTTTTCCATCACATTGGAGCTAAACTTGTTGATGCAGAGATGGACGAGGTGGGGAAGAAAGGCAAGGGCGATGGTATCATTGATCTTGTTGTCGTGCGCCTCCAGCACATACTGTAGGACGTAGTTGCCGAAAGGATCCTGCACGATGTGCAGGCAGCCCGAAAGCACCTGGTCCACAAGCGCCTTCTTCTGCCGCGGCGAGGCGTACTCGAGGCAGCGCTGCAGTACGCAGCAGCCCTGTTTGTTCTTCGCGATGCTGACGCAGTCCGCTGCGACGGCCTCGTAGATGAACTCTTTGTCGTCGCAGTCAAAGCGCTGCAGCACCTTCTGGATGACGTGGTTGCCGTGTGCGTCCTTCACCAAGCGGACCACATCTTTCGACAGCGCCTCGCGGATGATCTCCATTTCGTCGCGGGTGGCAATGGTCTCTATCATCTTCTGCACACTAAACGTGCCGTGCGGCGTAAGGGCGATGAGGGATATGTGTGGCGCTGCCACAAGAGCCACCTTATATCGCACGTCGTCCGGCATGATGTCAAACAGCTTTTGGATCAAAAAGTTTGCGTACTGGTCCGTCATGAGTTCCGCGACGTGAGGGATGATCTCGTCCATCAGCACGTGCACCGCCTCGGGGTCGCAGTTCGTGTCAAGCCACCGCTGCAGATACCTGCACCCATGTTGGTCCTTCGCGATTTCGTACACCTTTCCACGCAGGCTGTCGGCGGTGATGGACCCAATCGGCGCATACTTGCTGCCACTGTTGCCGGACCAGTCACCGTAGGTGCCGCCCCCGTCCATCATGTCATGATGGGAGAGGCCGTCTTTCGGCATCATCATATCGGATACGGGCATGCCGTTCATGTCCATCCCCATCATCGGATCCTTCTGGCCCATGCCCACCACCATTCCCATGCCCATCCCCCGCCGCCCCGTGCCAGGCGGCAGGGCGTAGGACTCGCTACCGTTCACAGTCTTCGGCATGCGGTCGTACTGCGCGCCGTAGCTGCTGTTGAAGCGACTGCTGTTGCTGTTGTTGAGGGCACTGGAATTGCTGCTGTTGTAGCGGCGCTGCGATGCGCTTTGCGCTGCCGTGTACGGAGTGCTCATGGCGTGAAGCGAGGAGTTGTTGGGGGTGTGATTCTGGGGATGCCATGGCATTGCGTTGGCAAGATGATGCTGCTGCTTAACAGGGGAGCCGAGCACCGCCGCGGTCAGCGGAGACGGCGTAGCGAACACTTGAGAGCTCTTGGTGTACTTCCCGGGCGCCTTCGGTGGTGGGGCAGCAGCCTCCTCGGTGTGGACTACGTACTGCAGAATCTCCTCCAAATTATTGTAGCTCTCCGTCTTGTACTCGTCCTCGTGCACAGTCCACGCCATTGTGAGTTGAGAGAAAAAAGCTACTAAGCACTCCTCTATCACTTCGCTTAAAAAAAAAAAAAAAAGTGTGTTGCTAAATAGAGCAGAACAAAAAAAGGCTGAAAGACAAATAATGGAAAAAAAAAAAGAAAACAGTACGAAACGAAGCAAGTCACTGGTAATTGAAGCAGCGCTCCTTCCAGGGTAGCGTACAAACACAAAGGACAAAAGAAAAAATGGAAATAGACGTACTTACGTGAAGAGTAGTACAGACAGAGAAAAAAGAAAGGGAAAGATGAAGACCAACGGGAAAGAAAAAGCAGCAGAAGAAACGGCAAAAAAAAAAAAGAAAAAAACTGAATGAGCTGTTGAAGACAGACGGTAAGGCACAGTGCAAGCAGGAATATGATTGCAGACCGTCTCTGTGCGCAAAGACGAGTTTATTGCAGCGCTCACAGATATTTGTGCAAGCCCACTCTCATCGTCACCTTAGGTTTTTTGTCCCCAGCCATCACCATCAGTGGCAAAACTACTGCTTTGATTAGAGGCACGTATGCGCTGCAGAATGACAAATGCTCTTTTGTCGTTTTTAAGTTGTTGTCAAGTTTGAAGCATCCATCGAGTTCTTAGAAAGCAAACACTGTTCATCGAAACTCAAGAATTCTATAACAACTGGCACAAAACAGCCTCACGAGACGCAAGCGCCATCAAGCATCCTACTTCTTCAGCGCCGCTGCAATGAGTTTTGTCAGCCGGTTGTCTCTCTCTGTGACAATATCCTCCAGCTCCTGTGAAAGGCGAATACTGCGCACCACTTTTTCCGCTGCGGCTTGTGAGTGCGTTAGCTCCTTGGAGAGACGATAAGGCAGAAGGCTGTCGTCGACGTGCTCGTACGAGTGTTCCGTTCTGAAGTAGAGAAAGTACGCGTAGGCGCAAAGAGCAGTGGTGGTGGTGACAAAGAAGGTTACTGGTTCCATCACATCCCAACCATACACCTGGAATGTCAAATACGACAACACAAGCATCTGAACTCCGCTAGCAAGAGCCGTGAATGCCCAGAACTCTTTTTCTCGACGCACCACCTTTTCCACCATAGGAGAGCTGAGTCTATTCGACTCGGCAATCGTCTGCGCCAATATGCGGCGAGAATTGTCCAGGTCTTGACAGAGGGACGAAACAAGTGGCAAGCCACCTTTGAGATGCACTGCGTCCACAACATTTTGTGGATCGACATAAACGTAGTCACCCACCTCCACCACCATTTTTGAACGCTTTAGAACGGTGAGGTAGTCGCCGGCTTCGCTACGAGTCATCCGAAACCGCGGCGGCGTGCACCTTCCGTCGCTCAGTAAAGAGAGAAACTCTTTCTTCGCCATTATTTTCTTGTCGCAGAGGTCGATCGCGGCCCGCGCAAACAGCGTTTTGCGCAGAAACAGCTTTGTCAACATCCTGGTTGCTGATGGGGCTGTAACTATCCGCCTGAAGCAGAAGGGAGACATGAAAGTGAAAAGAAGGAGAAAAAGAAAAGGAGATTGTCACTTTCCTGTCATTGGCGTTGCTGTTGTCATTGCAAAGCAAGAACTTACCAGCCGAAAAACAGAGAGTTTGGACCGGCCAACAGCCTTAGCGACAGTGAACACACGAGAAGGCTGCAGAAAAAAAGCTCATTTGTTCTATGTATTCCGCGTAAACGATGAGCCTGCTTTCCTCGCTTCTTTGTCCTTCGCGGAAAAACTGCAACAGAACGCCACTTTTGAGAAAGAGTTTGCCAGTAATGAAGCTGTATGAAAATGAGGAAAAAGGCGTCAGACTTTGGACGACCAAGTCGCGACACAAGAATTCGATGCGATCGCCGGCTTCCCTTTCGTTTTAAACCTATTCAGAGCCTCCATGTACAAAGGCACAAGAACCATAACAAAAAGAAAGACGAATAAGAGACAACTGTAACGCTGCTACACAAACGTAATGGAAAGCCCATATCATTCGTGCTGTAGTCTTCTTTTTCTGCAATAACGACAAACATCAGTTTCTCCCTGCAAGTATCAAAAAAAAAAAAAAATCAGATCTGGTCCAGGTAGTCACGCAGCTGGTCGATGCTGAGGATCTCAAATCGGTTCTCCACAACACGCCCCACTTGTGTGTTTTCAGGTGTCATCTGGCCATCAAAACCCTCCTTAAGCGTCAGCAACGCGGTGTGCACTGCATCCTCCAGCTCCATGTCAGCAGTGTAGCGCTTCTCCAGAAAAGACTTGGCGTCAGAGCTGCCAGTGCCGATGGCCGTCGCCTTCCAAGTCCAGAATGTGCCGCTCGGGTCAACTTGGTATAAGTGGTACCCATTTGCGTCCACACCGGAGACCAACAGAGAGCATCCGAAAGGGCGGACCCCGCCGGACTGAGTGAACTCCTGATACAAGGCACTGATTTGGCGCACCAGCTGGCTCACCGGAATCGGCTCGTGGTACGTCAGCTTGTACTGCTGACACGTTTTCCTCGCGGAGTCGATCAGCACACGGCAATCCGGGCCCATTCCGCTGTAGGTGCATCCAACGTGCTCGTCAAGCACAAAGACTTTTTGGATAGAAGACGCGTCAACCAATGTCGACGGCGCTTTCTTCTTCGCGGCGATCACAACGCCATCCGTAGCCTTAACCCCCAAGGCAGTCGTGCCTTTGCCGGCTGCGGTGGTTGCGTATTCGATCTGGACCAACTTGCCGGAAGGACTAAACGTCGTCAATCCGTAGAACGCTTCGGACATCTTGCTTCCTGTCTTCAACAAAGTCGATGTGTATGTATAAATAAGTAAATAATAGTGACAACGAACAAAAAACCTGGCTTGCTGAGGGAGGCGGCACCAACACTTTGTTTTGTGTATTTCTTTGCTATTTTTCTGATGTCGCGCTGACAAGGATGAATCAAATGTGATCGAAAAGGGGGAAAAAAATTATCGGAAAACAAAGCCGCGAGTGACTTCAGGAAAATACGCCCGAGAAACTTCTTTTTTGTTCTACAATGCCAAGTTAGCTTAACATATATCAAATATAGAGAATTGAGAAAAGAAAAGTAAGTAAATAAATTGGCGTTTATCAAGCAGTTAACGAGGAAGGAAAAAAACAAAAGGCGAGAAGTTAACACGGTGAGAGATTATAACGAAGGTGGTATTGAGTAGCAAGAATATCAAGGTAAGAAACTCAGCTTTCGTTTGCTACTCACTCTTCATTTCCTTCCGACGGTAATCCTGCTTCAAACTTAGAAAGTGGTTCTAAGCCTCATATTTCAAAGAAATGTAAAGCGAGACGCATTCTTCACGTTATTTGACATACCTCTGGGAAAACCACCAATTACATGCGCAAAATCACCTTTGGCCGAAGACAAAAGCTGAGCTTGGCTCTATTCATCTTGTATAACGCTGCTTAAGAAACAACGACTCTTGCAAGCATTTTTTTTTTGTTGTTGTTGTTCCTCTATTCTTACCTTTTTGTGTGTGTGTGTTGTGTCATTGTTTGATATTTGCGCAGCCACAATGGTGGAAACCACAAATGAAACCGAAATAAATCCTGACTACCTAACGAAAGCAAGGCTTTTACTAAACTACTAGGGGAAAAAAAAAGAGAAAAAAATAAAAAAAGGCAGCTAAATAACTTTGACGATTTGAATAAAAGCAAAAATAACCTGAAAAAAAAAAAGGAAAAGGACAAATGAAAACAGCTACAGAAAGCAATAGGCCTTCTTTTTTCTTTTTTTTTTTTGTGTGTGTGGAAAGGTTGCTAAAACGACAACACAAAGCTACTCTCGACACAGGACAATTATTACTCGGCAGGAACCGGCTTCTTGCCCAGGACAAACATGTCATGGAGGATTGGGGCCTTCTCGCGCCAGTCAGCCGCATCAGGGTCGTACAGGGGCTCGAAGTCACGGTCTAGCCAGTACTCGTACGCACCCTTGCGGTTCTTCTTCACGGGCTGGTACAGCGGCTCAAACTCCTTCCACGGCTTGACGCCATACAACACTGTGTGATCGAAGTGACCGAGGGCGCGCTTGTCCTCCCACTTTTCGAGCCAGGTCTCGTGCATCATGCGCTCCACGTACCAGCGCATCTTCTTGCACATGGAGTGCTCCTCACCCCAGTTACCGATGCAGTGCAGCCATTGGTAATAGGCAAGAATACCGTTCTTCTGTTTGTTGGTCGTAGCGCAGAAACGCGGGTCGTTAAAGTCCGTGAAATGAGGCATCGCCGGCATCTCCTCACGCTGGATCTTGTACTTCCTATGGTCCGCGTGCGGCATTTTTGCTTTTTCTTCTTTAGACTGCGGGGAAAAAAAAGAAGATTAGAACAAAGAAGATAAAGTCCTCTGACAAAGAGTTCTAATGAGAAACTCCTATTAAAGCGCATTGGCAAATAAACAGAAATAGGTTTGGTTTGGAGCAACAGTTGAATTGGACAAAATAGGAAAGAAAGAGGAGAACAAGAATGATGTGTAGCATTTACGTTTTTTTTTTTAAGTGCGATACGTGAGCCGAGTCACTTGTAAAACGTGTTGAAGACTCTTTAGAACAGAAAAAACAGCGAGTGAGGAAAACTCCACAAAAGCTAAGAGTGAAGTGTCACGGGATAAACGACATCTAGCGAAAAGACAACGTCAATTAAAAAAAAAAAGAGGGAAAAGCTGCGCTTTCGAATGCAAACAATTATGACAGCATCTAGCTGTCTTCATTGCCTGCTCCACAGCCTCGATGACATTTTTTTTTCTTTGTTATTATAGCTTGCTTGAAAGAAGAAAATAGAAAAAAGAGTAGATAACACTACACGGTCACTTACTGAGAAGCGATCTTACGCAGCTTCGAGTTACCGTTGGCGAGGCGGACATCCAGCTCCAGAGCCTTGCGCACGATAGCCTTGCGCTTGCGAGCACCGACGGTGTGCGAAATCACGCCAGCGTACTTGCGATTCTGCATCACAAGCATGTAGAGATCCTCCACGTTGTTGATCGGGAAGTTGCGGAAGCCAGAGGGGGTGATGTACTTGGTGGCGCGGTCGCTACCGTAACCCTTGTTCGGCATGGCCTTCTGACCCTTGTAGCGGCGACGGACCGGCGAGTCCTCACCACGGGGCTTGCGCCAGCTCGAGCTCAGCTGAGGGAACAGCTCGAAGCGGTGGCGGGTGAAGCGCTTCGTGCGCTTCTTCACGATCGCCTTGGACACAATCGGCTTGACCATTTTTGTGTGCTATACTGGTGTATTGTTTTCAGTTGTTTCATGACATATATAATCGAGTACATTTATGTGAGTAGATTAAAGTAAAAAAAAAAAAAGAGAATCAGACACCATTTCGAAAAGAAGAAACAGGGGGAGTCAAAACCAAAAAAAAAAAAAACGGAGATACAAGGAAACAAAAACAAACAAAATGGAGAAAATCAGACAAGATGTTAGCACCTAATAGAAGGCTATACCGAAGAAAAGCTGCTTTTTTTTCTTCTTCCAAACGCTAAGCTGTACATCTTTGATCAACCGCAGTTTCTGCACTCCACAAAGAAAGTAATTCTACTCTTTCCTTTTTTAATACTAAGCGATCATTTGTATGCATTTCGCTGCTCCATTATCACCTACGTTGTTGTTGTTGTTGTTGTTGTGTGTGTGCGTTGTTGCCGTTCGGTTACGCCGTCGTTTTAACGATAATATAATTGCGACTCACTGTCCTCTAGAGAGCAGGAAAATGAACAAGTTTCAACACGGTATGTGAGGTCACGCCTATTTTAACAGTGCAATAACTTGGCTAATGGGGCTGCAGCCCGCATCAATTGAAAAAGTGATAATAATGACTGGTTTCGCATCCGCAACTAAAGCTGTTATTTGGTTTGTTTCCCTCGTCTAAGCGCCCGTTTTTCTTGAGTCGTATGGCGCCTTGGCGCCTTCATGTCATTTTGCAACCTGCTAGCCGCTGCGAAAAAAGCAGCTTTATCTATTGCAGTTGTCACTGCAACTGGACCCTTTCGGCATCGAATGTAGAACAGAGGTTTGTCGAATTTCGGAAAGTCTTCGTCCTGCGGCGCGTGACTTATCAAATCGACATCCCAGCCTATTGACGCGATTTGCGACGAGATGCGGTGGCTGTATGTGCGACATAAATTGCCGTAGCGGCTTACGCATCTTGCACACATCTGCAGACCCGATACGTCATTTTTCTTCTCCTGCTTGCCACAAAAAGGGCAAAGAAAGTGCGCTTCACTCATCGCTTAATGGCGCTAGAAGTGTGCAACAACAGTAGTAAGAAAAAAAAAAAAAAAGAGGCCTTGTAAAAACGAAAACGGCTAGTGGATGAAAAGAGACAAAGAGAAAGCTGAGGAGAAAACAAGAGAGAAAACTAAAAAGCAGTAATGGGGGGTTCTTCAACGGAGCTACGCCTACGGAAGTGCTAGCTTCTCAGTCTCAGCATTCGCAAGATTTGCGAATAAACAGTTTTTGTTTTTACTTTTTCTTCTTTCTGAAGCCGGTTTAAGAAACGAAAATACAACAAAGTCCTGTGTTTGGCATGATTTTACGACGCTATCATTTGAACGCACGAGCCGCTCCTTTGCAACTCGCCACAGCTTAATATTTGCACCCTACGCAGAAGCGGGGGGCTGTAAGTGGCACACTTATTATGGTTCAAAACACAAGAACCCCATTAGAAAAGAGCGACAAGTATTCAGCTGCTGCTCTCCTTCGTGGCACAGAACGTGTCTTACGTGTGAGAACAGAATCGAGTCGTAACGACGTCGGTCACCTCAGCGTGGTGTTACGGTCCAGTACCCCGGTTCTAAGGAGGAAGCCAAGAGCCAGCCGACGTCGCTCTTGTGCAGTGTGGGGCTGCTCATGGCATCAGCAAACAGGGCAAGGGTAGAGTCGTGCTCGGGAGGCCTGGAACTCGTTCTACATCCGCGCTATCCTATATAGAGCCTACACGCGTCCGCGCGTGGTGCTTAATACCATAAAGAACTGTAAGCATGCTCGCGATAGGCAGAACAACTCGCGCATTGGCAAAAAAAAAAAAAAGAAAAATGATGATAATAATAATAACAGAATCGAAAAGCTAGAGACGGTGGAGAGGGGGGGGGGGGGGGAGGTCAAGGAAAAGTGAAAGGGGAAACAGAAGGAAAGCACCAGCAAAAAAAAAAAAAAGGTAAAACACGAAGCAGTGTTTGTAGTGGGACGTCACGGTTGTTATTGTGAGCCCTGTGGATACGTCGGAATAGCGTACCGAGTGCAGCTGTGGCATCGAAGAGACCACTCTGTGGGAAGTAGAGAACTCTGTGCGGGCGTCTCAGCGATCCAACAAAAGGAGGTGCCTAGAGTCTTCGCTGATACGTTGTGTGTCGTCATGATGGTGCGTTTGTCGCTGTGCAACATCTGAAGTCGTGTGAGGACTCTTCTTTCCTCTTTCCACAGTGAAACAAGCTTCCGATTCAAAAGCCAATGCTCATGGAACAAGAGTGTCACTTTTCCCCCTCCATAAAAAGCGCGTTCACCACACTTTTAAAGCTGGTACAACCGATTCAGCTGCGTGGTTCGTGCACCACTTTGATCTACTGCGCAAAGAAAGAAAGAAACAACTCACGCAGTTCATTAACGTTTCATCAGCGTGAACTATTTGACTTCTTTTCTTTCTATTGTTACAGGTCCTTTCCCTTTTTTTTCCTTTCGGTTTAATTTGATCTTTATTTTTAATTTGTTGTTGTCATTTTCTAAGTGCATGTTTGCGGTGTTTTGGTTTTCGCAGAGGTTCTTCCCATACTTTTTAAGCGCCCAATAGGTTTTACAAAACAAAAAAAAATGTCCTCCTCAAAAAACGCGGCGGACCAAAGCCGGCGCTTTGGGTTTAAGGAGACAAGAGAGCAGTACGAGCACCGAAAGAAACAAGAGAAGCAGACAAAATGGGACGAGAAGCTTAGCAAGGAGAACCTTAGCAAACTGCGCGAAGAACTTGACTCCTTAGAGCGCGCTCGATTTCTTGCCCCGCAGCAAAATGAACGTAAACGCCTGGTCTCCAGAATGATAAAGGACCTTGAAGCAGAGAATAAGCCGACTGCAGAAGTCGAACCAGCTGTGCAGAAAGAGCCTTTACCGTCACAAAATTCAGATTCAGACGATGAGTTTCTTTTTGCGGGTGGAGTGAGTGCGCATGATGAGGATAAACGGTTGTTTATTCCACGAACACTACGTAAAAAGGAGGAGCCGAAAAAAACAGAACCGGTGGAAACCACCAAGCAGACCGCTGAGGAGGCTGAGAAAGCTCTACTGGAGGCGCTCAAAGGAAATGAGGATTTTGATACATTTTTAGATACATTAGAATAACAGGTGGTGAATTTGAGGTCACTAAAAAAAAAAAAAATGTTTCTTTTTTTGTATATCAGCGCCGCTGCTTTTTTTTTTTTTTCCAACAAAGTTGTTAACGATTTAGGTGAACAAGATGAAAAGGTTCATTAATATTATTAACATTATTACTATTATTGAACTCGATTGTATATGCAAGGCTGTTTTTTTCCTCCATATATACTGGTGTATAGTGCTGTCAGCAATCTTTGACGTGTCATTGGCGGGCTACAAAATACAGTTTTGAAGCATGGTCTTCTGTTTCCTTAATATGGCAGCCTCTAACTAATGCCTATTGTAGTTTGCTTTTTACTTGAACAAAAGTCTCCTTTTGCATTTTTTACCCGTTACCCCCTTTTTTTTTTTTGGTTTGCCTAATTACTTTATTGAAACTGTCGTTTTTTCCCCTTCCTCTTTAATTTTCTTCGTCTGTTGCATGTGCTTCGTGTTGAAACTGTTATTATTTAGAGACGACAATGCCTTTAACCGCTGCACAATTGTCAAGTAAATTGCTTTCCCAGCAACGTTACTCAGCAATTCTTCAACAGCGGAAGTGGCTGCAAGATCTCCTCAGGACATTCAAGGTCGCCGTCGATGAGCCCAACGCGAAACAGTGTTCTCCCGTTGTACTTCCGTACGGATCGATTGTTTCGGGTACTTCCTTTGTAGACGGCGACGCTGATTACGCAGTAGTATTTCCTGTTGCAAATGAGAAAGAGCAGCACTTTGACAATTTGGTGATAGAGCGGGAAAAACAAGAGAAGGTCCTTTCAGATATTTTTTTGCACATTCGTAACGCAAACAACGAAGTTGACCTTCAACCGCAGCGCATTTTTCGCGCCAGAATACCGATCGTGCAGTACGTACGCAAAGGCGCCGACGACAATCAGAAGTTTGACCTTTCTCTCTCAGTTAATGGACTGAAAAATTCTCTGTTGCTGCGCTCGTACATGGCCGGCGACCCGCGACTCCGACTGGGAGTTTTGTGTGCAAAGCAATGGGGAAGAGAGCAGCATATTTTAAATGCTCGCCGAGGATGGATTTCGCCGTACGCGCTCACAATTATGTACGTCTACTTTATGAGAACAGTCGGGCGAACACAGCTGACCGTGAGCGAAGACGACATCTCTGAACGTGTAAACGCTATTATTGATATAGTTGCTAATTCCCCCGGAGAGTTGAAAAGCGTTGCGGAGTTTACTTCTGTTCTTCCTTTGATCGACGTCGATAGCACCGTTGTGCAAAAAGACGTATTTGACTTTTTCGATTTTTACGGTAACCCGGACAGCTTCGACTTCGATGTGTCTGTTGTTGACATCCGTCAACACGGTCGGTTTTCGACGAAAGATGAATGGTGCGAGACAGTCAAGGACTTAGGAGAAGAGGATCGCTGGCATCTTCTCGGGCACGAAAATATGTTTCTTCGAGACCCTTTCGAGCCACATAATCTTGGACGGAGCGTGGACTTCTTTCATGGCGAAGAGATACGCGAAAAGTTCAGAACTTCCGCCTTCAAGCAAAATGCACTCTCATTTCTTTCAGCGACGTGACATATTTTGTTTTTTCTTCTTCCTAGACTGCTGGCTGTAATAACTGTAAGTTACGTGGAGGCGGTGGTTACTATATATTTCTTACAGCTCAAAACTAGTTCTCGTCTTTTTTTTTTTTTCCCTTTTTTTCTGTCGCCGACTTTCTGAGCCGTTTCGGACCTTTGTTATTCACAGTCAAACATAAACGCTGAAGCTGAAAACAAACAAACGTAATAATGATAATAATAATAATGATGAGAACTTCGTTTTAATTACACTTTGACGTCTCAACGCTCAGCGTAAAAAAGCTCTTTTTTTTTTTTTAGGAGTTGGAGCCTTTTTTTTTTTGTCGTTGTAGCAACTGAACCAACAGGCGGCAAAGAGAGAGACGCTAGTAATTATCTGCCGCAAGTAATGATCTGAAAAGCATGTATGCGTTTCGCAGCTTTCTAACTACATGTGCTCTTCTTTACTGTTTGGAAACAAGCATAAGCGAGTTCATATATATATATATATATATATATATATATATATATATATATATATATATATATGTAGAAATATAATATGCTGATGTCGTTTATGCCCGCTTTCTACCTTCTGTTTAATTCCAGTACAAAATGAACTGTCTTTTCTCTTTCTTTCCCTCGTCTTCACAATTACTACTACTGTTATTATTTACTCTAATTATTGCTGTCATAAATCTATTAAAAAAAAAAAACACTTTGCTTTTGTCACACTTGACATAACTGCATTTAAAGGCTGGGAAAAAGCAAACGAACATACATACAAGCAAAAGAGTAAGATCCTCAGAGAAATGGCACCAATTGTCGTTCCGACTGCCTGCCAGGACTGGTCACTGAACATTGCCAGCGAATCTAACCGGCGCTTTTGGTGGAACAACACGTATAGTATCACCGTATGGGAAGAAACACTGAAGGTTGACAAGCCGACGGAGTCCATCTCGGACAGCGATGTGTGGGCTAAGTTCATCGAAATGCAGATTTTTTGTGCCTTCAAAATCTGCTCAGTCTGCCACTGTCCTGAGGGAAACGATGACATGAAGATTTGTTGTTACTGCGGGAACACGGTGCATGACAAGTGTTCGGAGCCCGCAACCCATGAACAGATCATTTGGAAGCCTGCAAATCTCAATTACAAGGAGTACATGCGGGCGTGCTTCCACTGCCAGGCAGTCGAATGCGATGAACCTGTTCCGCCAACCACTCCAGGGCAACCCGACAACGTTCGACGAGCAGCAAAACGAGCGCTGACAGTCTCGGACGAGTATCCACCTGAAATGGTACGAAAGTTGGAGACAATTGCATTACAGGCTGAAAAAACACCCAATGACGGCGGCTTGATGACTGAGTTGCAAAAAACGGTGCAGAGCTTTTTTCAGTCAAGTCGATCACTGCAGTTCTTGAGCAAGGAGCGCATTGCCTCTAAAGCCGGTGGCATTGGTGTTGTTGCAGCGCAGGACATTCCGGCCTTCACGATAATCGGCGTCTACCCCGGCTACTTAGATTTTCTTAGCGGCGAGCAAGGCAAGCTCGGCCGCCCCACCTCAAAATACGCGTTGATGGAGTACAATTGCGCAAACTACTTCAATCAGGTGTTTGTGGAGCTGCAAGGTGCCTTTACGCCCTTCATCAACGAGCCCAACGTGGACGAGACGAGCAACTGCGCGTGGATTCAAGAGCCACACCTAAAAAACGGACGGCTGAGTGTCATGTGTGTTCGCGACGTGCGCAAAGGCGAGGAGCTCACAATCGGCTACGGCCCAATTTACCCTCGAACATACCCGTATTGCTACGACGCGTACGCCTTCCACCGCGTGGAGAGCCACACGGCATCTCCGTGCTTCTCGTTGTGGCATTGGCCGACGCTGGAAGAGTCGGACGCAAAGTTTATTTGCTACGTTGGCTACAACGCGGAGACGGACCAGTACGCGTTGTGGCAGAGCGCCGCGTAGTTTTTGCTGTTGTACGCGAGGTGCAAGGAAGCGAGCGTACATTTACAGTTACCTGCCATTCATCGTGCGTTTGTGCAGAGTGTCAGCGTGAAAAGCCGAACAGATTTACAACTCGTTTGTGTTTTACATCTTCATATCACATGCCGGCATACGCACAAGCTATCTTTTTTTTTTTTGCTTCTCTTTTTGTCTCTCCTCATTGGGGAATGCACGCATCAAGAAAAGAAAGGAAAAGCAACGAAGAAGTAAGTGCACACTAGCTGACAATCATTTTCATTGTTCAGGTAATTATGACTCGAAGGTAATTGTTCTTCTTTGTGTGAGTTACACTCGAGTTTTTGTTTCACATTAAAAAAAAAAAAAGCAGGACCACAGCGATGAAGAAGTAAAAGCTCTGAAGTGCGGCGAAAACAACAACTATCATCTGGAATTGGGGCTAAAACAATGCTGCTCTTTTTTTATTTTTAAGCATAGCATGGGGTTTGTCTTTGTGTCATTTTTCTGGTCTCCTCCTTCTCTCTTTTTTTTTTTTTTCTGCTCTGCTGTATTTTCAACGGACATTTGAACTTTTTTTTTTCCGTTTTGACGGCGCTTCGACTTGCTGTCGATATGCACTGCTTTTATGCGTAGAGTCTTTCTTTCTTTCATTTGTATATCAATCGCGTGGACTAGCTGTCTTCTTGCGTTACAATGGGCAAGAAGCGTCTGGGAGAGATACAGCGCAGCGAGGACTTCTGCATTCCCACAGGGGACAAGGAAGCGAACAACGCTCTCCCCGCTGAAGAATGGCCGCTGCTACTGAAGAACTACGACAAGATGAACGTTCGCTCCTCGCACTTTGCCTTGCTCGAGAGCGGCTGGTCTCCGCTGCGCCGTCCTTTAGCCGAATACATCAAGTATGGTATGATTAACATGGACAAGCCCTCCAACCCTAGCTCCCACGAGGTGGTCTCTTGGATCAAGCGCATCCTGAAATGCGACAAGACTGGTCACGCGGGCACGCTCGACCCCAAGGTCACGGGTGCCCTGATCATCTGCACCGACCGTGCCACCCGTCTCGTGAAGTCGCAGCAGAATGCCGGTAAGACGTACATCGGCGTGCTGCGCCTGCACGACACCGTGAGCCAGAAGAAGGTCGACGCCGCTCTGCAGCGTCTGACTGGTCCGTGCTTCCAGCGCCCACCTCTGATTGCGGCCGTCAAGCGCCAGCTGCGCATCCGCAACATCTACTCGAACCAGCTGATCGAGTACGACAAGCACCGCCACCTGGCTGTTTTCGAGACTCATTGCGAGGCCGGCACCTACATCCGTACCCTGTGCGTACACCTTGGCCTGATCCTTGGCACGGGTGGCCACATGGAAGAGCTGCGCCGCATCCGCACCGGCGTCATCTCCGAGGACGATCACCTGTCGACGATGCACGACGTCATGGATGCGCAATGGCTGTACGAAAACGAGAAAGACGACACTTACCTCCGACGCGTCATCCTGCCGTGCGAGTATCTGCTGTCCAACCACAAGCGCATTGTGGTCAAGGACTCGGCCGTAAACGCGGTGTGCTACGGCGCCAAGTTGATGATCCCCGGGCTTGCCCGCTTCGACAACGGCATCGAGCGCGACGATGTGGTGGTGCTGATCACGACGAAGGGCGAAGCCATCGCTCTCGCGTATGCGGAGATGACGACGTCGCAGATGGCCTCTGTCGACCACGGCATCGTGGCGCGCAGCAAGCGTGTGATTATGGACCGCGACACATACCCGCGCCGCTGGGGGCTCGGCCCCATCGCGGTGAAAAAGCGCTCGATGATGAAGGACGGGCTGCTGGACAAGTACGGTCGCCCGCAGTCGAACACGCCGTCTGACTGGTTCTACGTCGACTACGGCGGTGTCAAGACCAACGCGGAGGGCGTCCAGTATGGTCAGGCTCCGTCGAAGACGAGCGGTGTGAAGCGTCAGCGAGTGGCTGACTCCGATGACGAGTAAGCTAGAGAAGGGAGGGGTGGAAGGTCGCGACTGGGAAGACAGAAGTGGCGTACTATTCTACCTTTCCTTTCTTGTCCCGGCATCTTTTTTTTTCCGGAGTGTGGCAGAAAAGTCACATGTGGCTTGACTTCTTCAAGTGTTTGTACGGCTGAGCAACATGGCGTACGTAGTTGGACCCAGCCTTCGGAGAGTTTTTTGTTTTTGGTCTTGTACTTTTTTTTCCCTTTTCGTCATTAATCTAGTTAACTGTTAAGGCTTTTGGTTTTGTCCTTTTCTCTTCTTGTTTTTCGGGTTAAATATAACACGCACTCACGAGGGACCCTCCGCTGAGCCGCATTTCTCAGTCGATTGTTTCGGCCGTTATTTTCTCTTTTTCAGCTCTATACAAGGTTCGACATACACATGTATACACACGTGTGTGTGTGTGTGTGAAGTGAGAAGCATCTTTGTGCGTTGTCCAGCAGTGTGTTTCTTTTCATTTATGTGCTCGGCGTGCAGGCCGCGAGCGGTGGTAGGGAAATGCGTTTGTGTGAGAATAAAGTGCGTAAAAAGAAGAGAAAGTAGTTTCAACAGCTGTCTTTGATGACCCGTGAAGCAACACCCCAGCTGCGGCCATAGCAAGACCGTACTGTGAGTAGCGGCACAACTTTGGTCCATGGTAAGCTGCACAGTTGCACAAGGCACAGGGAAAAGAAGAGTTTTGACAGGAGTGCCACTCACATGAAACACGAAAGTTCCTTTTTTTTTTTTCAGCGCTTTAAGGGAGGAAAGGAGCCAGTAGGCTGCTTCTTAACTGTGTGTTTGTGTAACTTGCGTTTCTTCTTGTCGGTTGAGCTGTTGTGCGATTTCATGACCTCATTTTGGATTTGAGCAAGTGTTCGTGTCTGTGCTGTTCACATCTATGGATGTCAGGTGTAAGAGTCAACGCAGTTGAATTGCGACCGCAGAGAAATGCACCTTTTTCTGTCTACGCTCATATCTTCTGCACTTCTGTCGATTTCCTTTTTTTTTTCTTTCCTTTTTTGAAAACCTGAAAATCAAAAATGTTGCTCTACTACCTCTGCACCGTCAAATCTTGTTGCGCGCGCACAACATCGAAACCAGCAACTGCACGCCAAAAGAAGAAAAGAAGAATAAGAAAAAAAAAAAAAGGAACTGCTCGCGTTCGCTTATCCAAAATGTCTGGCAAGCTGCGTCTCTACAAGGAGAAGCTGGAGGGCTACAACCGCTTCTACTCCATTGTCAAGACCATCAAGATGGTGACACTGGCCAAGTACCGCCAGGCGCAGGGCCGCATCAAGACGCGCGACTACACGCTCCGCTACACCGAAAAGGCGTTTAGCAAACCGGGCCACCTTACTGGCGACTCCCCGCAGAGTAAAGTTGTCTACATCCCCGTGATGACGAACCGCGGCTCTTGCGGTGCGCTGAACAGCAACGTCGTCAAGGTCGTGGACCAGGTTGCCTCTAGCCGTGCCTACATCATGCCTCTCGGCAAGCGCGGCTTCGACTCGCTCTCCAAGCTCTACCCGGCGTCATTCCGCATGGGTATTGTGAACGACATGCGGGAGCCGATGCACTTTGCCTACGCCTCGTATGTGTGGGAGAACGCACAGCAGCTGTGCCCGGATGCGGACCGCACCCACGTCATCTTCCACCGCTGCGTCAGCGCCAGCTCGCAGAAGCAGTGCTACTACAACATCCCCTCGTACGACAAGTGGAAGGAGGACCTCGCCGACGCCTCCAGCACCGAGAACCAGAAGAGCCGCTACCTCTTCGCCAACACGCTGCTGAACGAGGATGAGCAGATGATCCGCGACTTCTACGACTTCCACGCCACCCTCGCCATCCTGAACGCCGTGTGCGAGAACGAGCTGTCCGAGCAGGCTGCTCGTCTGGTTGCCGTGGAGGGTCAGCTGTCCAACATCAGCGCTTTGCAGCAGAAGACCAGCTCCCTGTACAACAAGACACGTCAGAGCAGCATTACCTCGTCGCTGATCGAGATTATCTCGGCCATGACGTCGCTGGAGGGCAACGCCGCGAAGGGTGTGCAGCGCACGAACTTCTGGGAGGGTGCGAAGGCGAAGTAAGCCGTTTGTTAGCCATTTACTCATGAACGCACAGACACCCGACAACGCACTACGCAGTTCTTGCTTTTTTTTTTTTTTCATGGCGGGAAAGGAAAAAAAAAGCCAAGAAGAAAGGAAAGTAAAAGAAAGCTATTGCTGGCAGGGAAGCAACACAGAAAATGCCATTTTTTTGTGTTTGGTTTTCTTGCTGGAAAAAACAAAAAGCAATCACACAGGAATACACACTCTAGTATGTTAGGAATATCGGCGTGTTTTCCTTTACTTATCAATAGGATTCGTAACAAAGTATTCATATTTGAAAGAAAAAAAAAAAACACCGAAATCCAAAGATGAAGGGCAGGCACAGTCGACTACGCTGCCTGTAAAATGCGAGTAGAAAGCGAAAGAGAGAAAGAGAACGGTAACAAGCAGCAGCGTGCTGGTGCGCGTTCTCAGCTTTTCGTTGTGGATGCGGCGCTACCACGTGCTGTGACGCCGTTCACTTGAGCAGAAAAAAGTCAGAGAGGTGTGCATCGTGCATATGTGCCGCAAGGCATGCATGAACACACGCCCACATAAACACTCCCTCACGCCTACGCACACATTTGAAGGCGAGAGAACACATTTTCCTATTAAGCGTCATGTTGTACTGTTTTTCGGTCTTTTTTTTTTAAAGGGAATGAAACAGCACACTGCTTTCATGCGTGAGGCTGTGACGACGGTGTGAAACCACATTTCGACGTGAACCTCAGTGTCGTCACTTACAAAAGCGTTATAGAAATCGTAAGCACTTACTGAACGCTGACCTGTTGTCCTTGCAACTTTTCAATCTTCGATCTCCTGAACTTTTTTTTTTGCGTTTTTCACTGTTTTTTTTTTTTTTTGCGTTATTCGACTCCAACTGCGGATGCACTTTTTTTTTTTTTGTCCTGCTGCAGATTCAAATGAAGCTCAACATCGCGTATCCCCGCAACGGTACGGTGAAGCAGTTCGAGATCACGGATGACGTGCTGCGCCGTGTCCAGCTGCAGGATTACCGTCTCGGCAACGACGTCGACGGTGCCATCTTCGGCGAGGAGTTCAAGGGCTACATCTTCCGCCTGCGCGGTGGCTCGGACAAGGATGGTTTCCCGATGGTGCCCGGCGTGCTCGCCTCCAGCCGTGTGTCGCTGCTGGTGAAGCGCGGTGCGATTGGCTTCAACACCTACCGCGGCTACCAGGGCGAGCGCCGCCGCAAGAACGTGCGCGGCTGCGTGCTGGCCAACGACATTGCGCTCGTGAACGTGACCATCTCCAAGATTGGCACCCAGCCGATCGAGGGCGTCACCGACACCACCGCGCCGCGCCGCCTTGGCCCGAAGCGCGCCAGCAAGATCCGCAAGCTCTTCAACCTGTCCCGTAGCGACGACGTGCGCAAGTACGTGGTGCGCCGCCGCGTGACGAAGGCCGGCAAGAAGGACCGCATGAAGGCGCCGAAGATCCAGCGCCTCATCACGCCGAAGATCAAGGCGCGCCGCTACCAGAAGGCGCAGTCCGCCCTCGAGCACGTGCGCCGCTCCGCTGCGGAGCGCCGTGAGTACCTGCGCCTGATCGCGTCGCACCGCCGTGCCCTGCGCCAGCGCGACCACGCGAAGAAGCACACCCGCAAGGTGCACACCCAGCGCACGGAGGTGGCCGCCTTCCAGAAGAAGTAAGTTAGCTTCGACTGAATCATGTTCCTCTTTTTTTTTTTTTTCGTTGATTTCAATAATGACGCTAAAAGAAAGAAAACGAAGGGAAATGCACTCGTTTAGCTCAGGCACACACGCTTGTGGAAGCTGAGCGGCACTTGTGCTGCGTTTACTCTTCACCTCTATCTTTTCTAAGAAAGGAGTGAGCCTAGTGCCATGGGCAGGTGAACCTGGGCCAAAAGAACCTAAGTGAGGTATTCAAGCTTTGACTGACGGAATTGCTCAGAGCGGAGCTTGATCTCAATTTGTGCATTTCAGTGTCTTTTTTTTTTCTTCCGACGCAAAGGAACTTTTGCTAAAACTCTGCGTCGCACGTTGATTTTTCCTTCCATCTGTGCTCTTTCTTTTCCGTGGACTTGACAACGGCGTAATTCGCCGGAACATCTTGTTCGTTGATTCTCCTCGCCCAACTATGTATGACCTTTTTTTTTCCGCAACTACCCGAAGTTAAGCTGTAGTCTCGTTCAACAGGACTCCTTAACTAGTTTTCTCTCTCACTTAGCGAACGTCATTTAGAAGAAAGCAACGTACACAATCATGAAGTATCAGGTTGCTAGCGTTGCGGCTGCTGCTGTGCTGCTAGGCGGCGCGGCTGCGGTGTCGTGCGAGGATAAGTTTCCGCAGTCGGCGGCGTTCTTCGGCTCGATGGGCTGCGCGTCTGCCTTGATCTTCGCCAACCTGGGCTCCGCCTACGGCACGGCGAAGTCCGGCGTCGGTGTTGCGCACCTGGGTATACTGCACGCTGACCGCATCATGCGTGGTATCGTGCCGGTGGTCATGGCTGGTATTCTTGGTATCTACGGCTTGATCGTGTCCGTGATTATCAACAACAACATCCACAGTGATGACAACTCCTACTCTGCCTTCTCCGGCTACATGCACTTTGGTGCCGGCCTCGCCGCTGGTCTCTCGTCGCTTGCAGCTGGGCTGTCCATTGGTATTGCCGGTGATGCCTCTGCGCGTGCGTACGGTAAGCAGGAGAAGATCTTTGTGGCCATGATTCTGATGCTGATTTTCGCCGAGGCACTTGGTCTGTACGGTCTGATTATCGCGCTGCTGATGAACAACACCGCTAACCGTGTGACAGCCGGCTCCTGCACCTCTTAAAACGGGGATAGGTTGGCTTTGAGTTCACGTGGCTCGCGCAAGAAGGGGATGAGCAGCAATTAAGTGGCTTTCCTCCTTTTCGTATCTTCCTCTTTCCCTCTTGCGGATTGATGCGTTGGGTGTAATGCGTTTTTTGTCCCATCTTTTTTGGGCTTTTGTTTTGTTTCTTTCGGTAGTCTCTCTTCATGGCGTTTTTTTTTTTCTATATGTTGTGCAGTGTACGAAAACACATGTCACAAGTGGAACATCGGCTTTGCCCGATGCAGTTTTTTCACGCGCTGATAGGGTCTGGACACGTTTTTTTCCTTCCGTGGTGGAAGAACTCGGCGCCTACTAAGTTCTTCATGCTTTAGAGAGGTGTTATAAAAAGAGTATCGCTTTGTTGTTTTTGTTGACTGTTGTTGAGCGCTGCGGGGAAAAGAAGAAAAAAGAAAAACGCAACACACGTTTATTTTGCTTGCTGAGGCACTTGTTTCCGTCTGCGTCAAGGGCATGCAGCTAGAGGACACTGTTCCACTTCGGTCGCTTTTTTTTTTATTCTGTACATGCTCACCGCTGTTGCTGCGGGAGATTTGCAAGCCGACTCGTGGAGCTGCTGTCTCCCTTGCACGCTGTCAATCGTGCTACAGGCATTTGTGTCGCAGGTCTGGCCCTTTGTACCATTTAGCAACATAAGCGTGTACGCATGCACGAGGGTCACTAGAGGGTGGCTCAGCCTTGTGCTTTGCTGTTTCTTCGCCATCATGTCGTGGTCAGTCGGCATCACCATGTACCCTTCTTACTTTTTTTTTAGGAGGTGTGCAGTTACTTTCGCTATTGAGTGAAGTAGCCTCACACTTTCGGAATGCTGAGCTTCAACCTTGGTCTTACTTTTTTGTTTGAAGCTTCTCTTCTGTTGCTTTCTTCGCATCCGCGCCACCTCCTTCACTCTTCGTCTTGCGTGCTACTTTCTCCCTTTTTTTTTTTCAAATAATCAGCCCATTTGACATCCAGGTCATTTGCTTATCGAAGTATTCACTGAAGCAATTTCTTTTTTTTTCTCCCTTTCAGCGTTGTCGACACGCCAAGGATTAAACAGCTACAGCATACATACACAATCATGAAGTATCAGGTTGCTAGCGTTGCGGCTGCTGCTGTGCTGCTAGGCGGCGCGGCTGCGGTGTCGTGTGAGGATAAGTTTCCGCAGTCGGCGGCGTTCTTCGGCTCGATGGGCTGCGCGTCTGCCTTGATCTTCGCCAACCTGGGCTCCGCCTACGGCACGGCGAAGTCCGGCGTCGGTGTTGCGCACCTGGGTATACTGCACGCTGACCGCATCATGCGTGGTATCGTGCCGGTGGTCATGGCTGGTATTCTTGGTATCTACGGCTTGATCGTGTCCGTGATTATCAACAACAACATCCACAGTGATGACAACTCCTACTCTGCCTTCTCCGGCTACATGCACTTTGGTGCCGGCCTCGCCGCTGGTCTCTCGTCGCTTGCAGCTGGGCTGTCCATTGGTATTGCCGGTGATGCCTCTGCGCGTGCGTACGGTAAGCAGGAGAAGATCTTTGTGGCCATGATTCTGATGCTGATTTTCGCCGAGGCACTTGGTCTGTACGGTCTGATTATCGCGCTGCTGATGAACAACACCGCCAATCGTGTGACAGCCGGCTCCTGCACCTCTTAAAACGGGGATAGGTTGGCTTTGCAGCGAAGGAAGAAAAGTTATTTTTTTTTTTAGCCGAATCAATAGTTGCTCTCGAATACTGTACAAGTTTGTCGCACCAGTGCGTCGTTTTTTTTTTTTTTGAAGGTTACCCTTTATCGTTCAAGTTGTCTGAGATCGACGGTGTTGTGATCATTTTCTAGGTAATGGTTGCCATCCTGATGCTGTTTTTTTTTTCTCTTGTAATGGTAGGCGTGAACGGAGTATTCCGTACTCGTCTCATTGGTGTGCTTCACGTTGCGCCTTCTCTTGAAAACAAACAAAAGAAAAGAATAAAGAGCTTTGCCGAACTATCACATCTGTTTTGTCTTCTCCCTTGGTTGTTTGTGGCGCTCGTAGTGTCCCAGTTATTCACCCTCTTTTTTTTCTTGGGGCGTGCCATACAGCATTTAAAAAAAAGAAGAGGAAAAAAACGAAAGAAAAGCACTTTTTTTGTAGTTTACGACAGGCTCTCGATTTTTGCTGAGGTGGATTTGTGTCCAGTAGTACGCAACAAAACGTGAGGCAGGAGAAAAGCAGCACATACTTTGAAGAATGACGAGAAGAGATCTTTGTTTTATTAGCATTGCTATGCATGTTAATGCAGTGCCAGAAAGGTCAGGGCTTGCGTTTATGATCCAGGCTAAACGGGAGCTTGTGCGCAGCTGCGCAGAGTGTCTCAGCAGCTGGACGCTACCGAGCTATTGATGCGGCCGGCTTGTGTGGAGGATGTCTTTCGCTCTAGTACGACTGGACAAGTTTTGGTCTCTGCCACTTTCCAAGACAGATCAAGTCGAATGGTAGAGGGCTTTCCGTCTCGTGGGGAATAGGGGGAGGTATTCGATGTTGCTTTGTTCGCTTTTCTGTAGTGCTCCGTATACGCCCCTGGCGTTGAGGGCATTACTCTAATACATGCACCTTCTTTTTCCGTGATTCTCTTCTCCTTCAGTTCTGCCAAACTCGGGGGAAAAAAGCGCACTTCGATCCAAGATCTGTGCGTGTACACGCCACACCTACACTCTCACTTCTTGCCCATTTCTTCGGGACGCCTGCTCTCACTTCTGCAGGAAAAAAGAGCAAAACAAAACAAGGAACCCGCAACAGGTTTCGCATGTTCTTTTTTTTTTTCACAGCATCTTTTTTTTTTCTCTTCTCTTGAGTTCTCTTGCTGCGGTTTTTTAAAGCGCTAGCCGACATGCTTCGAAAGGCTGTTTTTAATGGTGCCCGGCACCATGGTGGGAAGCTTGGCCCGCTCTTTCTCTTCCTCGGCATCGCAATGTTGTGTCTGCTGCCTCTCTTCCATCCCCGCTTCACCGCAGTTGACGAGAACGCGGTGGGTCACATGTACCCGGAGTTTAGCTTCGGCCCTGTGGAACCGTACTTGGACCCGACGGTGCATCAGCCGCAGCGGCTGGTGCGTGGGCGGCGTTCACCGGGGTCTGAGATTGTGGCGGTATACGTCAACACCGATTACGATGCCTCCACGTCAGTTGCGAACGCCCTCATTGAGGTGTTGCGCGGCAAAGACAACCTCGCGTGCGATGTGCAGTTCTACTTTGTGAACAGCACGGAGTCGTGGCCGATTCCGCACGCGTACACCCGTTCCGCGATCGTTCTGAACGTATCTTCCTTGTACAGCAAGTTTCTGTGCTTCGACACGCTGGGGAGCAATGGCATCCAGCCAAATCAGGATTTTCCGACGGTGGCGGTGCACCACGCAACCCAGCTTCGCTTTGTCACGAGTCTCGTCTGCCAAAAGCCTGGTGGGTCGCGGGAGGGGCTGCAGCACGCCTTCTGGTACTACTGGAGCTACCTGGAAGCGTCTATCCAGCTTGCCTCGCACGCGCAGTCGTGGCATCAGATCCCGACCCACAGTATCAACACCCTCACTCTCTCCACCGACACCTTTTACAGTGGTTTGAGCACCAGAGGCAACAACTACGTGCCTCACAAGTTGGTCGACCTCGTTCTCCACATCATCGTCTCTCTCAACGGTTTAGAAGAGAAGTTTCACCACTCCACTTTTGTGTGGCTGCCGGTGTCGCTGAGGCAGTACGTCCAATACGACGCGGCGCAGTTCTGCATCGTGCTCTTCGTGGCCTCCATATTTGCTACGGCCTACGGCGAATATCAGTTGCACGGCATCACCATCACACCGTGCTTTCTCGGGCTGCTCGTGACACCAGCCGCGGCGTCTCTGGCGTTTCGCTTGGCGCAGTGGCACGGCGTGGCGGTGGTGTCCGCGCTGCTCGCCGCGTTCTTCCGCCTCCTCATGCCGCACGCGACGAGCGGGATGTGGATGAGCTTCAATGCGATTGCGCTTTGCTTGCTGATTGTCCTGCAGCCCGCCTGCGGCCTCGTCGCGGGGTGTGCGGCGGCGATTCAGGTTTCCTTCGTCCACCCAATTCTGCGACAGCGCCTCGCTATGGCCGTCGGCGCTGCTGTGTCGTGGGTGCTGTGCTACTACTTCCTGCGCCATCTGCAGATGCCGCTGTTGGGCCTCGCCAGCATCAGCGAGCTCTTTGTCAGTTTTGTGGTCTACCCAAATGCCGTGTGGATCACCAGCCGCTTTTTGTGCACAGTTTATTAGAAACGGCTCGGTGTGTGGCGGTGCTCGGTAAAGAAAGAAAGAAAGGTAAAGAAAACAGAGAGATGTGTCGCCACTGGAGTTTTTATCACTCACGACACGCGTCGTGCATACGTGAAATACAAAGCAAAAAAGGGAAAGTGGAATCTGTCCTTTATTTTTTTTTTTGTTTGTGGCATGAGAGGAGTGAAAACGTCAATAAAGTCCTCACTTGTGTCTTCTTACCACTGCCCGGTCGTTGATACTCGTGACATCGGTGCTGGTTCCGTTTATTCGCTGGAATTTTAACAGACGTGCAGCTATCAAGCGTTTTTCCTTCTTTTTTTTTTTTCTTCTCTTGTGCGAATGCAACAACAACAACAAATGGTAATAATAATAATGTGTGCATCTTCTTATTCTTGTTGCAAGTGGTGTTGTAGTCACTTCTCTCGTTCTGCCTTCTCTCCACCTTTTCATCTTTTTTCCTGTCCATTCTTATTGGTTGTTTTCACTTCCTGTGTTGATCGGTTCACTTTTTCCATTTTACACTATCCCTTACACCCAAACGAATTTCTATACACGCGATACGCGTACAGGTTTACTAGGCAAGATGTCGAAGCGCACCGTGAAGATGGGCGTGATGGGCCGCTACGGTACCCGTTACGGCGCCAACCCGCGAAAGCGCGCGAAGAAGCTGGAGGTGTCCCAGCACGCCAGGCACTTCTGCTCCTTCTGCGGTAAGTTCGCCTTCCGCCGCAAGGCTGTCGGCATCTGGCGCTGCGACGGCTGCAGCAAGACGGTGGCTGGTGGCGCGTACACCCTTAGCACCCCCAACAACAGCACCGTCCGCTCCACGGTCCGCCGCCTGCGTGAGCTGGCCAAGATTTAAATTGTAAACCGTTTTTGTTTTTCTTTCTTTTTTCTTTGCTTTTCCATTCCCAATGAGTTCAAAGTCACAAAATTGACAAGAGGAAATGCGAGGGAGAAAAGGCAGGTGAACAGTAACAAGAGGAGAACGTAGAGCCGGCAGTGAGTGCAAGAAACGCTTCACAGAGCTTTTTGCATTTCTGCTGGTTTCGCGCCAACGAGTTTTTTTTTTTTCATGAGGTTTACTTTGGGCGAGAGTAATGGGTCGGTCTACAAAGCTGCCGTACGTGCCCACTCTCTTTTGACTCTCGGTGATGGCGTGATGCGTCATTTGAAACACAAGGGAGAGAAGAAGGGGGAAAAAACACGAATTGCATTATTCGAGTTCAGTAGATTGCCCTCTCCTTTTTCCCTCTTCTGTTCATCTTTATTATTACATCTTTTATCTTCTTCTTATCATCTTTTTTTTTTGTTGTTGTTGCTTTCTTCCGTCGACCAGTCGAAATCAGAAAGCTCCTGGAGGGACGTCGACACCGTTGCTGTTGGTTTCACTGTCAACGAAGAGAGAGAGAAAAAAAAAAAGGAGAGCAAACAAACCCGCGTGTAACGTGAACACACCTGTGTTTAGTAGTTCCTCTACTTTTTTTTTTCTTATTACCCTTTATATACAGCGGGAGAGAGGCGCTACTCAATTCTCCTCCTACCAATACGATAACTACGATTACTTTCGTCTCGTTCACTTCGTCAAAGCACTCATCATGTTCACCTCCAAATCCGAGTACGACCGTGGAGTGAACACGTTCAGCCCGGAAGGCCGCATCTTCCAGATCGAATACGCTATCGAGGCCATTAAGCTCGGCAGCACCAGTCTCGGCATCCAAACACCGGAGGGCGTCGTCCTCGCCGCCGAGAAGCGTGTGCCGTCGACGCTGGTGGTGCCGTCGAGCATGAACAAGATTATGGAGGTGGACAGCCACATCGCGGCAGTGATGAGCGGCATGGTGGCGGATGCCCGCATTCTCGTCGAGCATGCCCGGGTCGAGTCGCAGAACCACCGCTTCACCTACAACGAGCCGATGTGCGTCGAGTCGTGCACGCTGGCGACGTGCGACCTGTCCATCCAGTTCGGCGAGAGCGGCGGCAGGCGCAAGCTGATGTCACGGCCCTTCGGTGTGTCGTTGCTTATAGCCGGCGTGGATGAGAAGGGCCCGCAGCTATGGCAGACGGACCCGAGTGGTACCTACACTCGCTACGACGCCCAGGCCATCGGCGGTGGCGCCGAGGCTGCACAGAACGTCTTCACAGAGCGCTACCACCGCAACATGTCGTTGCAGGAGGGTGAGGTGCTGGCGGTGGACATCCTGAAGCAGGTGATGGAGGATCAGCTGTCGCCGGAGAACATCGAGGTCGCCGTAGTCCGCGTGGATGACGGCAAGCTGCATATGTACAGCCCCACGGAGATCAAGGCAATCATTGCTCGATTGGCTGAGTGATTGGGAGAGCGATAGAGAAAAAGCGCTAGGCTAAAGTGGTACCTCTGTGCTGGGTGACAGAGGGTGGCGCGTCGGTTCTGTGAAGAGGAGACAATCTATGAAGACAAGGGAATGTGTTGCTTTCTTTTTTTAGTTATTCCAGCTCTGTCCCCGTTTTTCTCTACTCCAGGGGGAAAAAAAAAAACAAGGGTGTCGCAACGACTCCTTTTTCCGTTTGATGGCTCCTCTTTTTGGAATGTGGAGGCACACTTTCTGTTTTTTGTTTCTTTTGTATTCCATTTTTTTTTGGGGTTGTGCTTTCGGTGTTTCGTCTCTATTGGCCTCCTTGATGGCGACGTCGGTCGCTCGCTGAGCTAGGAGGAGAATGCAAACCTCATTACTACCATCAGCACCACTTCCGCTGTTTGCCCGCTGGGCGAAACAGGCGGGGTGGGACTGAGCTTTAAGGAGTGACAGCTGCGAGAGTCGCTTCTTCGCGTCGTGCTGGCACTTCAGCAGTTGTGTCACGCGCGCAATGCATTTGAACAAACTGTTAAGAGACGCAGACACGCACACTGCGGCGTGCGAAGGTCGTTTATCGCAGTCGTTGCGCTAGTTGCAATTCGAATAGTTGGAAGAGCCGGCTCTCCATTGTGCACCAGCTCAGTTTCACTGGACGAGAGCAAAGAAATTGCTTTCTTTTCTTTCGCTACGGTCCTGAACCTGAGCTTATGTCTTTCCTCCTTTTGGGAAACTCCACCGCTGCTTTCTTTTTTTTTTTTACTCTTTTCTTCCTTCCCGATTGCGATGAGCGTGTCGCGCTCTTGATCTCTTTCACTTTGTCTTCTGCGCGCTGTCACATTTATGTCATAAGCTACACCGTAATCTACATAATACTGTTGTTTGGCAACGTGTGCGTTTCCGTGCGCAGTCATCGCTGAACTCACACGGTCTCTCGTACATTCCTGATTCTGCGTGGGCTTCCTCGCTTTCTCCTCAAAAAAAAAAAAAAAGCTAACTACTATACACACATTCGATAAGTGTTTCGCTAAGCAATTTTCTCCTCTCTGATACCCTCGGTGTTTATTTGAGTATCCTATTAATAAACTAGTGGGGTTTTTCACTGAAAGTGCCGTGCCTTTGACTCTCCTAATCGTATTGTTACTGCAGTTCTCTTCAAAAGCATACAAACTCAACAACAGTAAAAAAAAAAAAAAAGAAGAGAGAAGAAAGCAGACTCCCAAAGGATGACAACGGCTTCTACTGCAGCCGTCGTTGCGCAGGTGCCACCGCAGCAACTTCAGCCACAGCCACAGCCACAGTTGCAGCCGCAGCAGCAGCCGCTTCCGGAGCCGGAGCAGGTGCCCGCGTCGGAGCTCGATGCCGACCCGAACGTGCAGTCCGCCATTCGGTTCCTGCAGGACCCACGCGTGCGGAGTTCTCCAGTGGAGTCGCAGATTCGTTTTCTGAAGGGGAAGAACATGTCTGACGCGCAAATCCGGCACGCCTTTGCCAAGATAGGAAAGACGGTCACTGCGGAGAAGATGATGTCTGTGCGGGCACCAGCACCCGTAACGAGCACCACGAGCACCATGAGCAGCAGCAGCGCCCGCGCGCCCTCATCGCAATTCAATTCGCGGCCCCTGTCGACCGTCACCGCGCCGCTCCCGCAGCCGCAATACTCACAGACGCTCTTTCCCCGCACGCCGCCACCGCCGCAGGAGGAGTTACAGACAAAGGGAGTCGACTGGCGCGACGTCGTGATCGGCGCGGGGGCGGCCATCATCGCCAGTGTCGCGGGCTACAAGCTTTTCAATCGCTACTCCCCATATGAGATCCGGCGCAAAAGCGACAAGAAGCCGTCGCGGGCCTTCCGCGGTGGTCCCTACGCCCCCCACCAGCGCCCAGCTTTGAGCGGCTCGTCGGAAAGCGAGATGGACGTCTCTGCCTTCCCCCCGCCGCAGCTGCGCGCGCCGCCGCTGCTGCCACCGCCGCCAACGGCGCCGGCCACAGCTGAGGGCGCCGCAGGTGTCGCCGCCACCACGGCTGCCTCTGCCGCTGACGCGGAGGAGCTGAAGAGGCTGCAGACGCAGCTGGACGAGACGAGGGAGGCCCTGACGAACGAGCGGAAGAAGTGCGCCGACCTCGCCGTCAGCTCCGCGAAGATCCGTGCAGAGAAGCAGCAGCTGAGCCGCGCCAATGACCGCCTCACGCAGCAGATCGACGCGCTGAAGAAGGATGTGGAGAAGCTAGAGGAGGAGAAGGCGACCGCCTTCGGCACGGGCAAGCTGACCGCCACGGAAGAGGAGCCGCCGAAGGCGTTCTGCCCCTTGCCAACGGTGGAGGCGGAGGAGGCGCGCAACTCGCCGGCGACGCTGTCGCCCATGAACGCCGCGCCGATGGCGGCCCCGGTGACTGCTGCTGCTGCGGCGACGGCTGCAGCGGTAATCGCCACGTCTCCGGCTGCCGAACTCGCATTGGCACCGTCGACGTCGTCGCCTGCGCCGGAGCCGGCAGTGGAGGTCGTCCCGGCTGTGGCGGCGGCGTCGGCTCCGGCACAGACGCCGCCGCCGGTGCCCGCGCCTGCGCCCCCTGCTGCGGAGACCGCCGTGCCGTCGAGCTTGACCTCGGTGGTGCCGCCTGCCTTCCTGACACCTGAGCCTATCAAGCAGGAGAAAGCCCCAGCCGCTCCGATAATCTGAAAACGGTGGCTGCTTTTGTTGACTATTGTTTCCTCCCTCCTTTCCGCTTCTCCGCCGTTCGCTCTACCTGCGCAGGGGGACGGGTAGCTTTGTATTGAGAGAAAGAGGGTGCGCTTGCAGCAATGGAGAACGGAGAAGGAGAGTGCATGAGAGAGTGCGCGTAGAAAACGAAGCAGCGGCCATGGTTTTCCCTTCTCCGCTGTTGCTCTGCATGCAAGCACCAATCACTATTCTCAGAAAGAAAAACAGAAGTACTAATAGTCGGTGATGAACGCGCTTGTTGGCTTATAAAGTTCACGAAGATGTCGTTCCCTTTCACCAATGAAAGGAACGTGAAGTATGCCGTGTCGTCGTGGTGGCCGAACTAAAAAAAAAAAAAAAGAAAGGTAATTAAGTCGGGTGTGCTGTTTGCTTTTTGCGATGGGGAGGGGCGGGGAGGGAGGGGAAGCAAACGTTGCACCTTTGGCTCAAAAGACACTTCCCAGTTGTACACGTGCTCAGTTTAGCAGCACTAACAGTGTAAAGCGCTTTGTGTGTATACGTGCGTATTTATGCAATTCCGCAATTGGCGCAACAGAATTTGCAAGTTGTAGCAGCGCATACATGTTGTACTGTAAGAAACTGTGCTTTTGAGTGAACAATCCGCTGCTGCCATGCGCCAAGAGCAACTAAGCTAGGCTTTTTCTATATGGACGTAGCGGCTCAATAGGTCTCCTTCATTGGCACGAAGAAAACCCTGTTTAGTGGTCCTCTCTCTTTTCCTGTCCGTTTTTTTTTTTTTGATTCGAACCGAGCAACTGAGCAGGAAAAACGGGAACGAGCCGAGTATGGAGGCAGACGAGCAGCAGTCAGGCGGTAAGCCAGCCCCGTTGCTCTCGCTAGAGCCAGAGCCGGCTGCGCCCACCATCAAGCGTTTCTCCATAGTGGACTCCTCAGATGACGACGAATACGAAATACCAGACAACGCGAACATCGCTGGCGCTGACACTGGGCTAGAGAATCGGTTTGACCGCAGTAAGCTGGACTGGTCCCAGCTGCTGGAGGAGAGCAGTGACGCTACCCCGACACCGCCGCCTCCGCTGCGGGCCAAAACCGCACTGGCTGCCCAGCGAAGCGCTTCAGGAGCACCCGCAGACGTGAAGGTTGGTGCGGCTGCTGCTACTCCTGGCGCCGCAGCGATGTCGCGGCCGGTCTCGTCGCTTGGACAGGTTATGCTGATGGACAGCGACGGCAGCGTTGACGGAGCGGCGTCGGGCGGGGTAGCTACGCCACGGCCGTCGCGACGGGCACGCACCGGCCCAGCTGCGACGCCGTTGAGCCTCATTCCGCAGTCGCCCATTGACGTGTCTGCCGCCTCGCCGCTGCTGGCGCCACCGTCGTTGGCGGTCGTTGTCTCGCCGACAGAGACAGTGAACGAGTCAACCATAACGGCCCGCTCCGCGATGTCGTCCCACCGTGAGAAGAACGCAGCACTTCTCTTCAGGATGTCCAAGAAGGAGCCGTCTGCAACCACGGCGACAGCTCCGTCAGCAGTCCCCGCGGCGCCTGCAGCAGCGGCAGCAACCACCGCCACCGCTAATGCGTCGGCAGTCCCGGACGCGGCACCGGCTCCCCTACTGCCAGCAGCAGCGTCAGCGCCGTCGGCCGTCAATGCAACGCCGGCCTCAAAGCCCGCGGCGACGCGCACGATCCGGCAACGCCCGGCAGCACTGAAAAAGCCGCAGCAGCCGCAGGATGGTGCCACGGCGAGTGTGACGACGATCCCAAACCCTACTTCCGCCGCCCCTGCCTCTGTCCCCGCTGCGGAGCTCATCCCTCTCTCGCCTGGTGTGGTTTACACCACCGTGCCGCGTTGGACAAAGGACATGAAGAAGAAAAACGGTGTCTATGTCCACAGCAGCGTCGTTGCCAATCCAGTAGGCATCTACGAGCGCGGACTGAAGGGCCTCAAGCGAGCAGAGGAGAGGCGCGAGGAGCTGCGAGCGAAGCTTGAGGAGGCGGAGCGCAGCACCACCACCTTCCATCCTGTCATCTCGCCCCGCGCACACGCGTTGAGGCGCAGCGCGCGTCGTGATGGCGACGCTGCCGACCTCGATGTGTCCACCCACCAACTGCGCCACCGGCTGCAGCTGTTGGAACTGCCAGAGGTGGCGGAGGCGGCGATGCGCCGGTACAGCCCACGCATCTCGCCCCGGTCGCAGCGAATCGTGCGGGAGTGCCGCGAACGCGGTGGCATCGCAGCCGCCATGGCACCCGGCGACCGGCTCTATCAGGACTTCTTCTACCGGCAACAGGCGTTGGAGGAGGCGCGACGGCAGCCACCACCGCACATGCCACCCCCGGCGCCGGTGCGCTCGCAGCGGGACATCGCGGCGCACATCTCGGCCCTGTACGAATTCGAGAAACACCGCCGCGACGCCATCGCGAGGGCCCGCGAAGCCCCGCTGCCCGTCTCGCCACGAGCCCCGCTGCAGATGTACGTCGATCCCGCATCGCTGGTGCGGCGTTTGACACGCGAGGCGACGCCGTCGCCACGCCGCGTGGCCCGTGCACTGCAGCTGCGCAGTGACGAGTGCACCTTCCATCCGGCGGCGAACGCCAACGCCACGGCGCTTGCGAAGGCGGCGCAGCTGCGGGGCATACGGCGGTGGGTGGGGTACTTTGGTGGGTCGGCCGTGTTGCCCCTGGCAGCCCTCCTCGACTACGCCGGCCCCGCGGGCGCGGAGGCGCAGTGTCTCGCGGCGTGGCTGTCGAAGTGCGATCCCGCCAAGATGGAGTGGACGGTGGAGGAGTTGGCAGAGGTGGTGGTGGACTCGTGCAATGACACCGTCTCGCAGCTGTGGCGCCGCCGCCCACCAGGCTGGGCGGGGTGCGGTGGCAACGGCAACGGCAGCAGCAGCGGCAGCGAGTTCACGTTCCACCCCACGCTGAACGTCAACAGCGCCGCCCTAGTCGAGTCGATGGAGGCGGAGCACCGCTGCGGGCCCGCCTACGACCGCCTCTTCCTCGCCGCCAAGTCGCGACAGCTGACGCAGAAGCAGCAGGCGCTGGAGGCGGAGGAGGCCGCGTTGGAGGAGCAGCAGCGCATACAGGCGAAGAAAGAAAAGATGCAGGCCAAGTGGCGGGCTAAGGTACGGCAACGGCTGGAGGCGTACCGCGAGGAGAAGACTCAGCAGTGTCGAGAGAGCCTGTTGCTCTTGCAGGACAATCCACCGCAGCAAAGCACGCAGAGGACGTCTCGTCGACTGCTGCTGCCTTCCACATCGCCGAAGGCGACGAAAGATAAAAAAATGGCAGCTGTGGCGGTGACGGCTGCCGCCACAGCTGGGCAGACGTCACCGCCACCTCCAACGCCCGCGGCTACAACGGCTTCCACGACAAAGCACGTACCTGCGAGCACCAGCCGCGCGTCTTGTCCTGAGGCGAAGTGTGGTTCACCTGAACCTTCGCCAACACCACCGCCCTCACCACCACGGTCGCCTGCTGCTCCACCAACTGGTGTAAAAAGTGTCAATCGCAAGGACGAAAAACGGCTAAAGGGGTCGGCAACACTACCGCTACCCACGGCTCCGCCGGCTCAGCCGACAACGGTGAAAAAGGACGTGCACACGGAGTCGACCGACATCCCCGCGCGACGGGACAGCCAGGATCTGAGCAGCGCCGCGGAGGCACTACGACAGCTGCTCGGGGGCACCGCCCACTCCTCCATGCTACCCTCACACCACTCCGAAGCAACCACAACAGCGGTGTCGACGACATCAGCGCCATCGCCGGCGCGAGCAACACCAATCATGCCACGCGACATCAATCGCGCACGCGAGGGCAAGTCTATTTGCCGCAGCCTCGATGTTGTGTTGGAGTGTGCCGCGCTGCGTGACCCAGCGACGGTGTCGGGGGTGGAACGCGGGCAGCTGGAGCGTGCGCAGAGGCGCCAACTGCGGGAGCTGGGCCGCCTCTTGTATAGCCGTAATAGAGCTAGAGTAGAGGGCAAGTGAAACACACACACACACACACATACACAGGAGCGACCAAGCTCAAGCACGCCAGCGTACGCTCTAGCTTTCTCAAGAAACTACCTTTTTTTTTCTCACCTTTATCTTTTACTTCCCTCATTTTTTTTCTCTAGAAACAGACTTTTTAATACAATGATACCTCTACGTTTGTGTTTTTTTTTTTTTCATTTTACATCAATAGCTTCACATGTACGGGAACAGCAGCGGTTAACGGTTTTCAGAGGAAATAGGCAACTAGTGGAAGTTCGACGAAACTCAGATCTAAACCCGACAGCGTTTTCAAGTGTGTGGAGGACAACAAGGATGAATCGAAAAAGGAAAACAAAAGAAAACGCGACATTGGCTGCTTTGTTCTATATAGAGTTCATGCGCATAGGGTTTTATTGTCAATCCTTCGTCCCGTATGATCTACCTTTCTTTCCATGGCGTTCACGTCTTTTCTTTCTTTATGCCTCAGCTGCGTGAATTAAAGGGGAAAACAAAACAGTAACAGACAACGATAACAGCTTTTTTTAGTCTGCGCCGCAATCCGATGTCTAGCACCTACGACATCATCGTCTCACGCATTCAGGAGGCGTTCAAACCTTCAGAGTTGGAAGTGACGGTGATTAGCGAGAGCGAGGCGAAGTACAATGTACGGATACTGTCCGCCGCCTTTGCTGGCGTACCTCTCATTCAGCGCCATCGCATGGTGAACGCCCTGTTTGAGGAGGAGCTGCGCTCGGGTTCCATTCACGCGTTGACAATTTCCGCTAAGCCACCGGTATGAAACGGAGAATGAGGGGCTTTTATTGGGTTGCAGGTCTCACGTCAGCTATTGAGTCCAGTTTTTTTTTGTTGTAAGTTACAACTGTCCGGTCAATTGACCGTCTGAAATACAAGGCTGCGATTAATCGACATGGACACAAGCACAACGTGTTCGAAGTAGTTTGCACTTCGGTGGGAAGAAAAAGTCAGGTGTTTTTGAACGAACCCACAGGTTTCTGTTTTTGCTGAACAAAATCACTTTTCTGTTGGCGTCTTTGTGGCTTTTAAGTCGCTTTCCCGTGCCAGTGGAAATGCGAAATCCATTACGTTTTTTTTTTTTTTCCTGCACAACTCTTCCTGTCTTTTTTTTCCCCTTGTTAACTTTTCTCGGGTCACAACGCACACGCGAACATTCGTTTTCCATGGTAAATGAAACTGTCGAACATCAAAAAATGGCTCCAGCATCACACTTAAGTGATAATTAACAGTCCTTCTTTCGAGCAGCATAACAACTACAAACATACAACCATGCGCGAGATCGTTTCCTGCCAGGCCGGCCAGTGCGGCAACCAGATTGGTTCGAAGTTTTGGGAGGTGATCTCTGACGAACATGGGGTTGATCCGACTGGTTCTTACCAGGGCGACTCGGATCTGCAGCTGGAACGCATCAATGTGTACTTTGACGAGTCCACGGGCGGTCGCTACGTGCCGCGCGCAGTGCTGATGGACCTGGAGCCGGGCACAATGGACTCGGTTCGCGCTGGCCCGTACGGGCAGCTGTTCCGCCCCGACAACTTCATTTTTGGTCAGTCCGGCGCCGGCAACAACTGGGCCAAGGGCCACTATACGGAGGGTGCGGAGCTGATCGACTCCGTGCTGGACGTGTGCCGCAAGGAGGCGGAGAGCTGCGACTGCCTGCAGGGCTTCCAGCTGTCACACTCCCTCGGTGGCGGCACGGGCTCTGGCATGGGTACGCTGCTGATCTCGAAGCTGCGCGAGGAGTATCCGGACCGCATCATGATGACCTTCTCCGTCATCCCGTCGCCGCGCGTGTCGGACACGGTGGTGGAGCCGTACAACACGACGCTGTCGGTGCACCAGCTGGTGGAGAACTCCGACGAGTCGATGTGCATCGACAACGAGGCTTTGTACGACATCTGCTTCCGCACGCTGAAGCTGACGACGCCGACGTTCGGCGACCTGAACCACCTGGTGGCTGCTGTGATGTCCGGCGTGACGTGCTGCCTGCGCTTCCCTGGCCAGCTGAACTCCGACCTGCGCAAGCTGGCGGTGAACCTGGTGCCGTTCCCGCGCCTGCACTTCTTCATGATGGGCTTCGCGCCGCTGACGAGCCGCGGCTCGCAGCAGTACCGCGGCCTGTCCGTGGCGGAGCTGACGCAGCAGATGTTCGACGCGAAGAACATGATGCAGGCCGCCGACCCGCGCCACGGCCGCTACCTGACGGCGTCCGCGCTGTTCCGCGGCCGCATGTCGACCAAGGAGGTGGATGAGCAGATGCTGAACGTGCAGAACAAGAACTCGAGCTACTTCATCGAGTGGATCCCGAACAACATCAAGTCGTCCATCTGCGACATCCCGCCGAAGGGTCTGAAGATGTCGGTGACGTTCATCGGCAACAACACCTGCATCCAGGAGATGTTCCGCCGCGTGGGTGAGCAGTTCACCGGCATGTTCCGCCGCAAGGCCTTCCTCCACTGGTACACTGGTGAGGGCATGGACGAGATGGAGTTCACGGAGGCGGAGTCGAACATGAACGACCTCGTGTCCGAGTACCAGCAGTACCAGGACGCCACGGTGGAGGAGGAGGGTGAGTTCGACGAGGAGGAGGAGGAGGCTGCCCACTAGAGTGGCTAAGGACAAACACGCGCACCATCGTGCGTGCCTCCTTTACGTGCGTCTGTTTGCGTGAGCTTGTCTATACGCGGAAGCGTACTTCAGACGATGTAATGTCGTTTTGTCTTTCATCTGTAGAAGGATGAAGAGAGTCTTTTTTTTTTTTTTAAAGCTGTACCGCATGAAAAGCGTCGTCCGCTTTTCAGAGTTCTCCCCTTCCCCCCTTTTTCTGTTCTTTTCATGTAAACGGTTCAAAAAGAAAAAAAAAGTTGCTTTTTTTTGCATATCGTCACTACTGCGTTTGATGTGTCTGCGGCTGTTTTTTTTTTAGGGGCGTGGCAAGCATTTTTCTCTTTCCTCTTTGTGCAGGATTACATACTCACACACTCCTTCCGCATTTTCTTCATCAGGGCGCGTGCGATTGCCAAATAGCTTCTTTATTGTGGATGGAAAAAAAAAAAAACAGCAACCATCTGAAACAAAGTACAACAGTAAAAAAAGGGGACAAATAGTTTCCCTGTTTCGGCAACTGGAATACGTCTCGAGGGACTTCCGAAAGGGGGAAAAAGAGAGGTTTGGCGTGTGGAAAAGATAGGGAAGAAAAGCAGAAGGTGAACGTTCTGTTTTCTCTCCTCTTATTAAGACGATCGTGCGTTTTGCGCTCAACAAGACCAAACCAAACGGCACCTGAAAAAGAGACCGACGATTCACGTCCCTTTGACAACGCCGATGAAAGTTCCTTTTTCACGTTCTCTCTCTCCGTATGTTTCCAGTGATTTGTCTGTATTTTCTTTTTCTCGATGCTACTTTATGCTGCCCCCTCTTTCCTCTGTTTCCCTGTGTGCTTGCCTGTTTTTTTTTTTTTTTTTCAACACCGACGGAGCATAGAAACCGCATTGAAGAGGTTTTTTTTCGCCGATTTTTTTTAAAAATCCCTCTTTTACTTTTTTTCTGTTATTGTGATGCCTAAGCGCCATCGTGACGTCGAGGCAACGAGGGACGTGCACGTCGAATCCTCACTGGAATCGAGGCGTAGGTTTGACGCTTACATTCGCGGGTGGGTGCAGGAGACAACAGAGCCGCGTCTCGTACGCCCGTCTTCGCTGCCCGCACTGGCGCCTCTGCCAACTCTCGTGTCCCTCGTCAGCGATGTGGCGCCGGTGACGGCGTCACCCCCTGCCGCCGCCACTCTGCCGACGTCGCGTGCAATCGTGGAGAGCGAGACAGCTGCGCCGATCCAGGTGGCTCCTCAGAAAAATGGTGCTGCCGCCTTCGCATCGCTGACAGCAACCGGCACGGCCGTCGTCTACGATATGTCGATGCTGGAGCACATCTCCCCGGATGCGTCCGAATACGAACGCCCCGCACGCCTCAGCACGACGCTGGACCACCTCTCCGCTGTCGGACTGCTCGCGTGCTGTCGCCGTGTCCCCGCCCGCAGCGCCAAGACAAAGGAGCTGCGCCGCGTCCACTCTCGTGAGCTGATCGACACGATTGACCAGCTCGACTTCTTCATGGGCATCCGTGAGGAGAAGAGCAGTGTTATTGGCCAGGACCTCTTTGCAAGTGAGCACACCTCCCGTGCAGCGCGGATGGCCGCCGGGTGCGTCATTGAAGCGGCCAAGGCCGTCCTGAGTGGCGTTAGCGCCAACGCCTTCGCGCTGGTCCGCCCGCCGGGCCATCACGCGGGGCCCAGAAACGCGTCGGGCTTTTGCCTGTATAACAACGTCGCCGTCGCCGTCCGCGCTGCTCAGGAGGACCTGTTGGCTGCGCAGTGTGGACACGCGGACGCTGCGGTCTCCATCACCGCAGCTGCTGCGCGGCCTCGCGTGTTGGTTCTTGACTGGGACGTGCACCACTGCGATGGCACGGAGAGCATCTTCTACGACGACCCATCGGTGCTTGTCATTTCGATTCACCAGTACGGCAACGGTCGCGGCCACGTGCTACGGAAGACGCCCTCCATCACGGTGGCCTCGCCCGCGCCGGTCTGCTCTGCTAACGCCGCGGCGACCGACGATGCGACGGAGTTGACAGCCTGCGCCAAAGCTGCTAACGCCTTGAGCAAGGATGACATCGACGTCAGCGACCTCGCCGCGCTCCTTGATGCGCCGACCGACACTGCCAAAGCTGTGGAGGAGGCGACGGCGAGCAAGACGATCGCGGAGGCAGAGGTGACGATGGCGCCGCTGGAGGCTGCGGAGGGCCGCCGGCCACGAAAGCCGGTTGACTACAACAAGTTGGCGGCGGAGCTGCGGGACGACGGCGCTGACGACATCGCCGCGCTATTCGGCGTCGACGTCAACGCCCGCACTTCCTCCTCCTCGACGTCATCGACGTCAGCCGACGACGATGCCTCCTCCTCTACCACAAGCACCGATGGGCGGACGAGGGCACAACGCAACGTGCACTATGCCGGCGACACCGTCGGCCTGTCTTTCGACGCAACGACGTCGCCGGAGACACAGCGCGAGGCCGAAGAGCCGTTTTACCCTGGCACCGGCCATATCAGCCGCGTGGGTGGCGAGGTGGCAGAAGCGGCGGCCGGCCGCAACATCAACATCCCATGGCCCACGCACGGCATGGGCGACCTCGAGTATCTGCAGGTCATGCACGAGATCGTCCTGCCCGCCGCGCACGAGTTCCAGCCAGCGCTGATATTCATCAGCTCCGGCTTCGACAGCGCTCGTGACGACCTCCTCGGTTCCATGTCTATTAGCCCCTCTGGCTTCTACCTCATGACCCGCCTCATGGCTACTCATTTCCCTCGGCTCGTCGTCGCGTTGGAGGGCGGCTACAACGTAAAAAACGTGGCACTCGGCGCCGAGGCGGTGATGCGGGCACTGCTCGAGAGCAGCCACTACCCTGCAGACCGACTGCCTAAAACACGCATGCTGTGGAGCCAAGCCGCAGGCCTTGTGGCGGAGGTGAAGAAAATGCACGCACCGTACTGGAAGTGCTTTGCTGACTCGGCACCGCCCAGCTAGTGGCGTCATGAGCTTCTCTTTTGGCTTCCTTCACCCCTCATTTGTCTCCCTCTCTCTTCGAGTGTTCAGGTAAACGCATACACGTGCGCGCAGGCGTGCGAGTGCCTCATTAGTTGCGCGCCGCTACCGCCGTATTCGGCACATCACCTATAAATCCGCTAAGCAAAAGCCGACTAGACACACGCAGGTTGTTTTGTATGACATATATCATACGGATTTTTCGGACGACGATCAAGCGCAAAACCATCGAATCGTTAAATGAAAACATCCATCGACTCCACTGTCGCCACTCTTTTCAGTTTTTGCTTGGAAGCTGAGTGTGACTTGACCAAGTCGGTGGAGGTGATTTGAACACTGAAAACCAATGCTCAGCTTTTGTAACGGAATGCCGCCGTTTTTTTTTTGTTTTAATTGGTGGTCCCGCTCCCACCTTCTCTTCCTTTTTTTTTTCTCCTTTTCGACTTTCAATAATGTTGAACTGTCAACGCTATTTTGTCCAACCCAAGTAACATATCAAAAAAAAAAAAGTGAAATACTATTGCTTTTTTTTCTCCTTTAATAATAATAATAATAATAGTAATAATGACATCGCACTACGTCAACCTCAGTGGAGCTCTCGCAGCTATCGCAGCAGCTCACAACAACGCCTTTTCTGACTCTACGCAAGTCATTGACACTTTGGCGCGCGTGGAGTTCGATGCAGCGGCCCAAGTCGTAGCTTTCTCGCCGGCGCCGTCATGCCGCGCGTTGGCTGCCGTCAGCCCCGCCATGCGCCTCTTCGCGGAGGTGGCAATGGCGCCCACCGACGTGCCAACAGTCAGCACCGCCGCAGCTAAGGTATCTGTCGTGAAAGGTACGATCGCACATGTCGTGCGGACTTTGAGCGTAGAGACGACGTTGGTGGAGCGAGCAGCGTGGTGGGTGGAGAAGTGTGGGCTGCCACTGTGGCTGCACACGCACAACAACGACCTACGCCTCCTCTCGTTGCTCTCCCCGGAGCACCGCAGCCGCGTGACGAGTATGAATGTCGTGGGCGTCATCGGCGACGCCGGTGCCAGCCCTGCGCTGACGGACTTGGACGAGGTGGGCTACAGTGGCGAGGACAGCCAGCGGAGGAGCTCGCTGAGTGCGTCGCAGAGGGACGCCTCCGAAGTTCTCGATGCCCTGCAGACCTTTCCCGCCCTGACGGAGTTGCACATCAGCGGCGATGCAACGAAGAACGGCGCTGGCGTCGCCGTTGCTGTCACGCGTGCGCTCAGGTCGGTGTGGGCAATGCCGGTGACCAGCGTCGTACTGCGTGACTGCAGCCGTCTCAGCAGCGTCGCGGCTCTTGCCGGTGCGGCGCAGCTCCGCCACCTCACCATCGAGATGTGCGGCGTGCGCAGCGTGAGCCGACTGCACCGCTGCCCGCAGCTGCAGGACGTGCGTATTGTCGGGTGCTCAAAGCTCACAAGCCTTGCTGGCCTTGCCGGATCCGCTAGTCTGCGGAGCATCCACGCCGTGAACTGCAACGTGCGCATCGTCGCCGGCCTTGGCAACTGCCCACTGCTGCAGGACGTCGACCTGTCGAAAAACTTGAGTCTGCGCGACCTCACCGGGCTAGGCGGGGCACTGCGGCTGACACGCCTCAACGCCTCCTTTACAGGTGTCGTGAGCATCGATGCATTGACCAGCTGCGTGGCGCTAGAGCAGCTCAGGGTCTCTGACAACGCCGGCCTGACTGACCTCGCGGCACTCGCCAACATGCCGAGCCTGCGACGGTTGGACGCGTCGGCTTGCGCCATCGGTGACGTCGCGGTGCTCGCGGCCTGCCCTTTGCTCGAGGACCTCGACGTCTCGCGCAACCGCCGTCTGCAGGACCTGTCGCCACTGGGAGCGAAACGGCGACTGCGTCTTCTCAAGGCGTCATTCTGCGACGTGACGGACATCGGTGGACTGGGCCGGTGCCGGCGGCTGGAGGAGCTGGACCTCGCCGAAAACCGCAACCTGCGCGACCTCACCCTCCTGGAAGGTGCCACGCAGCTGCGACGCCTCAACGTGGCCTTTACGGGCATCACGAGCATCGCACTGCTGAGCAGCTTCCCCGCCTTGGAAGAGCTCAACGCATCGCGCAACAGCGCATTGAGCGACTTGACGCCGCTCGCCGCCTTGCCGAATCTGCGGCGACTGGACATGGCGGCGTGCGCGGTGGGCGACATCGCCGCCTTGGCAAGTTGCACGGTGCTGGACAGCCTTGACGTGTCACGTAACAGCGCCTTGGCCGACCTCTCGCCACTGGCGCAGACGCAGACGCTGCGACGGCTGAAAGCGTGCTTCTGCGGCGTGCGCGACATCGCCGGCCTGGGCGGGTGCCGCTTGCATCTGGAGGATCTGGACCTGTCCTGGAACCACGCCTTGACATCCCTTGCCCCTATCGCCGGATCTCCGCGGCTGCGTCGCCTCATAGTGGGCTGCTGCGGCCTGCGCGACATCGAGGGCCTGAGCCGCTGTCCGCAGCTGGAGGAGGTGGACCTGTCGGGCAACAAGCTGCTGACCTCTCTCATCGGCCTTGCGGGGTCTCCGCAGCTGCGCCGCGTTGTGGTCGGCTGCAACGGCCTGCACGACGTCGAGGGCCTTGGGAGCTGCCCGTTGCTGGAAGAGGTGAAGCTGCTCTTCAGCAGCCACCTGACTTCCCTCTCCCCACTCGCCGGTGCTCCACAGCTGCGGCGACTCGTGGCGAGCAACAGCAATATCCAGAGCATCGACGGTCTTAACACGTGCCCGCTGCTGGAGGAGCTCGACGTGTCAGCCAACAAGAACCTGACCTCCCTCGCCTCTCTGACGGCGGCACCGCGGCTGCGGCGGCTGGCGGCGAGCAGCAGCGGCGTGCGGGACATCGACGGCCTCGGCAGCTGCCCGCTGCTGGAGGAGCTGAACGTGTCGTGGAACGCACATCTCACTTCGCTGGCCCCTCTGGCCGGTGCTCCGCGGCTGCGACGGGTTGTGGCGGAGTTTACCGGCCTGCGTGACGTCGGCGAGCTGGGCCGGTGTCCACAGCTGGAGGATCTGAACGTGTCTAATAGCGATCACCTTGTCTCCCTCGTCGGCCTCACCGCGGCACCGCGGCTGCGGCGGCTGGCGGCGAGCAGCAGCGGCGTGCGGGACATCGACGGCCTCGGCCGCTGTCCGCAGTTGGAGGAGGTGCTCTTCAGCCGGTGCGACAACCTGGCCTCTCTCGCCGCCCTCGCTGCTGCACCGCGGCTGCGGCGCATCGACGCGCAGAAGAGTGGAGTGAGTGATGTGAGCAACCTAGACAGCTGCCCGCTACTCGAGGAGCTCAACGTGTCCAGCTGCAGCCAACTGGAGAGTCTTGCCCCTTTGGCTGGCACACCCAATTTGATGCGTCTTAACGCGTCTCACAGTGCCGTGTCAGACATCAGCGGGCTGTGTTCTTGTCCCAAGCTGTCCATGACACAGTTCCACAACTGCCCACTACACGGCGATGCTCCCCTCTCTTCCCAGCCGACGTGGCTCAAAGCGATTCCGTGAGTGCACATTACTAAAAAAGAAAACCCTTCAATGTAGAACCACTGCACATACGTGCAGGTGCTGTTCCTCTTTCTATGTGCTTTTTTCATTTCTTTTTCCTCTCCGTGTTCTTTTATGGTACCTTCTTTCCAGTCCTCAGCTCCCAATGGTAAGTAGTGCCTTTTTTTAAATTCCCAACTGCTTCTTTCTTGTTGCGCGACTCATCAGCGATGCGCGTTTTTTTTTTTTTTCAAATAAACAAAGAGGAACAGCAATAACAATAATGGTGATGTTGAAGAGCATCCAAGAGAGTGATGCACCACTTTTTTGTTTTAAAGTGACTCAATGAAATGTCATTTTTTTTCCTTTTTGCTCGAAAACAGCGATTTCGCAATCATAGTTAATACTATTATTGTAATTGTTGTCTTCTTTTTTCAGTTTTAATGCTACTTGTAGAACTTTTTCTTGTTTTTCTGGTTTTTTTCAGGCCTCCGTTTTTTTTTTTTTTATACTAATGAGTACTTAGTAGCGTTCTTGTAGATCACGGAGAAGCAGCGCCACTGTTCGCATCCACTCTTTTCTTGCTAGGACAACGGTCCACTACACTCGCTTCCTGCTGTTGATCGGCAACGTGTTTCGCGGCCACCTTTGTTTCTCTTTGGTCAATGACAAACACAAGCACTGACGGTGTTGTTTCGTATTTTCTATATATACACACACACACACACAAAGGAAATCGACTATGATCTGAGGAACTAGCAAGGTGCTGCTCAAAAAAAAAAAAAAAAAAGGAAAAGAAAAAAGAAAAGTGGAGAGTAACCACTATATGCTATTGATAAGTGGGAATGAGAAAAAGAAGAGATTGTGCGTCTCCAGTAGGTTTACATGTGCTTTACATAAGCTGCAGTAACTGCCCAAAGGTGCAAACATTTGTCCGTAAGTATGAGGGAAGAACACTGCGAAGGGACTTACATGCAGTAGTGCTTGTAGCGGCTCTTTTTTTTTTTTCTCTGGTAGTACTTCAGCTCTTTCTTCATCGCAAGCTGGGTGTTAACATACTTTTTTTTTTGGACTATTAAACCGGCTTTTAGCCTAAATTGTCTCTAAGCTTCTTGCTTCTTTTTTTTTTTTTCCTACTCTATCCAAGTGAAGAAGAAGAAGGAGAAAAGAAACAAAAAGGCTGTCAAGCACAACTCGGTGGTACGTGCTACGGTAGAAGAGGCAGTTACAGTTAACAAAGAACAACGGTTTTTCGTTCTTGCGCTGCACCTCAGCCACTGTGGAGTTTTGTATGAGAAAGCCATGTGCGTGGCTGCTCTTCATTAGCTCGCTCTTTTTTTTTTCTTTTAAAAGTTAAAGAAAGAAAGACTGTTTTTTTTTTCGGTTTGCGTGCGCTTTTGCAGAGGGCGATGAGGTGCCAGACTTTGCTGTGAGCGCTTTTGAGCTCACGCAAACCCTTAATACAGATTCCTTTGTTTTCCCTCCTTCTCGTGTCTTCTTTTTTACATGCGAGAGTCGCAATCGAGACCATTTCTCCTTTTTTATCCTCTTAGGGGTAATTGGCGTCAAGAAAAGTGCCGCATAAGCACGTTTTCAAACTTCGATTCAACTGAAGGTGCGGCAATAGAGGCTGTTCGCAGTGCCTTTGCTGTCCCACGAAGCCGACAATGTCGGAACTGACCAAGAAAATCGAGACACACAAATGCGTGCTCCACACGTATAAAGGGGCGTCAAAGCAGTGTTCGCTCTCGGCGTCACCAGCAGCCGAGGATCCATCGCAGTGTGCCAGCGGCGTCGCCATCAGTCCATATCAGTTTGTCGAGCTTCCTCCCATTGCCGAGGCAGTACCGCCGCAGCACCCAGCACCACACCGCGGCTACGTGATCGCCTCCTGCGTGCTCACGGCAATTTCGGGTCTTTTTAGCATCGTGCCCATTGTGACGGCCGCCGTGGGCATGGCCCGCTCCCAAGCCAACCATACCGAGGAAAGAGGTGAGATCGCGGCTGCGGTTGTCTACTTGTTTTCCATTTTGACAATAGTAGAGAGCGGCCTCTGCTTCATAGCTATGCTAATGTGCTTTACTCTCCTCTTTCTGCAACCGTACAAGGTGCTCGTTCGCAATCCGAAAAACGGTTCCTTTGCCTGCTTGTGCATCTCTGTATTTCTGCTCTTTCTTTGCACAGTGTACACGATAGTTGTACATATCATCTGTGCCCTCATGGACAAAGGTAACATGCCGTCAGCTGGCTTATGCGTCTTCCCCTGCGTGCGAGCAGTTGCTCTGGTGGCTTTCTTTGCGGTACTCGTTGCAAACTCAGAGGATCCGACCACACGATCCTCTAATGTAAGAGTAGTTTCGTCGTACTGTTTTCACAGTATTTAATCAGCACCCTTCTCACTTCTTCTTTTTTTTTTTTCAAACGTGTGTGTTACCTAATCCCAACTGTTTTTCTCCCTTTTTTTTTTTCTTTATGGTGTGATGCTGCGTAGCTGGTGTTCCTGTCCAACTTGAACGTGGCGCACATGCATTTTGTACACTGTTTCTTTTTCCCTCATTTCCCTTCTTTGATGTCTTACCGCAATCAAGCGAGTGCTTTCCACTTTTGTTTTTCTCTCATTTGCTTTTCTTCATTTGCTCCCTTACTACTAAAGTCAGTGCTTTGAAGAAGAGAAAAGCGCTTTATCAGCTTTCGTTGCCGTTTTCGGCGTCATGCGCGAAGTCCACAAACAAAGAAGAAAGAAAGAAAAGTAGGGCATTTGCGCCGCACCCGTGTACGCGTTGCGGATGCTCGCGCCTGGTGTTCTGCGGCGGTGGGCGGCGGCTTTTCATTGCTTGACTCGTTGAGGCCGATCTTTTTTTCTCTTTCCTCGCAGATTTCATTTCCGCTGAGAGCCAGCAACAGCGTTGCCAAATGCCGAAGCTTAGTACAGCGGAGTAGCTGATAAAAAAAAAAAAAAAACGAAGCAGTGCTCTATGCCTCTCGATCGGTCGCTCTTTCCGTGTTGATGCTTCGTTATAATAAAAAAGACGGCCATACGTGTCAGCCGTAGCTTTTCAAGTCATTGTTTTCTGTCTTTCTTCCCTTGGGTTCGCCTTTTACCCGTTCACAGCATTTTCCATTTGTAGTTTTATCTGCGTACTCTAGTACCTCTCGGTCATTTTTTGTTGCTTATATGCTACCAGAAACGAATGTACACTTGCAGGTGCTTTAGTTTAAGTGAAACAAGTAACTCGAAGCTGCTAAACATACATCTTCACTGTCAGGCTGTTAACTGATGTACAGCGCTCACCGACAGTGATACCGACTCCGTTCATGATGTAGAATTGCGCCTGCATTCGAACTGCATTGTGCAGGTGATTACTCTTCCTCAAGGCGCTGCTTTTATCGGCGCGCAGCACACCTTGTGTGTCGTGAGCCCACATGTGCGACTCACCACGGAGGCGCTTCAGTCCTCTAGCGTCAATGAAAGAACAGCGTCGTGTGTCAAGGCGGGGAAGGGTTGACTAGTGTGTTCCATTGGCTAGAAAGTAGCAAGAAAGCAGTTTTTTCTCCTGCTTCGACTCTGGTAGGCAACACGGTGCTCACAGACACGCTAACCAACCGCGTTGAAAAGCCTTGCATTTACTTTCCTTTCCAGTGCCTTTGCTTTGTAGGGCTTTAATCCCTCACCATTTTTGTCAGCACGACGCGTTGCTGACCGCTTTGTCTACGCTTTCTTGTTCGACACATCGAGCAATTCGTCGCTGTGAGGAAACTGCACAGAACAACTGTGCAAGCACTGCAGCGCTGCAAGCGTTATGTGTGGGGTGGCACAGATGCCGATTGAAGAGGTAGATTGAGCTGCGTGACTGCGTGAGGCTTGGCGACTTTTCCAGCCGTTGCTGGATCACAGCACCTACGGATACGGAATGCAGTGAAGTCCGGCATCCGCACCGTCGACGGCTTGGTGAGCTGTCCCACGCTCACGCAGAGCTCGACGTGCTCAACACTTCAGACTTATAGTGTCCTTCTGGCTTTGCGGGTGCGCAGCATCTTGGAAAACTCAATGCGTGAATCCGTGAGCTGTGTCACGTGGGTGGACTCGGTGCTCGCCCTCTTCAGGAGGAGCTGAACATCCGCCTGAATCCATCGCTGCAAGAGCTCAACAGCCTCGAAAAAGCGCCGCGTCTTTTGAAACCTGACGCGTGACTCTGTTGGTCAACCGATCTAAGCTGCTACTTGAAATGCTAGGTACTGAGTGACGCTGATGCGACAAACAGTTTTGGGCTGTAAGACGCAGGCTGCTTACATCAAATGCCCACTTTAAGAAGGCGCTGAATGGGGAAAGAGTGAGCAGGGACGTGCGTTCTGTTTCTCGCGGTTTCTGAAGCCTGAGTGGAGTTGCGTCTCTCGCTTAACCGCTTCTTTTTTCTCTGTTTTCTCACACGGAACGTCGGACTGTAAGGTAACTTATCAACTGTGCAGTGAGGAGACAGAGAGCAGTCAAACAGTGTTGACTTTGCCGAGATGCCTTTGCTTCCGCGTTTCCTTTTAAAGTAAGTTCGGCTTAGCCTTTCTTTTTATTGTGCACTACTGCTTTCAGCTGCGGGGTGCATCTCGCAGGTTTTCGCGCTAGCAACATGTGCAAAGCAGTGATTTATTGTGCTGTGGAGTGACGCTGACGAACCTGTAGGAGGGCCTTTGCATCAAAAGCTGCTTGGCTGCGCGCTGCAACATCAAGTGCGCTTTTTCACCTCGCTTAACTGTTTACCGTGGCCTTTTCCCCAGTGTTTCCCTGCTTTTGCACTTATTGCCTTTCATCGTTTGTTAGTGGCGTATTTGCGTCCCACTCTTTCTCTTTCTTTTTCCTTTTAAGGTACTCTTCAAAGTCTGTGTCTTTTTCTTCCCCATGATAGCACGTTTTTTTTTTCTTTTTGCTGTTCTCTGCTGACCGCAACAGGTGACTTGAGCACGTAAGCTGCCAACTGCCTGAGCGAAGCAGTGAAGGCCATGCTGCTTTTCTTTCCTTCCGCTGTGCATTCAAGAAAGAGAGAGGTGCCTAGTGATCATTCACCAGTTTGACCTTTGACAACAGGTGAGCTGCTCAGCGATGCAGAGGCCTTGACTTCGTGCGCATGTCAAAAAAGTGTGTGTTACACAGTTCCATCGCTGATGCTCAGGTTATGTGGCAGGGCAGGGTGGCGGCTCTTAATGGGCTCACTTGTGCCTAGAGCGTCAGTAAGCTCGACAGCAGAGGAATTCGCGCAACGGGAGCTGGCAGTGCTAGCTCGCTGTGCTTTTCCATAAGTGTTTTTTTTTTTTCATCTGCCTCTTCTTGTTTCTCTTGCGCTTTTGAGGCTCTTCTAGCCCCTATGCAAACAAGGACGTCAGGACCCCAGGCTTCCTCCTTCAATGTCTCGTTTTCTTCCTCACACCCCAATGAACTCGTCCTTGCGTTGCCCGTGCTACTCTTGCTTCTCTGCATACGTAGCTGCATTTCTGTCCAGCTGAGTCGACGCTTATTCTTGTTTTCCTCGCTGTGGATGGCGCCGCACAAGCTCGTGGCGCTTGCGTTTCACGTGTTGCAAGCGCAAGCGCTGCTCCGAAAGACGATCTAAAAGGACACTCTTCCTATGTGAGCATACCAAGCCTGGACATCATGAATGTCTCGCAGCTCATAGGCCTCATAGGTTCCCACCCATTACTTTACATGCTGCAGACCATGAGCACGAAGATGCTGTTGGATGCGGGGATGCGCTTTTATCAGAAGCACCACGTCTTTTTAGCTTTGGAGCGCCGATGTTGCAAAAAGGTGTGGATTGTGTATTTGCACCACAGCGACGAACCGATGCAGAGCAGCGGTGGCCGCTGCTTTTGCCTCAACTGTTGTGAGTGACGTAGCGAGGACCTCCCTCAAAGCTGCAAGTAAACCGTGCGCGCAGCGATAGACTAACGCTTCACTTTAACAACAATAAAACACACCATGCTGGGTGCTGGGCGTTGAAGTTATAGGCACAGCCAGCTGCATGCAAGACGGCGTTGCATCGCCTTGCGCTGCGCCCTGCGGCTCCTTGTCCAGCAGCGGGTGAAACTCATGTGGCTGCTGGTGCGGCGCAGCGCGCGTTGCGTGTGCCGACGCGGATGCAAGTCAAGGAGATGGAGCTGGGCCGCTTTGAAGGCTTTGCGCCTTTTCCGCTTTTGCTGAGTCACAATACCTGCCCAAGCTAAGTGCGACCAGCAGGGGCAAGTACTCTGACCCTAACTCGAGGTGGTGTCCCATGCACACGTACACCGACGTCTCTTGGAATCGAGCTTCAGAACATGTTTCTCTGCACATTCTCTCGGAGGTGTTGTATCTTGGCAGCTTCATCTGCAAAAAGCTGCGGACTGTGCACTGCTTCGATTGTCTAGAGGTGGTCCTCTGGTTTTGAGAGAGATGTGGATGACTCTCCTGCCTGCTCTTTTTATTGCTGTTTCCGCGACCTTGCGTTTGCAGTGTGTGTCGCTAAGAAGCTCAAGGTAACAGACTGCTTCCTGCACAGCTTAGAAGGCTTGGATGGCTGCCCTCCGCTAAGCCACGCCGGCATGCGCGGAACACCCTTCTTTCAAGATTTGCTTGTCCTTTTACTTGCTTCGCCTCTCCATAAGCTTAACACCGCGTACTGTTCTCCGACTGCTTTCAGCGTTTCTCGCAGCTGTTTAAAGCTCAAAGACCTTGGAAACGACCACGGCATCAGCTTTGCACAGAGCTGCTTTTTTTTTTTTCTTCTCATCCTAATCTGTTGCTCTGGCGCTTCGCTTGAATGGCATGGCCACAGCTCACTTTTACTGGATGGACGAGTGCTCGTCCGCGGTGTGTGTGTGTGTGTGTGTGCTTTGCAGGTGAGCAGACGACTGCCTTTGTGTGTGCCTGGACAGACTGTGTTACTGTGCTGCAAGAGGATTGGATGGTGCTTGCATTGTGGAGGAGCTGAATTGTGTTGCGTGTGTGTGTGGTGTGGTGTGGTGGTGCGTGCTTTGGTGTGTTGTGTTGTGTGGATGTTGTTGGGGGTTAGGGTGTAGTAGTGTACGGGTGTAGTAGTGTACGGGTGTAGTAGTGTACGGGTGTAGTAGTGTACGGGTGTAGTAGTGTACGGGTGTAGTAGTGTGCGGGTTAGGGTTAGGGTTAGGGTTAGGTGTAGTAGTGTACGGGTTAGGTGTAGTAGTGTACGGGTTAGGTGTAGTAGTGTACGGGTTAGGTGTAGTAGTGTACGGGTTAGGTGTAGTAGTGTACGGGTTAGGTGTAGTAGTGTACGGGTTAGGTGTAGTAGTGTACGGGTTAGGTGTAGTAGTGTACGGGTTAGGTGTAGTAGTGTACGGGTTAGGTGTAGTAGTGTACGGGTTAGGTGTAGTAGTGTACGGGTTAGGTGTAGTAGTGTACGGGTGTAGTAGTGTGCGGGTTAGGGTTAGGGTTAGGGTTAGGGTTAGGGTTAGGGTTAGGGTTAGGGTTAGGGTTAGGGTTAGGGTTAGGGTTAGGGTTAGGGTTAGGGTTAGGGTTAGGGTTAGGGTTAGGGTTAGGGTTAGGGTTAGGGTTAGGGTTAGGGTTAGGGTTAGGGTTAGGGTTAGGGTTAGGGTTAGGGTTAGGGTTAGGGTTAGGGTTAGGGTTAGGGTTAGGGTTAGGGTTAGGGTTAGGGTTAGGGTTAGGGTTAGGGTTAGGGTTAGGGTTAGGGTTAGGGTTAGGGTTAGGGTTAGGGTTAGGGTTAGGGTTAGGGTTAGGGTTAGGGTTAGGGTTAGGGTTAGGGTTAGGGTTAGGGTTAGGGTTAGGGTTAGGGTTAGGGTTAGGGTTAGGGTTAGGGTTAGGGTTAGGGTTAGGGTTAGGGTTAGGGTTAGGGTTAGGGTTAGGGTTAGGGTTAGGGTTAGGGTTAGGGTTAGGGTTAGGGTTAGGGTTAGGGTTAGGGTTAGGGTTAGGGTTAGGGTTAGGGTTAGGGTTAGGGTTAGGGTTAGGGTTAGGGTTAGGGTTAGGGTTAGGGTTAGGGTTAGGGTTAGGGTTAGGGTTAGGGTTAGGGTTAGGGTTAGGGTTAGGGTTAGGGTTAGGGTTAGGGTTAGGGTTAGGGTTAGGGTTAGGGTTAGGGTTAGGGTTAGGGTTAGGGTTAGGGTTAGGGTTAGGGTTAGGG